>JBAMMX010000028.1:19265797-19915029 GCA_037126225.1 Dillenia turbinata
CCGGGTGGCGTGGTTTGGGGTGTGGATGTGCGGGGGAGTTAGATGTCCCTCCCTCTACCGAAGTCGTGCTATATCTGGATTGCACCCCGGTGAAGTATGAGCCAATGCCAAGGAAGGGGGTATGTTTTGAAAATATTGGATAGAAAAAAAAAACCCTTGGCGGGCTTTTGTCTGGGTTCGACAACCCTAAAATGGAAGTGTTTTCGATGGGATTTTAAAATTTTCTGAAAAGATGATTGATGTGGATGCATATTTTGTAGATTGTGATTTATTGAAATATTTTATACATATGAACTACTATTTATGAGATATGTTTTGACTGCTCCACATTCACCCCTTATTTATGAATACAATCGCACCATTGCACTCCACTCGCTGAGTATTCCCTAATACTCACCCCTCGTTTACCTTTTTCAGAGGATTGGATTCGAGAATTTGGATGTCAGACTTCTTGAAGGATTTTTCTTGGCTTAGCCCAGAGTGTTGTTGAAATGTAGGATTTTGGGGATTGTATTTCGTAAACCATGGAAACGAAAGTTTCGTACATCTCCTTTCGTGTGGATTTTACTAATACTGGTTGAGCTCTTTGACATATATTGGTAAAATCGGACGATTTTGTTTTGGACTGTATTTTTTTGATTGACCTATTTTTGGAGCTACATTTTGCTCTTGTGGGACATTTGGATTGTAATTCTAAACTTTGATAATTTCTTTTGGATTTGTGAAATTTTGTACATCTCATATCGTTTGGACTTTACTGATGTTAGCTTGTTTTTTCAGACGAGTATTAGTAAAATCTTGTAACTATGATTTTGGATTTCTTGTATTTTAAATACTTTATTTGTATTAAGAACCTACGGTTGTTTGATATGGCCCCCACTTTATCCGTGCATATTTAAAACCCCTTCACGATTAGATGTAGATGCATGCTAGGTAACCTCCTGAGAATAGACCAGAGGGGTCTTTTGCATGTGTATTGTTACATGCTTTCCTTATTTTGATGAATTGTGTATTAGAAGAATTGTTATACTGATTTTTAGGTTTACGGAATCTCAGTATATGGGGAGGTTCTGGCCGTGTACTGAGACTACGTGGAGTTACTGCAGGCTCGATTCGAGGATCGGGATGTGACATTAATAACTCTTGATTCAAACGAGGATAACTTCGTAACGTACTATGAACTCAAACTTTTACTCTGAAATCCAACTCGACAGTGTTCAAATCAGTCAAATGTTTTGACTGCATAAAAGTTCAAACTCGAATGAGCATAGATTAAAACCCTAAATTATACTTTTAGCCATTGAAACACTGTCACAATTTTGAGTTCAAAGACATGAAAATCTGTTTGAAACAAATTGGGTATCAAACCTTAAAACCTTAAGCCTCTACGTTCTATATTAAGATAAAACAACACTAAAATACAAATTACAATGAATTTAAACATACAAAAGGTACTTGCAATAAATTAGGAAACTGAAGGTCCAAAACGTGTATTAGGATTTTAGCCACTATAGAGACCAAGAAGAGAAAGAAATATGCAAAATTTGGAAAACAGAAACAAAAAATACTAAAGATTATTTCTCATACTAAACGGATTTTTGTTTTTTAATCTATTCTTTAAATTTATTACATGTAGTGGAATTTTGAGCAAGCTTCCATTTACGTATGTGTAGTGTGAAATCTCATTTTAAAGGCAAACAAATACAACCCTCTTGATTTCTAAGGGGCAGCCTTTCTAATATTTCCAAACTTAGAAATTGCTTCTCTCCCTTTTTTATAGATTGGAAAAAGAAGTATCTTACTTGACGAAAATTAAGCTAGACACATGGTGGGTCGACTATAGCTGTCAATTATAATCCTACAGGTTTAACCTATAATCCTATAGTCTCAAAGTGTAAGGATCCTAATCTGGAGATCAAAATGGTTGGAAGCACTTCTTTCTTCTCATCTAGATGGGACGATGGTCCAACCATCATTTAATTTGAGGAGGACAGAAGCACCATTTTTCCATACCAATTGGGCATGGAAAATCTAGGTCTTGATTGAGAATACAAAATTCTTCTGCGTTCCTATCATATTAGGAAGCAACCAATATCTAACCTAGTCTACATTGTAATTTTTCCCACAAAAGAAAAGGGGAATTGACAACAAAATTGTTCGGACAATCTCTGTCCCTACACTAATTTTCATGATTACCCCCAAATAATTAATGTTAGCATCTTCTTCTTCACAGCTATTACAATCACAATGACCGGGTCAAGCCATCCTTCTAAATGAGTGGGACAGAAGCCCATTTTTCCAAATCCAATTGGGCATGGAAAATCTGGTACTCAAACAGAATATGCTTTTGCATTCCTAATACAACGCAAATTACTTAACTTATCATGAGAAAATAAAATTCCTCCTTTTTATAAAATCGCCTCTGCCTCCATAAAAATGATTTCGATGCAAACCCTTCTGTTGAATCTAGTACTATGCCTTGGTACTTTGCAAGTGAAAGGTCAAAGCTGGGCAAAACACAGCTGTCGAGAGAAGTGCGGTGACATCACGATCCCGTACTGCCCATTCGGAATTTCAAGTTCGTGTTATCTCAATTCTTGGTTTGAGATAACTTGCAATCAATCTTCTACAAATTCCTCAAAAGTTTGTACCTTTCTTAGGCAAAATTAAGCTAGAGGTACTACATATCTCACTAGATGAACGGACAAAAGTACTGTCAACAATCCTATAGTATAACATGCAATAATCAGAGTTCGGAAATTGTTTTAACTGGAAGCTCTCTTTTTATTCATATAACTGGTTTGTGGCAGTTGGCTGCGACAATCTGGCAGTTCTGAAAAATCAAACCGGAGAAACATTGACAGGTTGTACCTCTGTATGCACAAATTCTTCTGTTACTGATGATAAGGGTTGCTTTGGGATCAATTGTTGTCACACAACTGCCTCCTATCTTACAACATACAAGGTGGATATTTACAGCTCTGGAGTCCAAAGCTAGCAATGATTTGCAAGTACGCATTTCTGGTTTCAGGGCTATGGTTGAGAAGGCCCAATTTAAGTGCTTCCGTGGTTCGTAGTATTGTTCAGAGTATGAATTCTGTTCCCGTTGAGCCGGACTGGTTCATGCAACCGACAAAGATATTACTGATGCTGGTTGTATCGATGGGGTGGCCGACGTTTACTATTCGTTGTTTCCTGCCGATGATAAGGAAGAGTTTCTACCGGTGTATGTCCCGTACCCAGACTACGTGGGGGAACCATATCTTCCCGGAGGATGCAAAGGTTATGATCTTTTTCCCATTGAAAGGAACCTTTTATATATATATATATATTTAATCAAGGTAACAGCGAGTATTGATACCTATAGTATACAAGCTCTAAGATAATGGGTTTTAAGATTGCCTAATTCTTTTTTAAAAAAAGAAAAAAAAAAAACCAAGATCCTTTGGGTGCTTCTTTTTTGATTCTTAGATACTTTAAGTATCAAAGAAATTTCTTGGATACTATAATTATCAGTATCAATTCATACCATAAAATGATTTAAAAAACGAAAGAAATTTCTTTGCATGAATTTTTTCCATAATACTCCAAGGCCTAAGAAAAGTATATATAAGGAAGAAGGATTGGGTACTTTAAAATAATAATAATAATAAATAATTAATTAATAAAACGGAGGATGCCTTGGACATGGGTCCCATTCGCATCTGCAGGCCAAAATGTTAATTTTGTCCGGGACTAACACTAATTCTATCAAAGATTAGCTTCTTTTTATTCCTTGATGAAATGCTATCAAAATTGTGGTATATATAATACCAGCATATTAAAAATATCCTCTATATTAGTTAGTGAATCACTTTCTTTCTGAACCATTTGATTATATCTGATATTGTTGAGAGTGGGAAGCCATCTTGCTATTAGAGTGGGCAGTTTGATTGGGCCCTCTTTTCACATGGGGAGTAGGAGAAAAAGAGCTGAAACTATTAACAATGGCATTAATATTGTTGAATAGGGGAAATTGTACATTTAAGTGGTTGTAGTAATTTAATACAGAGAAACAGGGTCATGTGAAGAGTAGCTTTGGAGAAGGAATGGCCCCTAACAGGAATCTGGGTGAGAGAGGAAAATACTGTGTGTCTAATCGGCCGAAGAAAGAAATTTTTGGATGTTATAATAATAATATTTGCATCCAATTATTTAAACTTTTAGAATGGATTATTTATATGAATATAAGATAGGATTAGAGTGGGAGGTCCTAAATTTAAATCTCCTTTCATTCTGCCCCAAAAAAATTATTGTGTTAAGATTTAAAAAATAATAACAAATTCCAGTAATTACGCAAGATATAAGTTACTTCTTGCCATTTTGAATTATTATTTTAAAATAGATGTGTATAAAAGAAAAATAATGATGAAATGAAGCAAATCAATCATCTTATATTTTATAAAATAATAATAAAAAATTTTGTGCAAAATTCCATTAAGGTAACAAAGAGTCTTTATACTCAGCAAATTTTGTGAATATTTTTATAAATATATTTCTATTAACAAGAATATGAATTTCAGCCAATACTTCTAAGTAATAAACTCACAAATTCATTAGATATATAATTTTTATACAAAGCCATGCCAATGTGTGACCAAATTTTAAATTTTTTCCAATATTATTTCTACTTTATCATTTCCATATACTCTCTCTCTCACGCATAAAAAGACAGGTCTTGATCCGTGCTCAAATGGAACATGTGATGGACAATGTGATCCAATACGCGGTGTTGGCTACACATGCATTCCTCAAAAATCACACATTAAAGAGGTCATTATTGGTTCGCAGTTCCTACCCCTCAATTTGATTGTGTGTAAGTTTATGACCACCTGCTCTACTAATGATATTAATGGCTATGTTTTGCCCGAGTTCCTACTATTTTTGAGTTCCATGATTTTGCTCGTTACAAGTCTCTTTCTGTATAAAGCAATAATTCAAGAATAAACCGAAAACTCAAGCAAAAGTTTTCAAACGAAATAGAGACCTACTTCTTCAACCAGAAAATGTCACTACAAGATGGGATAGTTGAGAAAACTAAAGTTTTCTCATTTGAGGATTAAGAAAGCCACAGATCACTTCAATGCAAATAGAGTACTAGGACACGGCAGCCAAGGCACAGTTTATAAAGGTATGCTAACAGATGAGAAAATTGTTGCAGTTAAGAAATCAATAATAATGGATGAAAGTCAAGTTGAACAATTTATCAATGAGGTTGTCATCCTTTCCCAAATCAATCATAGGAATGTGGTACACTTGTTTGGCTGTTGTTTGGAGACAAGATTTCCATTACTAGTTTATGAATTTATCCCTAATGGAACTCTTTTCGATCCATCCACAATCAGAGGAATGGTTCCTATGTTATGGGAGAAACTCGATTTGCCTAATTATACAGAAATTGCAAATGCTCTTGCCTATTTACACTCATCAACACAATGCCTCGTTACCATAGAAATATTAAGTCTACCAATATCTTGTTGGACGATGAGTATAGAGCAAAAATTTCAGATTTTGGGACATCAAAATCAATTCCTATGAAACAGATGCACTTAACAACCTTAGTAGAAGGAACATTTGGATACTTAGATCCTGAATATTTTCAAACATGTCAATTCACCAACAAAAGTGATGTTTATAGTTTTGGGGTAGTACTGGTTGAACTTTTAACCGGTCAAAGGCCAATTACTTGGAGCGGAATCACAAGAAGAAAAGAAGTTTGGCAACTTTTTTCTTGCTTAGCAATGGAGGAGAATCATGTTTTCGACATCCATGATCGTCAACTTTTGAAAGAGAAAATGTAGAGAATCTCTTGCAGTTGCTAAGCTTGCAAAACAATGCTTGAATTTGAGTGGAAAACGGAGACCAACAATAGAAGAAGTAGCAACGGAATTAGAAGATTCAAAGGTCTGCACCATCTAAAACAATTCATGATTTGTTCAACTTAGGACATCCATGGCCCAGCTCAGTATATAGTCACCTCTGATGCTACTACTTCAAGTGCACGTTTGACCATCGAGTTTTCAAATTATAGTTTGGTCTCTTCACTTGATGATAAACCTCTTCTCATTGACATGATATAAATCATGTCCAAAAATATATATTTTGTGAACAACGGACCGAACGGTGCTCGTTGTGGATCAAGTCTATGCATTTTTTTGGTGATTTTGAAGACCATGTAGTATTTGCACGTTGTTTACAGTTGTTTGGAGTTTTTAATACTATTTGAGTTAAACTAGGGATTTGGAGAACCTGTATAGATCTTGATGTTTATTTACTTGCAATTTTACTCTATTTTGTTCTATTAGGCGCCTCTCTCTTTTAATTTCTTTCTTGCTTTCAACAAAGGATTTTTCTCATATTTAGATTGGACTGAATGTGCTTTAATGCTATCTTTATTGCCCAGTTCAAAATCTTTACAGCATTGTTAGATCACTGTTAATTTTTTTAATAATGTTTTAGAGAAAGTGTCAGACGCTACAGCTTTTTTGAATTAAGAAATTATTATTATTATTTTTAATGAATCCTATAATTGTATTTAGTTTAGGCTTGGAAAAATGTCTTGGTTGAAATTAATCCCAAATCATGATGAACTATAATCTTGGAGTTGAAACTTGATTGTTTACCAACTTATAATTAGTATTCATAGACATGAACTACACTTACTGCACTTGCAACATTATAAATCTTTAACATATAGGCCGGAAGATGGGCAGGCGTAGAAAAATATGTGGCCCATCAATTCTTCACAATTTGTGTGTTGGGCTTCTACTCATTATCATATCGATATTTTAGGGTTTGTCCCTTCTCGCTTTCATTTAATGGTTTTTTTTTGTGAGAATATAGTGTTTTTGATTTCACACAAAAAATAAAAAGAATTATACAATTTATATTCAATCTGGTTATACAATTGAAATAAAATGTAATAAATTTAAAAGAAAAGTATAGAAAACAGTGCAGAAAATTATTTTGTTTCTTTATCTTCTCTACTTCGAGTTTAATCCTATTTATAGACTCTCATTAAGATTTTTGTAGTACATGAACTTTTAACTTCTAAATGAGTTACAAAACATTTGACTGATGTATATTGGGGAATGTAAATATTAGATAATAAGTAAAAAATATACTTATGACTTTATACTTTCTTGGGTGAATATGGACACCCACAAAACTTTGATATTTATGTACCGCCTCTTGGATGTCTGTTAAGAATTATGTCTCATTAAAATTTACATCGACAAAGATAAAAAATCCTAATGATAGAAAAGGAGTGCATATATACACTTCTATTGAAAACATCACTTGAAATATTTGCTCCCTTTTATCAATGTCATTGAAAATCTCTTAGTCAGTGAATTCTGATTCTATGAACAATTTTTCACAAAAACTACAGTAGGTAATATCTTGGTGAATGCATCAATTAGATTATTCGTTAAATGGATATGTTGAACATTTATATCACTATTCTTCAAGAGATCATGAATGAATGAAAAAAAATAGAGAGATATGTTTTATTCTATCTCTTTTGATACAACCTTGCTTTATTTATGTTATACAAACTGTATTATCTTTATATAAAATGACACTATTCTCTCTCCCTGATGGCAAAGTACAAAATTCTCTTATATGTTGAATCACATATTTTAACCAATAGCGCTTTCTACTTGCCTCATGTATACTAAAATTTTTGCATGATTAGAAGAAGTGGCTACAAAAGTTTGTTCATAGAATGCCATGAAATGGTTGTGCCATGACATATGAATACATAGCCTATTTGTGATCAGGTATTATGTAGATAAGAGAGATAGCTAGTATTTTCATAGGCAATTATATTTGATTTATTTAACCCATATTCGTTGTTTGTCAAAAGTATCTAAGCATATGTTTGACTCCATTTTAGTGCCTTCTCATTGGTAGGTAACTATATCTTGCTAATACAATTTATTGAAAATGATATATCAAGTCATGTATGACTAGTGATGGTACATAGTCCACCGGTCCATAACCACAAATTTCAAAAACTATTGGGCCTATTAGGTCCTAATCACAAAGATCCACAAATTACCAAGGGTCCTCTTGGTAAACGATCAAAATGTCCGAACACTCTCATGGTCAAACACCCTCTTGGTTAAGCACTCTTGCTTATGTCTCCCGACTACTACTCGATTAAGTCTTGGTTAAACCTCTCGACTACTACCGAATGATCTCTCACTAAGTAATATCCCCGACTAGCAAATCAAGATAATGATCACTTAAAATTTGAACCTCCTCTAATCCCAGGAGTAATCTCATCCGATAAGGAAAGAGGTCTCTGTAATTTTTTTCGATAAGGTAAGAAATTTTTGTAACAACTTAAATTTCCCTTAATCTATAGGATCTTAATTCTCCTAAAAATTCTTGAATATAGTCCCTATAATCTTAGAAGTTCTCTGGTGATCTCTCCATAAGGGAACTATGGTTTCTATGTCCCTAAGAGACTTTCCATGCATACGCATGCTATGTATATTCAGTGTAGGTGTATTGTCGGATACGTTCAATAACTCTACATATACATATTGCACAAGACTGCACAAGGCTATTCTAAGCTCTACTTTGTCTGTTCTCTCTCTTTCTCAATTCTCTTTTTGACTTCAACATCTAAGTTTTCTTTGATAGACCACCTCCGATGGGTATTTGCAAGTTTCTCCATCCACGAAGGCATAGAAGACATGCCAATGCTAGTTTCACACTCAGGTTAAGAGAGCAAAATGCCGTATTATTAAAGATATGTATGATAGAGTTGTCACTAATGTAAGAACTTACGGGAGGGTACGTGATAGCTTTCCAATAAACATTGGACTCTACTTGGAATCGACATTAAGTCTAATTTTGTTTGCGATAGTGATAAATAAAGTTACAAAGAGCATCCAAGATAAAATACCATAGTGTATGCTCTTTGCAGATAATATAGTGTTGATAGATGAAACTGGTGAAAGTATTAATACTAAATTAGAGTTATGGAGGGACACACTAGAGTTTAGAGGATTTAGATTGAATAAAATTAAAATAGAATACATAAAATGCACATTCAATAATAGCGATTAAAACGATGAAGAAACAATTAGATTAGAAAGACATGAGATAACAAAAAATGAACATTTTAGATATCTTGGATCTATTATCCAAAATGATGCCAACATAGATGGGGATGTAAATCATAGGATACAAGCGGGTTAAATGAAATGGAGAAAAGTATCTGGAGATTTTTGCGATCGCATGATGCCAGTCTCTCTGAAAGGAAAGTTTTATAGAATAATAGTAAGATCTGCATTACTATATGGTATCGAATGTTGGGCCATTAAACACAAACAAGAGCAAAATATGACTGTAGCCGAGATAAGAATGTTAAGATGAATGTATGGTAAAACTAGGAAGGATAAAATTAGAAATGAAGAAATACGTAGAAAATTAGGAGTGAGTTAATTGTAGATAAGATGCAAGAGTATCGCTTGAGATGGTTTGAGCATATGCAACGAAGGCCCAAGATGCACCAATTAGGAGAATTGAGAGTTTAATGTAGGAGATCTAGTAAAACGATGAGGTAGACCATTAAAAATCTGGATGCAATGTATTTGCAAAGATATGACAGTTAAGAGATTAACTAAAGAGATAATTTCAGACAGGAATGAATGGCGTAGGAGAATTAGAGAATATTAAATCATCACTTTTTGTATTTTATATGTAGTTGGATAGTATGTGTGCTGTTTTTTTTAATTATTTTATATTTTTCTCTCAAATGGCCGACCTCAAATTTTGGAATTAAGGTTTAGCTTGTTGTTGCTGTTGTTGCCTTTCTGTCGCTATGTCACCCAAAAAGAGGAATGGAAACACCTCGAAAGCAATGTTTACAGTGGGAGGACAAACGTCGAACCCCATGGACCCTCTTCCACTAAGAATTCCTATTAATCAACTAGATACTTCCATCATTCACTCACAGCACCAAGTGGAGCAACTCTTTCAAGGAGATCTCCAGCTACCTGTTGCCTAACATCAAAGCGGGCCAACTCCTTCCCCTGTTCCAACCTCTCTAGACCGAGTCAATTGCTCTAGATGGAAAAGCTGGAATCTTAGATACAGGGCATGATTAAACAATTAAAAGGCCGTACCCTCATACAAGAAACTTCATCCTCATCCAGGAGATCAAGGCACTCACGTTCATGCAGGCTCTAACCTTGAAGACATCGAGAGTCCTCGATGATATCCCCGCACGATCTAGATGACTTGTAGAGGAAAGTTGAAAAACTTGTGGCTGTTGAACTCAAACGTGCTAGCACGGGGAGAGATGATACTACTTAACATCCCACTAGTCTTTCGCCGTTCAATCCAAAAATCTCTACCGAGCTGATACCATGAGATTTACTTCTGCCCTCTATGGAGAGGCACAATGACACCACCCACTTTCGATACCACGTGGCTTGTTTCGTGATAGTCATGACCGCAAGGGACATGTCGGATGTTGCAATGCACAATCATTTCCCCATAACCCTAAAGTGTACCATGCTAACTTGGTTTAATTCACTTGCCTTATTAACCATTAGGAGCTTCTCAGAACTAAAGCAGTAGTTTTAGGCCCATTTTGTGATAAGCCGAGGGGCTGAAAGGAAGTCTATCTCCCTCCAATCACTATGACAAAGAGATGATGATCCCTTGAAATATTTTCTCAACAAGTTCAAGATTGAGATGAGGAAGGTCTCTGGTTTGGACCATTTCATTGCCTTGATAGCATTACTTACTAGATTATGACTTTGCTCATGTAGAATCTTCTGGCTACCATTTAAGAATTTTATGCCCAGGCCATATATCACTACAGAAGAAGGTGAGGCGTTTGACGGGCATTAGGTAGAGTAAGAAAAAACGAGTGTAGTCACTCCTTATAGCACCCCTTATCCCAGAGGAATCGACCAGGACCTTCGCCTCATCGCATGTTCAACAACTACACTTCTCTTAATGACATGCCTAGCAACATTCAGATATGTATAAAGAACAAGATTAATGTTAAATGGCCCCCGCGTCTAATGTGGGCAATTCCAAGAAAGACAGGACTCGATACTATCACTTCCATAGAGATTATAGCTACCTAACAAATGAATGTTAAAAGTTAATGGTTGAACTCGAGGCCTTAACTCGGGATGGAAGACTCCAAAGGTTTGTTAGTGCAGAATGAGAGAACAATCACCCTCAGGGACCAAATGCTGGGGGTCTGGCAAATAATTCGAAAAAGCTACCAGTTGGGTGAACTGTCTGAAACCAAGCTAATGGAGTAATTCTTTACATACAGAGTGAGAGTCTCTCTTCAACATCCCCTGATTTTGGTGATACTCCTCCAGCCTGGTGCTTAAGCAACCAAGCGAAAACACAATAATGCCAAATCGAGTAGATAATTGCCCCAATCTTTCAAATAACAGAGGCATCTATCACCAAGGAGGTTCTCATTGCTCGTGTCGAGAAGGGGCATAAAAGGAAGAGATCAATGATTTGTTTTGATAACAATGATTTGGTAGGGATCGATCCAAGTTGACACAGCCTGCTACTAATCATCAACAATGGCAAGATAGGTTAATACAAAAGAGAATCTTCATCCAAAAAGGAGCGGGTTGCGATCTTCTCTATTGGGATGCCCTCTAGCAAATGAGTTTCAACCAAGCACACCTTTAACCTCATGTCGAACACTTAAAAATACTCTCAAGTAGGTGGCTATACCCGAGGGTACTGTCTCTCTTCTAGTAACCTTGGGGATGCCACCCATAGCACAACCACCTTCAACGTCATCAAACTACTGTCACCCTATAAGGCCATCTTGGATCGGCCTAGCCTAGATACTTTGGAAGCACTACCAAGCACCAAGTACAAGAAGATCAAATTAGGAGACCTCTCAGCATTAGAGTGCTCAACTGTGACATAAGCACATCGAGTACCCCGGTCTAGTAATCTCTATCCAGTGTCTACTATTACTCTATCTGTGATCCATACATTGATTTAGAATTTTTGCTTTGTGATTATTCTCATAATAATATCTTGATTTTACATACTTTAATGTTCTTACATAACACCTTGATCATGTTAATAGTGCAACAATCAAAAACAACCTTTAGATGTCAACAACGCATCTTATACAGGTCCTAGCATGCAAGTGGGGTTCATATAGTCACTCTCTCGGCTATATGCCTCAATCTTGACTCTACACCTTAATCTCAGCTCTATGTCTCAACAATGCATCTCACATGGGTCCAAGCACCCAATTAGGCTGATGTACCTACTATCTCAACTAATGTTTTAACAACGCATCTCATATGGATCTTTGCACCCGAGTGAGCTGATGCACCCACTTTCTCGACTCTACACCTTAACAATACATCTCATATGGGTCTTGGTACTCGAGTAGCTTGGCACATCCACTCTCTTGGCTCTATGTCTCAACAACGTATCTCACACGGGTCCTAGAACCCAAGCAGGCTGACACACCCATTCTCTCGGCTCTACACATCAATTTCGGCTCTATGCCTCAACAACGTATCGCATATGGGTCTTAGCACTTGAGTGGGCTGATACACAAATTCTCTTGGCTTTATGCCTCAAACTTGGCTTGTGGGTTCCAGAATCTAGGAGCTTGATGCATACACTCTCTCAACTTTACACCTTATGTGGGTCTTAACATCCATACTCTAGGCTTTACAAACCATCCAAGCCCCAGAAGGACATAACTCCTCACCTCTTGACTTTACAGATCTAAGCATGCAAGCAACAAGCAAAGTCTAACTCCTGTTCTCTCATATTCAACACTCAAAAAAGATTCTAACACCCTCTCTTGGCTATATTGCACACTAATACCATCCAACAAACAAGTTTCTCTATCTTGTCACATAATCAACATGGCAACGAGAATACAATAGAGACAAGAAAACACAAGGAGATGAAGCTGCTAAAAATCTTCATTCATTCAATTATTACATACGTAAATATAGCAGAAAAAGATAAAGCTTGAGTAAATCGAGACAGAGTACATCAGAAAAAGAGGAATACATAAAAAATACACAAAGATCAAGATGAAGGAGGTGGCGGAAGAGGAAGGATCTTCTCTCACAAGGAAAGGAAGTCAGCTTAGAGGCATCATTCGAACTTGACGCCTCAGGATCAGCATCACCAACTATCACTATCAAGCTCTCCTCCAGCCTTACCTGATGGAGAGCCTCTTAAGGCTGTTGTAGCCTCTTGGAAAGTCCTGGCTCACTGTGTTGATTGCTCTAGATAGGTTTTGCATATCCATCTCCCAATTCAATTATCTTTTGGCCTCGGTCCTCTACTAGCTTTTTAGTAGCTTGCAATCTCGGCTCGTTCCTCCTCGCTGCAGCCTCTAACCTTTCGCAGTCCATGATGGCCATATCACATTGCCAAAATGTGGTCTCCAGTTAGCCCTCAGACACTACACTTTTCTATTTTTATTATTTAAGATAGTACTAGCTACCCACTCTTCTTTAACCTCCCTTTCCTTTTGAGCTAATATGGCCTGCAAACAACATACCTCTGAAAGAAAATCCAACTTGAATCCAATGAACATTAAGGTTTCACTACGCTACTCCATAGACAACCCGAGTGACTTCAACTTGGAGCAGTGATAGTCCTATTGGTTGGTAAACCTCTTTGCTATAGAAATATCTACATAACTATAGTGGTTATTACCAACACTAGTCGCTACAGTGCCATTTCTTTCAGATCCTTTCTGTAGTCGAAGAATTAGACCAAAACAAGAGGGAGAGGAGCCATTTTATTAGGCACAACCCCTTTGCCCTTCTACAAATACAAGGTCTTGGGCAAGGCAAAGGATGACCCAGCTATAGACCCATGACCCATACGCTCGGGATACATATGTTCAGGTGCACCAAGAGCCCCCTCTCGGTGTCCTCCCTCTCAGTCCCTCCCTTGGTATACTCTCTCTCTTAACATCCCCCTAAGAGCCAATATTGGTAACTAGGGAAGGGCCTCCTCAATCTCTCCCTCTTCTCCCCCTACTTGCTCGGTTGCCTCAAGCCAAGAGGCCATAGATGTGCTCGTCGAGGTCCCTTCTCTCTTCTCCCCCACTTGTTCACTTTCTGGGCTTGAGATCTGCACCTTTCTCCTCTGTCTACTTAGAATTGAAATGGGGAAAACATCCACCAAGGGAGCACCTTGTTTTAATATGCTCTCCTTCTCCTCCTCACTTCTCTTGGACTTCCCCCTCATCAACGACTGGGTGTATACCTCCATATGGTCCTCCTCCTTAACGAAAGCAAGAACACTAGCAAGCTCCACTACCCCTTTATAAACCAGCACTAATACTCTCTCTAGTTTCATCGATCAATACCTATATTATATGCAGAAAGCATACTCTATGGAATTTTATCTTGGATGCGCTTTGTGATTTCATCTATCACAATTGCAAAAAGAATGTATTTAATGCTGAACCTTAGTGAAATTCAATATTTATTGGGAAGCTACCACTTAAATTCCTATAGATTCTTACATTGGTAATAGCTCTCTCATACATATCTTTGATGAAATCAATGTATCTCAAGGAGATTCTCTTTTTTATCAACGTCCATCACAATATATCTTTAAAAATTCTATTATATGCTTTTTTTAGGTCAGTGAATGCTATGTGCAAATCTCTTTTTTGTGTTTTAAATGTTTTCATTAAATGTCTTAGTAAGTGAATGATATCGATGGTGGATGGTTCTGACATGAATCCAAATTGATTCTAAGATACATTAGCTTCAATTTCAACTATATTTCATCATTCTCTCACACAACTTCATAATATAACTCATAAAGTTAATTCCCTTATAACTGGAATAATTTTGTATATCTCCTTTATTCTTATATAGTGGAACAAATGTGTTCTTCCTCCATACTTGGAGCATTTTCTTGATTTTCTAGTTTTTGTTAAAATGATCCGTTAGCATTCTTACCCTCGCTTCACCTAAATACTTTCACAAATCAATAGGGATGCCATCACATCTCATGGTTTTATTATTTTTCATTTTCTTTAAGGCTTCTTTTATTTTATGAGAACAAATCTAGCATTTAAAATCTATATCAATCTCCTTTATGAGTATCATGATATCGCCGATATCTCTTATACTCTCAACGTTAAAGAGATTATTAAAATAATCTATCTAATTCTTTCTTATATCCTCATTCCTTGCGAGGACACTATTGATCTTATTGTTAATGCATGGAATACCATTTAGATCTTTTTCCTTTCTCTCTCTTAGTTTGGTAATTTTATAAACCTTTATTTCTTCTTCATTAGTTTTTTGTTTCGTATATAATTCATTATATACCTTACTTTCTGATTCATAAATAATCTTCTTCGCCTCCTTTTTTTTTTTTTTTTTTTTTTTGCATTCTTGTACTTTTCAAATGAATCACTATCTCTATTACTTTTAAGTTCTTATAACACTTTCATTTAGTTTTTATAGCAATTTGAATTTTCTCATTCCACCACCTTGACTCCTTGCCTCTTGGAACTTGACCCCCTAGATATGCTAAGAACCTTCTTATCTATATTCTAAATATTATTAGATATTTTTGTCAATATAGTTTCCAAATCATCATTAGCAGATTAGGTTGCTACTTGAATAAATTAGTTTCTAAAAGTCATCACTTTTTCTTTTTTATGTTTTCACTACTTAATTTGTGGCTCCACCAGTTGGTGATACTTCTTTTGCTTTTTAGTCACATGTACATCTATGTTGAGTTACCACACTCTCTTTTGATATAACCTTACAACCAAAGTCAATGTTTATTTGTGACTCGTTTTATTTGAAAACAAATGTTAACGAGTATCAAATCAAATATTGTGGCAAATTCTAAAGTGATACATTCACCTCATTCCTATTACGAAAGTCAATGTTTTTATGTATGGCTTCAAATTGCTCATTATTCTCACCTATATATCCATTTAGATTTCCTTCAATAAATAACTTCTCCCCACTAAAGATTCCTTGTATAATTTCATCTAAACCTTCTCAGAACTGTTGGTTACTAATTGCATATACAACTATTGATATACATATACACTAATTATATTAATTATGTATTCTTCTCTAATTAACTTGACAAACAACATTTTATATCTCTTTTAATCTCTACTACATTCTCTTGTAAGTCCCTATGGACAATTATTTTTCTCAGAAGATAGTATGTCTTGCGTACTAGTCGGTGTAACTTCTCCCTATTAGGTATGCCTTGTATAAATTCATCCAAATTTTCTCAAAACTGTTATTTATTAATTGCATCTATAACTATTTGTGGTGTATAACACTGACTATAATAATTACGTATTCTTTTCTAACTAACTTGATAAGCAAAATTCTATCTTCCTTTTAATCTCCACTATATTTTCTTACAAGTTCTTATGGACAATTATTTATTTCCCATTCTTAGTTCTATGATTACCTGTATACTAAAGTTGGCCATAAAACTCTACTATTCTAGCCTTTTCTCCCACCTACTTAGTTTCTTAGAGACATATAATATTAATCTTCCATCTAGTCATTAATTCATGGATTAACTTCTTTACCCGTACCCATCCATATAAATGCAGGAACTCTTGCCTATTTGACATCACATCCAGGCAGTGATGTGGTGCTTTGCTTTTGGATGATTCCCTAGAAGCCATTACTAACTTGTCACTATGTCCGAGATCTGATGTAATACATTGCTGAGAAGGGAACATTCTAATGAATTTTCTATATTTGTCTTTCATTTTGATTTTGACAAGGTATTTTATGCTATCTATCAACCTACCGTAACCCTCTTTTTTTACTTGGGTTTGCGACCAGCCATGGCAGAGTTAATGTTATTGAACAATATTGTTTGTTCGTAAGGGATAAGGAAAATGAACTAGTTTTTGCTGGAGAGTTCAATGATGGTTCAACTGGCTTTGCTTGTTTAAATTGGTCTAATTTCAGATTCTAGGAATTTTTCAAATGGTTTTCCTCCTCTTGTGTCATTTAAGTGCTAGTAATATAGGCTTAACTCATAACCGATGTGATTATGTAGAAAATGGAGAAGTATTCTTGTAGCAAAAGGATTCAGGAAGCAGGAGACCAAGAATAATTGATAAGAAGACATGGAGCAGGTGATGACGATTAAGATATATTTAAACATGTCTAGTTTCTCTATTGTTTTCTTCTATAGTTAAAAGAACCAGGATTTAAAGCATGATGATACTATCTAGGCAAGATTTTTTATGAAAGAAAATAGGATGATAAAATTGGCTCAATTTAGATGTATAATACCTAGAATAGTTTCTAGGGATATGTGCTCCAAAGGTGAGACTTGTCTGTGAAATAATGAAGCTTTAGAAACAATTCTGATGGAACAAAATTTTTATAATTAGGATACATCTCTTGTATACCCAAATAAAGGAAAAAAAGGAACATAGAAAGAAGAATAGAAGTGGTGTCAGAATGGTGATTTAAAAGGTAGACCTGAGAGAAGCAACAATGGCAGGTTACAAAGATGTTATATTTCTTTGGTCTCTGTGGATTTGTGACCTTTGACTAGGATTATATAAAACCAACTAAACCAGTAGTGGTGAGTGAGAACAAGAAGTAGTCATGATCTGGCAGCTTGCACAAATCATAAAATAGAAAAATGGAATGAGAGATGTTGGAAGTGTTTTTAACTGAGAATATAATGATGAAAATCCTTTTGCGAATGTTCAAAAATAAAAGTTATCTAGCGCATTTATCTATAGCTTAATGATCATATTTTTTGGGAACAATTTCTTCATGCTACCTTGGTTTGGGTAAGAGAGTTTTTCAGACTTCTTTGTGGTCTCATTCGGCTAGATCTCTCATTGGAACTTTCTGTGGCTGATGTGGGGATGTGAATAAAGATTGGAAGGTGCTAATGTTATCATTTCTTGTTTATCTTTGTAAAGTTTCTTTTCGTGTTGAAGATGTTTACTACAAACCTCTCTTCTTTCTATAATATATTCTTCTTTTATCAGAAAAAGGAAATAACAAAAGATGTTGTAAACTAGCTAGGTGACAAAACACTTGCAAATTAAACTTGTTGGTAGTGATAAATGAACGCACACAAAATGTAGGGACTTGAACACTACAAGAACCTAAAAGAAGTGGGGGAGATATATGCATATCCAAGTTAATCTTAAATAGAATAGGGCAAACAAATGGTGTACTTCTTTTACAACAAATGTCATCACAATAGGGTGGAGTTGAGAAAACTATGTTTTTCGCATTGGAGGACTTAAAGAAAGCTACGGACCATTTGAATGCAGATAAAGTACTTGGACATGGCAGTCAAGGAATGGATTATAAAGGTATATTGATAAATGGGAAAATTGTTGCAATTAAGAAATTATTGATAATGAATTAAAGTCAAGTTGAACAATTTATCAATGAGGTTGTAATCCTTTCGCAAATCAATCATAGAAACGTGGTATACTTGTTTGGATATTGTTTGGAGACAAAAGTTCCCTTACTAGTTTATGAGTTTGTCCTAATGGTACACTTTCTAAACACATCCACAATCAAACAGATGAGTTCCCAATGTTATGTTTTGGGGGACCTGATTACAGATCACCACAAAAATTGCAAATTCATTTGCCTGCTTACACATCCACTTTTGCGCTGATTTAGCATAGGGATATTAAATCTACCCATAAATTGTTGGATAATAAGTATAGAGCCAAAATTTCAGATTTCAGGACATCAAAATCAATTCCTACATATGCTTCAAATTACCTTTTTAATTACCCTTTTCTTTCACAAAAAGGATTCTTCATATTTTTAGATTGGACTACATATATTTAATGCTAAAACTTCATTGCATTCGTCGAAATCCATTGAATCATTGCTAGATAACTTACTTTTTTTTATCAATTACTCTTTAGCAATATTTCATAGAAAATATTTGTTAGTTACTCTCTCACTCTCTCTCTCTCTTTCTCTGAGCATTTAATGAATACTCAAACAGACATGTGGTGGACATTGCTATCCAAAATCTAGTGTCGGGTACATTTGTCGCTCAAAAAAATCAAAAGTTAATGGTAATATTATTGGTGAATTGCATTTAATTTGCCATGTGAAATTAAGCAGTTGTTCAAGTACATCAAACGGTGCACATCTTTTCTTTGAAGTATACTCATGACCTTGTGATTAACGTGAATGTTGCGTCTTGAAACTTTAGTTACTCTCAATGAGGGACTTAAAAACTTTTCAAAATCATTTTTCTCATAATTGCAAAATTAGATGTTAGCTTCCTTAAAAGTTTTTTCCGAATGAGCCCATCCAAAGATGTTCTGTGAGTTGAACATTTGGCATGAGACTTGCCTAAAATAGCACTTGCAGAAAGGCAATTAGACATGAATAGTTTTTACCTTAGCAAAGTAAACTCAGTCAATGGCATTGAATAAAGCTATATGGTCAAATAATTTAATTGATTAAATAAATTGTATAGGAAAGTTTAAAACCTTTTTAATATTAAATTCTAGGGAAAAAAAAACCTAAAAATTAGGAAATTTTAAAACATAACTGATTTGGACATATGTTTCAAATTTGCAGCATATAAAATCCCATAGACATCAATAGACAAACTTTATCATACGAGCAGGATCTTCCGATAATACTTTATTGTTAAGGTGTTATATTCTCTAGACATGAGGGGTTATGAGGTGAAATCTCACTTCGCCTTGGACTAGATTGTTGTGGCATGAGCATATTGGGAGAACTTTGTTCCTTAGGGTATAGGTTGACTCGAATTGAATTCAATCAGATTTAACGTAGTTATTAGATATTGATGGTTTATAAAAATATATATATATTGCTACAAAACTAAAAGGTGATAATCCAAACCAAATCCATCTCTCTCAGCTGAAGTTGATTTGGTTCATTTAATAGAATCAGATAATAGGGGTTGACCAATTTACTCTCATCTGGAGTTGATTTGGTTCTTTTAATAGATAAAGATAATAGGGGTCGACCAATTCTGATGATACATAGTCCAAAGGCCCACTGTGGAATGTCATAGTAAAACACATCATTACACAAGAGCTGCCCCATCCACTCAGTACGTGTTGAGGGAACTCTCCTATCGGTTGCCATCTAATCAGTACCTCGGTTCATTCGATGCCCATTGTTTGTGATAGGTATAAGGTGATAGCTAGATTTGTATTGGAGTTTGCTTCCTATTTGCCATCTCCCTGGCCTACTGGACTTCCCAAACAATAAAGATCCTAAAACTTATGAGAATATTTGACTATGAAGTCCTGAGATCTCAAGACATCTCCATAAGGAAACTAAGGTTATAACACCACAAAAGCATGCGGCACATGGGGCACCGACCTATAAAGACATCCAACATGACTTTACCAAGTACGCTCTTAGATAACTCGACACTCAACAAACAAACCTACACAAGGCTCACAATCTTAGCCCTGTCCTGCTCAGTTTGTTTCATTCCTCTTGAAAATTGCTCTTCTGACTAGAGCATCGGAACCTCCCCCACTAGAACACCTTCTAGTGGTCTTTTGCAGATCTTACTTCATTAGTGGGAGCAACGATTGGGTCTAACACTCGAGTCAAAGAAGTCGGTATTTATGAAGTTATAACCTAATTCTAATGGATTAGTACTGGCTGTGGGAAACAGACTGATTCTTTGACAAACATATTTCCTATTCCTCATCATTTCTTCCAGTCCTAGCAACGGCCAAAAAGAAAGCAACTAATTATCAGTTTCAATGACGATAATCTAATCAGATTTGATCCCAATTGCAACAACCCTTTAGTCATTACTATCAAAATAGAATCTTTCTTCATTAAGAGGGTCTTTATTGATCAAGGACTAGATTACGATATCCTCACTTGGGACATCTTCCTGCGAATGAACAATAACTCATCTTATCGTCAACCTCCTAATAGTTTTCTCAAGGGACTCACAGACGAGTGTATATATCCAAAGGGTGTCATCTCCCTCACCATGACCTTGGGAATGCCCCTAATCATGCGGTCATTATGGTTGCTTTCCACATGGTAAAATTACTCTCTCCCTATAATGCCATTCTAGGTCGCCTCAGTGTGGATAAATTAGAAGTGCTAACTAGTATGAGACATATGAAGATCAAGTTTAGAACATTACTGGGAATCATTACCCTCTACCCCTGCATGACATGCGCTTGCCATGCACGTGACGTGCATGCACCTTGGACCCAAGTCAGGTCTTCTTCGCCCAACAAGTCCTGCCCGACGGGTCCTGCAACCGGTTCTTTCGACCCAGCTGTTGGAAATTGACTTTTTCGGCCCTATTTTTATCGGATTTTCTTAGGAATCTCTAATTCCTCATATTCCAATCATGGTTTACTTGATTTTTGAAATAATCGCATGCTAAACTCGATGAATTTATAGTCCAAAATTCCGACCATTTGTGGTCAATTTTGAAACTCTACTTTCCGACAATAATAACACATGATATATATACTAAAACGTAGATCATGAAAGCAGGAACTCATATATACTATTTTCATGCAACGATTTGCCCTAAATCTCGATAAATCTGGGGTTTTAAGGTTTCGAACACCATTCGCGGTCGAGAACTTCAACCGGAATTTTCATAGTCTAAACATCTCAGAAAATTACGAAAAAATTATTTTGTGATCTACGTAACATGGATAATAGCGTGGTATAATTGGATTCACGAAATTCATCCGTGATCCGAATCCCAAATTTTATACCATATATTTTTATATTCAAAATAATTCTGAAAATTTATTTTTAAAATAAATCTAACATTACTCTAATACCAATGTTATTTTTTGATGACTTAATAATGCAGTGGAAGCGTATAATAAAATTTTCAAAATCATAAAATAGATTTGGGTTCTGGGTATGCCACAATGAGCGATGTAGAAAACTCTAGGAATCGCGAACCCTTTGTCACGAATAACTCGCAG
Source organism: Dillenia turbinata (assembly GCA_037126225.1). NCBI lineage: Eukaryota > Viridiplantae > Streptophyta > Magnoliopsida > Dilleniales > Dilleniaceae > Dillenia > Dillenia turbinata. Next base: position 19,287,828 of record JBAMMX010000028.1, read on the forward strand.
TTGGATGATGATCACAGTATGAACCACCATCGCAATTTCATGATGTCACAACTCTAAGTCCGATGATTAGATCGTCATAAAAATTCGCTACTCGGAATTTTTATCAATCCTCTCAATAGAGTATATTTCTCTCAAAAACTCAAAAATGTGCAATTCTCTCTCTATGGGACACCACCCTAGATTTGCATAATTGTTCTTGTCACAAGAACAATTTATCTTTCCATATCCTCTCTATTCTCTCAATGGAAAGGAATAAATTGGAATCACTCAAAAAATGGAAATCACAATTAATTAGGGAGGAAGTTATGCCATCATGGTGAATGGGATTATCCCATTGTCTATTTAAATTTTGAATGGACTTCACTACAAAAAAGACCTTTACCAGTGACCCAAAACCATTGGTAAAGACCCAAAAAACTGCTGGTAAAGAGTGTAAGATCTTCTCCAGCGATCAATATTTTAGCTGGCTATGCTGGCGCTAGTAAAGGTCTATGCCAGCGGCCGTGGCCACGTGCGTGACCCACACCCTGTGCATCTAGCATGTGTGCTAGCTCATAGGCTGCGCTTGCTACGCGTGGCAGCACATGGACCCTTCGACAGTGTGTAGGCTTGGCTGGAAATGAAGATTTTCACTTTTTTGAGGGTCCCATGCCATTGAATTGACTTTTTGTGGGTTTTTGTGTGCCGATTCTGAATCCGAATGGTAAGATGTAATCCAAGATTGTAGTATATGATATCCATTGACTCATACAGTTGCTTTGGGGTTTATACTCAAATCATTTTGGATTTTGATTCGAAGGGTGCACAAAATTGTGAGAATAAGCATCACAACTCACTATTGTCTCTGAAACTGCTTCAAAGATTGTCGTATTGGATCTTTACAAGGGAATAAAATGAATGGTGATGACTACGAGATTTTACACTAGTAAATTTAGTTTGTTCTCGAGGAGCAAGATTTATATGAGATTCTGAGGTATGAGATAGTGGATTTCGGGGAGGGTACTATACCTCAGGGAGATGGGATTAGGAGGTGTTACATGTATGGAAGAGAAAGGATGGCCAAGTTAGGACAATCTTCTTGAGAAACATACACGACGATGTGATCCCGATCGATGAGTAATATCCTATGGTTTTGTCCGTTTGGCTCACCCTAAAAAGAGCATTGTGGTACTCTTACAGTTCCTAAGGTGAGGATGCTAACTTATTAATTTATAACTTATGAGAAAATGGTTGATCATACAATGATGTAGCATTGGACACAAATATTAAGTATGATCGCCGAGTTGGGGAATGTGAACGAGTCCATTTTAGATGTGTTTTCAAATGTCGGATGTGATCCAGTTTTTACCTGATTCATAGGAGACCATAAAAACCTATTTCATATATCACGAGAGTATTCGTAGTTTCATTAATGTGAATAGGCACTGTAAGCTCGAGTAGGAGCGTCTGATGGCAAGTAAGCCAAACTCGGGTCATGGTTATGCAGTAAAGTCGAGCAAGGACTCCCGTGACACCAAACATAAATAGCGTAAGCATGAGAAAAAGGCTTGAGGTTCAGGTAAGAAGAAACCATCCGAGAAATCCGATAACAAAGTATTAAAACACAAAAAGAAGTTAGATAAGACCAAGATGTAGTGCTACATCTGTAGTACATTTGGTCATTTTGCTCAAAAGTGTGATGAGCAGAAGTTATCTCTTTCTTCTTTATGTGGTTTGAGATGCTCACTATTTTCTCTCCTTCATGGATTGTAGACTCAGGAGCCACCTATCACATAGCTCGAGACAGGAGTGCGAATGTTGAGTTCCACCGAGTGAATCCTCAGGTATGAGGATTTACCTAGGGAATAGAGTATTTTCCGTCTTGCAAGTTGGAGTTACAAAGTGGCCAAACACTGTACGTTCTTTACGCTCCGAATATTCGATGAAATTTTATCTCAACCTAGGATACGCTTTGTTATTTGGAAACTTTATAGTTTCTATTCGTTACGACAAGTTCTTTGATTTGTTCTGGTTTAGTCAATTATGGATTATATGTACTGGATGTGATTCTTCCTAATGGTATTTCTTGTAATTCTTCTATTACCTTTATATTTGATTTGTAGATAACAATGTATGTATGACATAGTAGACTTAGACACATAAGGTAAGAGGATGAACCGGTTAGTAGCAAGTGGTCTGTCAAGCTTACTAACTAGGGTCGAGTTACACGTATGTGAGTTTTACCTAGGCAGCAACGTTACAAGAAAACTATTTGGCAAAACAATGAGAGTTGGGACTCTATTGCAAGTAATCCACCCCAACATCTGTGGGCCTATATAAATGAGAACCTAAAATGAAGTTGTGCATTTTATTATGTTCATAGACGATTACAAGTATTTCGGATATGTCTATCTGATCTCGCACAAGTCTGAGACATTGAAATATTTCAGGAGGTTTATTAGCGAGATTAAGAATCAGTTAAACTTGAGAATGAAGATTCTCAAAACCGATCGGGGGTGCGAATATTTGTCTGAACAACTTAAAGAGCTATGTTTCAAGAAGTAACTGACTATTGCTGCTACTCTTTATTGGAGTGGAATAGCTAAAAGGAGAAATGGGACTTTGTTGGAGATGGTGAGATCCATGATGGCGTAGGCCAATTTGCTCATTTCCCATTAGAGTGATACATTATTGGCTGCAGACTATGTTCTCTATCATGTTCTATCAAAGTCCGTAGTCAATACCCCATATAAACTTTGGATAGGGAGGCAGCCTGACCTTAGTCACTTGAGGCCATGGGGTTGTGTCGCATGTGCTCATTTTTCTTGCACTTACATGACAAGTTAGGCGTGTAAAAAAAATGGATGTATCTTTATAAGATACTCAAAACACTCCAAAGGGAATGTGTTCTTAAGTGAACATACGGACAGTAATATCATTGAGTTTGAATCTCGTGATGTTGTGTTTCTTGAAAATGATTTCCCTAAGAGATGTGAAATCAATCGGGACTTAACCTTTTATGAGATGAATGAATTTAGTGGCCCAAATGAGCCCAAAGGTTGAACCCAAGAACCTATTATAGATTTTAGTCCTAGTAGGAACGATTTACCTAGAGGTAAAAAGGTTTCCTCCTCCTCATAAGGGCATTCGTGGACATGTACTTAAACATCATTTATTGATTGAGGGTGAGATCTGACTTCTGAGAATAATAAGGATCCCAAAATAGTCCAAAATGCTCTCGCGGGGTTTATGACGAGCCGTTGGTTGAAGGCCACAGACGAGAAGATGGATTTAATGAGAATTAATAGGGCTTGGGACCTCGTTGATTTGCCTGAGGGTAGAAAGGTCATTAAGAACAAGTGAGTTCTCAAGATCCAGAGAAAGGCCGACGGATCTGTGGAGAGGTATAAGGCTCATCTGATAACCAGGGGTTATCTTAGACTAACGGCGATGTTATCTTAATCCGATTACTTTTAGCGATTGTCGCAACCATGGATTTGGAATTACACCAAGTGGACATTGAGACAACCTTCCTAAGTAAAAATTTGGATGAGGAGATCTACAAGAAATAGCCATATGGTTTTGTTCCTGTAGGTCAGGAAATAAGGTCTATCAACTTCAGAAGTTAATATATGACCTTAAGTATCCATCCAGGTAGTGGTACTTGAGATTTCACGAGAAAGTGCTATGTTACGATTTCGTTAAGATTGAGGAAGATCATCACGTGTACCTCATATGTTCTTCTGATTCCTTTGTGATCATATCCTTATGTGTGGATGATATTCTGTTGACTAGGAACAACAGATAGTATCTGATGACCATCATGACATGGTTATTGTCGAGTTTTGATATGATGACATGGGTGAGATTCAATTCTTCATCGGTGTTAAGATCCAGAGAGATCGCTCAAGATGGGTGTTGGCTCTTTCACAAGAGTCCTATATCAGGAAGGTTCTTGAGTACTTCAGGATGAGCGATTGCAACCCCATAGATAATTTTATCACTAAAGGTGAAGGCCTGAGTCTTGTCATATGCCTTAAAACTCATAAAGAGATAAGGGAGATGAGTAAAATCACTTATCCCAATGCAGTGGATAGTCTGATGTATGCTATATTATGTACATAACTAGACATTTGTTTTACAGTCAGTCTGGTGAGTAGGTATCAATTGAATCCTAGAGGGATCACTAGAGAGAGTGAAAAGGACTCTTAGATATCTCAAGGGAATTGCAGAGCTCTCCTTGTGTTATGGAAGAGGTAATTTGCATCTTGTTAGATATTCAGATGTCGACTGGGGTGGTGATCTGAATAGGCGCAAATCAATATTAGATTTTTACTGTCTTGTGGAGCAACAAGAAACAAATCTATATATCTCCATCTATGATAGAAGCTGAGCTTGTAGATACTTAATGGCAACTCAGGAGAGTGTTTGGCTCCAAAGAATTCTGGATGACTTAGGGGTTATGGCAAATAGTGGGAGGCTAGAGATAATTTATTGTGATAATCAAACCGTCATTGCCTACACCTGAGACCCTAAATATCATAATAGGACCAAACACATTGATATTTGATACCACTTTGTGAGAGACATCACCGAGAACGGTGTAGAGACAATTAAGTATACTTCTACTTAACATAGTGGTTGATCCCTTCACCAAACCCATTATAAGATATTCCCTTGTGAGACATATAGAATCATTAGAGTTACGTGTGTTTTGACATTTCTCACTATATACGAATGACTCTTATTATTTTTATATATATGATATATGTGTATTATTTAGTCACTTATTTGTTACACTTACTTATTGTCATATATTCTGTGATGTGCTGTGATAAAAAATATGTCAGGTAGGCATGGTCGACTCTCTCACACAAGTAATCACCTCCAGCTCTGAGTAAATGGGGATGAAACAGTTTTTAGTCATAAGAGACTTTAAGAGTGGTCCTGTTAGAATATAAGTCACTTGATACATGTTCAGGATGAGATCATATGTGATATGACCGATATGAATATACCTACATCCATGTTACCTGTTAGTAGCCAGGTTTTGAGATTTCAGATATTACCTACTGCTAATGATATTGTTTCTAAGATACTCTCTCTGAGATCTCTGGATAAAATCTTATATGTAGACTGAATCTCATATCTGCACAGTATTAGAGAAATTTGATATATGCCCTTTTGAGAGATAGGAGAATAGCACTGTGGTACGTGTTTCATATCGCGTGTAATAAGACAATTAGGGATAGTGAGAGCTATATTACATAAGACAATGATCTAATCATGATCCCTGTTCCCACTGTGTGAGACCTGAGATCGATTGGGTGAGATCTCATATAATCTTATTACTTTTAGCTGTTTCTAGAAGTTTTGGCTCAGTGTTTGCTTATGTAGTCTGTTTACCTATAACTTGGAAGATAAATTGAAATCTAAGGGGCAAGTCTAGGAAAATAGCTGAATTGAGACTGATAAATTCGAGTTTGGGAAAAGAAAAATCAATCGATATTATATCATTGTGTAGTATTCACCAACTAACCTATTATGCTTATCCATATTGGAATGTAAGATTAATAGTGGATACACAGTCGAGCAATGATTGGAGATCACTTTCGATGAGGAAAGTGGCTCGATAGATGTAATTGTGTTGAGTTTGGGGTACAATGAGTTTTTTTTTTGTACTAACAATAGCTTCTTGATCATCCTAATAAGTGCATCCAGAGATCTTTGTTTGCAGGTGTATTCGTCGGTCACACGACATCCAATCCTGTATGAAGATCTAGCAGGGTAATGTAGAAAGTCACATGAGTTGTGATCTTGTGACGGATGTAAAAAACCATCATATGTAGGTGGAAGATGTTGATAAATATGTCTATGAGGGAATTTTACCAAAAATAAAAATTTTTGATTTTGGGATGATGGGATAACTCCCATCATCCCACTAACCATTATCTCCTATAATCTCTCTTTTTCTCGATAAACATCCAAGGTATTAGCATAATTGAGGTGTGCTTTTGGAGTATGGAGATTAACCTCTGCAATGGAAAAATGAGAGATTATCTTGTTGAGTGAGAGGAAAGAAATACAATAATTCTTGTGAGAATTAATCAAGAGGGATAGAGAAATTTTCTAGTAGGAAAATTTCTCCCGTCACTTTAATTTATAAGATCTAGAGTTGAGGTGTTGTGGTATCGTGGTGGTAACTCGATTTCGTAATCACCATCCCGACTGAGAGTTTTGTTTGGGGGTTCGTGGGTCAATTGATTTTTAGAAGCTCTACACATTGAGGCACACACCAAAATTTTGATCTATTTATTTTTTTGAAAATTATTCATTGTTTGTGCATCTAATAGATCTAACATTGTTATTACCTTCTTCTCCACAGCCATTAACATCACAATAGGTCCAGCCATCCTTCTAATTGAGTGGGACACAGGTACATTTTTTCCAGTCCATTTTGGGCATGGAAAATCAGCTTTTACAAGTCAAAGTGCGTATTTGTTGGGCAGAATGAGTTTGGAAAAATGGTTAGATTTACGAAGATTGTAAGACACTTCTTGGATCATGACTCTGTGATTCTCGTCAAAAAAGTTTTGTTGATAAAAATTGGAATGCGCAAAACGATCTCGAACCAACGTTGGCACTTCTTATAATTCTATGGTAAGTGGGCATCGAGGATTCTCTAAAGCATCCAAATTTAAATAGCTTTACAAACAGGTGTAAATCAAATTTTACCTAAACAACTAATGTGCTTTTGGATCTTAAATTTCAAGTATGGGGGCCCCTCATGAAAGGCCCCTTATCCAAAGTAAAATACCGCAGCAAATACATGTATGACTTTTAAAATAAAGAATTATTCTAATAAATGCCTTTGTGCTGAATGATTCCAATGTTGATTTAAATGATTGAATAAATCAAATGAAGTCTTTTTCTTTTAATAGGTCCTTTGGGGTCCCTCAACTGACCTTTTCACCTCAACACAGCCATCACAATCACAATCACTGGTCCAGCCATTTTCATATTGAGAGAGGGATGGAAGCCTTTTTTCTTTCTTTTGGGTAAAATCATAGTGAACAATCTATGACTTTTCCCTTCTTTTAATATTGTTAAAAAATATAATATATATCGAAATCAAATTAATTATTGATTTGATTTTGATATATATTTAAATTTTTTTATTTTTACACCTTTGAGGTCCCTCAACTGACTTTTTCACCTAAACACAGCCATTACAATCACAATCACTGGTCCAGCCATTCTTCAAATTGAGAGAGGGATGGAAGCCTTTTTTCTTTCTTTTGGGTAAAATCATAGTGAACAATCTATGACTTTTCCATTCTTATATATAATATTGTTAAAAAATATAATATATATCGAAATTAAATTAATTATTGATTTGATTTTGATATATATTTGAATTTCTTTATTTTCGTATTTATATATTTATAATAACTGTTTTTATATTTTTGACAATAATTTTTTTTACATAAACTTAACATAATTGTAATAATTTAATTAAGATAATAGATTATTAGATTTTAATATTTTTAATATTGCTTCTAATATTTTCTAACATGATATTATAATCATGTTCATCTATATTTATATTTATGTTATTTTATAATTTTATTAAATATAATATATGTTTTCACATATTATCATAAAAACGAACTACCATTTTTGAATAAAATTTTTTAAACAAATATTTTATGCCTTTCCCCTTGGTGTTACTAGTAGGGGTGAGCACTATTTGGTTAAAATAAAAAAAAAAAATCATTTTCTTCTAACTGTATTTTTAAATTTTGGGTGGCTTTTTAGGTATTTGGTTTGACTTTGGGTAAAACTGAATTTTAATTTAGTTTATTTAGATGATTATCGGTTTTAATAATTTTTACTTCGGTTAAACCGAATTAATTAAAATATTATATATTTTTTAGATAATTTTTATTTATATAAATATTATTATAATATTATAATTAAAATTTAAAAAGGAAAAAATATCATAATTAATAAAAAAATTTAAAAGAGAAAAAAAATTAAAAAGGAGCATACACATTAATGAAAAGTTTTCAATTTCTACCTTTTGATTTGATTTTTTTATTTTCAATGTGAAAATTATATTTTATAGCGATAAGTTGATATAAATAATATATAATAAAAGATTTCAATGCTTTGGTTAATTTGAATAATCGAATCGAATTAACCGTTTAATTCGGTTAAATAACTGATCAGTTTTTAGTTTATTCGGTTAGTTTATAGTTATGAAAATTATATAACCGAATTAAATTAATTATTTTAATTTTAATTATTTTGATTACGATTTAACCGAACGCTGAATACTAATAACCAGAATGAATGGTCGGAGATAAGTTGCAGCGAATCCTCTACTAGTTTCCCAAAATCAGTATTTCTACCATGATTATCATGTCTTAATTTGACCTTTTACACAAAGACAAGTGTTGCAATACGAAAGGAAAACACTTATAGGAAGTTTTGTGATAAATAAATTTTATTTAGATGCATAACATTATTTTTCAAATATAGAAGGGTCTCCTTGTTGGTGTAAGGATAAAAGTTAAGAGTTTAAATTATTCTATATTAAATATAAAACAGCATATTTCATATAATCATTTTTTTCAATATTACCTTTATTAAAAAAATAAATTTCATTTATTACCCTTGTACATTTTATTAAATTTTTCTTCTTTTATTTTATATTTTTCATTTATCTTTTGCCTCGTGGATTATTCATTTATTTCTGAAAGACATTATTTTATATATATATATATATATATACACACACACACACACACACACATATTGATATTTTCATACTTTATACGTGCAACGTCCATATAGTTGGAAGCTAATTTAAGAGTTATGATTTAATCTTTGGAATACTTATTTCCACTTTCCACATAGTACAATATATATTAAGGGGTCTTACGTGTTTTAACGGTATCCTTAATTCAATAACTTACAATACAAAAGAATACGATTTTAGCGATAAAATTTAACGACGGAAAAAATTTATCACTATTTAGCGACTAATTTAAGGACAAAAATAAAAATCGTTGCTAACTAGCGACTGATTAAGTGACGAAAAATAATCCGTTGCTAATTAGAGATAAAAAAAATATTCATCGCTAATTAACGATGGATTTGAAATCCGTCGCTAAATTAGCGACGAAAAAAATAGTCGTAGCTAATTAGCGACGAATTCAAATCCGTTGCAAAATTTATCGATGGAAAAAGTATCCATCGCTAAATTTAGCGACGGAAAAAAAATTCATCGCTCAATTCGTTGCTAAATATAATTTTATATTTTTATTAAATATAATTTTGTATTTTATATTTTATTAAAATAGGTTATTGATTTTTATTAAATATAATTTTATATTTTTTTAAATATAATTTTATATTTTTATTAAAGATAATTTTATAACTCTATTAAATATAATTTTGTATTTTTGTTAAATATAATTTTTTATTTTGTATTTTTGTTAAATTAGAAAAATATATTTTTAATGATAAGAGTTAGAAAGAAAGTAAATAAGTAAAATATATATATAAATATATCAGATATGTTAATGTGATATAGTGGTTAAGAGTATTTCCAACAATCCCTTAAACTCATATTCGAATCTGGGCAAAAACACATTATCTGGAAAAGAAAAAAAAAAAGAAAGCAGCAGGAGGTGGGCTTGCACGGGTGGGTAAGGGCTGACGGGGTTCGAGCATGGGCGGGCAAACCGTGGGGAGCCAGGGCAGTGGTGGGCAGCTGCCGGTGGGTGGGTGGGTGGGCCCTATAAATAAAAATATTAAATACGAAATTTAGAGACATATTCATTTTCCGTCACTAAAATTAGCTATGGAAAAAATATCTGTCGTTAAATTTAGCGACGAAAAATATTATCCGTTGCTAAATTTATCGACAGATTTCAGTTTCTGTTGCTAAATTTTTGTGATGTATGATTGGCGACGGAAATTTTTTCGTTGTTAAATCCGTCACAAATACGTTTAGCGACGAATTTTTCTTAAATTTTGGTCACGAAACCCTTTTTTTTGTAGTGTTATTATAAGGTACCGGATGATTCGAACATTTCATTATTTATAACAAAAAATTAAATGAAACATAAATTAGAAAAGAGAAAGCCCAGACCAATTAAAAAGATGGAATTCTTGATTTAGCCGTTTAAAAATTAATTTACTTTATCAATTAAAGTAGAATTAAAATTTACATAGATTTACACGTAAAGAATAATTTTTTTCATAAAAATAAAATTATTATATCAACTTTATATATATATATATATATATATATATATATATATAAATTGTTATTCAACTCAGGCAGTGAAGATTGATGGGCATGAGAAGGCACAGTGATAGGGTTACCTCTCAACGAAAGCATCGATGGATAGGGATCCGACTCTAGGGACTTCCCCATGCCCAAATTCGGCTCCTTTCCGAAGCCCACAATTAGCCACATTTGGGGCCTCAGCCAAGTCCGTAGAGCCGGGTCCCTATCAGACAGTTGGGGTGGGGTTTTCATTTCATGCTGAGTAGAGCAGAGTCAACACATTGGTCTCTTTCCTCTTGCCCATATCCATTCAATTCCCTAGTTTGGTTTCCATTTCTGTTCTTCCTTCCTTCTTTTTTTTTTTTTTTTTTTTTTTTTTTCCTTCTTAGCTTTGAAAAGGATACATTTCCATTTTTGTTTTTGAGCTTTAGGCACAGACTTAAAGTATATACCTAAAATGACTGTACAAAAAAATCTAACCTTTGTATTCTTGTTGAAAATTTTGAAATATGTAGAATTTAAAATTACATAGAATTAAAATGGAAATATGTACAATTTAAAAATATGTCGATTTTGTGTTGAATACTGATACGCTTTGTAAAAATTTTTAAAATGACATAAAAAAAATTCTGAAATTAAATCTTATTAATATCCAATTTGAAATTTATGACTTAAGCGGAAAATAAACCCCCTTCTATTATGTCATTTAAAGATTTTGTATCATGATTGTTAAGTATTCAGAATTTGAAAATATTTATGTTTCATGCATATTAATATTTATAATTGTTGGATCGTTATTCATTTATATTTTTTATTTATAAATACTAACATAACTAATAACTATTGATTGAGAATTTAATAATCAGAAATCTTTAAATACGAATATTCATCGAGATCTTAGAAAATTAAAAATCTTGCCCAACAGTTTGCATGGTGACCCCCTCAAACGGACCAAGTCAAGCTAGTAAAGCACGTCATTATAGGGTCCCTTTTGTCTTTAAATGCCAATCGTAGTGGGTGGTAAGGTCTTTGACGCTGTACGTAAGGCAAACCCCACACATAGGATGATGATGAGAATCTTCTGCCTTGCCCTGGAAAGGGTTAAAGGTTATCATCAATTAATGTTAGATAAGACTTTTGATATAATAATAATTTAAAATTTTTATAAAAAAAAAATCGTAATTATTTGTTAAAAAAATTACTAAAAAATAATCTTTTTTCACTTTAAAAATTATTATAAATAGAATAAAATTTACAAAAAAATATTATTATACACCCCGGAGTGACAGAGAGAAAAAAACAAATTGTTTTCTTTAATTTTTAGGGACCAAAATTGAATTTGGTACAATTTCTATTTCTAATTTCATTACTCCCACCGGGCCTGACGATGTCATGGGCTTTCTGCATACAATGGGCAAGGCATGAAATGACTGCCAAGTCGTGTGCCGCAACATAGGCGCAATCCCTGCCCATTGGCGCTAATATTGCCTCCACGAATGGTCCCAAGTTACATTCAAAGTGTCCTATAATAATTCCTTCCCTCCAATCCCCTACCCATCTTGAGGAAGATTAAGCTCAAGGTACAAAATATCTCTCTTGATTATGGTATATTAATTCTGTCAATATATTGTTAGATGATAAACATACAGTAAAAGTTCTAAATTTTGAAAATTCTTAATCAACTCCTATTTGGCAGACACAATTGACAGCCATAGTAACCCGTAGCAACCCCTTTTTCTCATGTCATCGATGGTCTTGCTGAAATCCTAGATGTAATAGGAAAAACAGAGATCATTCAAACGGGATTAAACTTCAGTTTATTATTGTTGTATTATTATTATTATTAATTTCCAATCTTACATAATGTTATGGGAAAAACTGATATCACTGTACCATTTAAAAATGGTTATGTAGCTAATGTGAATGACCTGGTGTTCACAATTTTAATATACGATAACAATGACTTAAACCTTACAATTATACAGAAATTGAAATTATAAACAATTTTAATTTGACTAAAAAGCAAGGTTGGTTAGCAATGCAACAATCATTTACTATAATAGGCGCTATAACTTCTTCACATTTATTTCATATGCTGCCACAACCATTACAATCATAACCGCGGGTTAATCAAGCCTTGATGTTGAGGGTGATACTGGAATTCCACGGAGCAACCAATGTGATCAGTTCGGCCTGAACATCAAATTAATTTTGAGTGAAAATTACTTCATATATATCTATATATATATATATATATATATATATCTATATATATATATATATATATTTCTTTTCTTTTGTCATAATTAAAGAAAATCATAACCCACCCAAAAGATAATGTTTAAAGCATGAAATTAGTACCTTCTTCGATATATGCATCGGGAAGCAATCCATATCTAGCCTGGTGTATGCAATAATCTTTAAGACCATATTTGGTTAGAATCCGATTAATAAAAATTATTTATAAAAGCCCCAAATATTTGATTATAAGAAGTTTTATAGATTTTTGGCATTTTGGTTTAGTCATATATTATAAATAAATAGTTCAAATTAGATATAGTCTTAATTATTTTTCAAGTGCTTGATGTTTTCTCAAGGCATCCATCACTATGGTAAATGCCGGTCTAACATTGCTTGCCGCTGAGTGGGACAGAAGCACTTTCCTTTGCGGTAGTGGATGTCTATGGACCTCCACCTTATAATTTCCAGACGAGCAGGGCACTTCAAGGTAAAAACAATAGTAGCTAGCTCTAGCTCATATGTGCAGTAATTCATCTCATATTTCTTCAACTGTCGAGAAGCATAGGCGATCACTCTATCACCTTGCATTAAACATATCCCAACTCTTATTTGCTAGCATCACTATAAACCACATAATCACCACCATCTATAGGAAGATCAAGTATTGGAGTGGATGTAAATCTTTTTTTGAGTTTTTGAAAACTCTGCTCACACTTATTACTCCATTTAAATTTAACTCTCTTCCGCGTTAGACTAGATAATGGAGCTGTAATTTTGGAGAACTCTTCTACAAATCTCCGATAATACCCTGCAAATCTAAGAAAACTTCTTATCTTGGTGACATTCTTAGGTTGCTCCCACTTTAGAATTGCCTTTACCTTCTTTAGGTCAACAAATATCCCATCTCAGATACAATGTGCTCTAAAAAGCCAATCTCCTTTGGCCAAAACTCACACTTGGAGAACTTGGTATACAATTGCTTCTCTTGAAGAGTTTACAACACAATCCAAAAATGTTCCAAGTGTTCCTCATCGTTCTTGGAATACACCAAGATGTCGTCAATGAAAAACTACGACAAACTTATCGAGATAGGGATGAAAAACTCGACTCATGAGATCCATGAAAGCCGTAGGAGCATTTGCCAATTCAAAGGGCATCACTAGGAACTCGTAGTGCCTATACCGTGTCCTAAACACAATCTTGTAGACATCATCATCCTTTATCCCCAATTGGTGATAGCCTGACCTCAAATCAATTTTTGAGAAGACATTAGCCCCTTGGAGTTGATTGAATAAGTCATGAATTCTCGACAAAAGATATTTATTCTTGATAGTCACCTTATTTAACTACCGGTAGTCGATACACAATCAAAGTGTGCCGTCTTTCTTCTTTACAAATAGAATTGGAATGCCCTAAGGTGAGGTACTAGGTCGGATAAATCTCTTGTCCAACAATTCTTGTTGTTAGACCTTCAATTCTTTGAACTCAGCAAGCGCCATCCTATACTGAGGGATTGAAATAGGTGCAATGCTGGGAGTCAAATCAATAATGAAGTCAAACTCTCAAACTAGAGATAAACCAGGCAACTCATCTGGGAAGACATCTGGAAACTCATTCATCACTAGAACATTCATCAATTTTAGGCTTCCCATTGCAGTATCGATTACATAGGATAGATATGCCTCACAACCCTTATATACTAACCATCATACTTCCAATACCAAGGTTACACAGCATGGTAAGACCCACCATTTACCAGGGAATACAAGTAAAGGACATCCTGGTCTATGGAATTCCACATCCTTAGTGAAGCAATTCATAGAAGCTTGGCAAAAGTGTAACCAATCCATATCCAATATGGCGTTGAAGTCCCTCACTCCAATGGAATCAAGTCTACTTCGAGAATTTCACCCTCTACAATTATTTCGCATACCTTGAGCACGGCATCTCTATTCAAGCAACCGATGAGGAGCTAGGGAGCCTAGTGGAGAAGATCCACAGAGGTAAAGGTGGTGATTTCCATATTCGGAATGATGGAATGGTGGTATATGAGAAATGGGTATGTGTTCCCAAGAATGATGAGTTTCGGAGAGCCATACTTTAACAAGCATACTCTTTGGCCTATGTAATACATCTTAGAAGCACAAAGATGTACCAAACACTCAAAAAACCTATTGGTGGTTGGGATTGAAGTAGGAGATAGCCGAATTTTGTGGTAAGGTGTCTTGTGTGCCAACAAATCAAGACCGAACATTAGAAACTGGCCAGAACACTTCAACAATTGCTTACACCCGAGTGGAAATAGGTGTACATCACCATAGATTTCGTGGTGGGATTGCCATGTACCCCAAGCCGTCATGAAGCTACATGGATGATAGTAGATTGGGTCACTAAATCAACAGGCTTTCTCCCGATTCTGAACACCTATTCTTTGGAAAGGTTGGCCAAACTATATATTGATGAGAACGTGAGCTTTCACGGAGCTTCAGTGTCTAAAGTCTCGGACCGTGATCCCCAATTTAGTTCGTGATTTTGGCCTAAGATACAAGAATCCTTAGGGACTAAGTTAAAATTTAGTATAACTTTATATCCTCAAACTGATGAATAATCGAAGTGAACTATTTAGATATTGGAAGACATGCTTAGGGCATGTGTAATGAACTTCCAAGAGAATTGGGATAGACATCTTGATAGCAATATTTTTATAAACTTGAATTATATCATTTTTAGTATTTATTTATGTATTTTAGAATTAATTTTAACCATATTTTATAAATTTATATTGATTTATTTTTGTGGTCATTGATTTAGGAAAAATAGAGCAAATTTGCTATTTTCAAACTGGACAGACAGTATTCAGTATTTTGAACATAACATTTTATCCCGATATCCGATTGAGGTGATTTTTATGGCATTAGAAAGAAGACTTCGAGGCCTACAACTCTTATGAAGACCTCAAAGGCTGCGTCAGACAGGACGATATCCAAAAATTGAGTTGAATTTACTGCAATGTTAGAAAATGAAAACTGAGAATCAAAAAGGAAACAAGGTGCTACAATTTTGGAATTACCATCCTAATAATTTTATAAATTATCCAAATTGAAGAAAAGAGAATTTTCAAACATTTGGAAAGTTAAAGATCATCGTCAAGTAGCAAAATAAAGTTTCCAAATCAAATTCAAAGTCCAAACTTCCAAAATAGTCCAGTTACTAAATTTTTCTTAGGGTTTTCACTCTTATATATATGTGGCAATCGGGCAGCTCCTGATACATTAATTTTTCTTTTATTTGAGCTTTTACCAATTTGCCCCTCATTAATCAAATGTTTTAAATGGGTTTATTGTCTTTTCCACCGTTGCGTATCGATACACTTAGTTATGTTGTCAAATAAGTTGTGATGGAGTTCGTGTATATTGATACATAAATTGGGATATATCAATACGCTAAGTCATAGTTTCAAGATGGTTATAACAAAGGCCTCATATATCGATACATTCCATTGGGATATATCGATATGGTAAATCATATTCTCAAGATGTCCATTACAGGGACCAAATATATCAACCCGGTGTTTTTAGACATAACGATATATAGTATTACACTCTCAAGAGGTCTGTAACAGGAGTTCATTATGTCAACCCAATGCATCAAACATATGGATATACAAAACCACACTCTCAGAAACCAATTTCGAAGATTTGACATATCAACTCAAATGAGTCAATATATCAACCCATGATATTAAAATTGTATCATTTTTCTCTATATGTCATATCAACTCATCAAATTGAGGTTCATAGATCTTTGTTCAATACCACATGACCAATACAATTCCAATTCATTTCGAAATTATATTAAAGAACTTATTAAAAATTTCTAATACTAAATTTTTGGTTTTATAACACTTAACTCCCTAAAAAAAATTTCGTTCTCAAAATTTAAATAAAAAAATTACATATCGAAAAGATGGGGATATTATATCCTCATGGAATCCTCGGGTTCCCAAGTCATTTCTTCCACTTGGTTGCTTTTCCAATGTACCTTAACTATGAGAATTTCTTTACTTCTCAACTTTTTTACTTATCGATCAAGAATGGTTGTTGGTTGGGCTTTGATGCTCAAGTTCTTGTCTAATTTAATCAGGAGATTCTCTAAAAATATGAACCTGCGCTCGCTGCGCCGCGCAACGGTGCGCTGATCATGTCCCTGCCTCAGCGTCTCATGGACTGCCCCTACGCGCGATTGCTAGCGCTGACAGCCTTCCTGCACGCGCTGCTGTGCTGCCTCCCTGCTCGCGCGCCTTCTGCCACCTGCGGAAACCCCAACCGAAAGCTCTAAGTCGACCGTGCTGTGTTCACTGCATAGGTAAGATCAAACCCTAACCCTAATTTTAGGGTTTCAAACCTTCTTAGGAAATTTGGTTTATATTACTAAAATTACCTTAAATTGGGAGTTTTGCAGGCAAAAAAAAATCAATACAAAATCATTCGTAGGCTATCCCGGCCGTCCAAATGATCCCAAGTAATTGAAATAACTTTCCAACTTCAAAATATGTATCAAAATTCATAAAATAGTCTAAATGTCCCAATGAAAGTAAATACCTTACAAAAGATTTCAAACAAAATAAATAAAGTTCCACATTGGAATAGTAAGGAAGAATCAAGCAAATATCAATTAAATCTAAACATCATGAGATGTATAAAATCTTTCATTCCATGGTTTATATGACATAAATCCTAAAAATAATCTCACGACAATAACCTATTGATGTTCAACAAAATAACTTCTTCAACTGGCACTAGACAACGTCTAAGTCTCCATTCTAAGCTTTCTCTAAAAAATTTAGAAGTGATGAGTGAGTATTAAAAATAC
Source organism: Dillenia turbinata (assembly GCA_037126225.1). Lineage (NCBI taxonomy): Eukaryota > Viridiplantae > Streptophyta > Magnoliopsida > Dilleniales > Dilleniaceae > Dillenia > Dillenia turbinata. The sequence goes on from JBAMMX010000028.1 coordinate 19,305,223, forward strand.
TCAGTGCATGGAGTGTAATGGCATGATAAACATGAATGAGAAGTATGGGTGGTGGTGTCAAACATGTATGACAAAAATTCATTTCAATACTGAAAATAAACTTGTATACACAAATATAATTTAGATAAAATTCACCATGACTCATGATTTCTAGCTCAATAAACAAATTGAAATTTTTTTTTCAATATTCTTGAGGATTGCCAAAACCATTTTCCTATCAATGGCCGTTCGTAAGATTCCGCCAAGGGGTTTTTTATAATTTTCCATAAAATTCCCTTCACCTTGATGTTGGCCCGGAGTTCTATAGGGTACTACTATTTTATCACGGAAATGACTTAGGAGATTCTCCAACCCGCCTATTACTAAACAAAATTTTTAACCAGCCTAAACAACACTTGTCATGTCCCGATCCTCGATTCGAGGCCATGAACAGCTGCCCGTTAGCCCATATGCTGCCACCACTCGACACGCATACCGAGGCAACGAAGGCTACAGCAATACCCTAATAAAACCTGTATTCTTAAAATATCATTTTTTCCAAGTAAAGAATGTAAAATGCAAGACATTTGCCTCAATGCATAAGTATACAACATATCTGAGAGTTTTAATTTCATTACACAATATAATTTCAGTCATCCCAAAAAGTATACAATGGTCATTCTATAAACCTCAAATATATATATATCATCCAACATTATCAAATACATCACTGCGGAAGAATGGTCGATACCATACCCAAAGTCCAAGGTCTCCAATACAAATTAAGCATGTCGAACTCTCTCGTCACGTCTTCCTATCAATCTATATCTGAAATTAGGGAAAGTAAGGGGTGAGTATTATGGGAAAATACTCAATGAGTGAGGGGATCGATAATATGTTCTCAATAATAAGTGTGAAAATGGAGTATTAAAATACATTTCAAAACCATAATGATATCAAAACCAAGTATGTTAGTTCCAAAAATCAGGTGATCACATATCACACATCATAGTATCAAAGTATATATCCATTTACATTTTCGAAATCATTTTGAGCTTGTCAAGAGAATAACCCCGGCAAAGTCTACCTTGACCAATGATGGGCGCGTTGGGGGTTTTTCATATGTAAGTGTATAAAATTTAACTCTCTACCCCAACATTGGCCACAAGCCTCACCAAGTGCTAGATAGTGGCTCACGAATGTCCTCCCCTTTCGGTTCAACTTGAGTAGCCCATGTCTATACGCATATAAATAATCAACCATGTATAGAGTCCTACCCGAAGCTAGACAGTGGTATCACACATGTCCTCCCCGATTGGGTTCGTCCGGCCGCAACTATACAAATGGCATTTGGGGGATACCTCTAGCAGAAGCGTATCCGGATACAATGGATGCCACTGCCAAAACCTTTGTAGATATAGAAATCCATCAAGGATATCATCACATTATCATAACACAGGTAGGTATCCGGCCCATATATATCATCAAATCATATCAAATTTGCATGCCAATATATTTTATCAAATATTTTCAAATCAATACGCCAATGCAATGGTAGCATATAAGTCATGTCAAGGTTTTAAAGAGTGGCACGATATCATTTCATTACAAACCGAGGATGCATAATATTCGAATCAATCATTTGGGACACTCTAATAAATCACAAAAGCCATCATTTATAATATATATTCAAAATCATATGCTTTCACACATGCCTTAAAACATGTTATTTGAAAAGTTTTAAAATATGAATTTGTTCAATCGAAAACATAACATCAAAGTCTCACTCACCGTACTAGAGACGATAGTCACTCCGAGATGTCTCTGTAGTGAATGTCCTGCCTTATTCAGTTTTTGGCAACTCCTAAGGGATATAACCAAGTATCCATCATCGTCAATATCAATTCTTTTAAGAAAACCCAAAACCCTAACATTGAATAACTAATCTTTCTCTCACTTACGGTGACTCAAAACTCACCAATTCTTTTTCACCAAATTTCAACATAACTCCAAAGTCATAAAAGAGGAAAAATAAACCCAAACTAAAATTAAAAATATTACCTAAATTTCAGTCTCTGATTTGTCTCAAGTCGAATCATGATCAAACCCTAGATTTTCTCTCACTAGAAACCTCAACTCTCTTAGTAGTTTTAACTTGCTAGAGGTTAGGTCATGGGTTTTTTTTTTTGGGAACTTTTAGAGTGTGGGTCTAGAGATATTTTGATTGATCATTGGAAGAAACAGGAAGAAAGAGAGAGAGAGAAGGTGTAAATCGAGAAAGAAAAGGAAAAAAAAAATAGAGTTTGGCTTTTGTGGGTTCTAATGCCCACTACTGCTCTTCATTTATAACTCATTTTTAATATTTTCCTAATAGCCCTCATCTACTTTCCATTTGCACGAATACCCAACATGGTTGCTAGAGTTATTAGGAAAGTCAACACAATAAGTTAAATATTTTTGTAGTGCTGTCCGGGTGAAAAAGCACGTTCGGTGACTGACAAGGGAATGGAAATGAGTAGCACGAATTTATAGGAAACAAACTAAAGTTATGGAACTTTTGGTATATTTTAAAATAAGAAATATGATATAAATTTTGTAGCATATTATTGAAGTCATTAAATGGCATAGTGGTAATATATCTTTTTGGACTAAGCCAAGTCATGGGTTCAAATCACAATGAAGACATGTTTTGTCAACCAAGCAAATTGGAATTTGAAGACAAATAGTGTATTTGTTGTATAATGACCGAAGGCAAATATCCGAAGACAACAAATATCCATTTGCCGAACAGTGGTGAATTGACAAAAAGCAATTGTCGAAGTATGACCGAACAAGGAAATAAAAATAGGAAAATGAGCACCAAAGATGTAAATGAATTTACATTGTACCAAACAGCAAAAATGAAAAATTAACCGATCAACAAAAATGAATTATCGCATACACGGCCGGTCTAAAATCAGAGCAACCTTTGTGGGAACTAAAGCTCCTACTCCTCTTCGAACTATGCCCTCTTACGGTCCTACAAAACTCTGAGAAGTATTTGCGGTCAAACTCCCTCAGGAAATCCTCCCACCGTGTTGACTCAGTAGCATCATCACAGATAGCCTCCCACCAAGTGAGGGCATCATCATCTAGTAATCTCTCTATTACCCGCAGCCTATATTTCTCACTCAACCCTAGATTTATCAAGATCTAATGGGTCCGATTGACCCAATGCTTAGCCGTTGTGGCATCACCGAGTCCGGAGAAATTTGTGCGACCTAACGATGAGCTTCTTTGACTAGCTAAGTCAGCTCGTGTATGCGCCTAAGTGTAGAGGAGGTAGTATTATTCAAACCAGACACTATAAAAGGAACGGCTACCGGTGTAGCATCCGGCACCACATGAGTAGGTTCTGTAGGTAGGAACAGACACGGTTGTAAGTGTCGGCGCTGCCATCAATGGTAGTGGGGGTGGCATCTGAATCCAATGGGAGGTGTACCACTCATAAACCTGCCTAAATGCATCTAATGATAGTGATGGAGTTGTGGCTATAATAGCTAGTTGAGAAAGTACTAGAAGGGTACACATGACGAGGAAACATCCTCAGATATTCTAGGTGTCTCAGGTACAAATCTAGTACCTTGTTTAGTAGTCATAGCCTTACAAAGGAAGAACTTTAATTTGATATGATTCAAGGATTATGGTTAGTTGCAAAGTAACTAACCCCCTAAAATAAATAAAATTATAAGTTTAAGAACTGAAAGAACTAATATGCTAGATCAGATACGTACCATATCTAACCCCATAAAAAGAATAACTCATATGCCTAAGATCATGTACTGGGATCCCATGACTGTAATGAAACTCTCATATGCATTGAGGACTTTTAAATCATACATGGGAATATTTTCAAAACTATTTTATCAAACACAGCTCTTAACCTAGAGCTCTGATACCAATCGAACTGTCACGCCCCAAACCGGAGTTGTGAGCAGTCGCCCATTGCTCTGGATGCCGGCTACATTTTTACAGAAAATCGGACAGAATCTCCCCATATTTCGGAGGTCTCCTTTGTACAAATAAACCTGTATAATGAACATCCATCCTGTCAAATAAATAAATGGTCATCCCGGCCTCACAACAATCACCACGTTCAAATCCTGTCAACCAATCCACAGCGGACAACCAGAACAACGCAAGGCTAATATAAGTACTAGCAGTCCTAGCCACAGACCTCTACTGTCATGCCCAACTAGAGCATGAGCAGCCGTCACACCGAGCAGGTCTAAATTTAATACAAATTGTATAACAAATTCCCAAGTTATATTTTAAATGCTTACAAATGCCTCAACACAAGTATAATATGAGAGTTTCAAAAACAATGTCCATAATTTATACAGTCATCTCATAAAAATGTATACGGCCAACTACGGACCTCAATATCAAGACCTCGCAGGGTCGATATAAAATAAGGATTTCAAATTTCAACTTAAATTAAATTCTCACCGTTGTGAATAACCAAATCCACTAATGAGCCACCAAACCCTCTAGAGCCGAATGCGTCGCTTTAGCACAATAACCCTATCTGAGGAAGGAAAGGAGAGAGGTGAGTATCCAGGAAGATACCCAGTGAGTAAGGGGATTAATATCAAGCACAAATAGTGTGGGTGAACCATTGGAGTGTCAAACAAGATCATTCGTGAACAATAATTCCAGTTTTGCAGTAAATCATAGTATGTTTAGTAAAATGAAATCATTTAATCAATCACACGACATCATACGTTTATACATCCATTTAAAAATAAAGTATATTATAGAGCAAGCCGAAAGATCCTAGCAAAGGTCAACCATGACCAAGGATAGGCGCATCGGGGGTTTTTATTATGCAAATGTTCAAAAGTCGCTTTCTACCCCGACGTTGGCCATGAGCTTAGTCCTTGCTTACTCAAACTCGTCAATAGGACCCCGCCCAGTGCTAGACGGTGGCGTCACACACGTCCTCTCCCGATATGGGTTCAACTGGCCGTGCCTATCGCATGCATATGTGACGTTTGCAGATACCTCCTACAAAAGTGTATCCGGACATCCCGGTGCCACTATAAACGCCATTCGTAGCTACGGAATCCATCAAATAATATCATATCATCATATCATCTCATAACTAGTAGGCATCCAACCCACATAGTTCATCAAAACATTTCAAATTCGCGTGCCAATACATTTCATCAAAATCATTTCAAATCAACATACCAATGCAATGGTAGCATAGAAAATATTCTAGTTCTCAAATAATGGCATAATATTAATTCATTTCAAACCATGGATACATAGTCATAGGAAACATAAATTTACGACACTCCAAAAGTCACAAAACAAATTTGAAATTTAATATCATACATTGAGTCAATGCATATCAAAAGCATGTTTTATTAAAAACACGACAGAAAATAGTTTCACTATTTTATGCAAGAGATTAGGGCCCCACTCACAATATATGGGAGAGTATGTCACTCCCCAAAATGTACCACACTTTATAAGCAACGTGCTCCCCTCGTTCGATCACCAAGTGTCACTACAATGACAAAACACAATATGTATATATAAGATTTGTGCCACACATTTCAAAAGCCACTATGTTAAATTTATACCTTTAATTAATCCTATGTCTAGGATCAAGACTTAGGGTCTTATAGCTAGGCTTCAAACGTGCACATGTGCTACCCCCTTTTCATCACCAAATGTAAATTTCAATTCCTCATTTCTGAAGGCACACAATTCAACCCAAAAGCTCTAAGGTTTCCCATACCTTCCTAACAAACAATACCACTTTAAATCACCCAAAACCATCACTTTCATACCCTATCTCTTTGTATACCCCAAAACAGTCCACAATTTTCATAACTTTATATGCTAAAATCTCACTTCCTTTATGCATAAAACAGTCCACATTTGCATTGCACTTTTTGTAACATTCAACCTTTAAAATTCAGCATGCAACACACCAAATTAAATTCACCACTCCTTTATAAAATTCCACATTCAACAATCCTTTCACATACACATACTCATATGCATTTCTTATATTTTAGGTTACTAACCAAACTAATACACATCTTATCATAATAGCCTAACATACATATTTTATCCATACATGCACCCACATGTATCCTTGCTTCGTTTCCATTTCAATCAATAGACATATATTTATACATCATTCTCACACTAACGTTCCACAAATCTTTCATCTTCATCTCAACCAACAAACACACATATATAACACCACTTTAGCACTACAATTCAGTGCAATGAAGTCTTACTCAATCCTTAATCGATTTTTCCTAAGACACGATCACAATTATATCATCAATTTCCTGACTTTTTTAGGATTTATTCATATTTTCTAATTTTATACAAATCCAAATTCTTTAATCTTTGTACACATTCTAATGTCATCAATTTCATTCCATTTATAAATAATTAACAGAATCAAAGTCAAGTCAAATTCAATCCTAAAATCATTCAAAGTCAAAAACAAGCCTAAAATAAATAAATTTTCTACAAGATAGAAAATCTTTGAAAAATCATAAACTTTTCGATTCTTATCCAAACGTTTCAAACCATATGTCATTTTCAAGATGTAAACATCTAGTTTCATAACACGAAGATTGTATTTAGATCGTCTATATGCAGGACAACTTATAATGAGAAAGATTACAACAGTTCTTAAACTTAACCATAATTTTTTTTTTTGAAACTATCCTTTAAAAATGCATTTTATCAGGTAATTAACAACTCAAAAGTAACCTCAAAAGGATATTAAATGTAACAGTACTCTTCATTTTATAGAACAGTCCATTCCAGCCCTAAAACCAAATACTTTCATGCATATTTCAAATTAACTCCAAGGGAAACCATTCAAATCAACTCAACTCGATCCCATTATCCTTTAAGATGCTTCTTTCATATCAAACAATCTAATTTCTGTAATATTCTATACTTAACCTTCATAATCACATATAAACATTTCAAAAATTGTATTATATTCGCATTCCACTTATATTTTAAATATATACAGAACCTTTCACCTTAGATTCAACCCTAGATTCATTTAATTTAACAAATAAAGCAGAAATCTCCTCACCTAGGGTTTTTCACAGCTCACAACCCTACATCCGTATGCAACTCAGTTCGAAATCCTATAATGTCTCCAAATTGAAGCACATGTGAGCAATTAAACCTAATTACCAAGGAAATTTGAAACCCTAGAATCAATTAATCAGAATTCAGCTGAGCCTCACCTGTGCAGGGGATGATTACAGGTTGCGACCTAGGGTTTTGAGGGTCAGCTGAAGGATGCGCAGCAACGGTTCACGAACGTCTACAGAGTGCCGGTTTAGGTCATCTACAAAGGTGGAAGAAGAGTGGTGCTCACAGTGAGCACCTTACGCGAGCGAGCAAAGGAGAGAGAGAAGGGCTATCTCGCACGCGAGAGGGAGAAAACAGAGGGAGATACAGAGAGAGGAGACTGAGTGTTGCAGTTACGCGAACGGGAGAGAGAAAGGGAAAGAGCTCTTTCGCACACGAGGAGAAAAGGAGAGAGAGAGAGAGAGATGGAGATGAGCGAAAGAGAGAGAGTTTGAGAGAGAGAACAGAGAGTGAGACAGAGAGAAAGACAGAGGACGAGTGAGGACAGTGACGGTCGTGTCCGGTGGCAGTGGCGACGGTACAGAGGGGAGAGGATGGAGACAACGGCGGAGAAGAACAGAGAAAGTAAGAGAGTTTGGGAAAGAGAGAAATGGAAAAGGGGATTAGGGTTTTCTAACCCTAATCCAAAATTTTGGGCTATATTTTTTTTATTTATATATATATTTATATATATATGTATATAATTTCATACCCACATTCCACTAGAATGCGAATTTAAAAAAAAAAAGAGATTTATTACGAATTACAGGCACGGTATTTTAAAATATACCAAAAATTCAAATTCGATACCCCAAAATAGAAAATCAATAAGATTAAAAATTGTTTCTATATATATAACTAAGGAATATTTTATATATTTCATGAACAGGAGTACAATAGTACAGACGCCACAGTGTCGGCATTACACATTTGTATTAGTTAAACAAGGTAAGAATGCCAGGAGATATGTGCCAAAATGGACAAGGACAAAAATATGGATATGGTGTTGTGTATTATTTATGAGGTGGTTGAAGATTATTAAGGTTGTAGAAGTAAGTTCAACGTGGAAGGCTTTGGAGTGAGCATGTGAGGAAAAAGAGAGGAAGAGAGGTGAGTTGTATTGTTGAGGTGATGTTTGAATTTTGTGAGGAGAAATGAGAGCTTTTTTGGAGTTCTATGGTTTTGTGATCCTGTGAACAAAGAGACAAAGATTTGAATGGTCAAAAGCTTCTACATGTGTACACATGAAAGGAAAAAATTATTATTATTAATTTTTTTAATATTCTATTTTATTTTTTATGTTTGGCCAATTCATAGGTCAGTGTCGCAAGCGCACGGTCTGCTATGCAAGCTTGCACGATTTTGCTTGCACCATCTACCATGCAAGCACTCAAGGCGCTCGCGATCAATAATGCAAGTGCTCACGATTAACTGCTTGTGCTTTAATGGTTAGCCACTTAGCTTTTGCAGCTTAATTTAAATCTAATTTATTAGATTATTTCTGGATTATTTTCAAATCTAGTTTTCACTTAAATTTTTGTCATCAAAACCTAATTTTGTCAAAAAATTTTGTCAACAACACGATAATATGTGACAAGATTAGTTGATTTTATAGTGAAACAAGTTGACTTTATAGTGAAAGATGCAAGAAGAATACTTACCAAAAACCACATTGGAAAAACACATTTGGAGAAGGGAGATGGAGGCTTTGGGCAATAGATGTTGAGGAACCAGATGGAGCAATCCATGATCTACAAAGATTTAATCAGTTTATATAAATATAACGTTAAAAACAAATAAAAAAATCACCAATACTTATTCTCATATTCATAACAATGTGTCAATCTAGTGACAAGACACCAGCTTATAAGTATTACTTCAAGATATGTCGTTTCTATAAATATCACACAAATTACTCCATTGATTATCATAAAAAGTGGATTTAGTAATAGTAATATTAATAAATAACAATTATGTTGTAATACAATAAAAGAGAACTTGCCTAACTTTATTTTTTATGGCTTTTCGCCCCATAAAAAAAAGGTGAACATTGTCTTTTTCAGGAGAAAAATTCCTAACCTTAACAAAGGTAAAACTTGCATTTGTCTTCGCCTCCTTCATTTTAATTAACACTTTTAGCACTTCATCTAATTAAACATTTGGCCATGAAGTGGGTGAATGATCCTCCTATTCATCCAAACCCTCCTTCCTCCTACCCTAATTCCTGATCCTTGACAATGGCTATTATTTTATTCTCAACAAAATCACAACCCTTCCATTCTTCTCATCCTTAATATCAAAGTCGTACAGTTTGCACAACAGATCAGATTGGATTCAAATTGACTTCTCCAGAAACCTTTCAAGTTCTTATTTGATGCCAATTCCCTACAGAATAGATAGTAAGATTAAGATTTCTGATGGTAAGTTTGCAATAACAAGTGGTAAGTGCTTGATAACCAGTAGTAAGTGTGCAATAATAGGTGATAAATTTGTTGATATATACCTTAATTTCTCCTGCACCAGCTCTAAAGATTCCTTTTTCCCGAGGTTGCAATAGTTTTCAATCTCTTGATTTCCTTATTTTTGTTGACACTTGAAGATTAATTTATGGCTTTATTTGATAACAAATCTTATAGTATAGCATATGGTTAAATATGAATCAATTTACATTTTTGACAATATAGATGTGAACTTAACTTATATTTACATGCTCAAATCCAAGTCTCCGATTGATTCGGTCGATAGTCCAATACCTTGTAAATAGTTTTTTTTTGTGACTACCCAGATCACCTGTCCTTCTCAATTTAAGGGATTTATGCACATGCGACGAACATTGTTAATGGGTAAATGCTAATGGATATTTTTATAAACATTAAATTGTACTATGAAATAAAATATTAAAAATCTATCATGAGTAAAAATAAACAATTACTAATTCCTCTCTTCTTCCTCTGTTCCTCCTCTCTTCAATAGACCTTTGAATTGGCACACCTCATAGGCTAACCATTGTAACACAAATTAGGTTAAGTTGTATTGGCTAGCATTGTCGACATCAGTGGTAGCTGTTAGGTGTCTGGAAACAATGAACACATTCATCATTGATCATAGAAAGCATCCAAGGAGGAATAGCAAGAAGTATCATTTAAATCTAGGGGAGGAGGCATCTTCAGTCTGCATCTCTTTTTTTAGCTAGGTATGCTTTAGTCTAAAGAAGTATTTTCTCATCTCTGAGGATTCAACCATAAAAGATGAACTGACTTGAACATCACATCTAGTCCAGGGGATTTCTAGGATTTACCCTACTTCTTCAGGTGTCAGCCTAAAGTTCTAATTTAGATTGATACAAAGACATTTTTCCAACAGTTCAAACTTCAATACCAATTCTTCATATAACTTTTGACTGTGCATGTTGCAGCTAAGTTTCAAAAGCATGCCAAATCTTATATCTTTTACTACATGTTTCATCTCATCATTGAGGGAAGAAACCAACTTCTCTTAGTTAGGAGAGCACCTTGTCTGAACTGATGTTATTGCCCTCCTTACCCCAAGCAATTCTTTCATTTGCTTGGCTGCTTTGCTGTACTTCTCCCTATCACCTTCATTTAGCTCCCTCCATTTTTTAACACATTCAATTCATTCCTCGTAAATATACATAATGTTGTTAACATGTAATGATACATAACATAAAAATTGATCATGTAATAGGATTGTACCATCATTGCACATAGAAATTGAGACCCACTAATCAATTTGACATTGTTCTTTGAAAAGAATTCTTTTTTACAATGTGACCAAAAAGAGTTAACTCATTACAATATTTAGAAATTGGGAACATATATTCAAAAATTGGGACCATAACAATATGTTCAAAATTTAAGATCAAAACAGAGAACAGAGTAACAATTTACTTATATTAAAAATGTAACATCAAAAATTTAGTGTTAGAAAATTTTCATTTTTTTTATGACAACAAAATCATAAAAATAAATGTTTTAAAAAATATTCAATAGTACACACACACTTTCAAATTACACAAGCTCAAGCTCATTTTAAATATATATATATATATATATATATATATATCATAGGTAAAGCTCCCCCTTAATTTATTAACATTTTTAATTATCTTCCCTTTAATGTATGCATTTATTTAATTTTTCTATTCTCCCCCTTTTTGTTTCATTAAAAAAAAAATATAGCAGATTATTGTTAGTCATAAAATGTGAGTACAACAATTTCCTTTTGAGATATATTTCGACTCCATCATTGAAAAGCAACTTAATTTTACTTTTTAAACATCTGATACACAATCCTATTTCCTAAATGACTTAATTGTATCATTTTATTTTCTAAAAATAAAATCTAAAAAAATCATCTATTTTTAGGTATCCAAACAAGTTTTAATTCTCTAGAAAATAATTTTGTATCAAAATTAAATTTTTCTTGAGATGTAATAAGTTTGTTCATGAAACAACCCTTACCAAAGTGACCATTTTTATAACATATATAGCACAAAATATTACTTTTATTTCTTGGATAAATATGTCTATATCCATCATTATTCTACATATAACCAAATTTACTGTACCTAAATCTAAAATCAAATTTTTTGTGAAAGTTTAATTTTTAGCCAGAACCTTTATAGATGCTTCTATAGGTAATTCTATGAGACTTCTGTGTAACCTTCTGTAAAATTTTTCTACAGTCCATGAAAAATTTTTGTGTTTATATTGTGTATTGTGTGAAAAATTTTTGTGCAGTCTTGGTGCATTTTGTGGGACAAAACTTTAATTGTTTTCTACAATTTTTTGAACATCATTGGGAAGACTTTCTACAGACCCAAAAGTGTATTTGTTCATTCGTCACCATCGTCATCAAACTTTGGAACATGGTGTTATGGATTCGTTGTGATACTTCGAATTTTTGTGATTATCATCCGACTGCGAATCAATTCGAGAAAGTTTCGTGGCTTCCAAATTTTTTGCGATTTACTCATTAAGGTATACCCTAAAATTTATATCTATTTATTTTTCCAAAAAAAATTGATCTTCATGCTTTCACTTAGTTGTTGAAAAATAAATCTAACATTGGTATCACAGCCTATTAGATTTATTAAAATAAAATTTTCAAAATATTTGGGTATAAAAAATATAGGATATAAAATTTAGGGTTTGATCATAGATGAGTTTCATAAATGCAATTATACAACGATGTTACCCATGACGGGTAAATCATGAATATAATTTTTTCATAATTTTTTGAATACCTTTAGGCAATGAAAATTCTAGTTGAAGTTCTTTGCCTTGAATAGTGACCGAGACACTAAAACTCTAGATTTGTCAAGATTGAGACAAATTGATGCATGAGAATAGTCTATATGTGTTTCTGACATACTGATCTACATTTTGATATACATATTGTGTGTTATTGTTGCCAGAAAATGGAATTTCAAATATGGCCACGAAGGGCTGAAATTTTGGACGCTCAATTCACCGAGTTTAGGGTGCAAAACTTCCAAAAATCGAGTTAAACATGGTTGAAAGATGATTAATTAGAGTTTCCAATGAAAATCATGTGAAAATTGGACCAGAAAATGGTTTTTCCAGCAACTGGGTCGAAAGACCCGGTTGCAGGACCTGTTGGGGGAAGAAGACCCAATTGGTTCTGGGGCATGTGCACGTCATGTGCGTGAGAGGTGCATGATGGTGCAGGTGTCAAGCACATGGAGCTTATCTATGATGACGCAATGAGCTCCCGGGTCAGGTCCGGGTCGGTTTCGACCTGGATCCGGGTCTGACCCACAATTTGAATTGGGGTGTGACCCCGGAAGGTGCATGAGAGTGTGTGCCGGATGCACCACATGTCTGGCACATGCTACCTTGTTTCCCATGATCGTGCGACACATGAGGATGTGCCACCAGTGAGTGGTGGTGCGTAAACCCATAGGCGGCGTGTCTAGTCTTGTTGGAATGGAAAATTTCACTTTTCTGAGGGTCCTATGCCATTAAATGTGACTAATTGTAGGCTTTTGTGTGCTAAATCCAAGTATGAATAGTAAGATGTGATCTCATATTATGGTATATGGTGTCTATTGACCCATATACTCGTTTTGGGATCTATACTCGAATCATTTGGGTCTTCTTGACTCATAGGGTGTACAAAATTGTGAGATTAAGCATCATTGGTCATTAACGTCTCTCTTTTTCTATGTGAAAGAGACAATGATTACTACGAAGACTATCTATCAGATTTGGTGAAGGGAGATAAGATGAAGTGTAACAATTATGAGATTTGGCACCGGAAGGTTCAGTTTGTCTTCGAGGAACAGGAACTTGCGGAAGTTCTAAAGCATGAGATAAAGAACCCCGGGGAGGTACCATGCCTCAAGCGAGACTGGATCAGGAGGCGTACCATGTATGGAAGAGCAAGGATGGCCAAGCTAGGGTAATATCTTATGTATATAAGCAGTATCTTTCTAAGTTAAAGATGATGACCTACAATTTTATTACATACAAGGAGAGGTCCGATCATACTATGAAATAATATCTTATGTATATTTCGAGTATGGTTGCTTCTCTGAAGAATATAGAGGAGACATTGTCAAACGAGTTTCAGATACTGGGAGTGATCCAGTCTCTGTCAGACTCCTAGGAAGTTGTTAAGATCTACCTTGCATACACTAAGAGTGTTTGTACTTTTATGGATGTGAGTAGGTATTCTGAGCTTGAGAATGAGTGCCAGGAAGTAGCTAGGTTTACTTTGGGTCATGCTTATATGATGGAGTCGAGTAAGGACTCTTGGGGCATTAAACGCAAGTGGCGCAAGCATGATAAGAAAATTAAAGGCCACAGCAACAAGAAGCTATCTATTAAGACCGACGACAAATATCAGAAGCGCAGGAAGAATGAGCTCGATAAGAGTAAGGTCCGATGCAACATGTGTGGAACGCTTGGCCATTTCGTACACGAGTGTGGCGAGCGAAAGATGCATCCTTCTTTATTACATGGTTTGAGTTATGTGTCATCTACTATGACGCTCACTGACTTCTCTCCTTTGTGAATTATAGATTCAGGAGACCAATCATATAGCTCGTGATAGGAGCGCATATGTGGAGTTCCGTTGATTGAGTCCTCATGCGAGGAGGTTATATGTGGGGAATGGAGTATTTGTAGCAATGAGAGGGACTGGTACATGCAAGCTGATACTACAGAGTAACCAAAACCTATATTTATGTGATGTATTATATGCTCTCGAGATTCGACGAAATCTTGTATCTGTCTATTGTCTTGATTAGTTAGGATTTCTATTTTGTTGGGAAACTCTAGTGTTTCCATTTTTCATGATAGTTCCTTGACATGTTCTAGTTTAGTCCATGATAGACTTTATGTGCTGGATATGATTCCATTTTATAATATTTATTATTCATCTCTTATTGCCTCTGCATCTGATAGCGTAGTCGATGATGTGACAATTTTTCGTAGTATACTTGGCCGCATAGGCAAGAAAGGATGAGCCGATTAGTTGTGAGTGGCTTGTTGGGATCGCTAATTAGGGTCAAGTTGCCTTTGTGTGAGTTTTTCCAAGTGAGTAAAGCTATGACGAAACCATTTAGGAAAGCAATGAGAACTGAGACTCCATTACAGTTAGTCTACTCTGATATTTGTGGACTCATGAGTGTGAGAACCCAAAATGGAGTCACGTATTTTGTTACGTTTATAGACGATTACATGCATTTAAGTTATATCTATCTAATCTCGCACAAGTCTGAGGCATTAAAATACTTCAGGAGGTTTATGCACGAGGTTAAGAATCAGTTAGATTTGAGGATGAAAACTCTTCGAACGGATCGGAAGCATGAGTATCTATTTGAGCAGTTTAAAGAGTTCTATTTTAAAAGGGGCATTACGAGACAAAAGACTATTTCTGCTACTTCTTAGTAGAGTAGCCGAGAAAAGGAATAGAACTTTGTTGGACATGGTGATGTTGATGTTCATACAGGCCTATTTATCTATCTCCCATTAGAGAGATGCGTTATTGACTATTGCCTACATCCTTAATTGTGTCCCAACAAAGTCCATAGTCAGCACCCCATATGAGTTTTGGATAGGGCAACAGCCTGACCTTAGCCATTTGAGGCTATGGGATTGTACTGCATATGTTCACGATTCCTCACATCCATGCGATAAGTTTGGCTCACAAGGAAAGAAGTATATCTTTATAAGATACTCTAAACATTTCAAGGGACATGTGTTCCTAGGTGAGCATATGGACGGTAGTGTCACTGAGATTGAGTCTCGTGATACCACATTTCTTGAGAATGATTTTCCTGAAAGATGAAAAATCTCTCGGGACTATATCTTCTATGAGATGGATAAGTCTAATGACTCAGCTAAGCCTAGCGGCGACATATACCTCGTCTTCATTCAACTGTGTTCCTAGTAGGATTGGTCTATCTAAAGGTAAGGAGGCTCCCCCTCATTGTAGGAGTAGCCAGAGGCATATAACTCGTCTTCATTTCCCGATTGAGGATGAGATCATTATTGTGACTCCCAAGGATGATGAGGAGCCAAGACATTCTCTTCAGAGTCAAGCGAAGGCCAATGCTTAAAGGCCATACAGAAGGAAATGGAATCCATAAGAGTCAATGGGGTCCTAGTTAACTTACCCAAGGATAGAAAGATCATTAGGAACAAGTGGGTTCTCAAATTAAAAAAAAAAAGGCCAACGGGTCGATAAGGAGGTACAAGGCTCATCTAGTAATCAAGGGTTATATGCAGATAAAGGGCATTAATTACGAGGAGACTTTCTCTCCTGTAGTCAAATTTATATTGATTCGTTTATTATTGGCGATTGTTATAAGTATGGATTTGAAGTTACAGTAGATGGACGTAAAGACTGCCTTCTTTAATAGAAGTTTAGACGAGGAGATGTACATGGAACAACCCTCTAGGTTTGATCTAATAGGTTAAGAGGATAAGGGCTGTCAACTTTGGAAGTTGATATATGGCCTAAAGTAGTCATCCAATCTATGGCACCTAAGATTTCATGATGAAGTGATGCCTTATAGTTTTATGATGATCGAGGAGGATAATTGTGTCTATCTGATATGTTCTAATGACTCTTTCATGATCCTATCGCTATATGAGGAGGATATAGTGTTGGCTGGAAACAGCATTGAGTATCTAATGACCATTAAAACATGGTTGTCATCGAGTTTCGACATAAAGGACATGGGTGAAGCTAAGTTCATCCTCAAAGTTCAAATCCAGAGGGATCACTTGAGAAGAATGTTGGCTCTTTCACAAGAGACCTACATTAGGAAGATTTTCGAGCACTTTAGGATGAGTAATTGTATTCTTATAGCTACTCCTATCACTAAATGTGATGGCCTGAGTTTAAAGATGTGCCCTAAAACTCATGAAGAAGTGAGGAAATGAGTAAAGCACCTTACTCCAGTGCAGTGGGAAGTCTAATATACGTGATGTTATGTACATACTAGACAATTGTTATACAGTTGATCTGGTGAGTAGATATCAATCAAATCTTGAAAGGGGTCACTGAAGAGTAGTGAAAAGGATTTTCTGATATCTTAAAGGAACTGTAAGCTTTTCGTTGTGTTATGGAGGAGGTAATTTGTACCTTGTGGGATATTCAGATGCCGATTAGGACAACGATCTGGATAAGTGCAAATTGACATCAGGTTTTGCCTTTTTGCTCAATGGCGATGCCATCTCTTGGAGCAATAAGAAGAAAACTTGTGTGGCTTTATCTATGATAGAGGTTGAGTTCTTGGTTTGCTTAATTGCAGTTTAGGAGAGTGTTGGGCTCTAGAAATTATTGGATGATTTAGGGATTGTGACAGATAATATGAGACCAGTTATAATCTACTATGATATTCAGGCTATTATCACTAACACTCGAGACCCTAAGTATCATAGTAGGACCAAATACAATGACACGTGATATCACTTTGTGAGAGACATCATCGAGAATGGTGAAGTGACTGTCAAGTACATTTCTACACACAATATGGTGGTCGACCCCTTCACCAAACTCATTACTAGAGACTCTTTTTTATGACAGAAAGAGTCATTGGGTTTGCATAGATTTTGACATTTCTCAATTTGTATTGTATTGACGACATTGATGCTTATTATCTTTCTATATATATGATTATTGTGTATTATTCAGTCACACATGACTTATATTTTATTTAAATGCACTCCTTTTCCTATCAAATATATTCTGTGATGCGATAAAAGATATGTCAGGTAAGCGAGGTCAACTCTCTCATACAAGTGACCACCTCTAGCTTTGAGAGAGAAGGGATAAAACGGTTACTAGTTGTAAGAGGCTGTGAGAGTAGCCTTACTAGAATATAATCGCTCTAATATGTATTCAGGATGAGATCATATACGATATGATCGACATGGACATACCCATATCCATATTGCCTGTAAGTAGCCAAATTTGAAATATTAGGTATCACCTATGGCTAGTGATATCGTTTTTAAGTTACTCTCTTTGAGATTTCTAGATAAAATCTTATGAGTAAATTGAGTCCCATATATACATAGTGTTAGAGAAAACTGACATATACCCTTTTAAGAGATCAGGGAATAACATTGTGGTACGTGTTTCATATCGTGTGTGATAAGATAACCAGTGATAGTGAGAGGTATACTACTTGAGACGATGATTTGATATTTATCTATTGTGTGAGACTGGAAATCCATTGGGTGAAATCTCTTGTACATTTATTACTTTTAGCTGCTTCTTGAGGTCTTAGTTCAGCATTTGCTACTTTAGTCTATTTACCTATAGCCTAGAAGATAAATTAAGGTCTAAGGGACTGGTCTAAGAAAACAACTGAATTGAGACTGATAAATTCAAGTTTGGGAAAAAGGATAACTAATTGATATTATATCATTGTGTTGTATTTACCAATCGGTCTTTTATATTTATCCATATAGCGATTTAAATATAATAGTAAATATACAGTCGAGAAACTATTGAGGATTACTTTCGATGAGGAAAGTGGCTTGATGGATATAATTATGTTAGGTTTAGGGTACAACGAGTTTTCTTTTGGTGCTAATGGTGACTACTTGATCATCCTAACAGGTGTATCGAGAAGTCTTTGTTTGCAGGTGTACTCGCCAATCGCATAATGTCCAATTCTGTATGAAAGCCTAACAGGGTGATGTAGTAAGATCGCATGAGTTGTGATTTTATGACAAACGTAAAATATCATCGTGTGTAAATGAAAGATGCTGGTAAATACCCATGTAGAGGCATTTTACCATGGTTCGAAATTTTAAAATTTGAAATGGGATATTAGAATAACTCTCATTATCCCATAACTTGAAATAAATTATGACTCCACAAATACCAACTCCTTGATGACTCCGACAGTTGCTATCGATAGAATGCGTAACCTACAAAACCACTGGAGGGTGTTCCGATGGGGGAGACTCTGACACTCAAGTCAGAAAGAACAGTTTTCGAATGTAATGAACAAACTAAGAGCTTTAGAGGAAGAAATTCCCTGTGACCAGTTTGCCGTAAGTTCTAGGCCTAGAGAGCATATCTGATTTAGGAGGTTTGGAGGTGTCTTATACCCGATGGAGTCATGTGCTTTTGGGGTGTTACAACCCTATTTTCCTTGTGGAGGAATCTGAAAATATTGGACTTGAATATTATGAAACATTCGCGATCTTTATCATATAGGAAGTTACGGGATTCGGTAGATTCTTTCCTTATCGGTGGGATCTCAAGAGAAACGTTTTCAAGTAGGAAACCAACAGTATGGGGACGTTCTAATCCCTTCTTTGGTCATCGGTTCTCGATGGACTCTTCAAAGCTTGTCCATTCGTTCGAAAGGTTAGGGGTTAGGTACCCATCCGGGGAGATAAATCCCATTTACAAATCTCATTCGGTAGTCGAGGCAACTAAGTCCCTGTCATTTGGTAGACAGGGTTCCTGAGGCCCTTTGATAGGTTGATTGAGTATTTGCTAGGGGTGGTCATTCGATGGCACTGGGCTGCGTCTGCCCATTCGATCAGTAATTACTCGATCTGTTAGGATGATCCTTTTTGGGTTATGGACCCCGTGTGTGGGCCTTGTAAGTGTTGATCTTTTGAAATAAGTGTTGAGCAATATTCCATCATTTACCCCGGACTCATGGTATCGTTTCATGGTACCATGAATATCTTTTTCGCAAATGGCTTGATGCCACGTATCGTCGATGGGGCGTGTGAGGTGCCTTTACAAGGCTAATCGCCTGAACATGTGGAGTATCTCCATTTTCTTTTCTTTCTTAAGGCTTATCAAAGAAGTCTTTTTTGACAGCGATGGCAAAGACCTCCACTACCTAGCCTACTCAAGCATTGGTGATATTAAAAGCACCATGCCAATGAAGGAACTTCAAGTAGTTTAGATTGATATGCTGATGGGTGATGATTATACTTTGGTATCTGCCACAAACATCGATAGTGCTAACGTGGCACCGGAGGGACGTGTACTGATATACTAACAGTCGGTAAAATACAGATTCAAGGTTCCGTACACGGGTCCCTTTGCGGAGGTATTATGCTATTGGAATATATTTTCGACTCTCCTGATTCAAAGGCCTAGCGTCTGATAGTTGTCGTAGCCTCTCCATTAAGGTTTTGTCGGCTTTGCTTTGATTTCAACATCTTGTTGTCTATTTTTATCTTGATGAGATGTGGAAGCGGTAGTTCGACTAGGCGCTGGTACAAGTTGCGGACTCGACCCGAGTCCAATTGGAAGTTCTATTACAAAGAGTCCATCGATAAGAACTGGATGCATAAATTCTTTTCTGTGGAATTTACGGATAAGAATCGTATCCTATGCTTCCTGACGCCAATGGGGAGCCATCAGTAGGGCTGAAGCCTTCGACTTCCTCTGAGCATGGTTATTTCATTCGATCAGTCAGTGGTTATTGTAAGTCTACCAGTCGGAGTATATAGGTTGATTCTTTGTTGGGCGATCAGATGTTGTCTTTGGCCAGCTAACTAATCGGGGAGAAGAAGAGAATCGACAGGCCCCCTTGTTAGAAATAAGGAAGATCGAATTAGCTAACTCTTTGGATTCTCTTGACGACATCGTGCTGGAGAATATTACCACTGATAGGTAGGTTCACTTGGGCATGAAGAGGTCTCCTCAATAGTCCATCAGGGCATCTAAGGCCCTTCGAGAGTCATCACCTCTAACAAAGAAGAGGATGATCGCACCACCTTTGTCTCTATCTGGACAGGCGCTGGTGACTTTGCCAAGTATTCAGTCCCAACGACAGTTATACCGATGGAAACTATTGTTTTTTATAGAAGTGGTTCGTCGGGCAATGTGAGTGCCAATGCAGGCAAACCAGGAGGATTGGGAGGTAATTCCTCGTCTGATGCCATGACAAGACCGAATGTTCCCAAGGTCACGGTGGAAAGGATGGCAAGGCCTTCATCCGCTGTCTTAGTTTGGCCTTTGCATAAAGGAAAGCGCAAGGTTCCTGATGGGATAGCTTTTCTGCTTGTCATCCTTATTCGGTCTTTTGATGGGAGGAAGGGCTCGAAAAAAGGGGGACCATCTCCATTTACGCTGGGGACATGCAATACAGCTTTTCACCAACCAGTTAGACTTTCATCGGTGCGAGCTCGACTTCAATAGGATGTCCCACGAGCAAGTCGGTGAGACTCTTAAGTCCCTTGGTTTAATGGTATTGTTTTCTCCATACTCCTTTAGTTTTTTCTCATTCTTGCCTTTCCTGACCCAACTCTCCTTTTAGACGATGGATCTTGCTGAATTTCAAGAAAAGTAGGGGAGACAGGTGATAGATCACTTAGAGGGGCATATCACTGAGTTAAGCCATCCAGCCCAAGTACAGAAAGAAATTCCTATCTGGGAGGAAGAGGGCATAGAGGTCGAGACCCACCTTCGGTGTGTTGCTCAATGTGAAAGAAGAAGAGTTAAGAAACCTCCGACTAGAGATGGCCCAATGCCAAGGGCAATGCGAGAGGCAAAAATCAAAGGCCAAGAGGCAAGGGGCGTGTTCAATCGGTCGAGAGGTTGGCTCAACTTTGTGAAGAGTCTCTTCGGAGAGCAGAATGTAAAATAGCTGACCTTGAGGAATTTCATATAAAGGATGCCATTGTCTTCAAAGATTCTTAATGCAAATTGTCTGAAAGGTTAAAGTGTGCCAGAGAGATAATTCACTGTATGGATCTAACTAATGCTTTGCCCTTTGTTGAGGAGGCTGCAATGACTTGGAGTCCGGCTGTCGCTCCTTTCAATCCTATGTAACCTTCGTTCGAAAATTTGTATTCGGCGCCTTTTTCTTTTTCAATAAGAAATCCTTGCCTTTTTCCATCAATAGAAGTTATCTTGTTACTCACGGTTGTGATTCTTGTCATGCTCATCCAGTAGAATCAGGGCTACTTAGGCCTAGTACTTGATAAGAATGGGGTGGTGCTAACTTATTCAAGGAATTACACCCTTCCTAATGATGCGTCCATTAAGTAAGACTAGGGGAACTTGGGCCCTGCATATGATAGGAAAACAATTGATAATAAGGTCATGTCCACCCATTCAGGGAGTTCCATCCCCTTTTGATGATACATTCGCTCGATAGGAAACTTTAGAGAGGAGGGCCGTGTCTGCCCGTTCGAAGAGTCTTATCCCTTTTTGATGGCACGTTTGATTGATATGAAAATTTAGAGAGAAAGGTCATGTCCGCTCGTTCGAGGAGGGTTTCGGTCGATTGTGGAGGCAACCGAACGTATGGCTTATCTCTAAACAGGGATAGGACCCAGCTAGGAGTCTCATTCAGAGGGGTGTAGTTATTAAACCTCTATGGAGGGGGAAGACTTACTCGATTCTTTTTTGACGGGGACCTCTTGGATGATCGATTGCACTACTTTCGAGTAGATCAGTCCCTTCTGTGATTGAATGTCTCGGCGTCCTTAGCAGCAATTTATTTTTTGGCTCAGGCATAAAATTCCTAGATGGTGGCAAGATGATTTTTTGTGATCGATGTTTTCATGCCCGAAGGTCGTATTTCGGTTAGTAGCATAGCCAACGCGATGGAGTGATCTAAAGCAGGGATCTTTATCATCTCGGTCTTCAATTTCTTCAGGAAATCCCTTAGGGATTCATCATCTCTCTGGCATACCGACAGAAGTGATGTAGACTTTCTCTTAGCTCCTCTACTGATCACAAAGTGTGCCTCAAACATTTGGTGAAACTGGGAGAAAGTGTGGATGCTAAAGGATGGGAGCGAGTTGAACCACATCAACGCATTTCCTTTGAGAGTGGTAGGAAAATATTTGCACATCGCAGCGTCCGGCATGTCTCTTGAGACCATTACATCACAAAATGTGCCACGTGATCGCGAGGATCAGTCGTTCTGTCAATAGGAGGTAAGAGTACGCCCCGAGGCACAGGCTCCATGGAAACCTTCATGTCAAAAGGTGTGACCTTTGAGCAGTAAAAGAGATCCTTGTCTTTGTTCACTCTTGCTTTTTTGAGTTCATCTACTACAACTTGTTCAACTTGTTTTCTTAGGTCATTTAGGTCACGGCGAGAAGTTTCAAATGACTCATGGTGCGGGGGCGACGCTCGTTGCCGAGGGTGCTTGAATCCTTCAGCGGATGACTGGCCTTCAGGCCTAAGGGCTCGACTGAGGCCCTCCAATTGTTTGCTCATGTTCTGGATTTTCGATTCCAGTCTCCATCTAGGGATCGCTAACTCGTTCTAATGCAAGGACCATGATCGGCTATTCCTGAATCGCAGGTTATAGGACATGTTTCGAATGAGAATGTCGTGGAGAAACCACACGATTACGGATAGGGTGATCGGGCGCCACAGGAAGGGCAGCTTCGGAGGGTGTCGCGGTGCACCCGTCTACAACAGGGGCGGCTTTTGAAGATGCTTTTGTTCTCGAAGGCATGGTTGCACAGTGATTCGTTGGTCTCATGAAGGTTGCTCTAGTCTGTTTCCCATGGACGGCGCCAATCTATTGGAGATGGATTATGACTCCACATATACCGGCCCCTTGATGACTCCGAGGGTACTCTGGCGGGGGAGGCTCTGATACTCAAGTCAGAAAGAACGATTTTTTAATATAATGAATAAACTAAGAGCTTTAGAGAGAGAAATTCCTTGTGACCAATATGTCGTAAGTGTTAGGCCCAAAGAACGTACCTGACTTAGGAGGTTTGGAGGTGTATTATACCTGATGGAGTCGTGTGCTTTTGGGATATTGCAACCTTACTTTTCTTGTGGAAGAGTCCAAAAATCTCGAACTTAAATATTGCAAACATTCACGATCTTTATTATATAGGAAGTTACGGGATTCGGTGGATTCTTTCCTTATCGGTAGGATCTCAAGAGAAACGTTTTCAAGCAAGAAACCAACGGTATGGAGACGTTCTAATCCCTTCATCGGTTCTCGATCGACCATCAATCACTATGGACTCTTCGGAACTTGTCCGTTCGTTTGAAAGACTAGGGGCTAGGTGTCCGTCCAGGGAGATAAATCTCATTTACAAATCTCGTTTGGTAGTCGGAACGACTAAGTCCCTACTGTTTGGTACACGGGCACCAGAGGCCCTTTGATAAGTCGATTGAGCATTTGCCAAGGGTGGTCGTTTGATGGCACCAGGCTGTGTTTGCCCATTCGATCGGTAATTGCTTGATTAGTTGGGATGATCTTTTCTGGGTTGTGGGCCTTGCAATTGTTGATACTTTGAAATAGGTGTTGGGCCATCTCCCATCAGTGCACTCAATTGTAAAAGCAGGATAACATCTATGGCATTGAGTTTTGATTGAACAATCATCCATTGAGGGGTGTAAATCAAAGATTTGAGAGGGATTGAAAAATTTCACGGAGGAAATTTTTCATTCGTCACCATCATTATTGGACTTTCGATCGCGGCATTGCGGATTCATAGTGATAGTTTGATTTCTCGTAATTATCATCTAATTGCGAATTTGTTCAAAAAAGTTTCATGGTTCCTAAATTTTTTGCAATTTACTCATTGAGTTATACCTTAAAATTTATATCTATTTATTTTTTCGAAAAAAAATTGATCTCCATGCTTCCACATATTTGTTTGTGACAAATAAATCTAACATTAACTTTTAAACAAATCCATCCTAGAAATCGATGACTATCAAATTAAGAAATAATGTAAGGTATTATTATGGGAGTGTTGAACCCATTTTTAATTGGTTGACTCGGTCTAGTTGCCTAAATCCTGTAATTTGTTTTGCTCATGCAATTAAGTCAACAACGAGAGTCAATGGATTCGAAGGTGGTATTTGATTTCCAATAAAAGCAAAATATAAGTTTTATTGCTAATCAATATGCAAAATTACCGTCACTTGATTTTTGACATTTATCAAAAATGAACAATATTTATTTATTTATTTATTTATTTATTTATTATTATTATTATTATTATTATTATTATTATTATTATTATTATTATTATTATTATTATTATTATTATTATTATTATTTACATTAGTAATATTGACACAAAAGACACATGCATTTAGTGACCTTTATAGGAGAATCAAATACCAAAAGGGTCGCCATACTTGGATAGTACTCCCCCCAGTACACTTATTAGAATCTCCGACGCTTAAAAATAAAGTATATCCAAAAACACCAAACATCAACGAGTAGAATAATAAATTAACAAAAGTTTTTTTACCACATACAACACGACAATTTTTACCCCAATACATTAAATCCTTTAGAAAATATCAAAATTGGGAGATCAAAATCAAAGAGAATAACTTAAGGCTAAGAACAATATAGTGAAATAAGTATATAGTTAAGGTCAAAAGAACAATATAATAAAATGAGTTTACAGTTAACACGAAGGACAACAGAGTGAAATGATACAATTGAGGTCGTAGTGGTTAAGATCGACATTATATTTATCCATTTTACAAACTATTCATGTACCATTGGTTCTTAAACAAGTATTAAAAACAAGTATGAAAGTTTTTCTTACGGTAATTGACCTCACCGCATGAAAGAGACCATCTGCATAAATTTTCTATAGAAGAGCCAAATATAAGAGAGATAATGTAATAATGGAATTAGAAAAAAAAAAAAAAAAAAGAAGAAGAAGAAGAAGAAGAAGAGAGTTAAAAAAAAAAAAAAAAAAAAAAAAAACATGTTGGGCCCCACCACCACCTCTCCTTCTTGCCCAAAAGCTCTCTGCCTCTTGCCTCTCCCTCCCTCTCGGTTGTCACTTTCTCTCTCCTCTCCCTCCAAATTTGATCAAATTTTCTTATACATAAGTAGATTTGAACTCTAAACACTTCAACAAATCCATTGAAAGTTGAATCTAGAGAGATAATTCAAAATTTTTTAGAGAGAGAAAAACTTAAAGTTTGGAATGGCTCACCAAAAGACGAAATTGATGATCCCAATAGAGGTAATAATCCTTCTTAAAGTTGGGTTTGAATTATTCTTACATAAATTTGAGATTTATGTTCAAATTTTTGAGAATTTATAAAAAGAAGAATTTAAGGTTTTGATATAACTCGACTTGGGAAGGAAATTAGTTGCTCCATTTAAAGTAATCTCCTTCTCTTAACTAGATTTAAATTGTTTTATCTTGTTTTTAAATTATTATATTGACATTGGAAGGATTAAATTTAGTGGTTTAAGTTTAGGGTTTGTATAATGATGAAATTGAAAAAAATATTGAATAGAAAATTATTTCCCTAAATCTATGATATTTATTGGAAATATTAAAATATAGATTTGGTGATATTGAAAATCTAGGTTTAGGAAAATTTAGGAGAAAATTAATTAACCTCAAATGTGATTTATGATTAACGGTAAAATTATATATATTGTTTTAGATTGTGATAATTGATAGTTTAGAGATGATTGATTTAGCTTTGGATTGTGGATTAGGAGTATCATCCCTCCCAAGAAGTAAGAGGATTATATATTATGCCTTAAATGATTAAAATATTTTACTTAATTTTTAAAATGAATTTTGAAATATTTTGTGTGCATGGAATGTTTTATACGTGAATTTGATATAGTCATGCATCCAAATTGTTGGAAATGAATAATGTGTCATGTTTTATATGATGTATTAAGTATGATTTGATTTAAGAAGTAGTTGAATTAAATTTAGCACATTTGTTACATTGATTAAATATAGAATAATATATTTATTGGTTTGGGGTATGAGGTTGAACCCCTATAACTGGCTATAGTTATTCCCTACCACGATGTGGCTCAATAGAGCAATGTGGTTAGAGTCATATTAGACAAGGAGGCTAGTCGAGCTCAAGAAACACCTCATTTGTCCCATTTGGCTAACTTGGTTGCACTGTCAGGGAGGTTCCGAGCCAATGTCAAGATTAGGGCATTTGGTAAATGTGAAATGGATGAAAAACTTTTGGCAGATTCGCCCTTGGTCATCGTAAACCATTGTTGGACAAAATATTTTTAGTAATCCCCTTTTATTTGTTGAAAATAATGTTATGACTTAGATGCATAAAATATTTTATTATGATATTTGGATTTAATTGGACAATATTGATATTTATGCAGAATATTTATGAAATTGAATATGATAGAAATGATTTTTTTTTAAATAATATTTGATATATCCATACTCACTCATCATTCATTGTATAACATGTTATTCTACTCACTGAGTATTGTTTATAATCATTCCTCTCATTTTATTTTTTTCAAAGGATGTTTAGTTTTTGGAATTTAGCCCCCTATCTTGAGCTGAACTAACGATATTTTAAGAATCTCTTCGGGTATTGGTTTCTTTTGATTATTTTTGAGGTATTAGCAAGCCCAGATGGAGGTAAATGTTGATTACTGGTTTAGAAACTATATTCAGACTTATATTTTGATTATTTTCGATGCATGTGACTGGATATTAACGGCCTGGTTAGCCTTGTGCATGTGATTGGACTATGGATGGTTGGGTTGCTCTTGTGCATGCATGTTTTGAAAAAAGGATGGACCAGGCTAGTCTTTTGATTGTGTGATAAATGCATCTTAGTCTACGGGATAGGTTTATCCGTATACTAGGATAACACGGTAGTTGTCATATGCTCGATCCGATGGTCAGGACGTGACAATTTTATTGGTATCAAAACTTAGGCTCTTGTTTTGTAAAACTTTCAAAGGTTTTCAAATATTTCAAATATTTTCAAAGGTTCTCAATTGTTTTCAAATTATTTTAAAATTTTGGTATTCAAAGTGTTTACAAAGTTTTTTTTTTTAAAATACCTCTTATGGGTCTTAGGAAGTTGAGTTTATTATTATTATTGTTATTAAGGGGTTAGCTATATAGTCCTTCATCTAGTCGTGTATGCTATGCATGGTTCTTTTTTTTATAAAGCATAATGCCTCCATGAAAAAGAATGAGAAATGGAAATGGAACTAGTTGTTTAGCTTTTCTCAATAAGGAACAAGAATGAGCAGACTTGTTGACTAACACACCAATGATTCAAGATTTCCCTCATCTATTTCTAGATGATTTGATAAAGAGATATTTCATTTGATAACAAATACTACACCTATCATTATATTTCCATAAAGAATGTCCCTAGTCGAGTTGAAAGAGTAGAAGATTTAGTTACAAGAACTTGTGGAATAGGGATTTATTCATCATAGTGCTTCTTATTGGGCCATACCAGTATGATACCTTCAGATTATGTATAAATTATCGAAAATAGAATTAAGTTACTATCGAGAATAAATATTTTTTGTGAAGATTTGATGATTTTTTTAATTAATGGAGAGGTGTCATGGTTTTCTTTAAGTTAGACCTCATATTAGGTTATCATCATATTATGTTCTGAAAGAAAAATGTACCTAAGATAGTTTTCCATGTTTACTATGGTTAATATGAGTTTTTAAGGACGTCATTCGGGTTGACAAATGATACCGCGTGTTTTAGACACTGTCTGGATGATTTCATTGTTGCATTTGTAGATTTACGTAGATTGTATGATACTTCTTGGCTCCTGACTCGGTTTGATTCTGCTCAAAAAAGTTTTGTTGATAAAAATTGGATAGTGTAGAATGATCTAAAAAGGTAGAAGTTGATGCATGAGTCACTGTAGTGAAATGGTTGAAGAAATCAAATGTAAGTCCTTTTCTTTTAACAGACCCTTTGGGGTCCCTTAACATAGCCACTACAATCACAATCACTAATCCAGCCATTCTTCATATTGAGAGGGATAGAAGCTTTTCTTTCTTTCTTTTGGGTTAAATATGATGGTACCCGATGTAATAGGTTTCCAAAATCATACATGGTTATCCGATAAGGAATGCAATCACCATCAAGATCAAGTCTTTCTATATTCTCGTGGACTCTCATAAAGAAAAGGAATTTTTCTAAAATTCTAAAACTTTTCTAAATCTTGAGAAAGTCTAAATTTTTTAGAAACCTCTAAATAAATTTCCAACCTTCTTGAAAACCTTCAAACAAAAGGAAACTGGGGTTTTCTACACCCCACCCCTGGAAGGCTATAAATATAGAACATAGACAACTCTCGAAAGGGGACTCAGTTTTTACACACGAAGAGAGGCAATTCTATACATCATTCAGAGGGGAGTTTCATATCCAATTCTATATATCATTCAGAGGGGGGTTCTATATCCAATTCTATATGTCGTTCAGAGGGGGGTTTCATACCCATTTACATACACTGACAAAGGTAAGGTTTTCATGCTCAATCTTATTCGATTAGAAGTATGATTTCGTATTCTACTCTATTTGCAATCGGAGATATGATTTCTACGACTATTATCAATCTTTATTTCATTACTCATACTTACTTGAGCATCAGAGTCCCCCCACGAGGCCAGTGCTGGTAGGGTTTTTGCAGGTTTTTCATCTGTGAAGAACCGACGAAGACTACCCTCATTGGCTCCCTGCTCGAGTCAGAAAAACAGATATCTGTGGAGTAAAAATTGACTCCAAGATATTGGCGCCGTCTGTGAGAATGACTAACTGACCAATCATAGAAATTTCAAACCTGGCTTCACTTCTTCGTGACAGTCTGAGTTCATTCGACTATGCGACAATCGAGACGAGGTAGTCGGGGGTACCCCTAGTTAGGTAATTCTCTCGCCCTCATTCTCTTGGCTTCGTGTGGATAATTTGTTAACTATCTATCTCATGGTACATTATCGAACGAACGGGTCTATGTCATCCCGATCTATCGAAAAGGGATCTATCTTCCCGAATGACATTAGTCATCCTATCCAACCGAAGGGATCTATTTCCCCGAAGGGCCTCAGCCACCTTGACTTAACCGACGGGATCTATCTCCCTAATGGGCCTATGTCACCCTCGATTGTTTGACATGTAAGTCTTTCCACCGTTCGGCCTGTTGGCCTCTCAATCTCTTGGCAGTCTCTCAACTTCCTAGTCATTCAAATCGTCCGACTTGTCGATTTCTCTATCATTCAACTTGTTAGTCTCCCAATCATTTGATCTATCAATCTCTCAATTACTCGCTCTATGAATCTATCTACTCGTCGATATCTCAGCCTTCCAATAACTTGATCCACTGATCACTCAACCTATCGATCCGTCGATATCTCAGTCACTCGCTTAACAGATCTATCGACCTATCGGTTTCTCAACCTTCTAATCATCTGATCTGCTAATTACTTGATCTGTGGACCTCTCCATACCTTAATCTCTCGATCGCTCAGACCTCTCAGTATCTCAATCTCCCGATCCCCCGACTACTCGACTTGGTGATGTTAATCTCTCGATCACTCGATTTGTAAATCAGTCGATCTCCCGATCCCTTGACTTATCGGTCTCCTAATCACCTCTCTATCCTTTGATCAGTCGACCCGTCGGTACTTCCCTGAATGGGCAAATATCACCTAGTCTATCGAATGAACGAGTCCTCCTGAACGAAGTCTATCGTTATGAATCTATCTCCTCGAATGGGCAAATATAGCCCATCTTTTTTAACGAAATCTTTCAAATAAGTCCTCCCGAACAAAGCTTATTGCTAAAGATGTATCTCCCCGATGGACAAATCTATCCCACTCTTTTGATTGAAATCTCTCGATGGAACTCCCTCGAATACAACTTCCAGCCGAATACATATCACTTATGCTTATAATCATACGTCTCACATGGGTTCTGCATCCACTTTCTCTAGGTTTTTTACTTACGAGCTCTAACCTCCAGACGGAATTCAGCTCCCATTTTGTTCGAAATTACATCACACCAGTTGTAATATTGTTCCAGTATATTCTCTTGGCTATAACGCCTGCGACAATAAGCTAGCATTCATGACACTATTCTCTTACATCGGTCTCTAGCCTCTTGCATTTATCGAGAGTTACATCATTTGGCTAGAACACAGACTCCAGTTCAATCTTCAGATCTTCTACTTTTGCTTTTCTTAGCACAAGCATTATGTACTCCTGACCACTACTTGCCTGAACTCCTGGACATGCGGCCCCCCAACCTAAAGTCTCCTATCGTTCATACGCGTCGGCAATAAGGGATAGAAATCCCTGAGCGGGTGGACGTGTCCCCTTTATCTAAAGATTTCCTAACGCTCAAATGGCATAACTCGCCCAGATTCTATCATTCCTACGCGTTGTCAATAAGGGATGAAACTCCCCAAACGGGTGGACGCGGTCCCTCTATCTAAAGATTTCATATCGCTCGAAAGGTCTAAGTCACCTAACTCTTATCATTCGAACGCGTCGTCAATAAGGGATGGAACTCTCCAAGCTGGTGGACGCGGCCCCTCTATCTAAACATTTTCTATCGTTCAGAGGGTCTAAATCGCCCAATTTCTATTGTTTGAACGCATCGTCAATAAGGGATGGAACTTCTCGAATGGGTGGACGCGACCCCTCTATCTAAAGATTTCCTTTCGCTTAGAATGTCTAAGTCACCCAACTCCTATCGTTCATACGCGTCGTCAATAAGAGACGAAACTTCCTGAACGGGTGGACACGACCCTTCTATCTAAAGATTTCCTATCGCTTGGAGGGTCTAAATCGTCCAACTCCTATCGTTCGTACGCATCGTCATTAAGGAATGAAACTCTTTAAACGGGTGGATGCAGCCCCTCTATCTAAAGATTTCTTATCACTCGGAGAGCCTAAATCGCTCACCTCCTATCATTCGACCGCGTCGTCAATGAGGGACGGAACTCCTCGAACGGGCCCATGTCGCCCCGATCCACCGATAGGATCTAATTTCCCAAATGGGCCTATAACGCCTTGATCTACTATTTATCCTGTCGATCTGGTTTTCTCTCGATCATTCGACCCGTCGGTTGGGTATTATCTTGATCATTCGACCTATCGGTCTGGTATTTCTCTTGATCGTTCGACCTATCGGCCTGGTATTCTCTTGATCTTCGATCTGTTGGTCTGGTATTCTCTCGATCGTTCGACCTGTCGGTCTCCCGATCGTTCGACCTTTCAACCTGTCGGTCTTGAAAATGCTGGATCGTTCGACGTCTAGATCTCACGATCACTTAACCTGTCGATCTGCCAATTTGTCAATTACTCGATAACTCGATCTCTAGATAATTCGACTTCTCGATCATTTGATCTCTCAATCTACTGACCAACTAATCTTTTTACCTTTCGGTCTTCTGGGAGGCCTCTTACAATCCACTCGACTCTTAATACCATTTTTTCAAAATGTAATTAGGAGTGGAGGCAAATGATGGTATTCTATTTAATAGGTTTCTAAAAATATACATGGTTATCCGATAAGGAAAGTATTCACCATCAAAATCAAACCTTTCCATATTCTCGTGGACTCTCATAAAGAAAATGAATCTTTCTTGAGTTCTAAAACTTTCCTAAATTTTGAAAAAGTCTAAGTCTTTCAGAAACCTTTAATTACAATTCCAACCATCCTGAAAGACTTCAAATAAAAGGAAACTAGGGTTTTCTACACTCATAGAAGGTTATAAATACAGAACATAGACAACTCTCAAAAGGGGACTCAGTTTTTACACATAAAAGAGAGACAATTCTATACATCATTCAGAGGGGGGTTCCATACCAAATTCTATACATCGTTCAGATGGGAGTTATATACCCAATTCTATATGTCATTTAGAGAGAGGTTTCATACTCATTTACATACACCGACAAATTTAGAGTTTTCATGTTCAATCTTATACGATCGGAGATTTGTTTTCGTATTCTACACTAAATGCAATCGGAGGTATGATATCTACGACTACTATCAGTTTTTATTTCATCACTCATACTGGTTTGAGCGTCGGAGTCCCCCTGCCGGACCAGTTCAGGTGGAGTTTTTATAGGTTCTCATTCGTGAAGAATCGACGAACACTATCATCATCGACTCCCTGCTCGAGTCGAAAGAGTAGATATTTGTAGAGAAAAAATTGACTCCAACAAAATCCTAGTGAACAATGTATGACTTTTCCATTCCAATAATTTTCCACCAAAAATAAAAGGTTTGAAACAAAACCCCAAGGCCCACTTTGGTCCTGATGAGGAGCATCTGGTTGATTGGTATGCACGTAGCCAATTACCCAAGTTGACGTGATTATTGAGAAGGTTTAGAGAATTGAGAATTAGCTAATTGTTTTAAAAATAATATTTTGAATGAAATTACTTAGTAAGAAAAGTTCTTGTAGCATACTTATTCTTCAAGAATTTTTGTTTAAGTAATATTTTAATTTTATGATTTTTTTTTATTTTAGAAATTATTTGAAGGAGATTTTTTTAATTTTAATAGGAATATATTTTTTTACTGTTATAATTAATTACTTTTTAAACATTTGTTTTTTTTTCCTTTTGTTGATTACCCTAAAATAACAATAGGCCCAGCTGTTCACCGCCATTAAAATCAAAATAGGTCCAGCTGTCCTACTAATTGAGTGGAACATAGGTAACACTTTTTCCAAGTCCATTTTGGGCATGGAAAATCCGGGATAAAGTGAAGTTTGTTTTGTAGTTTCAGAGGACAAGTAATCAGCTTTTACAAGTCAAGAGGCGTATTGGGGGGGGGGGGGGGGGGGAATGATTCCTAGGTTGACTTAAATAGGTAGCTGTTGACGCATAAGTCACCACAGTGAAATGGTTGAAGAAATCAGATGAAGTCTTTTTCTTTTTACAGGCTCATCGGGGTCCCTCAACTGACTTTTTCACCGCAACAGAACCATTACAATCACAATCTCGAGTCCCGTCATCCTTCACATTGAGAGGGGTGGAAGCATTTTTTTTATTTTCTTTCTTTTGGTTTAAACACTGCATGACTTCTCCATTCTTATTTATTAATATTGTTAAAAAATATAATATATATCAAAATTAAATTAATTATTGATTTAATTTTAATTTATATTTAAATTTTTTTATTTTTTATATTTTTATAATTATAATAACTATTTTTATATCTGTGATAATAGATTTTTTTATATAAATTCAACAAATTATAATAATTCTATTGAGACCATGAAATATTAGATTTAATAATTTTATATTGATTTTAATATTTTGATATCATAATCATGCTCACCTATATTTGATATTTATATTATTTTAAACTAATAGCCAGAGCCTCAAACTAAGCTCAAAGCCTAAAGCCAAATCAAGAGGTGGAGCTAGAGTTAGAGCCCAGGGTAAAGGTTACAAAATCACCTCAAAAATTTTAGATAGAGGTTCTTTTTCAAAATAAGTTGGTTTTCATTTGAATTTGAAGCGAGTGTAAAAAAATATATTATATATCAAAATAAAATTAATTATTAATTTTATTTTGATATAAATTTAAATTTTATTATTTTTTTATATTTATAATAACTATTTTTATATTTGTGACAATAGGTGTTTTCACTACAAAAAAACATTATTTTACCCACGGACTTTAGTCACGAAAAAATTCATCGCTATTTATCCACGAATTTAACGATAAAAATAGAATTCGTTACAAATTAGCCACGAATTTGCCACAAACCTATTTTCGTTGTTAATTTAGCGACGAAAATAATTATGCGTCGCTTATTTAGCGACAAAATTCATAATCCGTCGCTAAATAGCCACGAATATAAATTCGTGGCTAAATTT
Source organism: Dillenia turbinata (assembly GCA_037126225.1). Lineage (NCBI taxonomy): Eukaryota > Viridiplantae > Streptophyta > Magnoliopsida > Dilleniales > Dilleniaceae > Dillenia > Dillenia turbinata. The sequence goes on from JBAMMX010000028.1 coordinate 19,339,490, forward strand.
AATCATGGATAAAAAATTCGTGGCTAAATAGCCCCGGATTACAAATTCGTATCTAAATTTAGCTACGAATCTGTTCGTGACTAAATTCGTCGCTAATTTGAAATTCTGTTAAATATAATTTTATATTTTTATTAAATATAAATTTATATTTTATATATTTATTAAATTAGGGTATTGATTTTTATTAAATATATTTTTGTATTTTTTAAAATATAATTTTGTATTTTTATTAAAGATAATTTTTTAATTTTATTAAATATAATTTTGTATTTTTATTAAATATAATTTTATATTTTATATTTTTATTAAATTAGTAAATTGTATTTTTAATGGTAAAAGTTAGAAAGAAAGTAATAAAGTAAAAAAAAAATGTATATTAGATAAGTTAATATGACATAGTGGTTGAGAACGTTCCAGATGTTCTCTTAGTCCCAAATTCGAATCTGGATAAATGTACATTTTCTACAAAAATATAAAGCAGTAGGAAATTGGTTCATACACGAAGCAACGTCGCGGGCGATGGGTCAAGTGCTTTTAAAATTAAAAATATAAAATAAAAAATTTAGTCACGGATTTAGTCATAAATTTGGTTACGAATTTTTGAATTCGTGGCTAAATTTAACCATGAATTAGAATCCGTGGTTAAATTTTGAATTCGTGACTAAATTTTTGTGACGTGCTATTAGCCACGGATATGGATTCGTGGCTAAAAATTTAGCCACGGATTTAGTCATAAATTTGGTTACGAATTTTTAAATTCGTGGTTAAATTTAGCAACGAATTAGAATCCGTGGTTAAATTTTGAATTTGTGGCTAAATTTTTGTAACGCGCTATTAGTCACGGATATGAATTCGTGGCTAAATCCGTCGCTAAACAATTTAATGACGAATTTTTCTGATATTTTCGTGATTAAATTCGTCGCTAATTCGATATTTTTTTTAGTATTTCTTTTTAATAAATCCTATGTATTATAATAATTCAATTGAGAAAATGGAGCAATATGTTTTAATATTCCAATATCTTCTTTCATTATATCATAACCATGTTTATCTATGTTTCATATTCATATTCTCAAACATTATGTTTACGTTGACGTGTGTGGTGTGAAATCCTCATTTTAAAGGCAAACAATTACAGGCCCCTTGATTTCTAAAGGGCAGCCATTCCAATATTTCCAAACTTAGAAATTGCTTCTGTCTTTTTTCTATAAAGAAATATCTTACTTGACTAAAATTACGTTCACATGTGTGTGGTGTGAAATCCTCATTTTAAAGGCAAACAAATACAGGCCCCTTGATTTATAAAGGGCAACCTTTCTAACATTTCCAAACTTAGAAATTGCTTCTCTCTTTTTTCTATAAAGAAATATCTTACTTGACTAAAATTAAGCTAGACATATCATGGGTTTGATTATAACTTTCAATTACTAGGCTTGCTTTCCTATTCTACACGCGCCCATGGTTGATGAAATAAATATTACAATGATTTTTATGAGCTTTGCTACATATATATTTCGTTGATAATTTTTTTTTTAGATACTTTTGATAGATATTTTTTTAATAATAATTTTAGTAAGGTTTTTTAAAATTAGGGGACAAAAAATACCCACGTGGTACCATGATACATGGATGGACAAAATTGTCCCAACTAAGAACACATAATCACAATAAAATTGGCTGAATATAGATAAGACCCCTTGACTCTTTTAAGAAAGTTAGATAAACATGTATAATAGTTTTTAATTAATATATATTATTTATATACTCATTAATATATGTAACATTTTTTATTTATATAATAGCGAAATTTTTTATCTTTAGTTTTTCAATTTGTCTAGATATAATAACATTGTTATCTATTCAATATAAATCACCGGAAAGTATTTATACTCACCAAATTGTAAAGCTTTAACTCTACCAATTTTAATACTCTTAAAATTAATTATAAAAAAAAAAACTCCTCAAGGTAGATCTAAAAGAAAATTCTTAATCTTTAAGCATATCAAATTCTGAAATATTATTTAGAAAATTTTTACTATTCTTTAGTGTAATTGCTAAAAAAAATTGTGAATCAAAAAAGGAAAAAAAAAAAGAAGAAAATTTTCGCTTAGCAAATGATTAGGTCAATTTTTAAGAGTTTTTGAAAATTTTAAGTAAATAATTATTTTTTTGAAAGATAATTTTGTTCCGGGAAAGAAGTGCAAAAGGGGAGAAATTAGGTCCAACGATTAAATTTAAATGAGAATTTAGAGAACCAATTTGATGGGACGTGGTCAAAAACTCAAACCAGAATGGTCAGTTTTCTAAAGACCCATAAAGGGCACCTACTGATTAGCATCTAATGCCGCCGCAATGATCTACCGAAGGGGCCACAGTCGCCCCGAATCAATCTATCGAAAGGCCTTATCGCCTGAATCTACCGAACGAAAGGGCCTCAGTGCCCCGTTAATCGATCGAGACTCATATAGCGGAGGCAGCCACCTCGATCGGTTTAATAAAAGACAGCCCTCTAACCGAACAGTCCAAATTAATACTTTATCGGTCGAGGAACCGGATGACGGGCAGCGTCCCAATCAATTCAAACGGAAGGTCAGAACTCCCTTAATTTTAACTTCCTATTTCATAACATCTGCTCCAGGATCTTTCAGTTATAGAAAGACCCCTCCCGAAAAGGAATGCTTTACTGATATATGAAGATCGTGATCAATTCACAATATTAACTTTCGAGATTCCCAGATCAATCCGATAAGGAAGGTAGGGTAGAAATCCCTCAGCGACGCACGACTCTCACAGGTATAAGAGTTCTCAAGACCCTCGAGGTCAGGTACGTGCTCTATGCCTAATACTTTGGGCACACTAAACACAGGGAACAACCTTCCTTCCAATCTCAGTCTATTTCTTTCTCAAACGAAAACCACTCTTTACTAACTTGAGCGTCAGAGTCTCCCCGCCGGAGTATCCTCTGGCGGTTTTTGCAGGTATCCACCTATCGACGGCTACTGCTCAAGTTAAGAAAGAGATAGTATCTGTAGAACCATAACTCACCTCCAACAGATTGGCACCGTCCATGGAAAACAGACTAGAGTAACTCCCTGTGGTTATTTTGTTAATCATGCCCCCGAGAACTAGAGTATTATCAAAAGTCACTCCTCCTGATGAAGGGCACACAGCCACGCTTTTTGAAGCCGCTCACTTTGCGGCGCCTGATCCAGCCGCTCGTAACCAGGCAGCTCCCATAGAGCCACCTCATCAGGAACGGGTCTTACAACCCGCAATCCCTGTCCAACTTTTGGCGAACCCTATACCGGAGCAAGTCAATCGCCTCCAGATGGAAAGGCTGGAATCCAAGCTTCAGGACGTAAGCCGACAGCTGGAGGATCTTAGTCGTGCCCTCAGACTCGAAGTCCAATCCTCTATCGAGGGATTTAGACATCCCCAGCGACGACCGTCGCCCCCACGTGGTGAAGCATATGGAAATTCCAGACCAGTCCCTGACGACCTTCAAAAGCAGGTCGAGCAATTGGTAGCCGAAGAACTAAAGCGGGCCAACCCTCAGGGAGACCAAATCTCCTCTTATTCCTACGCCTCACCGTTCGACTTCAAGATCTCCTTAAAGCCTATGCCTCGCAACGTGCTCCTACCTCCCATAGAGAGATACAATGGGACAACAGACCCCTGAGACCACATAGCTCATTTCATAACCGTAATGATTTCCAGGGACATGTCTGACGCAGCTATGTGCAAGTACTTTCCCACCACTCTCTCAGGAAACGCACTTGCTTGGTTCAATTCTATCCTACCATTGAGCATCAAGACCTTCTCTCAGTTACGCGAACAGTTCGAGTCGCATTTTGTGATAAGTAGGGGAGTCAAAAGGAAGTCCACTGCCCTGTTATCACTGCACCAAGGTAAAGAGGAGTTCCTAAGGAATTTCCTCGAAATGTTCAAGGAGGAGATGATGAGGGTCTCTTCTTTAAATCATTTAATCGCCTTGGCGACGCTATTAACAAGCCTATGGGCCTCCGGTATGAAGGTATCTATCACAAAGAAACCCCCTGGTACCATATAAGAATTTTACGCTCAACTTGAGAAGTATATTGCTGTTGAAGATGCTGAAACATTCAATCATAGAAGGGATTAGGTCACCCGTAAAGAACGAAACTAGTCACCCCGAAGGTCTCCGTCCAGGAAGAACCGAGCAAAACCTCCTCCTCAGAGAAGATATAACAACTACACCCCACTGAATGAAACTCCTAATCGGGTCTTAGCCCTTATTAAAGGCAAGCCATACATTCGATGGCCCCCACGATCAACAGAGGATGATCCCATCAAGGACAGAATGAAATACTGTCACTTTCATCGTGACTACGGTCACACCACCGATGATTGCAAAAAATTAAAAGACTAACTTGAGTTCGTAGTGCGCGAAGAAAAGCTATGGGAGTTCGTTGTGGGGAGAGAAAGAGGTCCTCTCGTTGATTATCGACGTAAACCGCCATGACGCAACCAAGGGGAGGAATGCCAAACTGCTCAACCTCTGACGGACAAGAGGGATAGGGTGATTCTCCAGGTCCTTGACAGTCCAACAGATTGCCTGACAAAAAGTGAGGTCGGGCATCTGATCACACCAATTTTCTATTGCCCGAATACAATTCTCCCAGCACCGTAAAAAGTCCTAGCTACGAGCGCCAACAAACAACGAGGTGAAAAAAGGTCTATCATCGGTTTTACCGACGAAGATCTTATCGGGATCGACCCAAACCGGCATGATCCCCTTGTGATAACCGCCAAGATTGGGCAATTCGAGGTTCGAAGGATCTTTTTCGATCAAGGCGCCGGCTGTAATCTCCTATATCGAGATGCTTTCGGGCGAATGAGATTCATTTCAGTAGATCTCCAACCTCACGCGGGCCCAATCAAAGGGCTCTCGGGCGAATGAATATACCCCGAGGGTATTATCTCACTCCCAGTCACCCTCGGAACACCCCCTAGTCACGCAACGGCTCCCATCGTGTTTAATATGATGGACCTCCCTTCACCCTACAATGTCATCTTGGGTAGGTTGGGTCTGAATGCCTTGGAAGCTTTGCCCAGCACCAAACATTTGAAAATCAAATTCAGAACATCGTCGGGGATTGGGACTCTATTGTGTGAATATGAGCCTTCTACTTCTGTTCCTAAGTAGCCATCGGACTTTATTACTGGTATTTTTCTAAACTGCAAGCGTATTTTCTCAAATTCTTGAAGCTGCCTGTTAGCGGACTTTTTACATCACCATGTCCTGATCCTATTGCTCAAAGGGCCTTAGTTGCCCAGTGTCTATCGATCATACGCGTCGTCAATAGGGGATATAACTCTCCGGACAGGTGGACGCGACCCAATCCTTTAAAAATTTCTTATCGCTTGGAGAGTCTTAGTCGCCCAGTATATATCTATTGTATGCAATAGGCGATGTAACTCCCCGAACGGGTGGACGAGGTCCAACCATTTAAAAATTTTCTATCGCTCGGAGGACCTCAGTCACCCAGCTTCTGTCGTCTGTACATAAGAGTTGGAACTCCCCAGAGGGTATTGGCCGCTTGGCCCCTTTTAATCATATGATTCACTAACAAGCGACACAACCTTTTGAACCAACGAGCATGGTCATCCCATGTAAAAATTCTAGGGCGGGTGAAAGATCTAAGTCCCCTTAATTTTATTGAGACAATACAGTAGAAAACGAAGAAGACGACCTCTATCACCAAAACACAAGAATTTCTCATTCCAAAACCACTTAGTACAGAATCTTAAGTAGAAATTATACAGTTGGGTTTTGAGTATCAATCTCTTCTTTGATCAGAGGCAGAGCATCGCTTAGCCACATGCTATGAACTATCTATTCAGCACACTTTAATCTCTCAGCTTGCCGATGTTGGGAATCTTTGTGGATGATAGTTTCCCTTGCACGGGACTCCTTAAACTTCGCTATCTTATGCTCCGCCATTCGAAGAGATTCCTCGCGAAGCTGAGCCAACTTCTTGTGCACTAGAGCCTCTGATTTCAACCTTTCACACTACCCTTGGCACTGAACCAATTCCGATCGAAGGGATCTCAACTCCTCTTCTTTCTGACTGAGTAAGGCGCTGGATATGTTTTCGATGGCCAAGGTCTCCCCTTCCTGAAGGGAGACTGATTCTCGAGGGCGGATCAACTTAGAAAGCTATCCCTCTAAGTAGCTTATCACCTGCCTCCCCTACTGTCCCTGAAATCGAGCAAGGGTAATGGTCTATGAAGAGAATCAAGTTAACAAGTGATAAAAGAGGAAGAAGAACCCGAAGGACACAAAGAAAATATTACCATCAATCCTAAGGACTCAAGAGCTCCGCCGACCTATTCGTAAGACATTCTATGAAGGTCAAGTTCACAGGGATGGAATTCAAATTGCCTGGAGATACGCTCCGTTTCTGTCAGGTCTATATAGCTATACTACATATCTCCAACACAAACGATAACGGTTCCAAGCTCTTTCGAGCCTCTCTTGCCATCAAAAGATTGAATAAGGATAGAGGGGAAAGAAGACACTCCCTCAAGAACTTGCGCTTTCCCTTACGCATAGGCCAAACCAAAACAGCGGAAGAAGGTCCCGCCATTTTGTCCTGTGTAGTCCTAGAAACATTTGATCCCACTCCAGCATCGATTGAAGGAAGATTCCCGGCTCCTCCTAACTGGACTGCATCAGCGCTTGCTCCACCCGATGGATTGCCTTCACCCGGGACGACTTCTTCTATCGGTATAGGGGCGCGTAAGTTTGGACACTTGGGCGAAGCCCCCAACGCAGACTAGGGCAGGGAAATCCCCCTTTTCACCAAAGAGGATGGTGACTCACGAAGGACCCTAGTCACCCTTGAGGAAGACTTAAGTAAGGCCTCAGATGCCCCTGGATCCTCCTGCGGGAGTCTTTTCATGCTATGGCGAGTCAATTTGTTAATAGTGACATTCTCCAACAAAACATCATCAAGATGACTTAAAAAATTGACCAATTCGATTTTTGCTCTTCCTAACAGGAGAGACCGATCAACTTTTCTCTTTTCCCCGAGTAATAACCCAGCCAGGGATAATGTCACGCCCCGAACCGGGATCGTGAACAGCCGTCCGTTACCCTGGATGCCGATTATATTTTTACAGAAAATTGGACAAAATCTCCCCATAAATCGGAGGTCTCCCATATACAAATAAACCTGTTTAAATTTGTATAATTTAAAATCATCTTGTAAATAAAATAAAAGGGTCATCCCGGGCTCACAACAATCCACCAACTACTGCAAACATCCAGAACAACACCAGGCTAAATAAATCACCAACAGTCATAGCTACAAACCTCTATTGTCATGTCCAACTAGAGTATGAGCAGCCGCCACACCGAGCGGATCTAAATTTATACAAATATATTACAAATTTCTAAGTTAACACTTTAAATATTTACAAATGCCTCAATGCAAGTGAAATATGAGAGTTTCGCAAATAAAAGTCCAAAAATTATACAGTCATCTCATAATATGTATACAACCAACTACAGACCTCAATATCAAGACCACGCAGGGTCGACATAAAGTAGGAAATTCGTATTTTCAATTAAAACTTAAATCTCACCGTCGTGAATACCAAATCCACCAAAACCTCTAGAGTCTGAAATGTCGCTCTAACACAATAATCCTGTCTAAGGAGGGAAAGAAGAGGGGTGAGTATCAAGGAAGATACCCAGTGAGTGAGGGGATTAATCTCATGTACTAATAGTATAGGTGAACATTGGAGTGTCAAATAATATTATTCATAACCAATAATTCAAATTTTGCAGTAAATCATGGCATGTTCGATAAAATGAACTCATTTAATCATTCACGCGATATCATACATATATGTATCAATTTAAAATCAAGTAGATCATAGAGCTAGCTAAAAGGATCCTGGCAAAGGTCAATCACAACCAAGGACAGGCGTATTGGGGGTTTTATTATACAAAGTATTTCAAAAGTAGCTCTCTACCCCGACGTTGGCCATGGGCTTAGCCCTTGCTTACCCAGACTCATCAATAGGACCACGTGCGGTGCTAGACGGTGATGGACACATGTCCTCCCCCGATGAGGGTTCAACCGGCCGCACCTATCGCATGTATATAAAATGACGTTTGCGGATACCTCCATCAGAAGCATATCTGGGTATCCCGATGCCACTACAAACGCCCTTCGTAGCTACGGAATCAATCAAGTTATATCATATCATCACAAGTAGGCATCCCGGTGCCCTCACAGATCTCATCACAAGTGGGCATCCCGGTGCCCTCACAGTTCATCAAAACATTTCAAATCCGTGTGCCAATACATTTCATCAAATCATTTCAAATCAGCATACCAATGCAATGGTAGAATAGGAAATTTATCAAATTTTCAAGTAATGACACAATTTTGTTTCATTTCAAACATGGATGCATAATCATGGAAAACATAAGTTTGTGACATTCCAATAATCACAAAACAGATTTGAGATTTAATATCACACGTCGAATCAATGCATATCAAAGCATGTTTTGTTTAAAAATATGGTAAAATCATGTTTCACTATTTCATGCAAGAGATTAGGGTCCCACTCACATTCCAGGAAGGGTAATCACTCCCTATTTCTAAAATAAATCCGAATTTTGACTTCTCGAGTCTCCAACAAGATCAACCTAATCGAATTATCACAATAATCATCAAATTTTCAATTATTCTTAGGGTTTATCATTTTTCCTAATTTTGTACAAACCTTAATTCTTCAATTTTTTGAATATACTCTAATGTCATCAATTGCATTTCATTTATAAATAAATAACAAAATCGAAATCAAGCCTAATTCAATCTTAAAACCACTTGAAGTCGAAAATACGCTTAAAATGAATAAATTTCTTACAAAATAGAAATTTTTTGAAAAATCATACACTTTTCGATTCCCATCCGATTGCTTCAAACCATATGTTATTTTCAAGATAGTGAAGCCTATTTTAATAATACGGAAGTTGTATTTTAATTTCCTATATATAGGACAACTTATAATAAAAAAACTACATCAATCCTTAAACTTAAATCCCAATTTGCGACTATTTTTATGCATTCGTCAAATTAAACTTTGAGAGAAATTATTCTAAACAAATCAATACGATTCTATTATCCGCAACAGCCCAAATTCGTATATTTTACCTAAACAATTATATATAATGTCCGATAACGCATTTAAATCAAATCTAATATACATCCTATCATATGAAATACATTTTTACTCTAATTTACCCTAAATTTACCCTAAATACATTCAATTAATTGAATCATTCAGAAATCCCTCACCTAGGGTTTTCTCGATTCGTAGATCTAGCTTCTGTTCAGTCCATTCCTGCAATGTTTTCAATTCGAGGCAAAATTTAGTAATTTAGCTAAATCATTAAAGGATACTAAAACCCTAGAGTTAAATTTCATCCTTACCTTCGCAGATAAAGGATTGCAGCATAGCGTTTTCGAAGAACGGTGGGCGACTGCAGTTTGGGGCTCTGTAAGAGTGGCAGAAGGCGTGCGAGCAGGGAAGGAGCTGCAGCCGCGTGTGCAGGAAGGGGGTGTTGCGCGTTGGCGCACGCGTAGGAGGGCTGTCGCGCGTGGGAAAGAGAGAGAGTGGGAGTCACAAACGATCGTGAGGGTTGGTGGTGGTTGGAGAAGAAAATAGCCGTGGGAGGTAGAGAGAGAAAAATAGAAAGGGAGAAAGTGAGTGACAGAGAGTGAGTGAGACAACGCGAGATAGAGAGAGATAGCGAGAGAGGGAAAGGGAACACAAAGAGAGAGAGAGAACAGAGGGAGGTAGAGAGAGAAAGGTGGTGTCAACGGTGGAGGTGGTAGTGCGTACGGTGGCTGTGGGTGATGCGATGGTGGTTGCGATGCGGCGGAGGGAAAGACAGATTTGAGAAGAGAGGGAGATCGGGAGACTGCGAGGGATAGAGAGAGAGAACTAGGCGGGTGATAGAGAAAGAAGGTGGGTCGGCGACCGTTGACAGTAGATGGCGGAGGGAGGAGGATCGCGGTGGAGGGCGGCGGCAATGGTGAATCGTTATGGAGAAGATGAAGAGACGGAGGGAGAGATAGAATGTGGAAAAGGTTAGGGTTTTCTAACCATAACCGTTTTTTTTTTTACTATTATTATTATTATTATTATTATTATTATTATTATTATTTAATATATATATAAAACAATTAATAAATAAATAGATAAGTAAATGAATTAAATTAATAATTAAATAAATATTCATATATATATATTTTTCTATACCCACTTTATATTTAAAGTTATAATCTTTATCAAAATAAGATGTACTTCGAATCGGAAGTATAGATATTTTAAATATACAAAAAATTCAAATTAAATATCTCAAAATCGAAAATCAATATAATTAAAAATTTCTCTCTGTATATATAAACTGAGAAATATTATATTTAATTTCATGAACAGGAATACTAGTACGGACACCGCAGTGTCGGTGTTACAGATAACATCTGGTCGTCTAACAAGGACTCGACTCATATGTTCCGACCAGTGGATTTACAATAACCACTAATTAACCGGACAAAACGGCTATGCTTCGAGGCGGTTGGTGGTTTCAGCCCCAGAGAGGGCACTCCGTCAGCTTTAGGTAGCCATGGCATGCGATCCCTATCCAAAAACTCAACAAAAAAGAACTTTTGCTTCTAGCTCTTATTGATAGACTCCTTATAGAAGAACCTCCATCAGGAATCGGGTCGAGTTTGCAGCTTGTGTCACCCCTTGGTCGGCCCATTACTCTCACACCTCATCAGAATAAAAACTGACGACAAAATATCAAAATCAAAATGAAGAAGACGACAAAACCCTAATAGAAAAGCCACCGCGACTACTAGTCGCCCAGCACTGAGAATCATAAGAGTTGGAAATATGTTCCATTAACGCAAAATCTCAGAAAAAGGGCTTGTATATGGAACCTTCAAACCATATTTGACCATTTGGAGATACATTGGCACACAATTTTTTGGTGCCCTATTTGCTCTATCAACCTCTGTAGCGGACAACAAAGGATAGTCGTCCCCCAACAACATCTCCATTTGCACTTCTTGGAGTTCTTGTACTTCATGATGCTCGTAACGTCACCAATGTTCGAGGCCTGAGAAGTAGACATCTTTATCGGTGGTAAGGACTCTTCGACAGAGGGAGGTAAAAAGGGGAGACAAGACGGTATGTATAGGAAATGGTTTACGAATACCAAAGCAATGGCGAACGTACTTAAAGGCCCTTCTACTTCCATCTTGAAATCATGACTCATGGCGCCTCTTTCTAAGAAAATCATGAGTCAGGGGCAAATAATGGGACGTGGTCCAAGGCTCAAACCAAAATGGTCAGTTTTCTAAAGGCCCTTAGGGCACCTACCGATCAGCATCTAACGCCCACCGCAATGATCTGTCGAAGGGCCACAGTTGTCCCGAATCAATCTACCGAAAGGCCTTAGTCGCCTGAATCTATCGAGCGAAAGGGTCTCAACTACCCCGTTAACTGATCGAGACTCATCCAGTGGAGGCAGTCACCTCGATCGGTTAAACAAAAGACAACCCTCTGACCGAACGATTGATCCTTTATCGGTCGAGGAACCGGACGACGGGTAGCGTCCCAATCGATTCAAAGGAAATGTCAGAACTCCCTTAATTTTAGCTTCCTATTTCATAATATCTGCTACAGAATCTTTCAGATAAGGAAAGACCCATCCCGAAAAAGAATGTTTTATCGATATATGAGAATCGTAATCAATTCACAATATTAACTTCCGAGATTTCCAAATCAATCCGATAAGAAACGTAGGGTAGAAGTCCCTTAGTGGCGCACGACTCTCGCATGTATAAAAGATCTCAAAATCCTTGAGGTTAGGTACGTGCTCTAAACCTGATACTCTGGGCATATTTTCAGTCTGTTTCTTTCTCAAATAAAAATCGCTCTTTATTGACTTGAACGTCGGAGTCTTTCCATCGGAATATCCTCTGGCGGTTTTTGTAGGTATTCACCTATCAACGACTACTGATCGAGTCAAGAAGAAGCTGATATCTGTAATCCACCTCTAACACAATTGAATGTTACCGATTGAATGGGGTCTAGCAGTACAATACACTTAGGTTGTCATCGATGGGTGCGATCAAATGTATCGGTGGAAGTGCCAAGGTTCAGATTTCAGAAAACCACATTTGCAAAGTCATGACAGGGTATTTTAGTCGACCAAAATGTGGAGAGAGAGAGAGAGAGAGAGGGGGGGATCCATAAATCCGGGAAGGGACCTGCACAGCAAAAACACCCACAATCACTAAAATACGTGAATAGACAAAAATGCCCCAACAAAAAATACATAATCACAAAAAAAAGGACTGGAAAATTTGCTGTAGATGATACCCTTTCACTCTTTTAAGATAAAGATAATCCTACAGGCTCAACCTATAATCCTATAGGCTCAACAAAATTGCGAGGTCCATCTCCGTCCCTGACCTAATTTTCGTATATATCCTCAAATAATTAATGTTATCGTCTTCTTAGCCACAGATATTACAATCACAACGACCGGGGTCAAGCCATCCTTCTAATTGAGTGGGACAGAAGCGCATTTTTCCAAATCCAATTGGGCATGGAATTTCTGGGACTCCAACAGAATATGCTTTTGCGTTCCTATATAATACAATACAAGTTACTTAACTTATCATGAGAAAAATAAATTCCTCCTTTTCACAAAATCGCCCCAGTCTTCTTAAAAAATGATTTCGAGGCAAACCCTTCTGTTGAATCTAGTATTATGCCTTAGTACTTTGCAAGTGAAAGGTCAAAACTGGGCTAGATCTGGCTGTTCAGAGAAGTGCGGTAACATCACGATCCCGTATCCATTCGGAATGTATTCAAGTCCGTGTTATCTCAATCCATGGTTTGAGATAACGTGCAATCAATCTACTACAAATTCGTCAAAATCTGTGCCTTTTTTGAGCAAAATTAAGTTAGAGGTATTAAATATCTCAGCAAATGAAGGGAGAATAACCGTCAACCATCCTATAGTCTCAACATGCAGTAATCCTAAAGAGATTGACTTTGACTTAACTGGAAGCTCTTTTATCTATTCATCGAACTGGTTCATGGCAGTTGGGTGCGACAATCTGGCTGTTTTGAAAAATCAAACGGGAGAAACATTGACAGGTTGTTACTCTGTATGCACAAATTCTCCTGTTGCTGATGAGGAGGGTTGCTTTGGGATCGATTGTTGTCACACAAGTGCCTCCTATCTTACACCATACGTTGATATTTCAATCTCTGGAGTCCAAAATAGCAATGGGAGTTGCAAGCACGCATTTCTGGTTTCAGCCCGATGGTTGACAAAGACCAATTTAAGTGCTTCTGTGGCTTATAGTATTGTTCATAATATGAGTTCTGTTCCGGTCGAGCTGGACTGGCGCATGGAAACTGACAAAAATGTTACTGATGATGATTGTATCAATGAGGTGGCCTACGCTATCGATTGGTCTTTACCTGCCGATGGCGGGAAGAATTTCTACGAGTGTAGGTGTCCGTACAGAGACTACGTGGGGAACCCTTATCTTCCTGGAGGATGCAAAGGTTATGATCTTTTTCCCATTTAAAGGGAATTTTTTTTTTTTTTTTCCAAGATAGCAACGAGTATTAATACCTATAGAATACAAGGTCAAAGATAATGGGTTTTAGGTACCTCATTATTATTATTTTTTAAAAAGCCTAAAAAGGGTATATAAGAAATTTCTTACAAAAAATTTTCTTAGATGCTATAAGTATCCAAAAAAAAAAAAAAAAAATTAAGGGTATCTAAAAATGGATTTTGGATTCTTAGATACAACAAGTATCAATATCAATTCATAACCTCAAATGATTGAAAAACGAAAGAAATTTCTTTGCATGAGATTTTTCCTTAATACTCAAAGGCCTAAAAAGGGTATCTAAGAAGTCTTCGGTCCCATTGGAATCTGCAGGCCGAATGGCCCAATTTTGTGTCGGGACTGACATAAAGCATCACGATTTGCTTCTCCCCCCCCCCCCCTCTCGATCATACCAAAATAATAATAATAATAATAATAATAATAATAATAATAATAATAATAATAATAATAATAATAATAACACATCCATCCAATAATTTAAACTTTTAGAGTGAATAGTATTTATACAAAATATAAGATAATATTAAAGTAGGAGGTCCTAAATTTAAATCACATGCTAGATCTCCTTTCACTTTATCTAAAAAATAAATCGTGTTAAGAGATAAAATAAATTAATAACAATTTCAAGTAATTACACAAAATATATGACATTTCTTGCCATTTGTATTATTATTTTAAAATAGATTGTATAAAGGAAAAATAATGATGAAATGAAGCAAATTAGCCATCTTATAATTTTATAAAATAATAATAATAATTTTATTCCAAAATTCCATTAAAGTAACATAGAGTCTTCATCCTCACAAAATTTTTGTGAATATTTTTCAGTTTACAAAAATTTGAATCTCAGTCAATACTTCTAAATATGCACTCCCAAATTCATTAGATATATAAAGTCTTATATAAAACCATGCCAATGTGTGACCAAATAATAAATTTTTTCCGATATTATTTCTACTCTTCATTTCTATGTACTTTCTCTCACACATAAAATGATAGGTCTTGATTCGTGCTCAAATGGAACATGTGATGGACGATGTGATCCAATTCGTGGTATTGGCTACATATGCAATCCTCCAAAATCACACACTAAAGATATCATTATTGGTATGAATTTCTTAACCCCTCGAGTGTTCTATGCTTTGGTTTATAACCACTTGCTCTTCTAATGATGTGTGGCTATGTTATGCAGGAGTCACCACTAGTTTTGGTCCCATGATTTTGCTCATTACAAGTCTCTTACTGTATAAAGCAATAATTAAAAGAAGAAACAGAAAGCTAAAGCAAAAGTTTTTCAAACGAAATGGTGGCCTACTTCTTGAACAACAGATGTCCCTACAAGATGGCAAAATTGAGAAAACTAAAGTTTTCTCATCTGAGGAGTTAGAGAAAGCCACAGACCACTTCAATACAAATAGAGTACTTGGACATGGTGGTCAAGGAACAGTTTATAAAGGTATGTTAACAGATGGAAAAATTGTTGCAGTTAAGAAATCAATAATAATGGATGAAAGTCAAGTTGAACAATTTATCAATGAGGTTGTCATCCTTTCCCAAATCAATCATAGAAATGTGGTACAGTTGCTTGGTTGCTGTTTGGAGACAGAAGTTCCATTACTAGTTTATGAATTTATTCCTAATGGAACTCTTTTCGAACACATCCACAATACAATAGATGAGTTCCTAATGTCATGGGAAACTCGGTTACTCATTGCTATTGAAATTGCAAATGCTCTTGCTTATTTACACTCATCAACTTCAACGCCTATTTACCATAGAGATATTAAGTCTACAAATATCCTATTGGATGATAAGTATAGAGCAAAAATTTCAGATTTTGGGACATCAAAATCAATTCCTATGGAACAGACACACTTGACAACCTTAGTACAAGGAACATTTGGATACTTAGATCCTGAATATTTTCAAACAAGTCAATTCACCAACAAAAGTGATGTCTATAGTTTTGGGGTAGTGCTAGTGGAACTTTTAACCAGTCAAAGGCCAATTACTTGGACAAAATCACAAGAAGATAGAAGTTTGGCAACTTTTTTCCTTGCAGCGATGGAGGAGAATCGTGTTTTTGACATCCTTGATCCTCAACTTTTGAAAGAGAAGAAAAATGAGGAACTTGTGGCTGTTGCTAAGCTCGCAAAACTATGCTTGAATTTGAGTGGAAAACAGAGACCAACAATGAAAGAAGTAGCAATGGAATTAGAGAAGATTCAAAAGTCTGCACCATCGAGAACCATTTTTGAAACTGTTCAACAGGATATGCATGGTCGAGTTGAGTATATAGTCACCACTGATGCTTCTACTTCAAGTGCATCTCCGACCACCGTGTTTACAAATTATAGCTTGGCCTCTTCAGTTGATGATAAACCTCTTCTCTTTGACAAAATATAAATCATGTCTAAAGATTCATATTTTATGGTTTCATTTCATGAGTGAATACCTACACTTTGTAAACCAAGCCTATGTATCGTTTTTTCTTGTGATCTTGAACCCTATGTAGTATTTGCACTTTGTTTATAGTTGTTTGGAGTTTTTAATAGTATTTGAGTTAAACTAGGGATTCAAAGGACCTATACTGATCTTGATGTTTATTTACTTGCTATTTTACTCAATTTTGTTCTATTACGTGCCTTTTATTTTTTTAATTTCTTTATTTCTTTCAAAAAAGGAATTTTCGTATACTTAGATGGGACTGAATGTGCTTTAATGCTATCTTTATTCCATGGTTCAAAATCCTTTGCGTTTTTGTTAAATCACAGTTAATTTTTTTACTAATGTTTTAGTAGCTATAGCCTTTTTGTATCAAGAAATTATTATTATTTTCTTTTAGTAAATTCTATAATTGAATTTAGTCTATAAGGCTTGGAAAAATGTCTTAGTTGAAACTGATCCCAAATCATGGTGAACTATAATCTTGGAGGTTCAAACCTGATTGCTACCAAGTTATGGTTAGTATTCATAAACATGAGCTACACTTGCAACATAATAAATCTTTAACATATGGGCTGGCTTTGTCGAATTTGTGGCCCATCAATTTTTCTCAATTTGTGTGTTGGGTTTCAACTCATTATTGTATCAATATTTTAGGGGTTTGGCCCTTCTCATTTTGGACTCACAAAAAATAAATAGAATCATACAATTTATTCTCAATCTTGTTATAATATTCAAGTAAAATATAACAAATTTAAAAGAGGAAAAAGCATGGAAAACAATGTAAAAAATGGTTTTATTTCTTTATCTTCTCCACTTAGGATTTGCATCCTGGTTCTCATAAAGTTTTTTGTAGGACGTTAACTTCTAACTTCTATATGAGTTACATTACCTTTGGTTGACATATATTGGGGGAATGTAAATATTAGATAATGAATAAACAATATACTCATGACTTTATTCTTTCTTGGGTATGGACATCCACAAACCTTTGATATTTATAGTATTCCCCTTTGGATGTCTATTATGAGTTATATGTCTCATTAAAATCTTACTAGAAAAACTCTTGTGGGGAAAAAAAAACCTAGTGATGGAAAAAAGGTGCATATATACACTCCTCCTATTGGTGACATTACTTGAACTATTTGCTTCCCTCTTATCAATATGTCTGAAAATCGCAAAATCAACAAATTCTAATTCAGTGAACTAATTTCTCAAAAAATATAGTTGGTAATAACTTGGTGAATCCATCAGTTATATTATTGATTGAATGGATCTGATGAACAGTTATATTACTATTGTTCTAGAGATCATGAATGAAAAAAAAAACTTTAGAGAGATATATTTTATTCTATCTCTTTTGATACACCCTTCCTTTATTTTTGCTATATAGACTATATTATCTTCATATAAAATTATACTATTCTCTTTCCCTGATAGTAAAGCACAAAATTCTCGAATATGTTGAATCACATATGTTGACTAAAATGTGATTTAATGATGATCAAATATTAATAAGACGGATTAGAATTATTTAAATAAGAATTTAGAAAATCAAAAAAATTGTCAGAATCAATTTTGTTCAAGGCAAGTCGACTTGCACAGAGCATAAGTAGACCTACACCATAAACCGACCTTAGACCTAATACATAAGTCGAATTGATTATTGCACAAGTTGACTCAACAAAGCTTCAAGTCGACCGAACTTTGAGACTAAGTCGACCTAGGTTAAAGAAATTTGAAAATATTCTAAGTATAGAACTAAACAAATTGACTCACAAAGTTTGACAATTCAACCTGGTGAATTAGGTCATAGAAAATAGTTGTAGTAACTTCATAAGTCGACTTCTATAGAAGAAGAAGTCAACCTGCGGAATATGAGCCTCAAAAGTTAAACTTCGTAAAAATATAAGTCATAACAAGTTGACTTGACCATAGTTAGAAATGTACTCAAGTTGACCTTGGTGAAGAGCAAGTGGACCTACAAACAACAAAAGGCTTAAACTAAGTTGACCCATAGTAATTGTATTGCTGAGGTCGACTTGCAAAATTTGATCTCAGAAATCTTAAGTCTGAAACTAAGTTGACCTTAATAGAACATAAGTCGACTTAGGTGAGAATTGTAAGTTGACTTTGAAGAATAACAAGTTAATCTAACAAATTTGCTCTTAGAATTATTAGTTCTAAAACTTATTAAGTCGACTTATAAGAAAAATAAGTTGACTTAATGGCATCGATAAGTCGACCTTAGCAGAACAAAATTTAACCAGTAACAATAGTAGGTCGACCTGGAAGAATAACAAGTTGACTTGCCAAATTTGCTCTTAAAATTATTAGTTCTGAAACCTATTAATTCTACTTAGAAGAAGAATAAGTCAGCATAATGGCATCGACAAGTCAACTGAAGAAAAGGCTAAGTCGACCCAACCAAACATACTCTATGAAATTCAAAGTCTTAAATATATTGAGTTAACCTATGAAGAGGACAAGTTGACTCAACATATTTATAAGTCGATCTAGCATATAGACAAGTGGACCTAGATAGATTTCTAAACTAAGTAATGCCGACCAGCTAAAATTTCAAAGATGACCCATGAGAACACAAGTCAACCCATAAAAGCACAAGTTGACCTAACAACTTAGCAGAATACAAACAAGTTGGCATGTCATGAATAACAAGTCAACCTGAACAAGCCAGAATTTAAAAATTAGTCGACCTGAAGCATGAACAAGTCAACCCATTGTGTGTAATGGTTAATTGCTCATAAAAGTTTTTCTAGTATTTAATGAAAGGCCAACCATATCCAACAGCTATTGTTATGTATTCAATGTTAGTAAGTGTTGCTCAATGGCTATCTTGCTCTCCACAACTGTAAATATAACACAAGCATTGAAGGGAGTAAAACTTTTGGTAGATCTGCTAACAAGCTTGTACACAACTATCAATTTCTTCTTTTGGGTTCCAATTCTTTTAGTTATATTTTCGTAAGTTAAACTTCATCTCTTGTGTTTCATTTTCACTTATAAATTCTTGTAAAAGACCAGAGAAAATAATTCTTTGGTTTGGGTTTAGAGCGTTGAGTGAAACATGAGAGATTGAGGTTTGTATGTACCTGTGAAAGAGAAGTGGTGAGTGTGAGAGAAATACTTGTAAGGTCTTACTAGCACCTGGGAAGCTAGTCATTTATATTATTTGTGAAAATAGTATATTAGATATCCAGATGAAATCTGGGAGTAGATGTATATCGAGAAGGTGGAATCATCAGAAATTTTGGAGTCCTGACTTTCTTTTCATCTCTTCTCTAAATTTCTCATAAAAATCAAAAAATTACAAAAAAGTGTCAAAACAATCTATTCACCCCCTCTAGGTTGCTTCTTTAATTGGTATCAAAGCAAGTCATCTAAAAAAGGTCTAACAATCTCAGAAGCAAAGATAAAAAATGGTACTAAATGGTGACAATGTCCCATTCAAGGCTTGCTTCACCAACAGAGCACCATTTTTCAATGGAAATAAGAAGCAATGCATAATGAGCTTCATCATTGCAGAAGATAAAAATGCTTGGGAAATCATTGAAAAAGGGATAGAATTTCCAATGGAAGAGGTTGATGGAATTAGAGTCCTTATAAAAATGATGAACATGATTGCTGAGGAGAATAGAGCTTATAGAGCAAACTATAAGGCAGTCAATTTACTCCATCAAACTTTAAGTCTAAATGAGTGTGTTAGGATTTTGGCATGTATCACTGCAAAAGAAATTTGGGAGAGTTGAGAGATGACATATGAGGGTACAAATCAAGTTAGGAAGAACAAAAATAGGATGTTGAAGCAATAGTATGAAGCCTTCAAAATGAAGGATGATGAATTAGTGAGAGATATGATCACTAGGTTTAATCAGTCTCTAACAAACTTAGATTGCTAGTGTAACACCGAAAATCTGGTGTTAAAAATTTTGTTAAATATCTTTATAATAAAAAGGAAAATTTTAAATTTTATTAATTTTTGATTTTGGGGTATTAAATTCGAATTTTAGGTATATTTAAAACATTCGTGTTTATGAATTCGAAGTGCATTCTATTTTTGATAAATTTGGAGTTTTATTGTAATGTGAGTATAAATATACATGAATACATATTTATATATATATATATATTTATTTAAAAAAAAAAAGGGAAAAGGCAAAGAGAGGAGACGCAGCATTTTGCCCCAAAATGTTGCGTCCCCAAAATTTTGATTAGAGTTAGAAACCCTAATCCCCTTTCTCTTTCTTTCGTCTCTCTCTCTCTCTCTCTCTCTCTCTCTCTCTCTCTCTCTCTCTCTCTCTCTCAATTCTCTCTGTTTCTCACCACTGTGCACCTCTCTCCCTCTCTCTCGTCTCTCTCTACCTCTCACCCGTGTTTTCTTCGACCACCGTCGTCAACTCTAGTCGACCAACATCGCACGCGGCTGTTCATCTCTCTCTCTCTCTCTCTCGTGCGCGACAGCACCCTGTCTCTCTCTCCTTCACTTGCTCACGCGCGGCGCTGCTCTCTATACCGAGACCCTTCTACAACCTTCGCTGAAGCCCCAAACCGACATTCATTGTAGACCTTTGAAAACCCAAGGCTGCGATTCCTCCTTTGCACAGGTAAGGGCCGATTTCTGATCATTAGCTCTAGGGTTTCGATTTTATTGGTGATAAAGCCTAATTGCTAAACTTTACTTCGATTTGAAAACACTGTAGGATTCCAGACAGAGCCGAAGGCGCACAGACAATAGGGTTACGAACTGTGAAAACCTAGGTGAGGGAATTTCTATTCCCTTTAATAATCGAACAAATTTTCTTACTGAATTTAGGGTGAGAAGCCTTGTATATGTCCAAAAAATGTGTTGAATCCGAAGGAGATGCATTTTCCTGAAATTCTGCATGTGATTACTAGGGTTAAGTCTTGAATTCTACATGAAATGGGCTATCTAGTATAAGAGAATATGTTAGATGATAATAGAAACTTGTTGGGTTGATTAGGATAGCTTTCCCTGAACTTTAATTAAAATATGCATGAAAATATTAGAGTTTTGGGGTTGGAATGGAATGTTCTGCAAAATGAAGGGTACTATGGCATTTAGTATCCTTCTTAGATTGTTTTTAAATTAGTAATTTGCGTGGGGGTATGTATATTTGAAGGATAGTTTGAAAATTATGGTTAGAGCTTAAGGGCTATTGTAACTTTTTCATTATAATTTGTACTCATATAGGCAATTTAAATGCGATCTCCTTATTATGAAACTAGACTTCCATACCTTGAAAATAACATATGGTTTGAAATATTTGGATGAGAATTGAAACGTTTATGACTTTTCAAAGAATTTTTGTCTTGAATATTCTGTGAAGAACCCAAAAACCCTAGGATGTGAATAGTGAAAATTTAGGAAAAATGAGAACGAACATTTTATTGACATGTAAATGTGCTACAATTGATAAAATTAGAATGTGTATTCATAAATTGGAGAAATTAGGAAAAATTGATAAACCTTAGAAATAATTATAAATTGATATTATAATTGTGATTGTGGATTTAGGAAAATCAATTGATGATTGAAATAAGATTCCATTGGAAAACTTATGAAAATAGGGAGTGAATACCCTCCTTAGAGGTGAGTGAACGGTTCATTGTATTCTTAAATGAGTAACTTGTTTTAAAATTGTTTTATAAATGATTTTGAAAGATTTTTGCAGGTTTTATATAAATTGTTTTGTAATTGTGGGATGTCTGAACTGAAACATGAAGTATGAATGCTTCAATTGCGTTTATAAATGCATGTGTGCCATATGTTATTAAATATTGCTTTATAAATTACTATGGTATGAAATTGGTGATTATTTGTTGGAAATTATGGCATATGATTTGTGAAATGGTATGTTTGAGAAATGAATGTTGCTATTAGTTAATGGCTATAGTTATTTCCACCAAGGAGTAATCCGATGGGGTGGTGTGGTTAGGGTTGGATGTGCGTGGGAGATAGACATCCCTCCCTCTGCCGAAGTCATATTATATCTGGTTTGTACCCCGATGTGGTACGAGCCAATGCCATAGAAGGGGGAAGTATTTGGAAATACTGGATTGAAAAACCCGTGGCGGGCTTTCGTCTGTGTTCGGCCAAACCTAAGACAGAAGTGTTTTTGATTGGACCTCGTGATTTTTTGATTATGTGGATGCATGTTTTGTGAATTATCTAAATTTATTGAAAATGTTTTTAAATGTACTAAGTGTTGTTTATGAGATATATTTTGACTCTCCCACATTCACCCCTCCTTTATGAATATAATCACACCATTGCACTCCACTCATTGGGTATTTAAAATACTAACTCCTCTCCTTTATATTTTTCAGAGAAAGTATAGATAGACGACTCCTACTAGTGCTGATTGGAGGTTTATTTTGTTGGATTTGGGTAGGTATGGATTATGTAATTATTTTGGGAGTTGTAGATCATTGAACCATGGAAAATGAAGTTTTGTATATCTCATACCGTTTAGATTTTATTGATACTGACTTGTCTTTTTCAGGCAAGTATTGGCAAAATCTGAACGATTATGATTTGAGACTTCATTCTTTTGCTCGAAACTATTCTTGGAAAAATGTTTTATTTTATATTGGAACATTTGGATTATAATGTTGGATTTCGATACTTTCTTTCGGTTTTATGAATTTTATGAACTTTCTGAGAATTCTGAATTGGCTGGGATGGCCACACTGCATGTATGCATATACAAGGATCCCTCAATTGTGTGCCGATGCATGCATATGTGTACAGGGATGGGCCAGATGGGTCCCTTGGTTTGATTTCTAGTTTGATTTAATCGAATTTTAATTAAATTTGAGTTAAATTTGAATATATTAATTTAAGTATTAAATCGAATTCGAGTATTAAAATATTTAATTCGAAGTATTCGTGAGTTTAATCAAGTCGAGTTCGAGTTGAATTGAACTAAAGACTAAATATATTAAATTTTAGTTTATATTCAAACACAATCCTAATTGGGACTAATCGAGTCTAATCAAGTCAAATTCGAATATTATAAAATTTCTTTCGAGTCGAGTTTGAGTTTGAAAATTCTGACTCAATCGATTTCAAATCAAGTATCGATTAGGACAATTTCATAATAGAGTATAATCGAGTAGGGTAGTGTATCGACTCGACTCGATTTGACTCGATTACACCTCTATCTAGCGATTGGATGAAACACATGGACCAACAAAGAATAAATCAAAATGGTTATATCATGACTAGAAATCCCAAGATTCAGTAGTTACTCATCTACTCTAATGAAGCAAGCAATCCGTGGCCTGATCTATGCAGTAATTTTCCACAAAAAGAAATTGAAACAATACATCGAGGTCCACTTCAGTCCCTGATGAGGAGCATCCTGTCGATTGGTATGAGAAAATTAGTTGGGGTGATCGCCAAGAAGGGTTAGACGATTGAGAGTAAGCCGATTGTTCCCAAAAAAATGTTTTAAGGAAAATTAGCTGATCTACAAAGAAGGAAATTAGTCTTCAAGAATTTTTGTTTAAAAAATATCTTAATTTTAATTTTTTATTTTAGAAATTATTTGTAGGAGATTTTTCTAATTTAAATAGGAATATATTTTTTACTGTTATAATTAATTAATTTTTAAACAGTTGTATTTTTTCTAAATTTTTGGGATTGAAACCTGTTGTCTCTAGAATCCGTCCTGCTGTCCTTCTAATTGAGTGGGACAGAGGTACATTTTTTTCCAGTCCATTTTGGGCGTGGAAAATCGGGGACAAAGTGAAGTTTGTGGTTTTGGAGGACTAGTAATCAGCTTTTACAAGTCAAGAGGCGTATTTGTTGGGCCGAAGAAAGAAGTTAAGCAACGAATAGGCCTGCAATGAAAGAAATAGTGATGGAATCAGAAAGGATCAGAACACTTACAAGTTTCTGCGAAGATACTTGGAAATATCAAAAAAGATGAGCATAGCATGTTTTAGTTGACAATGGTGTTACGTTGGATGATACTTCGACTTTCGTTTCCACAACCATTTCCTATTCTTTTGACAAACTTTAAACTTCTAAATCCTGCCCAATGCAATGGCTTATTCTAACTTTTTTGAAAGGTCAAATAATTTAATTTTGCTTTCCCAATGTAATCAAAGAATTATTCTAATAAATGCCCTCCTGAAGAATGATTTTGGCTTAAACAGGTAGAGGTTGACGCATGAGTCACCACGTTCACATGGTTGAAGAAATAAAATGAAGTATTTTTGTCTAAATATGTCCTTTTCTTTGATTGGGACAGAAGTTGATGCATGAGTCACCATATTGACAACCACCGGGTTAAACCATCCCTCACGCGAAAACCAACTTCTATAAAAAGTTTGATCGGGTCAATGAAAAGTTTTGTTGATAAAAATTTGGAGGAGTAAAATGAACTCCAACCAACGTTGGCCCGACAACCAACGTGCCCTTCATGGAAAGCATCAAGGATCTTAAATTTCAAGTATGGGGGCCCTTCATATTCAAAATGGCACACTAAATTTTTGCCCGGGATTTTCATTGTTTTTGCATTTTATCCACTCTCTCTTGTCTTGTATGTATGCCAAGTTGGTTTGCCTTTTTTTTTAAAATTTTTTTTTATTGATTGCTCAATGGAAAAAAAAAAAAATTAATTTAGCAGAGTTGAATTTTGTTATATAATGGTACTGTATGGTATGGGTGAGGGAATAAGATAGTCATGGCTATTTATTGATTGTTTGGTATTTAAAAATTATATATATTTCCATTTTTAAAATCTGTTTTGGATGTGTATAAAATGCTTAATTGTACGAAATTTGTAGAAGCTATGAGTTTTAAAGAGGTACGTGCCTTTGATTTATTTATTTTATTCTTGAAAAGAATATTCATTATTCTAAATTTATGAATATAATTTTAGTAGATAGTTTATAAATAAATATAATTTATTTTATTCATTATTTTAATTTTTGAATATAGATTTTTGAAAAGACATGGCATTCTAACTAGACTATAGAGCTTTTGATCGTTCCCTTCTCTTGTCGTAATTGTTAATTTTTTTAATAAATTATTGATATTTGATAATCATTTTAAATCTAATTAAATTTGATTCAAAATAGCTTAAACGTTTAAAAAAAATATTCTTTTGTATATGCTTTCTTCGTACTTTGAATTCAAAATTTTGTTTAAATGTTATTATTTAATTTTTCAATCAACAAGACATTAATATGGTTTCCCTTCACAAATTTAAAGAGCTTTACAATCAGGCTTAAATCAAATTGTACCTAAACAACTAATGTGCCCTTGGATCTTAAATTTCAAAGTATGGGGGCCCCTCATGAAAAGCCCGTTACCCAAAATAAAATACTGCCGCAAATACTTGTATGACTTATAAATAAAGAATTATATTAATAAACGCCCTTGTCCTGAAGGATTCCAATGTTGATTTAAATGGTTGAAGAAATCAAATGGAATCTTTTTTCTTTTAACTTGTCCTTTGGGTCTCTCAATTGACATTTTCACCACAACACGGCCATGACAATCACAATCATTAGTCTAGACATCGTTCATATTGAGAGGGATGGAAGCAATTTTTTCTTTCTTTTTTGTCAAATCCTAGCGAGAAATGTATTTTCCATTCCTATATAATATTGTTAGAAAATTTAATATATATTAAAATTAAATGAATTATTGATTTTATTTTATTATAAAATTGAGTTTCTTTATTATTATATTTATATTTCTAATAATTGTTTGTATATTTATGACAATGATTTTTTTATACAAATCTAACATATTATAATAATTCAATTGAGGTAATAGAATATTAGGTTTTAATATTTTTATATTGATTCCAATATTTTCTAACATGGTATCATAACCATGCTCATCTATATTTCATATTTGTATTGTTTTATATTTTTATTATAGTATCATACCTCTCTTTACAAAAATAGTTATCTACGCACAAGCACGCTCCTCCAACAGTTAGAATAAGACAGAGCTAAAGTCAACGCCAGAGCCACAACCAAGAGCAAGAGTCAAGAGCCAAGATCCAAGATCCAAGAGCCAACGGCTAAGAGCCAAGAGTCTAAACCAAGAGCCAGAACCTCAGACTAAGCTCAAAGCTCCAGATCTAGACCCAGAGTTAATGCAATGATTACAAAAACACCCATAAAATTTTAGAATCTTTATCTACATTCTCTTTTAAAGTAAAATGATTTTTATTATATTATATTGATCTTAAAGCGATATTAGAAAATATACTATATATCAAAATCAAATCAGTTATTGATTTGGTTTTGATATATATTTGTATGAATTTTTTTTTATATTTATATATCAATAATAACTATTTTTATATTTGTGATAATAAGGTTTTTATATAAATTCAGCATATTATAATAATTCAATTAAGACAATAGAGTTTTATATTTTAATATTTTTATATTGTTTTCAAAACTTTCTAGCTTTGTATCATAACTATATTCATTTATATTTCATATTCATATTATTTTATTTTTTTACATTTCCGTTCATATTATTATTTTTATATTTTTTATATTTTTATATTTTTATATTTTCTTATTCATATTTTTTATATCATAATCATATTCATATCCATATTCATCTTCGTGACCATATTCATTTATTTTCATCTATATTTCATATTCATATTCTCTAACATAATGTTTTCAGTTCACATGTGTGTGTAGTGTGAAATCCTCATTTTAAAGGCAAGCAAATACAGCTCTTTCGATTTCTAAAGGGCAGCCTTTCTAATATTTCCAAACTTAGAAATTGCTTCTCCTTTTTTTATGAATCGAAAAAGAAGTATCTTACTTGACTAAAATTAAGCTAGACGAATCATGGGTCAACTATAACTGTCAATTATAATCCTACAGGCTCAACCTATAATCCAATAGTCTCAACGTGTGAGGATCCTACTCTGGAGATCAAAATGGTAGGAAGCGCTTTTTCTTTTCATCCAGATGGAAGAGCAGGACAGAAGCACCATTTTTCCATACCAATTGGGCAAGGAAAATCTAGGACTTGATAGAGAACAAAATATGCTTCTGCATTCGTATCATATAAGGAAGCAACCAATATCTAACTTTGTTGTATATTTATGAGTCTTATGCACAACGGAAGTAATTAAATAATTTTCAGAAAAAATAAAATAGGGATTGGGTATAGGATAAATATCTCGACGTGTAGGATTTCTCAAAAAATCGATCGAACCGGCTAATATATCCCTCGATCGGATCTCACGGCCGAGATGATGATCACGATATTAATCGAATCACCACCGCAATATCATGACGCCGTAATCCGCAATCCGACAATCGTTACGACGAGAAAAAATTTCTACTCAAAATTTTTCTCAAGCCCTCATTTTATTCTCTCTAGAGAATTCTTACTCTTTTTCTCTCAAGCAACTCACACAGTTGCATCGTGAAGCTCACCAAAAAATCAGAGAGTTTCCTTCTATTAGTATGATTCTTAATTAGAGAGATTTTAGGGGAGAGAGGTTAAATGTGGGTAAGTGGGAGTTACCCCACTAACTCTACTCCAATGTTTAAAATGCCCATCGTGGGCATCCTAAACCAATATCTCTCACTTGTACGCGATGACATTTTATGTTTGTTAGAAGATCACAACTCATGCGATCTTTTTCATCACCGTACTCGACTTTCATATAGGATTGGGTATCCTGTAACCGGCGAGTACACCTGCAAGTAAAAATCTCTCGATATACCTGTTAGGATAATCAAGAAACCATCGTTAGTACAAAAAATAACTCACTGTACCCCAATTCCAAGATTAATTACATCCATTGAGCTACTTTCCTCATCGAAAGTAATCCCCAATAATCGCTTAACTGTGCATCCACTATTATGCTTACATCCCAACATGGACATGTATAATAGGCTAGCTGGTGAATACAACACAATGATATAATGTCAATTGGTTTTTCTTTTCCCAAACTCGAATCTATCAGTCTCAATTCAGCTGCTTTTCTAGATCTGTCCCTCAAACCTCAATTTATCTTCCGAGCCATTGATAAACAGACTAAAGTAGCAAATACTGAGCCGAGACCTCTAGAAACAGCCGAAAGTGATAAGGGTACAAGAGATCCCACCCAATGGATCTCGGGTCTCACACAGTGGGAAGGAGAATCTAAATCATATCAATGTCTCAAATAATGCCCCCACTATCCCTGATTGATATATCACACGTGATATGAAATGCATGCCATAATGCTATTTTCTCATCTCTCAAAGAGAGTATCTCAGAGATAATATCACTAATCACAGGTAATATCTGAGATCTCAAATCTGGCTACTTACGGGCAACATGGATGTGGGTACGTCCATGTCGGTCATATCGCATATGACCTCATTCTGAACACGTATTAGGGCGACTTATGTTCTAGTAGGACCACTCTCAAAGTTTCTTATAACTAGAAATCGTCTCATCTCTGCTCACTTAGAGCTGGAGGTGGTCACCCGTGTGAGAGAGTCGACCATACCTGCCTAACATATCATTTATCACAATAAATTACAAAATATATGACAATAAAATAGTGTAATAAATAAATTCGTGACTCAATCATGCACACATGTTATATATATACAACACAATAAGTATTAGTACCAAGTGAGAAATGTCAAAAATATACATAAACCCAATGATTCCTATATCTCATACATGAATCTCTCACAATGGGTTTAGTGAAGGGATCAACCACCATGTTGTATAGTAGTGTACTTAATTTTTCACTTCACTCTTTTCGGTGATATCTCTTATAACGTGGTATTAGGCATCAACTTGTTTGTATATTCAGATCACCAACTCAGTTGGTATCTGAATACCCAATAAGATATAAATCATCTCCTCTGTAACATAAGGAGAGATTGACAGTTTTCTTGAGATATCTTGAAATCCTTTCACTGCTCTCCAGTGATCCCTTCTAGGATTCAATTAATACCTAATCACCAAGCTGACTGCAAAACAAAAGTCTGGTCACGAACGCAACACTGCGTACATCAGACTACTCAGTGCACTGGTACAAGGGATTCTACTCATTTCTTTTGTCTTTTCATGAGTCATAAGGCATATATCAAGAATTAGACTTTAATCTTTTAGCGATAAGAGTATCTTTAGGGTTGCAATCATTCTTCTCGAAATGCTCGAAAACTCCTTTAATGTTGGACTCCTGTGAAAGAATCAACACTTGTCTCGAGTGATCCCTCTGGATCTTAACTTCGAGGAAGAGCTGAGTCTCACCTATGTCTTTTATATCAAAATTTGACAATGTCCACGTTAATGTAATCATCAGATATTCTCTGTTGCTCTCAGTTAACAGAATGTCACTCAAACATAAGGACATGATCATAAAAAGTCATGAGAACGTATAATGTATACGCGATGATCCTCCTCGATCATCACGAAACCATGAGATATCACCTCATCGTGAAATCTCAAGCGCCATGCTTGGATTGATAATTAAGGTCGTATGCCAACTTCCGAAGTTGACAGACCTTATCATCCAGATCTACAAGAATAAAGCCAGATGGCCATTCCTTGTAGATCTTCTTATCTAAACTCCTACTCAGAAAGGCAATCGCAATGTCCATCTGATCTCACTCCAGATGCATGTCATGTCTGTGATAATCGCTAAACGTAAACTGACCAAAATAATCTTGCTCTCAATTTGAGTATAACCCCTGGTTATCAGATGAGTCTTATACCTCTCCACCGATCCATCGGCTTTTCTCTCAATGTTGAGAGCCTACTTATTCCCAACAGCCTTACTATCCTCAGGCAAATCAACTGGATCCCAGATCCTGTTGATTTTCATCAACTCCTTCTCTCATCCATGGTTTTTAATTAATGGTCCTTCATATAACCCTCAATAGTCTCTAGGACCGTTAAGGTTTCTCGTAATGCTCAAGAGTCATACTGAGAGTTTCTTCCTTAATTGGGAAGCGATGATTAGGTACACATCCTCGATTATTCTTATGAGGAGGGGAAAACATTTTCACCTCTAGATGGATTGCTCCCACTAGAACCAAGATCCATAATGGATTCTTCGGTCCCGCTGCTGGGATCAGCCAAACCACTAGGCTCATCCATCTCATAGAAGGTAAAGTTCCAATTGATTTCACCTCTCATAGAGAAATTATTTTCAAGAAACTCGACATCATGAGACTCAATCTCAGTGAGAGTGCTGTCCGTATTCTCACTTAGAACACATTTCCCTTGGAGTGTTCTGAATATCTCATAAAGATACAACTATTTTCTCGCAGGCCTAACTCGCCGTGTAAATGCGAGAAACAGTGAACATACGTGACACAACCTCATAATCTTAAATGGCTAAGGTCAGACTGCTTTCCTATCCAAAGCTCATATGCGATACTGACTGCGGATTTCAATAGAATACGATTGAGAACGTAGGCTGCAGCCAATAATGCATCTCCCCAATGGGAAATGTGCAAATTGGCTTGCGCTATCATCGACCTCACCGTCTCAAACAAAGTCATATTCCTCCCTTGGCTACTCTACTCCAATGAGTAGTAAGGAATAATCAGTTGTGTCGTAATACCTCTTGAAACAGAGCTCTTTAGACAAATACTCGCATTCCCAATCGGTTTTGAGGGTCTACACTCTTAAATCTAACTGATTATCAACCTCGCTAATAAATCTCATGAAACATCTCAATGTCTCAAATTTGTGCGAGATCAAATAGACGTAATCGAAATGCGTGTAATTGTCTATGAACGTAATAGAGTATCTAATTCCATTTCGGATTCTCACGTTCATAAAGGCCATAGATGTCGGAGTGAACCGACTACAATGGAGTCCCAACTCTCATTGCAAGGTCGAATGGTTTTCTTGTAACTTTGCTACCTAGGCAAAACTGGTTAACAGGCCCTACAGATCACTCGCTACCAACCGGTTCATCATCTCTCACGCTAGGAGAATAACAAGAAACACTATTGAAAAGAATCACTTCCAGTGCATATAGTCCCCCATGGACCAAAACAGAACTAATCATAGAATTATTGTAATTAATGGAAACTATAAAATTTCTAAATTCACAGCGCATATCCTAGGCTGAAATCAAGTTCCGTTGAACATTCAGAACGTAAAGAGCATACAGAGTCTAGCAATTTTGCAACTTCAACTTGCAAGTGCTACTCCCTCTGATGTCGACAAACACTCCGTTTCTCTATGTAAATCCTCCCACTTGAGGACTCGCTCAGCGGAATTATATATGAGCGCTCCTGTCTCGAGCTACATGGTCAATTGCTCCTGTGTTTATAATCTACGAAGGAGAGAAAACAGTAAGCATCTAAATTCACGTAAAGAAGAAAGATATAATTTTCGCTCATCACACTTATGAGTGAAATAACCAAATCCACTACAGATGTAGCACTACACATTGGTTTTATCCAACTCCTTCTTTCTGCGCGTTATTACATTATTATCGGGGTTTCTTCTTACCTGAACCTCGAGTTTATTACTCATGCTTATATCATTTGTATTTTGTGCTATGGAAATCCTTGCTCGACTCCATTACGTAAGCATGACCTGAGTATGACCTACTCATCTTCAGGTGCTCCTACTCGAGCTCACTGTGCCTATTTACATTAGTGAAAGTATAAATACTTATATCATATGTGAAATAGATTTTTCATGATTTCCTATGAATTAGGTAAAAAACTATATCGCACCCAGTATTAGAAAACATATCTGAAATAAACTCGTTCACATTCCCTAACTCGGTGATCATACTCTACATTTTCATCAAATGTTGTATCATCGTATGATCAACCCTTTTCTTATAAGTTATTAAACTTGTAAGTTATTATCCTCATCTCCTTATGGCCCAAGTTTTGCTCAGTTGGAACATTTTTTTAATGATGTTGACCCCCCAATGCTTGGAGCTTGGTGCTCATGGTGATATCACTGATGAGTTTTTGTTATCTTTGATTTTATTTCAAGATTCTGGCTTCAGTGTTTTCTCTCAAGCGATGACTCATAGGGGCCCTACTAAAGGACGGCTCTATTTGCAGACTAGGCCAGCATCCAACTGGGAGTTCCTATACAAAGAGACCATCGATGATGGGTGGATGCACAAATGATTTTTTGTGAAGTTCTTGAACTAGGATCTAATGCCAGTACTACTGGAATCCAATGGGGAGCCGTATTTAGGGTTAAAGATATGCTAGTCTTTTTATCACTCGAGGTTCGTTCGCTCAGTCGGGGATTTTTGCAAAACCAAGGATCGACGCTTTTGGGTGGAGTCCATGTTAGACAACAAGATATTGACCTTGGCGAGTCTATTATTGGGAGAGAAGAGGAAGATTGAGAGACATCTCATAGTGGAAAAAGAAAAAAGATATTGTGGACATCCTTGCTTCGCATGAAGAAGGCGATTTCGAAGAGATCACCTCGGATAGGTAGGTGAAGCTTGGGTCAAAGAGAGGAGCTATTGAGGCGGGGAGCATGTCTGATGTCAGAGCTCCTATTTCAACCTTAGTGTAGAAGAAAACGAGGACAATCTAGTTCGTCGGGTAAGACCAGGAAAGAGATTGTGGTGCGGGGACTTTTAAGCACACCGAGAGCTATGGGGACTGAGGCTCTTGAGTTTGAGGCTCGAGTAGTTGTAAAAGTCGAAGAGGAGTGCCTGGGAGACATTAAGGAAGATGATGAGGTTACTGAGGCCATGGCGGAGGGAGGAGACGGAAGGGATTCAGAGGTTGAGGAACAATCTCCAATGGACCATAAGGAGACAAGGGAGAAATTGGGAAGAGAAGGCAATCGAAATCTGAAGAGTGCCTCCTAGGGGTCAACTGAGGGGCCAGGTGCGGGCCCTTCTTCGACTGTTCCACTGGTATCGGGTAAGCAGATAGTGCTCAGGAGAGCCCCTCTTAAGCCTTCATTCCCCTCTCCCTACTCAAAATGCCTCTTCTTTTCCTTCTTCTTTATGCTTTGAGTTTGGACTTTCGTTGGCCTCTTTCCTCGGAACCTTTCTTGTTTGTCCTCAGTAACCAATTCCAATGCCTTTGCGTTATTCACAAGTTCTCGATAAGTCGTAAAAGGCTGAGCTACTAGGTACCTCTGGAAGAAGGATTGTAGTCCTTTTCTGAATCTCTTGGCTCTCTTTTCATCTGTATCTACGAATTTCGGAGCATACACTGACAATTTAGCAAAACGGTCCTCATACTGGCTAACTATCTGATCTCCCTACTAGGTACGTACCGCTCGTGGAAGATTTAAGTAAAATCACCTCAAGACACATACCGAAGGTCATCTCTATATCAGAGTCTCAACTCCAAACTCCACCAATCATATGCAGCTTCCTTTAGATAATGGGTAGCCAGTCTAACCTTATACTCTTCAACAACCATAAACTCAGAAAAGAGTTTTCATCTTTACAATCCAGGTCTCTGCCACCTGAGGATCATCACTCCCTGAAAAGACCATTGGCTCTATCTTTCTAAACTCAGTCATTACCTTCTGGAATCTCCGATCCTCTCAAGGTACACATATGTTTCCTTTATCTCCTTGTGCTTCTCTGTACTCAGTGTTTCGATCTCAACTTGATATAATCCGACTCAGAATCGATTGAAACCATCGGAGTCGTCGAAACTGACATAGTTGAAGAAGTAGGGGTAACCTGAGTGGCCAAAGAGACATCTGCATTCTCGCTCCCTATCACTGGTTGAGACAGTCTCTCAGTCAGTTTGCGAATATCCCCTGACATAGTACTAACCAAAGCCATCTGAACAGCTAAAGCCTGCTATAGATCTAGCCCCTCTACCCTCTGATCACCTGGTGCTTGGGGTGGAGGCTCATGCCTCTGCTCATCATCCCTATGCTCTCTCTCAAAAGGTACTTCACCTTATCTCTTGGTGCTAACCATTTTGTGTGCTAATAACCTGATCAATGCAAAAGATAAACAACGTCAGTTATTAAATAAACCACCCTCTATCTAGTAATCTAAACCTACAGTCTCAAATTCTAGGTGTAGATCACCCAAAACCTTGGGCTCTGATACCAATTGTGGCAACTTACTATCCAGACGTTGCACCCCCTAGCAAAGGAAATAGACATGCAAAATGCAGAAGCGACCAACTCGATTAAATGCGACGTCTGGACTCGCGACAGTCGTACTCTCTGTGTGTGATAACACGAAAGGAGATTTGAATTAAAAGAAAACCATTTTCTTGATCTTTCAAATGAAAATTTAACAGAGTCTCCCATGTTTAGTGACTGTTGGCCATCTAGGGTAAATATAAGAACCTGACCAAATCAAATTAATATTTCTATCATTAGATAAGCTGGCATAAATGGCCCACCTGGCCGCACAACACAATACACCATAGTACATAAAACTTTATATCCACAAGACTATCCACAAACTATGTATAAAAGTGTCTCATATGTTAAAACTATACATCTATACATGCAACATAACTCAAACTTCTCAAAAAGTATCAATATTTATATGCTTTAGATAAAATAAAAGGGGGCGAAGACAAGTAAGGATCTAAATCCCTTGACTCAAGTGCCTCTATCCGATTGTTCCCTCTCATCTCCCAAATCACCGGAAATAAAGATATCGGGGCCAACATAAATTGAGCAAATACATGGGGGACCAATAGCATGCATGGCAAACAAATAGACACAAGAATATTAGCATCACCATATAAATAGCAAAAACGTAGCAGAATATACTAGTGATAACACTATATCAAGACAACAATTTCAATAATCATCTTTAGAATCATTATCTATTTCCATCTTTGTTGATCTAATTTAACCTTAGTGATTAAAGAAGGAATAGAACGTCGAACCAAGTTAATGGATGAGGGTATGGAAGAGCAAGCCAAAATTAGGTATTCCTAAATGAAATTTAGGTCTTTTTGGGTTAGGCACCTCAAATACTTCACCTGCTTCTAATCTATCCTCGAAGGGAGAATAGATACAACCATAGTTCCTTAAGCTTCGCCCACAGGCTTCGTCAAGGTTTCAGAACTCTATATACCAACAATAATCCTTAAGCTTCGCCCACAGGCTTCATCAAGCTTTCGAACTTTATGTGCAACCCAAACTCCGCAAGCTTCACCTACAAGCTTTGCACAAGCTTTCAGAGGAATTCTTATGACATTACTTCCCTTTTTCATTCCTTATGTTTCTCATAAAATAATCGATATAATTTATCACAATTATTACACAAGACTTATTGTCAAATATCACAAGTATGCGGTTTGTATGATTAGCCAACTCATGGCATTCCAATGAATTTCCAACACAAACAAGTTTCAATAAATCTGTCATATCTTGAGCTACAATACCTGGATTGAGTTGAATCCAATTGCCACACAAATGTAAGACTTAGGGGTACATCTCACATGTTCATAGCTAAATTCAGTTTCAACTACACAAAGAAAATCAATTGAAATAATGTTGTAGTTCACAGTTTACAATACTTTTTGCGCAGACATAGAAAAAGTAACATAAATTCTTTTCCACATGTCCAAATGAGGTGATTCTAGTGGTCATTTAAAGATAAGAGATAGGGCTACAATTTCCATGTTTAGAGCTCAACCTAATTCATCCTAGAAGGCAGTTAAAAATCACAGCAAATATCAGTGCAGAAATAGGATAGAAAACAGGGTAATTTCTCTGTAAAAACATGCAACTTTGAAAATTCGCCAAAAATGCATTTCCTAATGAAATCATGCAATTTATATGCTATTTTAAAGCTACAGAAGTCTAGTGTCTTTAGGAGAAAACCTCAAGTGATTTGGAGCTGTGCATGGTCAGACTATCTAGCATAACAATTTCCTACAATTTCATTTAAGAACGTGATTCTCTTTCCCTATTTCATTTTATCCATGTTCAAACAACACAAATACATCCAAAAACATGTTCCACAGAATCATTAAGCATCAATTTAAGAGACACATACAAGGTACTTGTCTTTG
The DNA here is from genome assembly GCA_037126225.1 of Dillenia turbinata. Lineage (NCBI taxonomy): Eukaryota > Viridiplantae > Streptophyta > Magnoliopsida > Dilleniales > Dilleniaceae > Dillenia > Dillenia turbinata. The sequence goes on from JBAMMX010000028.1 coordinate 19,375,684, forward strand.
TAAGCTTGAAAATCAACTTCTCTCAAGCTCCTTCAACCTTCTTGCTTTCTATACACTTATCAACTTGCTCTATAGGAGTTCTACCCTTCTTTTTCTTTCCAAAGGCTAGGGTTAACATATATATAGATGGACATGGCTTATTGTAAGCTGAAGTTGCTGTTCTAATGAAGTTTAGGGCTAGTTTTTGGAGAAAGAAGGTGATGGTCGAAAATTTGAATTTTTTTTGAAGAGAAGGGTTGTCTTAGCTCTATCTTTTTCTCACTTTCTCTAAACTTAAGTGGAATGTGGGGCCCAAGCATATGATGTGTCAAGAGCATAATAACAAGTATAGAATGTGCATGTGCTATGGTGTCTAGTGTCATGCTCAATAATAATATGATACGTATCCATTGTGGGTCCCATACCAAACCCTAACTTGGTTCTCTTCCTGATCATTCTTATTCGTCGATATGTCCCACTAGCCTATACAAATTTTAATACACATAATTTATAATTAAAGCTATAACAAAGTAAATCATGTATCGTACATAAAAATTCCCCAATTTTATCATGATGCAATGCAATAATTTTAAATGCATTCAGTAAAATATGAAAATACATATTTTAATATTTTCTCAGAATGGGACCTTACAGATACCTTCGATAGCACAGGACGATAGAGACCTATTTGGGAATATAAATCTCTTCGATAGGACGAGATGATAGAGGCCTATTCGAGGAGTTAGAACTCTTTAAGAGAACGGGGCAACAAAGGTCAATTCAGGGAGATAGATCCCTTTAATAGGATGGGATGACGAAGGTCCAATTTGGGAGATTTTTGATAGGATGAGGCGATAGAGGCCTATTCGGGGAGACAGATCCCTTTGGAAAGATGAGGTGATAGAGATCCATTTAGGGAGATAGATCTCTTCGATAAGACGGGGCAACAGAGACCCATTCGGGGAGATAGATCCATTTGATATGATGGGGCGATAGAAGCCCGCTCAGGAAAATAGATCCCTTCAATAGGACAGGACGACAGACGTCCGTTTGGAGAGATAGATCGCTCCGATAGGACGGGACGATATAAGCTCATTCGAATAGATAGATCCCTTTGATAGGATGAGACGATAGAGACCCATTTTGGGAGATAGATCCCTTTAGTAGGATGGGGCAATAGAAGCCCATTTAGGGAGATAGATCCCTTCAACAGAATGGGGTGACAGAGGCCCATTCGGAGAGATAAATCCCTTTGATAGGATGGGATGATAGAGGCCCATTCGAGGAGATAGATCCATTCGATAGAACGGGGCAACAAAGGCCCGTTGAGTTCGTCATCATGTCTTATCATGGAAAGAAATCAATTTTGAATAGACTGAATGTAAACACAAAGAGAGTTATCTACTAGGAGATGCTAAAAAACATCCGTTAAGGGAAAGGTATTAGAGATTACTTAAGAAGGGAGGGAGAGAACGTCAGGTCATAAGTCAAAAAAACACAAATTGGAATGTAGGGCTCATACAGGAGCTATGGCTTATGGATCTGGAGGATTACTCAGTCTTGCCTATCGTGCGATGGTCTACCGACCATCGGGTCGTTCGATTCGTTTCCTCGTGGTGGACCGTGCCGATCAAGAGAAGGCATGTTTTTTCTTTCCATACTAATGAATTTTTGTAACCTTTCATTTCGGACCAAGAATTCCAAATCATCTTTGAGCCTTTTATAGTTGTCGGTTGTATGTATGTAGTCTCGGTGGTGTGGCAGTACTTTGATCTGTTCTTTTTCGGATCATCCTTGGTGGGATGAGATGGCCACCTTACACATGATTTGTTTCTGATTTGAAATAAGACCTGGCTAGGGGCGTCGCTCAGAGCGATGTAAGTATTGAACTTTTACTGGTGTGAAGGGCCTGGTCAATTCTCTTTGGGTGTCAGTTGTTGAGGCAATCGACTACGTTCTTTTCGAGATGATCGGTTCTTCTGTCGCTCAAATGTTTTAGCATCCTTAACTACAATGTATTTTTTAATGCGAGTATAGAAATTTTGGATGGTGGAAAGAAGATTCTTTGTGATTGACGTTTTCATGCTCGATGGGCACAATTTAGTAAGAAGCACAACTAGTGTATTGGAATGATCTAAGACTGGAACTTTCATTATCTCAATCTTGAATTTTTCTAGGAAGTCTCTTAAAGGTTCATCGTCCTTATGCTGCAACGACAGTAGCGAATTGGATTTCCTCTTGGCTCCTCGGCTGATTACGAAGTGTGCTTCAAACTGTTGATAAAGATGAGATAAACTTCAGATCCTAAGCGGTGGAAACAAATTGAATCATGTTAGCTCATTACCCTTGAAGGTGTTTGGAAAATGTTTGCCCATAGAGGCATCTATCATATCTCTTGAGATCATCACCATTACGAAATGAGCTGCGTGATTACGGGGGTTCGGTCGTTCCGTCATACCTCTCCACAGAAGGTAGAAGTATATCCCAAGGCACCGGTTCTGAGAAGATCTTTGGATCAAAAGGTGACATGGCAGAGGGGTATAGGGGTAGATCATTTCTACTAGCATTCATCTGCTTGAGCTAATTTGCAATGAGTCGCTCGATTTGTTTTCTCAAATCATCAAGATCCTAGCGAGATGTTATTGATGGTTTATGGTTGAATCGAGGCACGAACCTTCGTGGGCATGTTTATCTCGATCCTTCTGAAAAGGATTGACCCTCGGGCCTCACGACATGACTAAAGCCTTCCAATTATTTGCCAATGTCTTGGATCTTGGACTCTAGCATGTTCATCTGATGTTGACTAACTTGTTTTTGGGGCATCGACATAGAAGACATGGCTGGGCATTCTAAAGGCACAAGTTGTAAGACCTGCTCTAAGGGAGGAGGTTAAGCATGAGTGAAAGGATTGTCAATAGAGCGAGTGGGTGACATAGAAAGGACTGCATCAGTGGGGGGTAACGGTATGGCCATCCATAATGGATGCGGCCTTCGATGCAGTTTTGGTTCTCCGCTTTGGAGGCATATCAGCTGGTAATCTTGAGAACTCAACAAAAATTCTCTAGTCTGTTTCCCACAGATGGCGTCAATCTGTTGGAGGTGGGTATTGACTCTACATATCCAGTTTCTTGTGACTCGAATGGATGCTCGATTAAGAGGTTTAAAACCTACAAACAACCGTCGTAGGATGCTCTGACGAGGTAGATTTCGACGCTCAATTCAGAAAGAGCAATTTTTGAAAGGAAAAATAGACAAAGAGGAAGGGAGGACAGATCTCCCTGTGATTTGTATCTTATGTAAAGTTTATGTAAAGTCGAGAGGACTTACCTAGAGATGATGTGCCAAAAGCTTTTATGAGGAGCCTTATAAAGGCCGTGTGCATTCGGGGCATTACAACCCTAGTTTCCTTACAAGAAGATCTAGAGATTTCGGAATTCAAACGTCAGAGATTTGAAATCATTACCATTTAGGAAGTTTAATTATACGAGGAGAATCTTTCACTTATCGATTAGATTTCCAGGGGTTTTCTTTCTTATCCAAGAGATATGTTTCGTACTAAAATAAGAAGTTTAGTCAATGGTGGATTCAGTTGAGTATTACCCTCCAGTGGTTGAGACGTTCAGTTTCTTAAGTATTCGGTAGTCATTGGTTGAATGAAAGAGACAACCATTTGGTCTTATTGAACGCGCTTGTGGATCAAATTGTGAAGACCTCACCGAGGGTTAGCCGAATAGTGAATGATAGGTCCCTTTAGTGGGTCGAGGTGACATGACCCATTTAGGGAGATATATCCCATCGATAGAATTGGGCGATACAAGCCCATTTGTGTTTTGGTGTATTGGACCTTTGGAATCGCAAGCCTTATGCTGGTTATTGGACATTTCTTGTATAGAGTCTTTTGAATGGGGTCCCATCAAGATGCATGAATTAAGTTTGATAATAGAATAAAAATATTTTAAGGTTTCTTTTTTCTCAATGAAAATTGAAAACCAAATTTGGAGTCTTACAAGAATATATTTTAGTATACAAGATGGCAGAAATTCCAATGAAATGAGATTGTACTAACATAAAAGCAGAAGAAATATAATTCTAGGATAATTTGTGTGGCCGACGTATCTGTAAACTTGGAGAAACTTTCACCTTTGATTGCTTTTTCTTTCCTTTAGGAAAAACAAGGGAGGGTTCTTTACTAATAGTTATTGCAAGCTTTTTCATACTTGAGTTGCTATTATTGTCATTTACCATCGAGCCACGCCAGTAGCCTAATCCTCTCTGTGCAATGCTTTTGTCACAATATCTACGTGTAGAGCAAATGTCATTGCCTAAGCATGAGATAGAAAATTTTAACTCAGACTATAATATTACACAAGATATATAGAAGCTATTGCTCAATTAATTAGTCATACTGTAATGGTACATTTGGGAGTTTTGAAGAGAAAAGAAAAGATTAGTTAAGAGAGAAAAGAAAAAAAGAGAAAAGTTATAATTTTCTTTTCATTTTGTTTGGGAGTTTTATGAAAGAAAAGAAATAGAATTCATTGGGTATAAAAAGTTTTGCTTTCAACTTTTTAAGGATATTTTTAAAATACAAAAAATGTTTAACTCTAACATTTTCTCTCCCCTCCGTTTCTTTCCACTTTTAGGAGAGAAAAAATTTTAAATTTGGAGGAATCCAAAATCTATCCAAATCTTTACTTTTCTCTCGTATCTAAACTCCCAAAGAATAGAAAAGTCATAACTTTGTCTTCTAATAATTTCTTTTCTTTCTAAATCTTCCCATCCAAACGAGCTGTAATAGTTGTATATGATTAAACGGCAGAAGATAAGTGAGACTAAGCCACCCGCACAAGGAAAAAAGGACATTCAGCTATAGCTAGGATGTTTTGTACTCATACTTCTAACCATTTAAACTGGTACAAAGGGTCAATTTGGTGAATTAAATGCAAGCATGTGTTCAAAGTAATTTTGCAGACAAACTTATTTCAATGAAAAGAGAAAGTGAAGAGTACCTAAAAAATGAAAAGTTACTGAAATATATAATGGTATCCAAATAATTTCATATCTTAAGCAAATAAAAAACAGGCTGATCTTGTTTCTTAATTTTAACATGTATCATGAACAGTGGTAAAAGGATTCTCCGCAATGAAACAAAGCATGGTTCTAGGAAAGAAATTTACCTTTGCACCCATTTAAGAGGTAAGGGTTTCCTCTATAGGACATGGGGCATGAACATGTATACTTCTAGTTCAAATTATAATTTGGGGCTATGGATGATACAGGATCACATATCTTCTCCACGTTCTCCACGTCAATGAAATTTATCCCCCATTCCAAAACAACGGACCATAACGTGAAAATTGAATACAAGTTGAATAGCTTTTGTACCAGGGAGACCATGAAAGCATAGCTACAATTTCCCGGGATACGATCCTAAATTACTTGATCGGTCATGTTCACTAGAAAAGTTGTAACATTTTGTCGAACAGTAGTTGAACAACAATTGATGCCATTGCAGGCTTGCTGGTTTTTTGTTTTTATAGTCACACACAGATGTGCAACCTCCCAATATGCTACTTTCAAGATTGTAAGAGTAGGCAAGTGTGCCACAACCAGATAACATGAAGTTGTTGATGGTGTACGAGAAGATAAAACTATCTGTATCACCTAAATCGACCCATATCAAGGAACACTTTGTGGCTTATAAAGATCAGATTATCAATGGTCACAGTTAAGTTTTCTAGTGAAATTTCAAGAACCTCCATTTGCCGAGGAAGCCTAGGAGTTGAACTTGTCAGATAGAAGTTCAAAAAAGGTTTAGTAGAGTCGGAAGAAGAATCCATTTGACAAATAATTTTGAACTGCTCATTGTAGTAGTAGGAGGGTGCGTCCATTATGAAGGGAAAAGGAATTTTAAGGTTGCCACAGGTGTAATAACAATTTGGCTTTGCCATAGGAAACTCTGATGATACCAAACAAGAAGTGAAGGAAATCATTATTGATGAAGGTGAGTTTTTTCCTCAGATATCTACTCTGTCTGTCGGAGTAGGAGTCCTGGAACGAGGTGGGCTGGAACTTGAAACCTACAAAATCCACCAGACGGTATTCCAACGGAAGAAGCTACTCAAGTCAGAAAGAGTGGGTTTACGATATGATAAAACAGACTGAGAAGAATGGTGAGTCAACTTTGTATTGTTGGTGTGTTGGAAGTGTCAGGTTCCAAGGGAGCTTACCTCCTTGGCAGCCCATGACAAGTATATATATTTAACCATGGTTCTTCACAAGAGCCATAGTGTGCTGGGAGTCTTCAAACCCTAGTTTCCTTTGGAGGAAGATTGTTGAGAATATCCGGGATTGCTAGGTCCAAGGACAAAGGTCTTGTGAAGATATGTCATCTTAATGGTTAGTGAAAGTCTCGTGATTCTGGGAGCTTCTTTCCTTATCGGATATGCTTGCCAGGACATGTTTCTTTATTTTAGGGGATTACTCTGGGGATAGCGAAGTTTCTCACCCACGCAAGGGAAGTATGAGTTTGCTTAAAGATTTGTTCCCCTAGTGGATTATCTTAAGTCATACTTATCATGTCAATTGATTAGATCATGGTTGTAAGACACGTTAACCGAGGAGTGGAATGACTGCGAAGCTTAGGTGTCGAGTATAGAGATGACCACGGAGTGGTCCTAACTGAACGGTTCTAATTCGAAAGGCCCGAAGGATGGGACTTTGGCTCATTTAATAATGGGCCAACAACGGGCCTTCAATCATATATCATCATTTGCCCCCTACTCCTAAGGATGAATTCGAAGAAGGTAGCGCTAAGAGTATAGAGAATATGCAACTTTTTCTTAAGGATACGTAATGAAGTTAAGTGGGGGAGAGGAATGATCAATTGACTCTTGGAATGGTAAATATAGGAGATATCATGAGTCACGAAGAGCAAAAAGACGTGCCACTATTGCGGGAGTCGGGTAGCCATTCTGGTATTTAATGTGGATGTGTTCCATTCCATTTTTTAAAGAGCATATGGCTTCGTTTGCGAGGTTGCCATTAAGGCTGTCATTAAGGCTTTGGTTATAAAGAGCAAGTACTCACCACATGATTGCATATGGTTTTGTTTTAGGTGTTGTTTTTCAAATGAGAGAGTAGAATCTATGAAATTGTGTCACTCAAATGTGGTAACATGGCATTTGGTGGTTGTAGTTTATAATAATTTTCAGTGTTTCTGTAAGTTAAAAATGAAAGATGTCATATGGTGGTTTTTCAATGTTTTTCAAATGCTATCAATATGAGATTCCATCAATAGTTGGGACTACCAATATGGGATCCCATCATAGCATGGGGTAATTCAAGTCCATGATGGCTGGTTTTCAGAGTCCTCAGAGGTGCCTCGCATCTAGTGGGGTTCCCATCCCTTTTTGTATTCCAAATTGGAAGATAGGGGAACCCTCATTTTAGTCAACTAGAGGGGCGAATAGCTGATTAAGGATATTTTTCTTGAAATTTTGGCAAATTTAAAGTTTTGAAATAGACTGGTGTAAGAGTGTATTTGACAGTAAGTATACAAAAATAACAAAGAATACCAGAAGTTTTTATAGTGGTTTCACCTAACTCGCTATACATCAACTCCCAAGCTCCCCTTGGATTTTTTGCTAACACCTCACAATTACAAACTTGATTACAAGTTGAAGTTAGACCTTCACAAATTTGATTCTATGTTCAAGTTAAACCTTCTATAGTGTTTATCCCCAAACATTGAATTCCCAACCTCTCAAAGGTTGACTTTCTCTCTCTAAATCCAAGATCGTGACACACTCACCGATCTTTTAAAACAACAGTACAATAAAGAGAGGGGTGTCTAAGAAGTGAGGCTAGACTCCTCGATTAGAAAATTTTAAGCTTACAAACATTTGTACTCAAAAGAAGTAGAACAGATATAGAAACAGAGTATAAGAGTTTTCAGATAGAGTAACTAGAGATAAGTTCGTAATGGTTCAGATCCCTTTTTGGCGCATTCAAAAGTCTTCTTCATTTCTTATCTCTTTGGAATTTATAGCCTTATTGAAGAGAGTCGTTGCGTGGTTGATGAGCTTTTGAATGTTGTGTATTAATGTTCTTCACCAACCTCATTAAATGAGTTCACCTGTTGCTCTATTCCTTGTCTTGTGTTGAAGCTCATTTTTCCACTAGCGGCATTTTTTATTTCACAAATTGGGAGATGATTTTGCTACACTTAAATGTTATTCTTGTATGAAATACACAAAACAAGTTTCGAAAAGAGTTGACAGTTGTATTCATAGAATTTTTGAATTTTAATTTCTGATAATCTTAAGATGACAAGTCTAACGAGCACATCGACCTAGTTTCAAAATTCTGTGTTGTAATTCTATATGGCTAGGTTGACATGATAGTTTAACAGATTGTCTAGTACGGTTTGTCAACCAATTTGGATGGACGTGTGGACCAATTTTATTTGTTAATAAAATTGAATAGTGTTATATCAACTTCTTATCCATTTCTGTAAGTGAGAGCTTGTCAACATACCTAAAATTCAGGTCGTCAAGATTCTATTTTGTACTAAAATTAGTGGACAAGACCTTTTAAATTGATCAACATATAGTCATGGGATGACATATTTTGACTTCCCGGTTAACATAGCTCAAGATGATCAGGTCAACACAGATAGAGTTTCAGATCGACAAAATTCTATTCAAGGCAAAATTGGTAGACATGATTTTTAAATTGGTGGACATGTTTAGTGTATCGATATGTGATTTCAATGTAGGTCATTGTGCTCAGTATAATAAGTCGACAGCTTATCAATTGTGTCGACCTCTCCTAACATTTTTGCTAAGGTCTAGATCAATGTAGGAATTAATGGGTCGACCTAGAATTTGAGTTGATGGACTTGAGTACTTAAATAGGTGGACATGCACATGACCAGGTCGACATTAAAAGTGTTCAGGTTGACATGTCTAAAAATTGGTGGACTTGTAGACTAAATTGGTGGACATGGTGTTTAAATAGGTCTACAAAGAGAACAAGTCAATCAATTAAATTGACCAAGTGGACTAATTTTACTATCGTGTAGACAAGGCTCTAATTTAGGTCGACAAAGTTAAGAAAGGGTCCATCAGGTCGACATGGGTGTCGACAAGACTATATTTAGTCAATTAAAATGGTCCTCATTTGCTTAGCTTGATAGGGATAAAAACAAGTAGACATATTTTAGAGGCTGTTGAATTGGTCGACATATTCTTAAAATTGGTGGACCTAGATACACATGTTGACATGTATTGTGAACAGGTAGATAAGGGACTGCAGACTTAGTAATTTTCAATCATGTTTTCTGATACACTTAAATCCATTTGATTTCTTTTGGCATCATCAAAACCTGGCATCCTCAACACCCCATTTCTATGAGGTCAGACAGAGATAGCTGGTAATGCATAGTGTCATCACTCCCTAAGAATGGGGAGAGTGGGGAAGCTATATTCAAGGCCAGTGTCTCCCAAAAGGACGAGAGAACTTGATGTTGAGAAAAGGGTTTCCCTTTTCTCTTCGTCTCCCTAATCATCGTCTTCGTTGGAATATAGGTTACTAGGCATTAGTGTACTATGAAAAAGGGCCTTTTTCAAGGTTCCTTATGTAAAGATGTTATTGGAAAACAAATGAAAAAAGTTTTTCTTTTTGTGTACTTTGTGACTTCCTGGTTTGTTCTTGTGTTTGCTATTCGCTTCTTTTCTTGCCCCTGGATTATCGACTAGGACTCATGTTCGAAAATCTCATTGATGGTTGTAGTGTTTTCGAGGCGCTTCAGCGTGTTAGACATGGTGCTGATGACGATTAGGGGCAGGTGCTTTTGAAAATGTCTTATTCTAATGGATATTGCATTAAAAACTAACGAGCACATCGACCTAGTTTCAAAATTCTGTGTTGTAATTCTATATGGCTAGGTCGACATGATAGTTTAGCAGATTGTCTAGTATGGTTTGTCAACCAATTTGGATGGACGTGTGGACCAATTTTATTTGTCAATAAAATTGAATAGTGTTATATCAACTTCTTATCCATTTCTGTAAGTGAGAGCTTGTCGACATACCTAAAATTTAGGTCGTCAAGATTCTATTTTGTACTAAAATTAGTGGACAAGACCTTTTAAATTGATCAACATATAGTCATGGGATGACATATTTTGACTTCCCGGTTAACATAGCTCAAGATGATCAGGTCAACACAGGTAGAGTTTCAAATCGATAAAATTCTATTCAAGGCAAAATTGGTAGACTTGATTTTTAAATTGGTGGACATGTTTAGTGTATCGATATGTGATTTCAATGTAGGTCATTGTGCTCAGTATAATAAGTCGACAGCTTATCAATTGTGTCGACCTCTCCTAACATTTTTGCTAAGGTCTAGATCAATGTAGGAATTAATGGGTCGACCTAGAATTTGAGTTGATGGACTTGAGTACTTAAATAGGTGGACATGCACATGACCAGGTCGACATTAAAAGTGTTCAGGTTGACATGTTTAAAAATTGGTGGACTTGTAGACTAAATTGGTGGACATGGTGTTTAAATAGGTCTACAAAGAGAACAAGTCAATCAATTAAATTGACCAAGTGGACTAATTTTACTATCGGGTAGACAAGGCTCTAATTTAGGTCGACAAAGTTAAGAAAGGGTCCATCAGGTCGACATGGGTGTCGACAAGACTATATTTAGTCAATTAAAATGGTCCTCATTTGCTTAGCTTGATAGGGATGAAAACAAGTAGACATATTTTAGAGGCTGTTGAATTGGTCGACATATTCTTAAAATTGGTGGACCTAGATACACATGTTGACATGTATTGTGAACAGGTAGATAAGGGACTGCAGACTTAGTAATTTTTAATCATGTTTTCTGATACACTTAAATCCATTTGATTTCTTTTGGCATAATCAAAACCTGGCATCCTCAACACCCCATTTCTATGAGGTCAGACAGAGATAGCTGGTAATGCATAGTGTCACCACTCCCTAAGAATGGGGAGAGTGGGGAAGCTATATTCAAGGCCAGCGTCTCCCAAAAGGACGAGAGAACTTGATGTTGAGAAAAGGGTTTCCCTTTTCTCTTCGTCTCCCTAATCATCGTCTTCGTTGGAATGTAGGTTACTAGGCATTAGTGTACTATGAAAAAGGGCCTTTTTCAAGGTTCCTTATGTAAAGATGTTATTGGAAAACAAATGAAAAAAGTTTTTCTTTTTTTGTACTTTGTGACTTCCTGGTTTGTTCTTGTGTTTGCTATTCGCTTCTTTTCTTGCCCCTGGATTATCGACTAGGACTCATGTTCGAAAATCTCATTGATGGTTGTAGTGTTTTCGAGGCGCTTCAGCGTGTTAGACATGGTGCTGATGACGATTAGGGGCAGGTGCTTTTGAAAATGTCTTATTCTAATGGATATTGCATTAAAAACTAATGGGGGTGTTACGTCTAGGATTTGGTTAGCGTTCAAGGCATTACACTAAGGGTATCGGAGGTGTTGCGCCTTGATATCATTCAATGTACCGGGCATTGCACCGAAGGTACTCAGAGGTGTTGCGACTTGAAATTATTCAACATACTGAATGTTGTGCCGAGGGTATTCAGAAGCATTATGCCTTGAAATTATTTAGCGTACTAGACGTTGTTCCAAGTGTACTCAGAAATGTTGAGTTTTGAAATTGTTTAGGATACCAGATATTGTGTCGAGGGTACTCGAAGGCGTTATGCCTTGAAATCATTCAACGTATAGGGTGTTGCACTGAGAATACTCGGAGGTATTACATCTTGAAATCGTTCAACATACCAGGCATTGCACCGAGGACACTTGAAGATGCTGCGCCTTGAAATTGTTCAGCATACCAGACATTGCGTCGAGAATACTCAGAGGCATTGTGCCTTGAAATTGTTTAGCTTACCAAGCGCTGCACCGAGGGGTACTCAGAAGCGTTGCATCTTGAAATCATTCAGCGTACGAGGCATTACCCCGAGGGTACTCATAGACATTGCACCTTGAAATCATTTAGTGTACCGGGCATTGCGCTGAGAGTACTCAGAGGCATTGCGCCTTGAAATTGTTCAGTGTACTGGGCATTACGCCGAGAATACTCGAAGGCGTTGTGTCTTGAAATCATTCAAAGTTCCATGCGTTGTGTCAAGAATACTCAGAGGCATTGTGCTTTGAAATCATTTGGCGTACCAAGCATTTTGCCGTGAGTACTCGAAAGGATTGTGCCTTGAAATCGTTCAGCGTACTGAGCATTGCACCAAGTGCACATGGAGGCGTTGCACTTTGAAATTTTTCAGTGTACTGGGTGTTATGTTAAGGGTACTTGAAGGCATTACTGCCACGTCCCGAACTGAGATTGTGAACAGCCGCCCGTTGCCCTGGATGCCGGCTGTATTTCTATAGAAAATCAAACAGAACCTCCCCATAAATCGGAAGTCTCCCATATACAAATAAACTTGTATAATAGACATCCACCCTGTCAAATAAATAAATAGCCATCCCGGCCTCAAAACAATCCATCACATTCAAATCCTGTCAACCAATCCACAGCGGACATCCAGAACAACGCAAGGCTAATATAAACACTAACAGTCCTAACCACAGACCTCTACTGTCATGCCCAACTAAAGCAATGAGCAGCCACCACACCGAGCGGACCTAAGTTTATACAGATGTATAACAAATTTCCCAAATTAACATTTTAAATATTTACAAATGCCTCAATGCAAGTAAAATATGAGATTTTCGCAAACAAAAATCCAAAAATTATACAGTCATCCATAATATATACATGGCCAACTATGAACCTCGATATCAAGACCTCGTAGGGTCGAAATAAGATAAAGATTTCAAGTTTCATCTTAAATTAAATTCGCACCGTCGTAGTATACCGAATCCACCAAAACCTCTAGAGCCTGAAGTGTCGCTCTAGCACAATAATCCTGTCAGAGGAGGAAAAGAATAGGGGTGAGTATCAGAGAAGATACCTAGTGAGTGAGGGGATTAATCTCAAGTACAAATAGTATAGGTGAACATTGGAGTGTCAAACAACATTTTTCGTAAACAATAATTCATGATTTGTAGTAAAACATGATATGTTCAGTAAATTGAACTCATTTAATCAATCACACGGTAACATACATATATGCATCCATATCGATCATCTTTTTCAGAAAAATCCTGGGGTCCCATCGAAAACACTTCCATCTCAAGTTGGTCGAAACCCAGGCAAAAGCCTGCCAAGAGGTTTTTTCATCAATGTTTCAAAACATACCCCATTCCTTGGCGTTGAGTCGTGCCTCACCGAGGTGCGTCCGGGTATAGCTCGACATGTCCGCAAAGGGAGACACGTCTGTCTCTCTCGCAAAATATAATCCAACCCTCATCCACGTTGCCCCGTCGGGTCGCGCCGTGGGAGGAATGATTATAGCCATTATCCATGTACATACAACCATTTATATCTCAAACATCTTATTATATCATCACATCATATCATCACATAACTAGTGGGCATCCAACCCACATAGTTCATCAAAATATTTTAAATCCGTGTGCCAATATATTTCATCAAATCATTTCAAATCAACATACCAATGCAATGGTAGAATAAAAAATATTCTAGTTTTCAAATAATAACACAATAATAATTCATTTTAAACCATGGATGCATTGTCATCGGAAACATAAATTTATGATATTTCAATAATCACAAAACAGATCTGAAATTTAATATCATACGTTGAATCAATGCATATTAAAAGCATGTTTTATTGAAAACACGACAGAAAATAAGTTTCACTATTTTATGCAAGAGATTAGGGTCCCACTCACATTTTAGGGAGGGTAATCACTCCCTATTTTCAAAATCAAACCAAATTAACTCATCAAGTCTCCAAAAGATCAACTTAGTCAAATCATCACAATTTTTCATCAAATTTTCAATTATTTTAGGGTTTGTCTTTTTCCTAAGTTTGTACAAATCTTAATTCCTCAATTTTTTTGGATATACTCTAATGTCATTGATTGCATTTCATTTATAAGTAAATAACAAAATCAAAATCAATCTTAATTCAAATCTAAAACCAAATCAAAGTCGGAAATACACTTAAAATAAATAAATTTCTAACGAAATGGAAAAATCTTTGAAAAATCATACACTTTTTGATTCTCATCCGATTTCTTCAAACCATATGTTATTTTCTAGGTACAGAAGTCTATTTTCATAATATAGAAGTGTGGGAGAGGAAGCGGTGAGTGCGAGAGATGAAGAGGGAGAAATTGAGAGAAACCGAGAGAGAGAGGGAAAGGTTGAGAGAGAAACGATCGGTGGTTGGGTGGTGGTTGATGGTGGTGTTGATGGCGAAGAGGAAGACAGTAAGGGAGGCGGCGGTCAATCAAGGGAAGGCGAAGAGGCGGAAGTCGAACGAGCGTGCGGGAGAAGAAGAGGGAGAGGGAAAGAGAAGAATTAGGGCTTTTAGCCCTAATTCGATTTTTTTATATTAATATATATATTTTTATAAGCATATATTCATAAATAAATCAAAGAGGGAATATATAATTTAATAAATGAAATTTATTCTTTTTATACTTGCTTCACATGTCGAATCGGAAATACGGATACTTTTGAATATACTAAAAATTTGAATTAAAAACCCCAAAATAAAAAATCAATAAAATTAAAATTTCTCTCTATGTATATAAACTGAAGAATATTTTATTTAATTTAGAAACGAGAGTACAAAAGTACGGCACCGCAGAGTCGGCGTTACATTTTCTAACCCCTTAAAAATAAGTTTCGGTCTCGAAACTAAAAGAAAACTATACAGCAAACCAATGGGGGTACTGTCTCCTTATTGCTTCCTCGGGTTCCCAAGTCTCCTCTTCGACTTGGTCACTTCTCCATAAAACCCTGACCAAAGAAACTTTCTTGCTTCGCAGCTTTCTAACCTGTCAATCTAGAATAACCACGGGCTGAACCAGAAGACTAAGGTCCTCTCGTAACTCAACAGGTGGAGGCTCAAGTACGTGAGAAGGATCAGCTAAGTATTTCCTGAGCACTGAGACATGGAAAACGTCGTTAATACGGGAAAGTTCATCTGGCAGTTCGAATTTGTATGCCACGCTCCCGACCCTCTCAAGGATACGGAAGGGTCAAATATATCTGGGGTTCAATTTGCCCCTCTGCCTAAACCGTATAACTCCCTTTAAAGGAGATACTCTCAAGAAAACCATATCCCCCGTAGCAAACTCAAGAGGTCGTCGTCTACGATCAGCATAAGCCTTTTGTCTCTACTGTGCAGTTTTTATCCGCTCACGGATGACCTTAACCTTATCCTTCGTTTCCTCAATCAACTCAACATTGCTGAGACGTCGCTCTCCGACCTCATCCCAGCATATCGGGGTGCGGCACTTCCTGCCATACAGAGCCTCATATGGTGGCATCCCAATACAGGCCTGATAGCTGTTATTATACGCAAATTCGACCAATGGAAGGTGATGATCCCAACCACCCCTGAAATCCATCACGCATGCTCTCAGCATGTCCTCAAGAGTCTGAATGGTCATCTCTGACTGACCATTTGTCTGCGGATGATAGGCTGTGCTAAAACTCAGCCTCGTGTCCATTGCCTCCTGCAACTTGGGTCAAAATTTGGAAGTGAATCTCGGGTCCTTGTCTGATACTATCGACACGGGAACACCATGCAGCCAGACTATCGTATCAATGTAAAGACATGCCAAGGTCTCCAAAGGATAGTCACTGCGAATAGGAAGGAAATGAGCGGATTTGGTGAGTCGATCTACAATCACCCATATGGCATCATGCCGTGATGAAGTCCGCGGTAGCCCTGTCACAAAGTCCATAGTAATGTGATCTCACTTCCACTCAAGAATGGGTAAGGGCTGCAATGTACCAGTCGGCCGCTAATGCTCGGCCTTAACCTGTTGGCAAACTAGACACCTAGCCACAAAATTCGCGATTTCCCGTTTCATGCCAGGCCACCAGTAACTATCCCAAATGGTCCGATACATTTTGGTGCCACCCGGATGCAAAGCATAAGTAGAGGAGTATGCCTCCTCAAGTATGGCCTTGCGGAGATCTGTATCAGCTGGAATATAAACTCGATCCCTGAATACCAATAAACCATCATCTCGGATCCGGAAATCTCCGCCCTCAGGTCTGCAGACTCTATCCGTAATACCTTGAAGCTCCTCATCTGTACCCTGAAACTCTCTGATACGGTCGAACAAAGTCGGCCTGACCTCAAATCTGATTAGTAAGCCTCCCTGATCATCACTAGTCAAACTGACTCCTAAGGCTAGGAGTCCTACCAGACAAGAGAGATATGCTTTCTCTGTCGACTGTGAGGATGATGCTGACTTCTGACTCAAGGCATCTGCTACAACATTTGTGTTGCCCGGATGATAGTCAATAATGAGATCATAATCTTTGAGGAGCTCTAACCATATCCTTTGTCTCAAATTCAGCTCTTTTTGGGTGAAGAGATAATTTAAACTTCTATGATCTATGAGTACTCTGCAGGTCACCCCATAAAGATAATGCCGCCATATCTTCAGCGCGAAGACTATGGCTGCCAACTCTAAATCATGTGTCGGGTAGTTAACCTCGTGTTTCTTCAGCTGTCGCGAGGCAAAAACGTAACAACTCGACCATCCTGTATCAGAACACAACCCAATCCCTATCGGCTAGCATCACTGTACACTGTATATTCCCGACTGCTAGTGGGAAGGGTTAAAATAGGAGCAGATGTCAACCGTTGTTTGAGCTCCTGAAAGCTCTCCTCATAATGGTCATCCCAAACAAACTTGACTCCTTTCTGGGTCAATTTAGATAACGAAGCAGCTATTCGGGAGAATCCCTCTACAAATTTGCAATAATACCAGGCCAAACCGAGAAAACTATAGATCTCGGTAACTGTCTGTGGCTGCTTCCACTTCAAAATAGCCTCAACCTTCCGTGGATCAACATAAATACCCTCCGCGGAGATAATATGCCCCAAAAATCCAATCTGTCTTAGCCAAAACTCACATTTCAAGAATTTGGCATATAGCTGCTTCTCACGGAGTATGTGTAATACCACCCGAAGGTGCTGAACATGATCTTCATCACTTCGTGAATACACCAAGATGTCATCGATGGATACGATGACGAACCGATCCAATTAGTCGTGAAAAACTCGATTCATCAGATCCATAAAAGCAGCTGGGGCATTAGTCAGCCCAAACGGCATGACTAAGAACTCATAGTGACCGTATCGAGTGCGAAAGGCTGTCTTGGGCACGTCATCGGCCCGAATCCTCAACTAATGATAACCCAAACGGAGATCAATCTTAGAGAAAACCCTGGCTCCCTGCAACTGATCAAACAAATCATCGATACGTGGCAGGGGATATCTATTTTTGATGGTGGCTTTGTTCAACAGCCTATAATCCACACAAAGTCTAAATGTACCATCATTTTTCTTTACAAACAGTACCGGAGCACCCCAAGGTGAAGTGCTCGGGCGAATAAACCCCTTATCAAGAAGTTCCTACAACTGAATTTTAAGCTCTTTCAGTTCAATAGGCGCCATTCTGTATGGCAGATTAGAAATAGGATTGGTTCCCGATACTAGATCAATCTCGAAATCGAACTCCCAAACTGGTGGTAATCTGGAAAGTTCCTCGGGGAACACGTCTGGAAACTCCTACACCACAGGGACATCCTCAAGTCTCGGTCCCTCAACGGTAGTGTCAACGACATGAGCCAGGTACGCCATGCAGCCTCGGCGTATCAACCTCCTGGCTTCCATCACTGATATGAAACAGCGAGGTAGTATTCTCCTTTCGTCGGAGAATCTCAAAGGGGATTCCTCGGATCTCCGGAACTCAACCTCTTTGGTGAAACAATCCACTGAAGCTCTATTTTGCTCAGCCAATCCATCCCAAGGATGGCATCAATATCCATCATCTCAAGGGGAATTAAGTCTGCCTCGAGTACCGCATCCCCTATCATGACCTCACATCCACGATAGACTGAATCTCTGTGAAGTTGCTCACCGAGGGGAGTGATAACCATTATTTTCTCATCAAGTGGTAATAAGGATTTACCCATCTGGCGGGCAAAAGACGCTCTCACATAAGAGAAATTCGACCCGGTGTCAATAAGAACACGGGCGTCGACTCCAAATATCCGCATGATCCCTGAATGTGAGGAAGGGAAAGAGATTAAAGATATTTAAAATGCGAAGAAAAATAGACAAAAACATATATATATATCAAACTAGTTAAGCTTCTAAAACTTTAACTAGTCCAAAACTATATATCAACATCATGATATACTAGATCCCATAAAGAAAGTACAATCAAAAACACTACACGGAGGGGTCTGCAGGAGGATTTCCTATAATAACATCGGGGTTTGCCTGTGCGTCCTCCTAGGTTATCGCAAACACACGAGTCTGGACCCTAGGCTACTGTCGCGACGGCCCTGGCATTGTATTACTTTCGGCTGCAGTCCGAGGAGCGATAAGAGCTGAGTGTGCAGGTACCCCTGCTGGCCTGTGCCAGAAGTACCAGTATGACTCTATGAAGTCGGTCCTCCTTGACCTAAATCTAGGCAGGCACTCATAATGTGACCTTACTTCCCACACTGGAAGTAAGTAACCCGTACTCTACATCTAGGTGCATGATATTTGCCGCATCTGTGATAGAAAATTATCTCTGTGCCGTAGACTGTGTAGTGGCACTAGGGGCTGGTGCCCCAAAACTCTGTGGTCGAGGTGATAGCATATGCACCCCATATCTACTGTACCACTGGTGCCATTGCCTCAAGGCTTCGAGTGGTGGTGGAGGAATCTCGGCTGTAGCAGCCGGTAAAGGTGCTGGGGGTGGCACTGGTGAAGTTGCGTGAGAAAAGGAAGCATCCTCTGGTACTCGTGAAGTCTCAGGTGCCACAAGTGCATCAGACACTGAGGGACTCTCTAGTGGTGCACCACGCCTACTATGTCTAGGCCGCATAGTTCTGCAAACAAAGCACCTTTTCATTAAGTGAAAATCAAGGATTAGGGTTAGTTACGGAGTAACTAACCCCCCAAAAAGAATTTGAATTATGAATCAAGGCATTCGAATCCAATGGGAGGTGTACCACTCATACACCTGCACAAATGCATCAAATGATGGTAATGAAACCGTAGCTAGAAGGGTACACCTGACGAGAAAACATCCTCGAGCATTCTAAATGTCTCAGGTACAAATCTAGTACCTCGTCTAGTAATCATAATCTTACAAAGAAAGAACTTTAATTAGGTATGATTCAAGGATTAGGGTTAGTTGCGAAGTAACTAACCCCCTAAAATGAATAAAATTATAAGTTTAAAAACTGATAAATCTAATATGCTAGGTTAGATACGCATCGTATCTAACCTCCTAAAAAGAATAACTCATATGCCTAAGACCATGTACTGGGATCTCATGACTGTAATGAAACTTTTATATGCATTGAGGACTTTTAAATCATACTTGGGAATACTTTCAAACTATTTTATCAAACATAACTCTCAACCTAGAGCTCTGATACCAATCGAACTGTCACGCCCCGAACCGGGATTGTGAACAGCAGCCCGTTGCCCTGGATGCCAGCTGTATTTCTACAGAAAATCAGACAGAACCTCCCCATAAATCGGAGGTCTCCCATATACAAATAAACCTATATAATAGACATCTACCCTGTCAAATAAACAAATAGCTATCCCGTCCTCACAACAATTCACCACATTCAAATCCTGTCAATCAATCCACAGCGGACATCTAGAACAACGCAAGGCTAATATAAACACTAAGAGTTCTAGCCACAGACCTCTACTGTCATGCCCAACTAGAGCAATAAGCAGCCGCCACACCGAGTGGACCTAAGTTTATACAGATGTATAACAAATTTCCCAAGTTAACATTTTAAATATTTACAAATGCCTCAATGCAAGTGAAATATGAGAGTTTCGCAAACAAAAGTCCAAAAATTATACAGTCATCCATAATATATACATGGCCAACTATGGATCTTAATATCAAGACCTCGCAGGGTCGAAATAAGATAAAGATTTCAAGTTTCATCTTAAATTAAATTCTCACCGTCGTAGTATACCGAATCCACCAAAATCTCTAGAGTCTGAAGTGTCGCTCTAACATAATAATCCTATCTGAGGAGGGAAAGAAGAGAGGTGAGTATCAGGGAAGATACCCAGTGAGTGAGGGGATTAATCTCAAGTACAAATAGTGTAGGTGAACATTGGAGTGTCAAACAACATTTTTCATAAACAATAATTCAGATTTACAGTAAAACATGATATGTTCAGTAACTTGAACTCATTTAATCAATCACATGGTAACATACATATATGCATCCATATCAATCATCTTTTTTAGAAAAATCCTGGGGTCCCATCGAAAACACTTCTGTCTCAGGTTGGCCGAAACCCAGACAAATGCCCGCCAAGGGGTTTTTCCATAAATGTTTCAAAACATACCCCCTTCCTTGGTGTTGGGTCGTGCCTCATCGGGGTGCGTCCGGTTATAGCTCGACATGTCCGCAAAGGGAGACACGTCTATCTCTCCCACAAAATATAATCCAACCCTCATCTACGTTGCCCCGTCGAGTCGCACCGTGGGAGGAATGATTATAGCCATTATCCATGCACATAGCACCATTTATTTCTCCAACATCTTATCATATCATCATATCATATCATCACATAACTAGTGGGCATCCGATCCACATAGTTTATCAAAACATTTTAAATCCGTGTGCCAATATATTTCATCAAATCATTTCAAATCAACATACCAATGCAGTGATAGAATAAAAAACATTCTAGTTCTCAAATAATGGCACAATAATAATTCATTTCAAACCATGGATGCATAGTTGTCGGAAACATAAATTTACGACACTCCAATAATCGCAAAACAGATTTGAAATTTAATATCATACGTCGAGTCAATACATATTAAAAGTATGTTTTATTGAAAACACGACAGAAAACAAGTTTCACTATTTTATGCAAGAGATTAGGGTCCCACTCACATTCTAGGGAGGGTAATCACTCCATATTTTCAAAATCAAACCAAATTGACTCCTCGAGTCTCCAAAAGATCAACCTAATCAAATCATTACAATTTTTCATCAAATTTTCAATTATTTTAGGGTTTGTCTTTTTCCTAAGTTTGTACAAATCTTAATTCCTCAATTTTTTTGGATATACTCTAATGTCATTGATTGCATTTCATTTATAAGTAAATAACAAAATCAAAATCAATCTTAATTCAAATCTAAAACCAAATCAAAGTCGGAAATACACTTAAAATAAATAAATTTCCAACGAAATGGAAAAATCTTTGAAAAATCATACACTTTTCGATTCCCATCCGATTTCTCAAACCATAAGTCATTTTCTAGGTACTGAAGTCTATTTTCATAATATAGAAGTTGTATTTTAATTTTCTATATGCAAGACAATTTATAGTGAAAAAACTGCATCAATCCTTAAACTCAAATCCCAAATTCTGACTATTTTTATGCATTCGTCAAACTAAACTCTAAGAGAAACTATTCTAATCAAGTCAATACAATTCTATCAACCAGAATAGCCCAATTTGTATAAAATCCTATATTTAACCTAATTAATTACATATAATGTCAAACAATGCATTTCAAATCTATTCTAACATTCATCCTAACATATGCAATACACTCTTACTCTAATTTACCCTAAATTCGTCCAAATAAATCGAATGAGTTAGAAATCCTCACATAGGGTCTTCGCAGTTCACAATCCTGTGGTCCAAACTTCGTTCTACTCAGTCCAGGACCTACAATGCTTCAAATTCGAAGCAAGGTTCAGAAATTTAGATTAATCACCAAGAGAATATCGAAACACTAGAATTAACTCATCTTACCTAACTCAGAGAATGGAGTTTGTAGGCAGCCTAGGGTTCTTCGAAGGTCTGCACTACAGGCTTGGGCTCTACGATGATCGAAATAGGCTCCCAACAATGAGCGGTACACGGTTGGGCGAACAGGGGAAGGACTGTAGGCCATTTTGCGCGCGAGAGGGAGAACAGGTGGCCGCGCACTGGGGGTTGGCTGTCGATAGGAGATGTTGGCTGCGGGAGATAGAGAGAGTTGCTAGAGAGGGAGAGGAAGACAGTCCGACTTAGAGTGAGAGAGAGAGTTCGCGAGACAGAGAGTGAAATGGAGAAAGACAGAGAGATAGAGAGTAGAGAGAAGAACCGAGAGGGGAGAGTGGGAGAAAGTGAGGTGATGGCGGTGAGGAAGGCAGCGGCGATGGTGGAGAAGAGTGGGAGAGGAAGCGGTGAGTGCGAGAGACGAAGAGGGAGAAATTGAGAGAAACCGAGAGAGAGAGGGAAAGGTTGAGAGAGAAACGATCGGTGGTTGGGTGGTGGTTAACGGTGGTGTTGATGGCGGAGGAAGAGGAAGACAGTAAGGGAGGCGGCGGTCGGTCAAGGGAAGGCGAAGAGGCAGAAGTTGAACGAGCGTGCAGGAGAAGAAGAGGGAGAGGGAAAGAGAAGAATTAGGGCTTTTAGCCCTAATTCGATTTTTTTTTATATTATTATATATATATTTTTATAAGCATAGATTTATAAATAAATAAAAGAGGGAATAGATAATTTAATAAATGAAATTTATTCTTTTTATACTTGCTTCACATTTCGAATCGAAAATATGGATACTTTTGAATATACTAAAAATTTGAATTAAAAACCCCAAAACCGAAAATCAATAAAATTAAAATTTCTCTCTATGTATATAAACTGAAGAATATTTTATTTAATTTAGAAACGGGAGTATAAAAGTATGGCACCGTAGAGTCGGCGTTACAATTACGCCTTGAAATCATTTAGCATATCAGGCGTTGCGCCATGGGTACTCGGAGGCATTATGCCTTGAAATCATTTAGCGTACTAAGTATTGCGCTGAGGGTACTTAGAAGCATTGCGCCTTGAAATCGTTTAGCATATCAGGCATTGCGCCAAGGTACTCAAAAGTATTGTGCCTTAAATCGTTCAACGTACTAAGCATTGCGCTGAGGCTACTTAGAGGCGTTGCGGCTTGGAATTGTTTCTGTTGGGTCTCATCAACAAGGTATGTAATTAGGAACCGTATGCCCATTCTATTAAAAAAGTGTATTAATATTTACAAACCATGAGGTAAGATATATCCTATGACAAAGAAATAGGGAAATTCGATGATTGTAAATACGCAAATTTGTGGAGTTCCATGTGCATGGTATGGCTGTATCGTCCATTTGACTGATTCGGTAGGTCCCGGGTTGAGGGATTGAGCGTACCGTATATGGGCCTTCCCAATCGGGTGCTAGCTTGCCCCTAGGTTAAGGTAGCTCGGTTGCTTTCACCTTGTAAAGTTCCAAGTCTCCAGGCCTAAATGCTTTGACTTTGACCTTTCTATTATAATATCGAGTCATCTGTTGTTGGTAGGCAGCCATTTGGGCAGATGCCATATCTCTTGACTTTGTCAGGAGATGTAGATGTGCTTGTAGGGTGGACTCCTTTGGCTCTGCTTGGTATTGTTCCACTCATAGGGAGTGAATCCCAATTTCAACTAGTAACACTGCCTCTGATCTATATGTTAAATTGAACGGTGTTTTAGCAGGTCCCAGGTCAAGGGATTAAGAGTACCACATATGGGCCTTCCCAATTGGGTGCTAGCTTGCCTCTAGGTAAGACTACTCTGTTGCTTCCACCTTGTAGAGTACCAAGTCTCTAGGCCTGAATGCTTTGACTTTGACCCTTTTGTTATAATATCGAGCCATTTGCTATTGGTAGGTAGCCATGCAAGCAGATGTCATATCTCTTGATTTTGTCAGGAGATCTAGATGTTCTCATAGGGTGGACTTGTTTAGCTTCGCTTGGTATTGTTCCACTCATAGGGAGTGAATCCCTATTTTAATTAGTAGCGTCACCTCTGATCTATATGTTAAATTGAATGGTGCTTCTCTAGTGGCTCTCCTCAGTGTTGTGCGGTAGGCCCATAGGATTCTACAGAGTTCATCTGCCCATTGGCCTTTTGCCTCATCCAGTATGGTCTTGAGCCCTTATTGTATGGTTCGTTTTGTTACCTCGGCAAGGCTGTTAGATTGGGGATAGGTGACGGATGTTAGCCAATGTTGAATTTCTACTTATCACAGAATTCTTTGAATTCCTTGTTATCAAATTACTTCCCGTTATCAGTGATTAAAGATCTAGGTAATCCCAGTACTTGTGATTAATGACGTCCAAATGAATTTTTGTGTCTTCTTAGTGGTGAGCTGGTTTACTAGCTCTGCTTCTACCCATTTAGTAAAGTAATCAATGGCGATAATGAGAAATCTTCACTATCCTATGGCGCGAGCGAATAGGCCGAGTATATCTATCACCCATTGTGCAAATGGCCAGGGGCTAGTGATAGGGCAGAACTAGATAGAGGGTTGATAGGGAACCCACTTGTCACATTTCCTGATGAAGGCGTTTGCATCAACTTTCATTGTGAGCCAAAAGTATCCCTCCCTTAGGGCCTTGTTTGCCAAATTCCATGCTCCCAAAAGATTTTCACATATCCCCTCATGTATTTCTTTGAGTTCCTTCTTCAGGCATCAAACATTTAAGACATGAATGAGTGAAAGACATCTTATAATGGGCCCTATTAATGATGGTATACTGTGCAGCCCTCCATTTAACCATAGCCACTTCTATAGTTGATTCTGGTAGTTGGCCATTGCTCAAATAAGCCTGTAAGGGGTCTTTCCAGCCTGGTGAGTGGTGTATTGATAGGACTTGCTCCGGTTCATTGATGTTGGGGTAAGGGAGACTCTTGACATACACTATTCGACTATTTGCTACTGAATCAAAACTAGCCAACTTAGATAGCGTGTCAACCCTACATTCTTTGATTTGGGGATTTGTTGTATGTTGACCCTTTGGAATTCCTGGATTATTTCTTGCAATTTCGCTAAGTACATCGCCATTACTGGTTCTATTATCCTATAAGTGCTTTCAATTTGTTTCACCATAGGTTGGCTATTGGTGAATACCCTTATCTCTCGAGCCCCCATCGAAGCCACTATTCGCAACCCCGTTAGAAGCACCTCATATTTGACCTGATTGTTGGTAGCTTTGAAGTTGAAACGAAGCATGTATTTGGCCTTAAAATTGTCTGGTCCCATGAGAATAAGCCCAACCCCGCTTCATGAAGAATTAGAGGATCCGTCCACGTGCAATACCTAGGATGGTAGTGTACATTCTTCTTGGGGACTGACGGGTGTTTGCTACTTGAGGCTTAGGAGTGTGCACTCGAGTATGAAATCAGCGAGGGCCTGACCTTTGATAGCCGGTCTAGGTTGGTAGATGATATCGATTTCCCTAAGTTTGATGCTTCATTTGACTAATCGACCAGACATGTCCCCCTTCTGTAGTATTTGCTTTAATGATAGGTCAGTCAAAACCAGAATTGTGTGTGTTTAGAAATAAGGGCAAAGGCGCTGAGCTACGATGACAGGAGCAAAAGCCATTTTTTCAATAGGGTGGTAGTTCACTTCTGCCTCCTAAAGGACATGGCTGACGTAGTATACCGGCTTTTGTATGTCGGTGTCTTGTATAACTAGCACTGCACACAAGGCATGGTTAGAAATAGAGAGGTAGAGGTAAAGTTTCTTATCAGGGACTGGTTAAGAGAGTACCGTTGGCGATGCCAAATATTCTCTAAGCTTGTCAAAGGCCGCTTGACATTTATCAGTCCAAGGGAACTTTTAAGATTTTTTTAGTGCGTCGAAGAAGGGTTGTACTTCTCCCCGACTTTTAACATAAATCGACTTAAGGCGACAATCTACCCTGTAAGGAAATGCATTTCTTTTAATGTCCTGGGAGGTGTCATATTCCTAAGGGCTTGAATCTTTTCGGGGCCTTGATTCCTCAGTCCGTGATCATAAAATCGAGGAACTTACCGGAGGTAATCCCAAAATGCATTTTGCCAAGTTAAGTCGCAAGTTGTTATGCTCTAAGTCCTAAATGTTTCCTCTAAGTCTACCACATGGCCTTCTAGGTTGGTGCTCTTAATAAGTATATCATCCATATAAGCTTCTACATTCCTACCAATCTGCTCGTTAAAGACTTTGTTAACTAACCTTTGGAAGGTGGCTCCTGCATTTTTCAGTCCAAAAGGCATGACCTTGTAATAATAAATGCCGAATTCTATAATGAAACTTGTCTTCTCCTCATCTTTTGGAGCCATTTGATCTAGTTGTTTCCGGAATAGGCATCCATAAATCTTAAAAGCTAATGACCAGAGAAGTTGTCTAGGAGTTTATCGATGTTGTGAAGCAGATAACTATCCTTGGGCCAAGCTCTGTTGAGGTCGTAAAATAGATAAACATTCTCCATTTGTCATTGTCCTTCTTTACCATAACTACATTCGCCAACCATTTTGGGTATTTCACTTCCCTAATGAATCCCACCACCAAGAGTTTTTGTACCTCCTTTTGGATTGCACGTTATCGTTCCAAAGCAAATATCCTCTTAACCTCACAAGTTTATGGCTCAGATCAACAGTTAATCTATGAACAATCACCTAGAGATGGATCCCTGACATGTCTTTGGGTGACCACATGAAGACCCTGGAGTGGCGGCGAAGGTATTCAACTAATGGCTTCATACAAAGATGGTGAGAGTTTTGTTCTGAGTTTCAAAATTTGTACAAGGTCTTGGGTGATTGAGATCTCTTCTACCTACTCGGCTGGTTGGGGTTTGTCCATCAGCATGGGTTCATCCTTGAATTCGGTCATTTCTATTGTGAAGCTTTCTTTGCCTTCCCTGAAGGGAGACGGTTGAGGTGTGGGATCATAATTAATGGTAGCAGTACCTCGTGCCCTTCTGAACTTAACTTTCATGTGCTTACTGCTCTGTAGAGCCTCTAGGTGGTTTAGGCTAGGGTAGCTGAGGGTAGCATTGGAAGGGGAAAAAGATTTGATTACAGTGAATGTGACCATAGCAGTGGCATGATCTGGAGGTGTCCCTAAGGTTACAAAGAGCATTATGGTACCTTCCGGGTGTAGTGATTCCCCGAAGAGTCCCCTTACTAGGACCGTCTCAGGTTGTAATTCTGTAGGGGTGAAACTATCTGCTAAAAGGCATCCCAGTATAGAATGTTGCATCATGAGCCTTGGTCGAGCAGAATTCTTTTGATTATATATGAACCTATCTTGGCCGTAACGACTGGAGAATCATGGTGGTTTGGCAGAACTCCGATTATATTGTCATCATCGAAACCAATGGGTGGTCTCCTTCTTTTTCGTGACATAACAGTGGTGATGTTGGAAATCTAGACAAAGAGCAATTAACCTATTTCCCATAGATAACATCAATCAAATTGAGGTGAGTTTTCTCCTCAGATACCTGTTCTATCTATAGAGTGGGAGTTTTGGAATGAAGTAGGCTGGAACTTGAAACCTGCAAAAAATCGTCGAAGGGTGCTCCAACAAAAGAAACTCCAACGCTCAAATAAAAAAGAGTAGATTTATAATATGGTAAAAAAGATTGAGAAGAAAAGTGAGTCAGCTCTATATTGTTGGTGTGTTGGAAGTGTGGGGTTTCAAGCTAACTTACCTCCTTGGCGGCCCAAGCCAAGTATATATATTTACCCATGGTTCTTTGAAGGAGTCGTAGAGTGTCAGAAGTCTTGAAACCCTAGTTTTCTTTGGGGGATGATTGTTGAGAATCTCTGGGATTGTTAGGTCCAAGGTCAAAGGTCTTGTGGAGATACGTCATCTTAGTGGTTAGGGAAAGTCCCATGATTTTGGGAGCTTCTTTCTTTATCAGATATACTTGTTAGGGCATGTTTTTTTATTTTAGCGGATTACTCCGAGGATGACAAATATTCTCACCCACGTAAGGGACGTATGAGTTTGCTTAAAGATTTGTTCCCTCGTGGATTATGTTAAGTCATAGTTATAATGTCAATCGATTAGATCATGGTTGTAAGACACGTCAGCCAAGGAGCGGAATGATCACAAAGCTTAGGTGCCAAGGATAGAGATGACCGAGGAGCGGTCCTAGCTAAACGGTTCTAATTTGAAAGGCCCGAGGGATGGGGCTTTGGCTCGTTTAATAGTAAGCGAACAACGGGCCTTCAATCACATATCATCAATTATCAAAAGCACCAGTTTTAGAACCATGGCTTTGCAAAAGTCAATTTTAGTGCATTGGATGGATGGCCTATGGCGATGAAGAGATTATATGATTGTTAGATATTAAGAATGCAGGAAAATAGTGTCAAGACGTTTTGCATGAGCTTGGATGTCTTAAAAGCGTTAGAGAATCTTTGTGTGATATTATATTATAAAATGCCATGCAGAAACATCCTTTTCTTAAATGAATACACATAGCTTGGGGTGTAAGTGAGTCAAGCTATTCGCGAGTAGCTCGAGCTCGACTCGAGGCATACTTGAGCTTTAGTCGAGTTCAAATTCGAGTATATTAATTGAAGTATGGAATCGAGTTCGAGTATTAAAATACTCGACTCGAAACGTTCACGAGCCTAATCGAGTTTTTATATATTATATTATATTTTATAAATTTTAAACTTAAAATTTAGTTTACATTTAAATTTGAACTCGAATTCGAGTTCGAACTCGATCTCTATAAGTATTCGAGTCGAGTCGAGTCGAGATCGAGTATTATAAAATTTCTTTCGATCGAGTTCGAGTTTGAAAATTCAAGCTTGATCGAGTTCGAGTCGACTATCGAGTCGGCAATTTCTAATCTAGTTGAGTTCGAATAATATAGTGTATCAACTCGACTCGTCTCGATTATACTCCTACACATAGCCCGGCTGTCCATGAAATCGTGATGATGCTGAGAGCGATGGAAGGACTTGTTTGTTTGGTTGATGCGTATAACGTAGCAGAAGAGTTCACAAGTGGAACACAGCTTGAGCTCTATATAGAAGACAAAGTCATTCACGGCACAAGATTATATTTTCCACGCAGCTTCTCCATTCAGAATTTTAAAGGGTCTAGATGATGTGTTTCCCTTTTTCCATGTTAAGCATGACTTTACAATTGTCACTAAGGCAGACAAAGTCAAACGGAAAACAAATTAAAAAGGAAAAAAAAATCTAAAGAAAAGGCAAAAAAAGTAAGTGTGCATCCTCTCTATGTATTTAAAATTTTAGTGAAAGTCAAAGTCACCTTCATAGGTCTATTTTAAAATTTTAAGGTTAAATTCAACAAGGGGTATATAGAGTTTTAAATGTAAATATATATATAGAATAATAATATTTATGGAGAATTTTAACTTTTTATTATAAAGACTTCTATTTTTTATTATAAATTTTCTTATGTTGTTTAAGAAAATGTTATAAATACAATAAAATAAAATAGATGTAAATTGAAATAAATCATATTATTATTTTTTTAAATTGTTATAAATAAAATAAGAAATAATGCCAAAAATTTTGGCAGAATCAATTTAATATTAAAATCTCAATCATTCCTCGTTTTGGGCAAACGTATTTCTGCTCAAAGGATGGATGTGTATTATTTATTTTCCTACTTGACACTTGGAAGCCATTATTCAAAATATGGGTCTCAATTGGGATTCTCTCTTTCCTCTCTTCCCCTTCATTTTTTTTTTTTAAATTTAGTAAGAGTAAACGTATAGCCCAATTTAGAAATTGACTCTTATAATACTTTTTTTTTATTTACAAAATTTGAATTAAGAAAATTTAATATCATATCACTAAAATCACAAGATATTGGTTTCCTTCCCATTATTTGCTTTCAACTCTTTGAGGGCCTTTAGACACTCTCGAATAACGATTTTAAGCACCTAATCTAATAATAATAATAATAATAATAATAATAATAATAATAATGTTGCTCAAATTATTAAAATGAGGATAAACTTATATTTCAGCACCAATAATTATATTTTACACCATTTTTCAAATAGAAGAAATAAATATTAGGAATATATATTATTTTATCAGAAATATCTTTTTTTTTTATTTTAGACAAGAAGATGTAATTAAGAGAAATCGAGTTGAGAAATGGAGGATGTCCCTCAAGGACACATTTTATAAGAAAATATATATGGACAAGCAAGAAGATAATTGCCGTTAGCTGTTGATTATGATTGTATCCATCAGAAAATATATATGTGTGTATTACTGGTCGAATAAATTAAGCAATTTTTCAGATTCTAAATTTGTCACTGCATAATTTTCATTTCATTTCTTTTTCTTAATATCAAAATTCCAGGCAGAGTAAGGACCGGATGGATTTTTGGTGAGGGTGGGCTAGCCACACCGGCCCACATTATACATATGAAGTAGAAGCTTCTACAAAATTTGGAAAAAAAATGTACGACAATATCAGTTACGCTGAGGGACTAGACTTAATTTTTTTTTTTTTTTTGTTACATAGCGATTTGAATCTTGAATTTCAAAATTAGGAAAAAATGATTATGACTACTAGAATATCTGTTGGGGACCTGAGAGACTAGACTACGCATGTACATCAAAACAAACTGACTTTATGATGTGTGGCGTATAAATGGTTGGACATCCAGGGAAAAACTGGAGTGGTCGTCTGAGAAACTGTAAGTTGTAGGAGCTAAAGTAGCATCATCCCAAGAAGAAGAAACATTAGAGAAGGCACATTCCTCTTGAATGTGGTATGGCGTAGTCAAAGGAACAGATGATGTTCGAATTTTCTCCAATTCCATGGCTACTTCCTTCATTGTAGGCCGTCTCTTCCCATTCATATTCAAGCATTGTTTGGCAAGATAGGCAACAGCAACAAGCTTCTCCTTGTTGTCCTCATGAATTAGTTGGTGATCCACAATTTCAAGGAGGCGATTTTCCTCCATGTAGAGAAGGAAGAGATTCGATAAACTTCTCTGTTCTTGGGATTTTTCCAAGGAAATAGGTCTTTGACTTGTTAACAGCTCAACAAGCACCACCCCAAAGCTGTAGACATCGCTTTTATCAGTAAATTGGCTTGTTTGGAAGTATTCAGGGTCTAAATATCCGAATGTGCCTTGGACAATGGTTGTTAAGTGCGTTTGATCAAGCGAAACTGATCTTGAGGTACCAAAGTCAGACACCTTTGCTCTATATTTGTGGTCTAACAAAATATTGGTGGACTTGATATCTCTGTGATAAATGGGTGTTGAAGTTGATGAGTGTAGGTAAGCAAGTGAATTTGCAACCTCTGAAGCTATTCTCAGCCGGGTCTCCCATAGCATTAGAAACTCCTCTGTTTGACTGTGGATATGTTGGAAAAGATTACCATTTGGAACAAATTCATAAACTAGAAGTGGAACTTCCGTCTCCAGGCAACAACCTAATAACTTTACCACATTCCTATGGTTTATTTGAGAAAGAATAACCACTTCATTGATAAATTGATCAATCTGGCTCTCGTCTATTAGCTTTGATTTCTTGACAGCAATAATTCTTCCATCAGTTAGCATCCCTTTGTAGACTGTGCCTTGACCTCCTTGGCCAAGAACTCGATTCGCACTAAAATGATCAGTAGCCTTGTCCAACTCTTCTGAAGTGAATACCTTTGTCTTTTCGACACAACCATCTTCTGTAGACACCTGTTGTTGTAACAGCAACCCCCCATTTCTTTTGAAGAACTTCTGCTTTTCTAAGGTTTGTTTCCTCTTCTTTATTACTTTAAAGAGGAAAAAGCCTCCGATGAGGAAAAGCAGAAAGCCAGCGCTTGAGCTTACACCTGCATTAGTAGATAATATTTCACACAAATGTACAAGAAGACATTGCTCTGGTTTCCAAATTTTTTCTTTCGAAAAAATCATGGGAGAGATAAGAGCCTTTACCTATGATGACCTCTTTGGCCTTTGATTTACTTGGAGTGCAACCGTAGCCAACTCCTAGGATTGGTGTACAGGTTCCATCACAGGTTCCATAATTGGAGCATGAGTCATTCCCTAAAGCACCGGGAAAAGGAAATCAGTTTGAGTTGAGGGAGTTGCAGTGTTGAATACGTGCAATATGTCAGGAAGTCCAGTGGTATATAACATGACAATGGTACATGGTTTGATGCGACCAACTTTATGTATATGCACGACAACCTTCCGCAATACATGTGATTTTTAGACCCACTCATGCGTGGAACACTAACATAATTAACAATGATTCAAATTAAGAAAAAGTACGTCCTAGTCTCATCTTTTCTCAAGGAAAATTATGTACCTCGGCAGCCTCCGAGAAGATATGGGTTCCCTTGATAGAAGGGTGGACAAGAACATGTAAAAGTGGAATTTAAATCAGCATTGCTCGACCAGGTTGCTAGAATGTCGCAAGAATTCTTTTTAATTCTCATCCCCCAATCCAAAACAACAGGAACAGAGCTCCTCTGTTTCACAGCATCCCTAATCCGAGAACTACCCGGAAAAGGCCAGCTTTTAGACACCATAAACCCGTAGCTACAATTGTCCGCCTCCTGCTGAACACCTTTGGTCGACAGGTTCACATAATATCCTCTTATACCTTCTGGCACCGCAGTAGAGCAGCAGTTCAGGCCATAGCACCCACTGTATCCATAGTCATTGTCACAAACTGACATACAGCCAACCACCCTTTCGAACCCTTCACTGAAGAAAAAGGCGAAGGTGTCGCATCCAACTGCCATGAAGTTGTTTGCACTTGCTGAGAATCCAAAAGGAGTTGTGCTTAAATCGGGACCCTTATAATTTTCTGCACAAGTTGAGGAAATATGGTTGTTTACCATCAGAGTTGCATTGTTTAGTGAAATGCTTAACACTTCCAAATCAACTGTTCCTGAACTTTGAGTAAGGTTGAAAGTTAAGAAAGGTTTCTGTTGTGTAATAGAGTTGAAAGTGGAAGAATTTTTGCAAATAATTTTATAGGATTCGTCGTAGTAACAAGATGGTGAATCCATGCCAAATGGGTATGGAATGGAAACGTTACCACAACTCGCTGCACAACCAGTTTTTGCCATTTGCAAACATGACGAGCATGAAATCGCTAGGCAGAACACTGAAATGAACAGAAATCTTTGCTTAAGCATTTTGCCTGCTGTTTTCTTTTCCCTTTGTCTCTTCAATGATCTCCCTTTATACTTTGGTAACTCTGTATTGTATTTCACTGCATGGTTGCTGCTAAAGAATTTTACTGCTAAAGAATTTTCCTTGTCCAAGTCCTCGAAGCATCTTGGATAGACGCGGTTCTTTTCGTTTGACTGGTATTTAGCTGCTGAAAAGTCTGGAATTCAAAGATATTTGTTTGACATCGTCCTCCTTCGGTATGATTTCTTATGTGCAGCATTTTTTTTTTCCTTTCATAAACTACCGACATCCGGTAATCATGTTAAATTCAATTAAATCTGATTTAAAGTGAGTTAAACCCTTAAAGGCAAAGTTCTCCTGGTGTTTGCTTCCATCATTCATAAGATTCGAAACTGAGATCTAATTAAGGGTATCAGTAAGGAAGACCAGCTTGTGCAACTTCAGCAATATGTTATTCTCTTAAAACCGAGTCTTATGTTGACCTCGGCCAAGTCAAGGTTCATGCATTTCTCTTTATTTTATGTTGCCATGGATAATTATGATTGGCATTGTTATTATTTTTTGATAAGCAGAAGTTTTTTCTTGAGTTGCCAAGGATAGATAAACAACAGAAAATGGTTTATGCCATGAAAGAATTTTGAACCAGACAAAAGAAGAACAGGTCAAAGGCCGAGATGTGTTACATATCTGGTCCAATCACGAGCACCAGGCGATCCAGCCCGGCATAGATAATTTGGCTGGGCAGACCATACGTCCCAAGCGTGTTGAAATTTTAAATACAAAAGAGGACATATATCAAGCGTGTCGAAATTTTAAACACAAAATCCAATGGATACTCGCTAATGGAATACAGTGTTAAATTTTTTAATTAAATCTCTATTTCAAAATTTGAATAGAAAAAATTATAATGGGAGAATCGCTCCCTAAAATAGAACACATGCATACATTTGAACCGAATTAGTTGAATTATAATTTAAGATACTAGTGGTAAATTAAAAAAAAAATAAACAAAAAGGGGATATTATTTTTAATTTCACATATCTGGGAACCATACGTCCCGGCATAGGTTAACATGATTTTCTTAACAATTTTAAATAACAGTTTTGAAATCTAGTGTTTTAATCTAAACTTTCTTCTAAATGAAATTAAAAATGAAAACTACAAAATTACCCTTGAGTTATGCATTGGTTATAAATTGCTCCCTAATTTTTTTCTTTTATGCTAAAACTTTCTCAAAAGATATAAAATTAATCCGTCTGTTGATAATCCCTTATTTCTATTGTTAAAATAATAAAAAAATATTTAAAATTATTTTTATTTAAAATATATTAAAAATACATTTTTTTTCTCAAATTAGAAGAAAACGGAAAGAGAAGGAAAATATATATATATAAATATATATATATATATATATATATTTATGAAGAGAGAGAGATGAGGGGAGAGTAATGAACGCAATACGGCAGGACAAGAGTGGGGATGCTTTCTCATTCCCCATGCCCCGCCCCCTTTTGGAAGAATTTCCCCTGCCCTTCCCACACAAGTTCAACAAATCCTCCATGGTATCCACCGCACTCATGTTTCACCCAAAAAATAAAATAAAATAAAATCCATCGAGTACGTAACAACCGTCGCGTTATCCCGAAATACGTGTAAACCTCACTCTATGTCCGTGGTACCGCAAGTCATTTCAATATCCAAATTATTTCATAAATAAACTTAAATCATTTCGAGAGCCTCCCGACCATCCAATCAATTTCCAAGCATTCACACAAATTTACAAACTCAATATGCATTTCAAAATTCACGATATAGTCCAAATGTTCCGGTGAAAACAAAATACCTTGCAAAATATAATTTTAAACAATTTAAATAAAGTTAAACATCATTATAATGAGGATTTTTTCAATACTTGACTAAGATAACTAACTAAGATAACCGAGCAAATATTTAACAAATCCAAACATAAAGAGATATATAAAAATTTCCTTTCATGGTTTATGTAACATAATTCCCAAAAATAAAATTTACATTTCTAATAAGTATCGATAGTCACCAAAAGAATTCATCCAGCCGACACAAGTCCAAGTCTGTTTCCTCTAAAAAATTTGGAGAAAGAGGATTGAGTATTAAAAATAATCAGTAAATGGAGTGCAATCGCATATTGAACATGGATGAAAGGTGAGAGTGGTTGTGCCAAACAATTAGCCAATATACATTCCAATGCAGTAAATAAAAGCATTTGTACAAAATGAGTTCAAAACAATCAACCATGACTCATATGTAATTTATCAACAACAAATTTTTATTTTTCCTTTCCAAATTTTCTTTGGGGTTTGTCCAAAACAATTTTCCTATCAATGACTGTTGGTATGATCTGTCAAGGGGTTTTTCATAATTTTCATAAAATAATCCCCAATCCTTGCCGTTGGCTCGGAGTTTTTGTGGGGTGCTACCACGTCATCACGGCCAGCTTGAGTGGCTCTCCATC
This sequence comes from Dillenia turbinata, assembly GCA_037126225.1. NCBI lineage: Eukaryota > Viridiplantae > Streptophyta > Magnoliopsida > Dilleniales > Dilleniaceae > Dillenia > Dillenia turbinata. The sequence continues at coordinate 19,411,303 of JBAMMX010000028.1, forward strand.
CTGACTTCTCCAAGTCGTAGTTTTAATTCAGCCTTAACCATGTCTCCCCGATGGTTCAATCTGTGGAAGACTTAGACTATAATCCTTTTTTTTCTAACACCATCTTACAATAAATTTTTTTCATCATTCAATTTCATGTTCATATGCAAGAAAGAGCATTTTCACAATTCACAACAAGGTTCTATTTTAACATGATGCAACTATTCAGAAAATCAAGTAAAAGAGTCATGGATTTAGCAATATTTCATTTTGTAACACACCTCAATCACAAAACATTTCGAATCCATTTAAAATTCATTTTAAAATTCAATTTATAAATCATGATTGAAATCTTTTTATCATTTATATTTAATATAGTCATCCACTCACCTTTTGGGAGAGTGTTTACTCCTAATTCCACAATCAAATCCAATAAAATCTCTTATCGGGTCCAAATCAATTATTCTAAACCAATAACCACAATTTTAATATTAAATCACCTCCAATTCTAGAGTCTACGAATTTTTTTCTAATTTATCACAAACCCTAACTTCTCTTAATCCAAGAATTTAGGTTCTAATTCTACCATTCACATGTCATTTATATCTATATACAATTTTCATTTACAATTCTCCCCAATTTTTATCATTCACAAACCCTAGGGTTACAAACTCTAACAAAATTCCTTAACTCTCAATAATAAATTTCAATCTACTAATAAGGAAGCAGAATCCAAGTTTCGGGACAGAAAATTACCTAAATTGTGAGATTGGATTGAACCTTGGGTGTCGGGTTTCAAAAACCCTAAATTTTCGTCTTCGTGGAGCAAACCCTAAGTTTCTCCCAAAATCATCTTCATCTCAACCTTGCTTGGGGTTTCGGAATATTAGTGGAGTAATTTTTGTAGAGGAGTAATTGAATTTAGATGAGAGATTGAGTGAGAGATAGACAGAAGTGAGAAGCAGAGGTAGGTGAGCGAGAGAGAGATGAGAGTTCGAGAGAGAAGATAGAGTCCAATAAATGAAATGGGACTTGTTCTACCCTTATTAATTGCGGAGAAGAAATTACTATATTGTCCCTCATAAATTTTAAGTTTTAATTAAGTTTGGAGGGCATTTTAGTCTTTTCATAGCTTTTCCATGTGCCAGGTCAATTTGCATGCCTCCCAAATCAACTTGTATGTCTACATGTTCAAGGGTCAAGTCGATTTGTAATATAGGTGAATCGACTTACAATTGTTAAACCTAGTCGACTTAAGCATTTCATTATTATTGCCAAATCGATTTGTCAAAGTCAAGACTCAGAATTGCCTTCTGAAATACTAACCAAGTTGATTTGCAAATGGAAACAAATCGACTTGTCATGAAACATCCTCAGAACCCTTGCTTGCTGACTGACCAAGTCATTTTGTTTAATTACACAAATCAACTTGGTACATCCAAGTCTCAGGGTATGCTCTATACCCTTCCAAATTGACTTGTCTCATTATGCAAGTCGATTTGGCTCACTCCTTTCCCCTTACAAATCGACTTGTCCCTATATACAAATTGATTTGCCTCCCTCATTTCTTCACACAAATCAACTTCTCCCGCCTTTGTTTCTCATACCAATCCACTTGTCTCTTTTTATTTCCTTCACACAAGTTGATTTGTCACAGATCAACTTGCCTCTCACATTTATATATCAAACTTACAATTTCATAAATCAACTTATTAATTTTCACATTTCAACTTGGCTCTATTTAAATGCACTCAAGTGGATTTGATCCCATGCTCTACCGTTTCCTCCAAAAAGTTTTATGGCACTAAATCATCCCACACTTACAATATATTATTTCTAATTTAATTATAAGTCTTTTCCTAATTTCAAGAAAGAACAAAATTGAAAATTGAAAATTCATACTCTGAATTTTCCAATGCTATACTCCAATCAATTACAATCCGATTTTTCCCAATATTTTACAAGAAATTAAATAAAAACTTTCTAACACTAAATTTTTTGATGTTACAAAAAATTCAAAATTTCGACACAAATTCAAACAAATTAATCCAACATTCATTTAATCCAATATAATAAAAATAAAAATCATTTAAGAATCTATGAATTAATAAGAAAATAACTAAAACATAAATTAAAATTTAAATACCAGGTGATCATTATCTTTTGTAACCAACCACTTGATCAAGTGAACAAGTTCTCTTTATATTGTTTGATATTTGCTTGAAGTTAAATTAATAACATAAGTATGCTTTTTAAAATAATATTAAAAATAAAACATAAATTTATATTAAACTATTGGTTATACTTACATCACGTATCTTTGTATCTCCATTTATAGGTCTTGAATGACAAACATTTAAAATATTAATGAAATGTATTTAATAAGGAGACTCACAGGTAGAGTGGAGAAACTTTGCACAATATTGAGACTCAAAGATTCGAATAAAAAAGAAAAGATGAGATTAGGGAAAAAAGGGAATAGGGTTTAGGTTAGGGTTTCTATTTTTAAGTTTTTGAAAATATAAATTAAATTATTAAAATAGTATTTGTATTTCATATATTTTGGGATCCCTCGGGTGTGTGGGAGCGTGGAACATTTCTCACCACCCATAACCGCATCCTTGCGGGGGAAATTCCCCTCCACGGCCTCATGGGGCAAAAGTCTTCCCCACCCCCACTCTTATATGAGTGGATCCCCATACGTACCCATGGAGAGGTTATCCTTGGGTTAGAGAGTGGGAGAGAGAGAGAAAGCTCATAGGATTGTGCGAGTCTGATGCGGGGAGATAAGGGTTTTAAGAGAAGAGAAAAGATTGCCATGTCCTAACTCCATCCCCCTCTCTCTCTCTCTCTCCACTACAAAAAAATACCGAATTAACGATGGATTTAGTCATGAAAATATCAGAAAAATTCGTCGCTAAATCGTTTAGCGACAGATTTAGCCACGAACTCATATCCGTGGCTAATAGCGCATCGCAAAAAATTAGCCATTAATTTTTGAATTCACAGCTAAATTTAGCCACGGATTTAGAAATTTGTGGCTAAATTTAGAAACGAATTCAAAATTTAGCCACGGATTATAATTCGTGGCTAAATTCCTAGCTAACTTTAACCACGGATTCAAAAATTCGCGACTAAATTTAGTCACGAATTGATGAATTCGTGGTTAAATCCGTGGCTAAATTTTTCATTTTATATTTTTAATTTTAAAAGTCGCAGGCCCACCGCCGACCCCCGTTCGTGTATGAACTAATTTCCTGCTGCTTTATATTTTTGTAGAAAATATGTATTTATCCAGATTCGAACTTGGGACTAAGAGGACATCTGGAGCGTTCTCAACCACTATGTCATATTAACTTATCTGATATACCTTTTTTTTTTTTACTTCATTACTTTCTTTCTAAATTTTACCATTAAAAATACAATTTACTAATTTAATAAAAATATAAAATTATATTTAATAAAAATACAAAATTATATTTAATAAAATTAAAAAATTATCTTTAACAAAAATACAAAATTATATTTTAAAAAATACAAAAATATATTTAATAAAAATCAATACCCTAATTTAATAAACATATAAAATATAAATTTATATTTAATAAAAATATAAAATTATATTTAACAGAATTTTAAATTAGCGACAAATTTAGCCACGAAAATATTTGTGGCTAATTAGTCACGAATTTAGCCACGGACAAAAAATTCATGACTAATTAGCTAAGAATTTCGAATTTCATGGCTAAATTTAGCCACGAATTTTTGATTCGTGGCTAAATTTAGCCACGAACCACGAATTTCGAATTCGTGGCTAAATTTTATCTCGAATTTCGAATTCATGACTATTTAGCGACGGATTATGAATTTCGTCGCTAAATTAGCGACGCATAATTATTTTCGTCGCTAAATTAGCGTTGAAAATGGATTTGTGATAAATTGGCCACGAATTTTTATTCGTGGCTAAATTCGTGTCTAATTTGCAACGAATTCTAATTTTGTCATTAAATTCGTGGGTAAATAGCGACGAATTTTTTTCGTGGCTAAAGTCCGTGGCTAAAATCATGTTTTTTGGTAGTGCTCCCAGTCTCTCCTTCTGTTATAACCTACGACCTATTACATTTTAAATAATAAAAAACAGAGTACTCCTTGTAACATGAGTTGGAGTGACCAACGAAGGGCTAACTTTTGTAGAAATATCCGAATAATATCCTAATTGTGCAAATGCCCCTGAATTTAACAACATCAGAGTAACATAGCCATGGACATGGACTGTTGGATCATTAATTCAATATTGGGTCTATATGTTCAAATAATTATCTATTGTATACTATAAAACTTATAAGTTGAACCCATATGAACGTGATTTGTTAAATTTGAAAAATTAGGTAATTTGAGTTTAAATATCTTAAAGGATATGAAATAAAAAAATATGTAGATACCAATAGATATTTGTTATTTATGATGTGTTAAATAAAAAATATGGAAAGAAGACTTAAGGATAATTGAAAAGTTACCCAAATTCATGTGAATTCGGTAAGATAACTGTAATAAACTAAATAAGCAAATTCTGTTATGAATTTTGAAATAAAATTATCCTTACAGTTATAAATAGGTTTATGGTTCTTGGGTCAAGGTATCACTCTTATCCTCCAATACCTCCATCATATAGAGAGATTCTATGAAAATATATTTGATCTCGAAGGCCGTATCCAGGACTCTACCCAGACAAAGGTTGAACTCTGCCCAAATTAGGATTTTACTTTGCTTGGTTTCCAATTATGGAATCAGATATATTTTTGATCCGATATAAATTTTCAATTTCAGTTTATTTAATTTTAATTTTGATAATTTAACACGATATTTGACATAGTTTTACGTCAAGTTATTTCTCCAATAATTAGTATCGGAGCTACTCGTACTTGAGTTATTGGAATTTTTCTACATATTTTAAAATTCTATCAATTATATGATTTTGATAATGTGCGAATATTCAGAATATGCATGACAATATTTTTATGAATATTTCATTTTTCAAAAAAAAAATTATTCAAGAATTTTTATACGGATTTCAATAAAAAAAAAAGATATTTTTTTATCACAAAGAGAATGAGGACTTCCTCTTTCATTGTATGAAACATAATTAAAAAAATAAATAAATAAATAAATTGCAGCCCAAGAACATGAGAAAATAGCAAGTATTTTCTTGGGCAAGAATTTTTTTTTTAAGAATCTTTTCGACTTCTAAAAAAAAAAAAAAAGGAAGGAAAGCATGGCCCTTTTTGGGAAACCGTGGCCCTTTGGGCAATTTTTTTTTTTTTTTTTGGCAAGTTGGCCTTTTTGATTAAAAATCTTTGGAACTTCGAAAAAAAAAAATTCCGGTTTATTATTTTTGGGAACTTACACTTTTTTGGTGCATTGGACTATCTTCTCAATTTAAAAAAAAAAAAAAAGTGAAAATGAAATATCTTTTTTTGGACTTTCCTTCCTTTTTTATCATTTTTATGGTAAATTTTAAGGAACTATAGATTAAATTTTGAGAGTTTCCAATTTTAAAAAATGTTTTCAAATTTGGTTTCAATTAAAAAATTTCCAATTTGGAGGAAAAAAAAAAGAAACTAACAGATTTTTATTTTCTTTTCTTTTAAAGGTTTGACTTAAACTTTTCAAATTCCAATAAAATAAAACATTTCTTTTTTTCTTATTGCAAATCCATATTGAAAAATGATTAATATTATTTCTTCAAAACAAAAGACTTTATGGGTCATTTTGGGTCCAAACAGACTCAATAATGGGTGTAAAGGTTTTGAAACTCACTGAACTCAATTGAACCCATTTTTCATCCTTTTTATTCTTCACTGTCCTTTTTATATTCAAGACTGATCATTTTTTTAATATGCGATGACATGACATGTCTAGAAAAGTTCTGTCAATAAAACGGGAATAAGTTTAAGGCTGGCTGGGAACTCACCACCTACCTGGAAACTTTCCTAGGACCCTCTGTTACAAAATGAGGATTGACCAAGTTTTGAATCAATTGTCAGTAAAAGATGAAAATTTTGGTTTTATGTCGACAACGAAGGTATAGGGATAGAAAAAAAAGATGGAGGAAGATTCGATAAAATTGGGCTATTATAGGCCCAATTTAAAGTTAATAAAATTATGTTTTAAATAACTCAATTTTTAAGAAATTGCATCCATCAAGATAAAAATTGAAATTTTTTTAATTACGAATATTATTCAAATATGAGTATGGTTTTGTATATATTTCGAAATAAATTAATTGAAGTAACGTGTCACCAAAGTGATCTCTCTTGTAAAAATTAATTTATTTTTGGGATATAAAATAATATATGCACATGCAATTCATGTGGATACCGATCGATCCAAAGGAAGGTCTATATTTGACGAAATTGCATATACATCTTTTGGTAATAAATGCGTGACAATTATTTGATTTTACATGTGATCAATTTATCGGTCCAAAGGAAGATGGTTGGTTGACATGTTATTATTGTCAGTGTTTGATTATTACATCAAGATACCATTTACAAGTTAATTATTTTATCCAAAAAGAAAATATTAATGGAGTTATCAGTATTTTGTGCTGGAGATTTCTCATATTTGAATTTATTCGATTTTAAAATTCCATTTGAGCATATATTGATTATCGTTTTCTGTTTTGACAGTTAACACTATTTCCACAACATCAATACCCAACTCAACTCCATCCCTATGTTGAATAGCTAAAACTTCAAATCGTGGCAAGAAAATCTTCTGATTGTTCTCAGAGTTATGGATCTGGACTTTGTCCTAGGGACTAATTGTCCTCCACCAATTACAGATAAGAGTACCTCTGATAAAAGGAGAGAGTTTGAAAGGTGGGAGAGGTCGAACCGCATAAGTCTCATGATTATGAAGAAAGCCATCCCAGAAAATTTCAGGGGCACTATATCTAAAACTATTGCTATAGCTAAGGACTTCCTTGCTAATATTGGAAAAAGATTTGCCAAGAATGAAAAGTTAGAAATTAATACACTTTTGGCAAATCTTGTCTCAATGAAGTATAAAGGTCAAGCAATATTAGGGAGTACATCATGGAGATGTCTCATATCACTTCAAAGTTAAGAGTACTCAACCTTGACCTATCTAAAGAGTTGCTCATGCATTTAGTTTTAATATCTATTTCAAGATAGTTTAATCAGTTTAAGGTGAGCTATAATTATCAGAAATAGACTTGGTTTCTAAATGAACTTATCTCTTATTGTGTCCTAGAAGAGGAAAGGTTGAAGTGAGATCAAACAGAAAGTGCTCACCTAGTCTCAACCAAAGGCAAGAAAAGGAAGCTCGGTAAGGATGCTACAGGTACGACACCTCAGAAGAAGCAACAAAAGGTACTAGGTGAATAAAAAAAGAAAGGATGTTTCTTTTGTGGTGCCGGGTGACATAGAAAGAATGAGTGTGCCAATTACCATGCTTCTATCTTTGGTTTGTTTTGAGATAAATTTAACTTTAGTGTCAGGACACACTTGATGGCTAAATAGAGAATAGAGAGACGCGTGTCAGAGAGAATTCTTGATTCCCTTGATTTTACAGATTTTGACATTTATGTAAATTATATAAAGGAAAAACAAACTAGTAAAAGAAGTTTTAAAGCTCAAATGACTTTAGACATCTTAGAACTGATTCATACGAATATCTATGGACCATTCCCTTTGGCTTCTTAGAATAATCAATAATATTTTATCATATTCATAGACGATTATTCAAAATATAGCTGCATATATCTCCTTACAGAAAAGTCCCAAAATCTTGATGTGTTTAAAATTTATAAGGCTGAAGTTGAAAACCAACTCGATAAAAGAATTAAGAAAGTTAGATCTAACCATGGTAGAAAATACTATAGTAGAAATGATGGATCAGGTGAACAACATCCAGGATCATTCGTTCACTTCCTAGAGGAATGCGGTATCGTCTCACAATATACCATACGTGGCTCACCTGCCATGAATGGTGTTTCTAAAAGATGAAATATAACTCTTCAGGATATGGTAAGAAACATGATAGATCATTCTGCCTTACCTAAGTCACTCTGGAGAGAGGCACTAAAGACTGTACCATACATTCTAAACAGGATTCCTACTAAGACAACTACCAAAACCCCCTATGAACTTTGGACAGGTAGACATTCTAGTCTGAAACATCTACATATTTGGGGTTGTCCAGCTGAGGTTAGGCCTTTCAGGCCCAATGAAAAGAAACTAGATGCTAAGACAGTTAGTTGATATTTTGTAGGATATTCTGAAAAATTTAAGGGGTACAAATTTTATGATTCCATAAATAAGATCAACTTTTAGTCGAGAAATGTCTGATTTTTTAAAAATATTGAGTTTGTTAGGGGAGATATAGTTAAAGACATTGTCTTCTAAGAGAAATATATTGATATTTCCACAGGTATTATTAAACTTGATCAGGTTTCTATCCCTGATTCTGTTCAAGACACATCAGAATTAGACAATATTGGAGAACTCTCCAATCCAAAAGAACAAACTTTACCACCTAAAAAACCTATACCATTAAGAAGATCCACTAGAAAAAGAAGAAGTGCAATTCCAACTGATTATGCTGTATTTTTTCTAAAACATAAGGTTGACATTGGAGTGATAGAAAATGATCCAATCAACTTCCATCAAGCCATGGAATGTTGTAACTCTTAAAATTGGATCGATGCCATGAATGAAGAGATGAAATCCATAAACGACAATGACGTTTAGGATCTGGTGCCATTGCCTAAAAGTGCGAAACCCATTGGTAGTAAATAGATATTTAAAACCAAAAGGGATTCAAAAAGCAATGTGAAGAGTTATAAAACTCGTCTTGTCACAAAATACTTCACACAATAAGAAGGTATCGATGATAAAGAGACTTTCTCTCCGATTTCTTCAAAATACTCTTTTAGGATTATAATGATATTAGTGGTACATTTTGATTTTGAATTAGATCAGATGGATGTAAAGATGGCGTTTCTCAATGGTGACATTGATGAAACGATCTATATGTTGTAACCAGAAAACTTTGTATCTGGAGATCCAAAGAATATGGTTTGCAAACTTAACAAATTCTTCTATGGACTCAAGCAAGCATCTCGACAATGATATTTTAAATTTCATCAAGTAATCATCTTATTTAGTTTTGAAATGAATTTAGTTGATAAATATATATACCATAAGTTCTATGAGAGTAAATATATTTTTCTAATTTTATATGTTAATGATATATTACTTGTCAGTAATGATAAAGACATATTGCATGAAATCAAGATCTTTCTCACTAAGAAATTTGAGATAAAAGATCTTGGGGAAAACTCTTTCATATTAGGTATTCAAATACTCCGAGATCGTTCTCAAAGTATTCTATAATTGTCCTAAAAAGAATATATTGAAAAGATCTTAAAGAGATATGGCATGCAAGAATGTAAACCACGTGATACCCTTGTGACTAAAGGAGAAAAATTTAATCTCAAATAGTACCCCCAAAGTGATATTGAGAAACGAAAAATATAGAAAATTCCCTATGCATCTGCAGTAGGGAGTCTGATGTATGCTCAGGTATATATGCATCCGGATATTACGAACATTACAGGAATATTGGATAGATGCTTAAGCAATCTAGGAATAGATCATTGGAAAGCCGTCAAATGGGTCTTACCATAACTACAGAGAATGAAGGAATATATGATCACTTATCGAAAGTTGGAATGGCTTGAAATCATTGGGTATACTGACTTTGACTTTACGGGATACCAAGATAGTATGAAGTCTACAACAGACTACACCTATATGCTAGCAGCAGGAGTCATCTCTTGGAAGAGTGTTAAACAGTCTCTTATAGCCTCTTCCACCATAGCGACGGAATTCATAGCGTGTCATGAGACATCGAATCATGGAATATGATTGTGAAATTTTGTCATGGGATTACAAATAATAAATGGCATTGACAGGCCACTAAGATTATTTTGTAATAATAAATCGACAGTGCTATATTCCAATAACAGTAGAAGCTCAATAAAGTCTAAGCACATAGATATCAAGTTCTTGGTTGTTAAAAAGAGTATAGAGTGGTCAGATATCTATAAAGTACATAGGAACAAACTCCATGATTTCGGATCTATAGAGCACATAGGAATAAACTCCATGATTGCGGATTCACTTACAAAGGGTTGGCCACCGAAATTATTCCTTGAGCACGTTGCTCGTATGGGCATAATACCACTTAAAGATGTACAGTTTTAGTAGGAGTTTGTAATTATTAATGCGATATTGATGTAAACATTCAGTTATTACAGTTAAATTCTGCAGAAATAAATATTAAATTTTTTATTTACACTCTAAATTGGTATGATCTCACTAAAGAGAATCAGTTGAAAATAGGCATATTAAAGATCACATTGCGTGATATTTCCATCTACGTATCCATGTCATATTTCATGTCATTCAATTATATCAATTTATGTAACTATTGAGAGTTGAGTTACGAAAAAAATATAACAGAAGCCGTCTTAATTCTAAGTTAATATGATTGATTGATCGGATTGGTTATACATACATTTCAATATTAACAGAAAAGTTGAGATCATTCAATCGTTTTCCAATTACAAATTATATGGTTTCACATATAGTCCAAGCGAGAGATTGTTAGATCATTAATCTAACATTGAATTTATATGTTCAAATAATTATGTATTGTATACTGTAAAACCCATAAGTTAAAAGCATATGAAAGTGATCTGGTAAATTTGAAAAATTCAGTAATTTGAATTTAATTATCTCAAAAAATATGGAAATAAATAAATGTGTAGATACGAATAAAAATTTGCTATTTATGATGGGTTAAATAGAGAATGTCGAAAAATAATTTAAGGATAACTGGAAAGTTACTCAAATTCTGTAAATTCGATAAGATAACTAGAATAACTTAAATAGACAAATTCTGTTATGAATTTAGAAGTAAAGTCATCCCTATAATTATAAATAGGGTTTTGATTCTCGTGTCAAGATATCACTATAATCCTCTAATACCCCCATCATATAGAGAGATTCTATGAAGATATATTTGACCTGAAAAGCCGTATCTAGGACTCTGCCTAGACGAAGATCGAACACTGCCCAAATCAGGATTTCACTCTGTTTGGTCTCCAATTATAGAATCAGGTATATTTTCGATCGATCTAAGTTTTTAATTTCAGCTTATTAAGTTTTAATTTTGTTGTTTTAACACGATATTTATCATAATCTTGCATCAAGTTTTTTTTCCAACATGGACTGGCTTGAAAAATTTTTCCTTGGCTCTAGTTATACCACAGTAAGATATGACCATTTTATTGAGCTCTGACTGACTAGGTCAATCTTTCCATGGTTCTACCCCGATGAGTGAGTGAGAGGGAGAGAGAGAGAGAGACTGATGGGTCTTTAGCAATACCCCATTGATTATTGTATATCCTGCAATTCTCCAATAACAGTGGCATCAGCATGACAAAGGTGCCTATGGAGAGGGCATCCTTGGGTTAGAGAGGGAGAGAGAGAAAACTCATAGGATTGTGCGAGTCCGATGGGGGGAGATAAAGGTTTTAAGAGAAGAGAAAAGATTGCCCTGTCCTAAACCCATCTCTCTCTCTCTTTCTTTCTCTCTCCCAGTTTCTCTCTTTGTTATAACCTATGACCTATTACATTTTAAATACTAAAAAACAGAGTACTCCTTGTAACATGAGTTGGAGAGACCAATGAAGGGCTAACTTTTGTAGAAGTATCCGAATAATATCCTAATTGTGTAAATGCCCGTGAATTTAACATCAGATTAACATAGTCATGCACATGGACAGGCTTGAAAAATTTTTCCTTGCTTCTAGTTATACCACAGTAAGATATGACCATTTCATTGAGCTCTGACTGACTGGGTCAATCTTTCCAAGGTACTACCAACGCGAGGGAGAGAGAGAGAGAGAGAGATGTGATTGGTCTTTAGCAATCCCCTATTGATTATTGTATATCCTGCAATTCTCCAAGAACAGTGGCATGAGCATGACAAGTTCGAGGAAACATCGTCAAAATGACCAAATCTCTCTCCCTCTCTCTCTCTCGCTCTCTCTCAGAACATTCGAGAAAATTGCGGCGAATAACTAACCTAATGACTTTATTAACTAATACTAAAATAACTCCTCTACATTCTAAAATCTAAATAAACTGACTTTTAATTTACATTGTAGTCAATTGGTCATTGTTTTAGCAAATTTCCTTAAAGATAAAAAGGGGGAAAAATAACTTGAAAGAATAAATCAACTTTTCGTTTAAACCAATTATTGTCTTTATTTTAACAATTCACCCAAATTGCTAAAACAGTTCTAAAATTTAAACTGCTTTTCTATAATTGTTTTAAAATAGTATTATATATACGTAGTTTAAGCACTACTCTATTTCAATGTTATCATAACCGTGTTATATATCAACTCGTAAAATTCAAAATTATGGTTCAATCGATTTAACAATGAGTCAATATGATCAAACTAGTGGTTTTTTAATAATAATTAAAATTATATATATAATTAATTTTTAAAATAATTATTTATATTAATTTCATATTTTTATATAAATTTAAAAATAGAATTTAAATAAATATAAAATCAACAATAATAATAATAATAATAAAATATCTCTCTACCCCACCTTTGTCTCCCCGATTTCATAAACATTGATTGAAAAGCATTAAAAATGAAAAAGTTTGTAATTGTAAGGCTAAGCGTGTGCGCTCTATCTCTCTTCCTCTCTAGTTTCAAGGCTAAGAGAGCAAGTATAGTCAAATCACCATTTCTCTCTTTCTCTCTCTCTCTCTCAAGGCCTTCACAGCTGAAGCCGAACCTGATCTTCTCGATCCTCCTCTCACCATCAAGGCCTTCATAGCCGAAGCTAAAACCGAACCACTACCGCCACCTCCACTACTAATCTAATGCTGCCTCAATTTAGTGGCAAGCAAAGCCAAGTCTTCAAAGGCTATCTCAGGAGAATTCTAATTACTCAACTCTCAAGGAGATTTATGTTTTAAAGAAGAGAGGTCAGGCCACGAATTGGAAATTGAAGAGAGCATTTGCTTGAAGAAATCATCATGACTAGTGGAAGAAGAATCAAAGTGAAGAGTAGTTGAAGAAGTTGAGATGACATTGTCGATGGGTTTACAACTCTGTAGATGGAATTCAATCCTTTCATTTTTAGAGAGAGAGAGAGACAGATACAGAGAGAGGAGAACATAGGGAGAGGTAATTAGAGAAATTAGGGTTTTGTATTCACCCGCGGGTCACACGGGTTGTGGTTCATCCGTAATTAATCCGTAAGTTTTTAAAATTCAATACAGAAACGGTATTTTAATTGAACCGACCCATAAAATATCTAAATGGCCGATTGAACCAGTCCAACTAACAAGTTGTTCCGATTTTAATAACACTGTAACACCGGACAAATCCGGATTTTGAAATGTACTCTAAGTGGCTTATATAAAATTTTTCAATTTTGTAGAATGGTGGAAGAATAGCTAAATTTAAATATCAGTATGAATCTCTGCTCTTTGAGTTATTTAGGAAACTCCTGTAGATACTTTGACCGATAGTTTCTAAATTTTTAAAGTTTCTTATCAGTAGAACTATCAGTTAATTGAGTATTCGGTGATCAGTATTTGGTGGGATTTGACTCTTGTAAGAGAATTTACCTATTCGATGAATTTTGATTTTTCTGATTGATAGCCGATAGTGACCATTTCTTAGTGGTTTACTATCTCCTCGTGTAAAGTGAAGTTACAAATTTGTTTATATATGATAGAGTTGAGTTGATAAATCATTTTTTATAATTTTTATAATTTTATATATACCCATCGGTACACTCAATTTTTCTATATCGTTCGGTATATATGATAGAGTTGAGCTGATAAATCATTTTTCATAATTTTTATAATTTTATATATACCCATCGGTGCACTCAATTTTTCTATATCGTTCGGTATATTATATTTCACTTATATTTTTTATTGTAATTATTTGCACCAATAGGTGTTTTAGAAATTCTATCGATAGTCATTTTAAAATAGTTGTTCGGTACTGTATTAACCTACCGGTGAACATTTAACCTTACCTCCCGGTATGTATTTTCATTTGTCTAGACTATCGGTCATCACATGGTGTTCGGTAATTATGCATCCAAATTCAGACTTACCATTTTACTGTTCGGTACAATGTATTTTCATTTACCTCTTTGGTGCGCATTCCCTATTTTCATTTTCTTGTTTGGTCATTGCCTGTTGTTCGGTCATCGGTCACCCTTGAATTCAATAAATTTATTTATTTCTTTTTATTCATTTTTCGTTATTGGTCTTGCCTTAACAATATTCTTCGGTAATGTCATTAAACTCTTTATTTTTGCCATCGGTCAACCTTTCAAATTTTCTATTCAGTCATGCTTGAATGAATTTCTACCTTCGATCATCCAAAGCCTTTGGTCATGTTGGCAGCCCCTTCGATCATACTTCAACAATTGCCTTTGGTCAATTCACCACCATTCTTCGGCAAATGGGTTTTTCCTGCCTTCGGATATTCTTCCACACATGTTGCCTTCGGTCATTTTTAAACAAATACATTATTGGTCTTCAAATCCAAATTGCTTGGCCGAACATGTCTTCATGGAGCTTTAAACTCATGACTAGCACCTCCTCCAAAAAATATTATCCACTAAGCCACTCATTCTTCTTAATAATATTATATAAAATTCATATTATATATTCATGCTTTGAAATATTCCTAAATCTCTATCACTGTAGTTTATTTCCTACGAAATTTGTATTGTTTCTCTGAAACAACCTGCTGGTTACCAAGTACAATTGCTCTACCGAATAAAAGTCAAAGTGTTTGAACCCATAGAGTTTCCTAATAACCCAAAAAAGGGACATATTGAGCATTTGTGTAATTTAAGAATAAACAAGGGCTATTTAGCAAATGTGCGGAGATGGGTTGAGAATAAGAGAACAGAAATGGGATTGAGATTTCAGAAGATTCACATAAATCAACATCAATTTTCTCTTTAAACCATTTTTCCTTCTCTCCCGAAACTTAATCGATCCACTAACAAATCCAAAATTTAAGGTTCCAAATTTCTCATCTAACACTTCAAAATTAGATTCTAGTCTTGATTTTGAAAGAATCTTAAGAATGTAGAGTTGTCACAAGGAAGAACAAGATTCTAGGGTTTGATGTAATCCGATCGGAAAAGGTTTTTTGGAGAGAAGAAATAAGATATAATCATTTTTCTATTCCATTCTCTAGTTTACCAATTCAGTTCTTTATTTAGATTTGGAGACTAGTAAGTCACAGTAAGTGACGGAGAAAAGTAGGTTTTAACTATTGAGATTTTAAGATAACTTGAAGATAAATATTGATGATTTTTATTACTTGATAATGTCCTTTGGAGCTGGACGGACTGATCGTGGCAAGACCATTGTTGTAGAGGAATTTAGGAGTGACTACCCTCCCAAACACAGTAAGTGGACAGACTGTTGTATTTTGAATGGGAAAATGATTTTTATAAATTTTTTTATAAATGATTTTTAAATGATTTGCTGTAACTATTTGTGTTTGTGGGATATCCTAAAATATGAGTTTGAATATACATACATTCACTGCATTCATGAATAAATATGTGCAATTGTTGTTGGGAATTACATTTATGAATATTGTGATATGGTTTGGTAACTATTTGTTGAATTTATAGCACATTGGAAAATGTTAGGACATTGTGAAATGATGGTCCTAGTGATGGTAAATGACTATAGTCATTCCTCCCACGAAATGACCCGACGAAGTGACATGGTTGAGGGTTTGTTTGACAAGAGAGGTAGACGCGGCCTCCTGTGTCCCCATCGTACTATTCGGATAGCACTCCGATGAGATACGAGTCAACGTCAAGGAACGGAGAATTTGTGTTTTGAAAAAAAATGATTGAAAATCCCTTGGCGGGCTTTCGTCCGAATTCGCCAAACTTTGGGCGATAGTGTTTTCTTTAGAAAGACCCTATGATTTTTTGGAAAAGTATGAAATTTGTGGATGTATTTATTTTATAATGATCTGAATTGTTTAACGCTACTTATGAATTGATTTGTTAGAAATTGTAACTTTGACATTCCCACACTCACCACTCATTTACTGTCACAACATGTCATTGCACTTCACTTGCTGAGCATTTTATACTCACTCTTTTTTTCTCATCTTTTTCAGATGAAGTGTAGATATAGCAGCAGCTCCTTTCTGTTAGATATATCCAATCGAGAAAAATTTATTGGGACTTTTGTTAGTATTGGCTCTTCCTAGATGTAATTTTTGAGGCTGTAGATAGACCTATCGGAAGGCATATTTTGAAGTGAAACTTTGATTTTGGCAACTTCATTTTGTAAAACTTATCGGTTGTATATTTTACATGTACATATTTTCTTAAATTAAACTTTTGTTAAAAATGTTAAAAGTTTAATGTGTTGGTTTCATTGGATTAAATGAGAATATTTTTATAGCATTGCGGGATCTTGGGGTATGTACTAGTGATTGTATGTATTCATAGATCACGTGACGGTTATCACGTGTTTAGACTTATGAGTCGGGGAGTGACAAACACTGCTCTATATTTATAAAGATGTGACTCAGAAATAAGAGACGAGCAAGTATGTCAATTTGTGTTACCATCAGGTTCATGTAGGTCATGTTAAGAGTCATCTATAATAATACGTAAGGATTAATTGAATACGACCCTATCATTTACTCAAGGGAAAGATTTAAACCTAAACATAAAACATTTAATAAATAATCCATTTTTAATTAGTTAAATGAAAATAATCTTTTGAGACACAAAAGCTATTTAATAAATAGGTGAGTGAAGCAGCTAATTAAAATAAATAAATGAATATGTACAAAAAAAAATAAACAAATGAATTAGATTTATTAAATCTATAATTCTGATTATACAAAACGAATATACAGTGGGGGTATTTAAAAAAAAGGAGGTATTTTGGAATACCTCTATAAATCATCATCTTCCACATCCATCTCACCCACCAGCCCTCATCAGGCTTCGAGCCTTGCTCCATTTGATTGGAGAACTCAACAAAACATGCGATCAGCCCAATAAGCCAGAGGCAGGTGGGCTTTAGACGTTGCATTAGCGTTCATCTTCATACTAACACAAGCACATATTGCTTCGACCCATGTTGCTTGGACTTGGTAGAGATCGAATATAATTTTTTTTTTCCCTATTAGTTGATAAATGAGCAAATATGGCACCATGTACCTCGATGTTACATCAATTAAATCTTTTGCTCATTAAAAAAAATAATAAAAAAACGTTGAAAAGGAATTAAGAGTTTAAAGTTACATTCTTACAGAATTGTCAAATTTTAATATATAAACAAGTTAAATTCATTGAGATATTACCCCAACTAAATGTTGTACTAGTTTCAAAAGAGGATGGGGATTGGAGGATTGGGTGTAATAACATATTGTTCTCTTTTCTAAATACATGAGTGAATTATACAAACTAATTTTTAGCCAAAACTAAAGATCTGCAGGTAATTTTGAAAGATTGGGAGGCTGAATCCATTCCAAAAGGGTAGGGAATGCTATAGTTAGAATACTCAGCAAGAGGTAAAGATGATGATGATGATGATGATATTGCAAGACATACCAGTGATGTTTAAGAAAGATGGTTTCTCTTTGTAGTGCTTTTGTGAAAATCTGCAACACTCCAGTTGAACTTGATGAACTTACACTGCTTTACTGATAAAGTGATGTTTCACTACCATACGTTGGGTTCTTCCATGAAATACAGGTTTTCACCATAGTTATATCTGACTTCTTGTCACGTTTGATCACAACACCGTCCTTTTGCTTTGCTCCATCATCCCCATTATTCTCCTCAACCAAATTGCATTTCGAATGGCATGTCCAGCTGCAATATATTCTGCCTCTACAGATAACTGACAGCATCTCCTTTGGTTACCATGAAACCTGACCCAAGACAAAATATGCATACCCGGAAGTACTCTTTATATCATCATTGTAGCCGCCCCAATCACTGTCA
The DNA here is from genome assembly GCA_037126225.1 of Dillenia turbinata. Taxonomy (NCBI): domain Eukaryota; kingdom Viridiplantae; phylum Streptophyta; class Magnoliopsida; order Dilleniales; family Dilleniaceae; genus Dillenia; species Dillenia turbinata. The sequence continues at coordinate 19,429,434 of JBAMMX010000028.1, forward strand.
TGGTATCCGACAAGTTTTAACTCAATTTCTTCTCAAATCTAATCCCAAGGCTCATTGTGTTTTTCACATACTTTAGCACCCATTTGGAACACCCGAAGTTATTCTGGCCAGGACTACGCGTGAATCTCGACAGGAAACTTGCAGCAAAGAACAAGTTGTCACTGATCGAACTAACAGGAAGGTGGATTCACTCCAAACGTGTGAGAGATGTTGATGTTGCCACACTTGGCTGAACAGTTAATACATGGCCATGTCACCTAATGCATAGCAAGTAGCAAGCACTGAGTTTTAGTGACAAAAATTAGTGGGGGTTACAAAAAGTTGGACATTATAAATGCTATTTTGTGGGGGTCACTTTAACCGTCACTAAATGTTTGATCAATAGTGGGATCAAGATTGTCCATCACTAAAAATATGTATTTAGTGACAATAAAATGTTTTGGCCCCACTAAATCAAATATGAAAATGATGGCCGCCACTAAAACTATTTTTAGTGACAAAATGTAATTTTGATCGTCATTAAATTATAATTTTTTATTATATTTTGAATTTATTTATTTATAATAATTAAAATGAAATGATTTATTATATTGTGATATTATGAGATATATCACCATAAATAATAAACAAAATATATAATTTATTATTTAAAAATTTTTTAATTTTTTAAAAAAGAGTTACTAATTTTTTTATTGCTTAACAAACTAATTTTAAATTTAAAATAGAGATTCAGATCTCTTTAGCAAAATAAATAAATAAATAAACAACCCAATAATTTCTATTTTCTATTTTTTCTAAAATTTATTATTTAGTGACACTAAATAGGTATTAGTTAGTTCATATAATAAATGCTTAAAAATTAAAAAAAAATATATATTATTGATAACAAATGGGGCTTGTTTTGGTAAATACAAAAATAAAAAGGCTTATAACATTTCAAATAATTGACAAAGAATATATAAAAAAAATATATAAAAAATTAAAAATTAAAAAAAATACAAAAATTTTAAAAATTTTAAAAGACAACCCAATAAAAAAACTATTATTATTAATTGATAAGGAATATATAAAAAATAAAAAATTTAATAAATACAGAAATATAAAGTTTATAACATTTTAAATATAAAATTTAAATTTTATTTCACCTAATATCAATATATATTTTTATTCCTAGATTAGATATTAGATTTCATAAATTCTACAAAATCTATAATTATAATTTTCACCTTCAAATATGGCTTCTCAATATTAAATTGTTGGTATTAACCAACTCAACTTAAATTTTAGATTTATTATTTGAAAAGAAAATAAAATATTAAATTATAATAAAAAGTAAGTTAATTTTAATAATGTACTAAATAATAATTTTAAAAACATAAGATGATTGAAAAAGGTAAAGAAATGATAAAGAAAGGGGAAGAAAAAAAATTCTGTTATCCTACGTTGGAATTGAGTGAAGAGGTAAGAAACAAGGAGAACTATAAATAATAGAGCAAAGGGGGAAACATGGGGCAGGTTGTGGGATCCATTGTGCAATTGGGGACTAGTCAACTCAGTAAAATTTTCGAAGTTTGAATTTTTTTTTTTAATTTGATAGATTAATCTTCAAAATTATTAAAATTTATAATAGATTGATTTTAAATGACAAAATATTTGGTAAGGGTTATTTTTATTGGTACCAAATATTCATATTTATTGGGGGTCAAATTATATTTTTATTATCACTAAATGTTCATATTTAGTGGAGGTCAATTTATATTTTCACTAAATGTGACCACCACTATAAGATTTTTTAGTGACAATAGAGTATCCGCCACTAAAAGTCTTATTTAGTGGTAGCCATTTTGCTGGCCGCCACTTATACGTTTAGTGACGAAGTTTTTAGTGGTGATCGCTGACGACCACATGACTGCCAGACCACTAGAACATATAGTGATAAATGCTTTGTGTTGAAGTGAAGGCACAGGGATAGTACTGATAACAGAAGAACTGATATTTTGATATTCATGAAACTTCTTTTGTTGTGTGCTTCTGACTTTTGAACCACTTAAATATACTTGTTTGTCCTTCCAAGACAATGTTTTTCACATCAAAATTAAGAATTGTTATGTAGTTGATGTTGTTATGTTTCTTGCTTTTCTTTCCATTTTTTCGCTCCCTTCCTCTTCCCCCTTCCAATTTGAATGGAGATACAAGTTAAATCTTCTGAACAACCAGATTTTCCCATGAATTCTCGTCCAAGTTTTTATGAAGAATTCAGAGTTCAATTTAATTTTGGCTGAAAATTTGTATGTTGAAGCTTAATTGGATTTATGTCCAAACTCTCCAATTGGCTAGGCTACCAAATCATTGGGACAAAATAGCAGAACAAGAGGAAGGAAGAAAAAGCACAACCTGAACAATCTCCTGAAAAAGTCTCATAAGTTGTTTCGATACGGATATATAAGGGGAAAGATAAATGCTGTTTATCATGACTTAGCTGCCTTCTCTCCAAAGCTCCAACTAAACTGGTCCACCCACCTTGCACATGTCATTGACGCCTAAGGTATCAAGTCATCATGTTGTCCGAGCCACCCGTGGAGGTTCAAAGCTTTTTGTGTAGATTTGAGCATTTGAACAACATTAGTTAGATTCTTATCTCTATGTCGAACCATTTGTGCTTCACACCTCATGATCTCTACTTTGTACTTGTGTTCGATGATTGAACTTGATATATTTCAACCAGGTAGTTGTAGTTGGTATGTTGTTATTTATTTTTAAAGTCTTTTCACTTTCTAAGGGTTTTTTTTTTTTTTTTTTGGTGCAGTTCTTTGGTGTTCTAGGCTTTTGGGTTGTAGATTCAACCATACCAACTTCTGTTTTCTTTGGGACATATCTTAATTTGTTAGTTGACTTGTCCAGACTTCCATCAATCTTTTAATGAGAAAGACTTTCCCACCTCGGATGAACATAAGAATAAGAAGAATCATTAAGGACAGATTGTAGATGTTACATCTCAGGACCTGTCACACCTCGCTCGGCTCCTGGACTTGAACCACTCGGCCAACTCTGGAAAAGGGCCTGCATCCAGCCGCAGGACCTGTTTCACCAATGACGGTTTTATTAGTTCTAACTTCTTAATTTGATAAAATATCTTTAATTGACCTTGCAGTCCAATAAGACACAACCGAGGTTATGTAAACTTTTTAATGAACAAAATATTATTGATATAATAGTAATTTATATTTCTTTTACCTGAAAAATTGAATTTTTATTAGTAAAATTTTATGTTTTTGATAAAAAAAAAAAAAAATTGGTGTTAATTGAAAAATATTATAAGTAAAATAAAAATTTGGTGTTTATGAAGATTAATGCTTCTAAGGAGATTACATTACATGCTCTCGGCTTAGTTTTTATTTTGTGTGATGTGACAACCTCGCTTGTTGCTAGGTTATGTAAACTTCTTCCGGTTTTAGACCCATTTTAATTACGGGTCGAATCCAAATACCAGTGGACTCAGTTTGTTATAGATCCGGTCCATTTAAATTTTTTGTGAGATTTAAAATTCTATAGTGTTAATTGGATGGTGATTTTGGTGACTTTAATATATTACTTTTGATGTAAATTTTCATAATAGTATGAAATTTTTAATTTGGTCTGATAATATCTGTTTTGTATTTTATTTTGAATGACTTATGTGTTTTTATTTTATGTTTACTAATCTATAAAATGGGTTAAAAATATGAAAACTGAAATTATGTAAACAAAAAAAAAAAGAAAATTTATGTTTTAGGCTAAGTCCGGTTCGAAATGGGCTTGAGGTCCTTTTAATTTTCGAGGTCAAGCTCGAGTCTCGATTTTTTGAGTTTTCTCGAACCAAGATCGAGCTCAAATCCATAAAATTTTAATCGGGCTGAGCCTAGGATTCACAAAATTAATCTCAAAAAGATCGATTGCCAGCCCTACTAGATGGGGATAGATTTATCTAAATTTATATAAATTTTAACTATAAAATTATTAATATAATAATTGTTCAAACATTTTAGAGAAAAATAATCTTCATTTCAAAATTTTATTTTTTTAAAAATAAATATATATTTAATTGCAAATTAATGTAAATAAAGTAAGATAAAAATAAAACAAAATAAAATGAACACATTTTAAGTCGAATTAAATTTACAAAAATAGTGCATAAATACCCTTTAGACTACCCAAGTTTTTGTACAAGCGGAGCATTAGTACTTCCGCCCTCTTTTTCTCTTTGTATGATTGGGAATCTCCGATCAAGCTGACACATACGTTGTTGTGAAAGAAAGGAGCCATTTGCAATCCCATCAAAAGTTGTTTTCTCTTATTTAGGAAATTGACCCATGTTGAATTTAACCCTTGAAACCCTCCCAATGCATTACTGAGCCAAATGGGTACTTCATAAGCCTCTTAATGGCAAATTGATTTCTCATTACATCCAAACTTACACTCATGTCATCTTCCCAATGATAAAAAATAAATCCGTCTCATTAATTTAACGACTAAATATTTATTTTCTTTAAATAAAACCTTAAATTTAAATTTTATATATAAAAAATAAATATCCAAATAATTTATCATTTAAAATCAAATTTAAATCAAATTAAATTTAATCGAATTCAATATAATTATTAATAATTAATATTTTATATAAAAATAAAAATAATAAAATATTATTAATCATGAGAATTTTCTTAATGATCATAAGTTAAACTCATTAGCATATCTTTTTCTGATACAAGGATTACAACATTCACGAACTCAACCAAAAAAAAAACCCATTATTTGGAGCTCTACATTAATGACAAGTCTAAGGACAGGGACAGCACCATGTCGACCTCTGTTCTTCCTTCATGGATTCTTTCCACCGGAAATGCATTAAAGGTGAGTACCTCAGTGGGACCCAATCAGATATGTTAAATTTGGTAATAAATTTTTGGAGGGCATTGTCGGTCCTAATCAGTTCTGTATAGGATACCTGACCACAGCTGCCAGGACTCTCTGCTGCTCTATCTGCATTTCCATTATATAAAATTAAATTCAATAATTATGTCAGAAATTTTTATTATTACTTCTTTGTAATTTATTAACTTTGTGTCAAGCCCATAATGAATTGAAATAATAACTGAAAAAAATAGAACAAACCTGATTAAAAAATTATTAAAATTTTTGAAGCATCGACTTTACAAAACACTTAAGAAAGGTAACCTGGAAAAACTCGTGCAATTTGTTCTTGAGATAGCAATACTCGTGCTCTAACAGCTCCAGAGCTCTCAGACAACTGAAACCAAAAGGAGAAAAAAATTAAAAATTAAATAAAAAAAAATAGAAAAGGAATCTGTGTGTGTGTGTGTGTGTGTGCGCAGGTGAGTAGGGGTAGAATGGTGGAGAGAGAAAAATTACCCAGCTCGGTTATTCTGTTCAGAAGCGGCTCGAAAAGCAACGCAAACATTTCTAACTCTTTTGGCACCAATGCTCGAACTGCTTCCCATGAACTGGTTCAGATGCATTCCCATTTTCTTGTAGTCCGAGAACTCTCTGTCAGACCTATCCCCATCAAATTCCACATTCCCCACAAATCCCTCTTTAAATTCAGAAGACTATAATTTTACTAAAACTATAAAATTAAAAATAAAGGGAAAGAGGGAGAGAGATTACAATAATCCTCTGAGGTTCCTCAAGAGCTTCTCAGATTCGTGGAAGTAGATATTGACTACCTCGGAGACGAAATTGGGACAAGATTCATCTTGAAGTTGTTGGAGTTGCAAGAATTGCTCATCCAATACTCCCTACCATTAATACACACATTTTCTTTAAAATTTACATAAATACTAAATAATTAACAAAAGAGAGAGAAAGAGGGAGAAGATTTACTTGGTGAAAGAGTAAAGCGAGCAAGCGACTCATATCGGCTCGCAACCGATCCACACCCAACCCAAGCAACCACAGTGGCAGACCCGTCTTGGCTTACTTTTTGTGGGGGCCTATAAGCTCACTTTCACTCACTTTCCTTCCTCTCCAAAACAAGCAAAACTCCAACAACGACAACCTTGACGGTTTGTTTTGAACAACAAAGGACGCAATTTGTGTGTGGTTGCTTTGGGAGCGGGAACACTACTTGGATACGTGGGTATTTAAAGGTGAGCTAAATAACTCTGAATATTCCATCCACCAACACTGCCGCTTCACGTTTTTTATTAGCGCATGCACCTCCAGTCTGTTGCCCATTCTTTCTAAGGAAAAGAGTGCCTAATAACTCTTGGAGATTAGTTTCCATAATAAAACTAAATTAGATATTTTAATAATATTTACTCTGCCCCAGCTCCTATTATTGGGAACTAGCCTACACAATAATAGATTAAAAAGCAAATTTGAAAACAAATAAAACCATGAAAACCCCTACCATTAAATCCAAAAAAATTAATTTATTAAAACTTTTAAAAAAATACATACTGGGATACTAGACAATGTTATTTATTTTTTTTACTTATTTATTTATGTTATTATTTGTTTGTTTATTTATTTATTTGCTATATTATTCTGAATGTTAATTTTCCAAGTGTACGCTACGCGCTGGTGGTGAGAGGGAGGGTGGTGTTCGGAGTGGGGATGAAAGCGCGCGGTAGAGAAGAAATCGAGGTGAATGTGGGGCATATACCGGACAGGGGGGATGACCTGGAATAGCCCGTACTTCCGGTCACCTCGCGTGCTGTCTCTTCTACCCATGCGGCGTATGTCCCTCATCCCCGACAACTGCCTGCACCCGGTAAAAATGTCAAAGCTCGCTCTCTCTCTCTCTCTCTCGCTCGCTCTCTCTCTCTCTCTCTCTCTCTCTCTCCATTTTAAACCTTTCAACCTTTATCACATCCTGCCAAAACCACACACGCTCTATATGCCACGCTTTTTCGTTCACTTGCTTTGACACAAAGTGGAAAACACAGAGAGAGAGAGAGAGAGTTAAAAAAATTGAAAATGTGTCTTTGTTTTCACGGCTTGGTTGTGGTTTGTTCTTGAGAAATGTGACTCGATGCGCAGAGGGGTTGATGTCTGAGCGCCCGGTAAATAAGGTCTCTCCCTCTCTGACAGCAGAGAATGCATGCGATATTGACATTTGGAAATACTATAGAGGATGGGCTTTAACACGTGGCATTCTGGGCGTGTTGCTTTGTGTTTTGCTTTTTCTCATTTTTGTCTCTTTTGTGCTAGCAACTCAATGCCAAAGCTTGAAGGGAATTATGACGAGACTTTTTAAGCCCATTTCAGGAAGGAAAGGACCCCTGCAACCGGAGAGAGAGAATCAGGTGGGAGTTGCTGCGGATGCTGCACAAATTTGGAGGAGTTTGGACTTCTTTTTTGTCAAGTTGGACCACTTAATTTGTTTAATATTTTCTTTTAGATATTAAAACTTTTAATATAATAATAATTTTAATTTTTTGAAAAAGTTAATTTTTATTTATAAAGTTTTCTTTTAAAAAATTATTTTATTTAAAAGAAATGATAAATAAATATAAAAATAAAAAAGAAAACAAAAATTGTCACTTGAAGTTTTCAAGCAAACTCTTATTTGTTCGCAAAGCTAAGTTATTAAAATTAACAATACATGAAGAGAAATTTAATAAGGTAGAGCTCAGCATACACTGTGTATTTGCAATATTGACAAAATTAATAGTTAATAAATATTTAGCAAAATTGTAAAAAGAAAAAAATTAAATCAAGAGAGTAGAATTCTTTTCCTAATTTTTAAGAATTCAAATCAAAAAAGGCATGAACAATTTTGTCAAAGTACCAAAGTTTACAGGGATTGTTAGTAGTATGGACATGACTCCATGCAGATGCAAATAATAGAACTATACTAAAAATATTTAACATATGTGAAGATTTTAAATATTTAATAAGAATGGATTTCCTCAATTCTCTATTGCTCATATACACCGAAACTTCTTAATACTGACATTTCCCATTTTCGACATATTTTTGAAATATTTCTACATGCTAAATTAATCAATATTCAAACAAAATTTCTTATATTTTTTACTTATATATTTTTTCATATTTAATGATTTATCTATTTATTTAATTTTAATTTTTGTTTTTATATTATTTGTCTTGTTATTAGTAATTACTTATTTGATTATTTTAGATTTTTATTATAAAAGATAATTATTCTATTATTTTCATAAAATAATTAACATATATAAATATTTTTATTTTTATTTATGTGTTTTTCCACATTCTTGTTTACTACAATTTTATAAAGTATGATTTTTTCATATCATTTCATATCTATTTTCATTTTTCCATTTTTATATATGTGCAATCTATCTTATGCATATAGTTTGATAGTTTGCAAACTTCTACACATCTCAAACCAGTTACGATAAGATAGGTTGAACATGCAACATTATTTTTTTTTATTATATTGGGATTTGAACCTGAGATCACTGGTTTGGGGAGGAGGTCTGTGACCATTAGACTGTCCCATTGGGGACAGATGTGCAACATCATTAAAATGACAATTTGTAAAAAACGTCATTCATATATGTGAAAAATATTTTCCCTCTAGGCATTTTGATAAAAATATTTTCACTTGGCAATCCAGTCTGATAAAAATAGTTGAACTTTTGCATCACCCAACTAACTGTCAATTGAACACAAAAAAAAAAAAAAAAAAAAAAAAAAAAACCTTATCTAAATTTAATCTAAATGGTTAAACCGCTTTTATGTACCAACTGAATCGAGCATAGGTAGATTAAAAGAAAAGGTTTAGGTATTTTATTCTAAAATACTTTATTTCAAATTTTTATATCCGAAAAAGAAAAGAAAAACCCTCAATTTTTCTTCCTCATCCCACCTCAAATCATGCTAAAATCATTCAAAATGTGAGTAGATATTTTTCATCTTTTAAGATGATTGAATTGGGCTAAATATCTGTTTTGAATTTGGAAACACGCCCTAAGTTTAGGTAATTTTTTAGATATTGTTCTATTAAGAAAAATACTTTTTTTTTTCTTGGAAAGAAATATTGTAACTCACTTTATAGAATTCATTTATTTCCTTAATAATCATTTCCTGAGAATATGTGTGCGCGCGTGCGTGCGTATGTGTGTGAAAATTTAACTATTTCAAGAAATAGAAATTTGATGCATCGGCAATATATTTAAAACTACCTTTTTGTAATTTAAGTCGGTAATAGTAAGTAGAATGAAAAAAAAAAATTTATAAATCTTTTAAAAGTTTTTTTTTTTGTTCATTAAAACATGATTTTAAGTATTTGGTTGAAGCCAGGTGGAGCTTATTACTCCTCCTATAATGTTGTTTATAATTAGAATCTCGAGGTTTGGGTCATTTTTTGATTTTATATTAAATTAAACACACACCCTTAATGACCTCATTAAGAACAACATTATAGGAGGAGTAAGAACACAGGATTCTATGATTTTGTTACTTTTTTCAATTGAAATGAAAGCATAATAAGAACACACGAAACCTTATTTTCAGCTTTTTAGAATTTGAGGAATACTAAAAAACATAAACCTCTTTGGCCAACATTTGGAATTTCAAAGCAAAAAGGACAGCTTAGTTTAAAAAACATGATTATGAAGTCTATGTTTAATAAAGTACTTTTTGCATGGATGTTATCGCCTTTTAAAAGTGCTTCTAGTAAACAAAGCATTTCTTGTTTCCCCACAGTTTTGCAAATGTCCATCCAAAGCATGCTTTCTTCCAAAACACACCCATTCTCGATTTTTGAAAAAAAAAAAAAAAAAGGAAAGGAAAAAGTAGGATAAATCTAACAATTAAATCTCTTCGTACTAACAGCGTCACACTGGCATTAAATGGTGAAATGGAATCATCAGCTGGTTGAGGTAGAAATGACACCTTCTAATTTGGTATCACATTTGGAGCGAAGTGATGATGTGGAACATGCAGATCAGCAAAGTGATGATGTGATACATGTTGCATTGATAAAGGGCTGTGGTAACCCTTGCCTCTAATTAAGTAATATTATAGAATTATTTTTAAAAAAATGGGGGGAGTTAAATATGGTTTTGATTTTAAATGGTGGGAGTGTTAATATTGTATTAATCAAGACGGTGGGAATTAAATATCGTATTAAATAGTCCAATAATCCTTGTAAGGGCATCGGATGATAAAAAATTTTTATTCGTAGATTTTTTATTTAAATTTTTATAAGTATATATATTTTTATAATTTTTATAATTTCATGTAAAAAAATAAAATTATATGGGCCGATGATGATTCAAGAAAATTTAGAAAAATGTGCTGAAAGCGCAAAAACCTAGACGTGGGCTTAGCTCTAAATTTATGTAGAAAGCAAGCATGTTGATTTGTTTATTAGGGTATAATCTCGAATTGCTCGCTGGAAAAGCATGCCCTGCGATGCCGCAAGCAAACCTAATCATCTGGAAATTGCCTATTCTTATTTACTAATCCAATAATTAATCAATTAATTGAGTCTTGTCTCCACGCATTAATCATTTTTTTTCCAACACTGCAATGGATAAACTCATGTTTTGAACCATCTACTCAGCTTATTCCAAGTTGGCATATCCATTTTTGATGGGATGTGGGTTAAAATCCAAATCAGAAAAGTCAATTCTCAAAATGCTCATAAAGAACACTTGTCGATCAATATCTAACATTCACCATAACAATCTACCGATTCACCATAACAATCTACCGAAGGGTCATAACCGCCCAAATCAATCTATCGAGGGGTCTCAGTCATCCGGATCTACCGAACGTAACTCATTGAGCAAAGGTAATCGCCTCATCGAGCAAGTAGACATCAATCCTTCAATCGGACTAACCACGACGGTCCCTTAATCGGTCGAGAGACCGAATGGTGGACAACACTCCTAACGATCCGAAAGGAAGGCCAAAACCCCTTTAACTCTACTTCCTATTTTCATAACGGCAAAACTAAGATCTTTTGAATAAAGAAAGCGTTCCCCCAAAAGTGGAAATCCTCCCCAAGAAGTAAGGATCGTAATCAACTCGAAATATTGACTCCCGAGATTCTCGGATCAATTCGATAAGGAAGCTAGGGTTGAAGTCTCCCGGCGGCGCACGTCTCTCAGGGTATAAATGATCTCTAAAATTTTAGAACCAGGTACACTCTCTAAACCTAAAACAGGGGGCACACTGATCACAAGGAACAATCTTCCCTTAACTCTCAGTCTATTTCTTTCAATCAAAAACCACTCTTTACTGACTTAAGCGTCGGAACCTCCCCGCCAGAGCACCCTCCGGCGGTTTTTACAGGTGTATCCACCCATTGACGGCTACTGTTCGGGTCAAGAAAGAGCTGGTATCTGTGGAGCCAAAACTCACCTCCAACAGATTGGCGCCATCTATGGGAAACTGACTAGAGTAGCTTCCACTATCTTGACAATCATGCCTCCAAGGACTAAAGCGTCTTTGAGAGCCACCCCCACTATAGCAGGGCACATCCCTATGCCCGCCAAATCTACCGTTCCCCATTAACGAATCCTCCAATTCACAATCCTGTATTTTCTCCTCGATCATCCCATCAGGAGTTAATCCTGCAACATGTGACTCAGGAACGACAAGTCATGGCCTCAGGTCCAGAACAGGCAGATCAGCCTCAAATGGAAAGATTAGTGTCAGGAATCCAAAGAATGAGTAAACAGTTGGAAAGACTCAGTCGAACCCTCGGGCCAGACAATCATTCGTCTGCTGTAGAATCCGAATATAAGCAATCGCCCAGGCGAGAATTCCCAGAACTATCGGTGGCCTCCTAATACGACCCCCAAGATTTGAAAAGGCAGATTGAACAGTTCGTGGCCGCTGAGTTTAAATGAGGGGCGTAAAAGATAGGGAAGATCCCTTAGGCTCCCTAGGCGAATTGTCATTCGATGCAAAGATTTTGTCAGAACCAACGCCAAGGGATATCCTTCTACCTCCCATGGAGCGGTATGACAAGACAAATGACCCCCGTGACCATTCCGCTCATTTCATAATAGTTATGGTCTCTAGAGACCTCTCGGATGCCGCGATGTGTAAACACTTCCCTACCACTCTTAAGGGTAATACCCTAGCCTGGTTCAACTCTCTTCCCCCGTTCGATATCAAGAGTTTTGCATAACTCTGACAACAATTTAAGGCCCACTTTGTAATCAATCGAGGGGCTAAGCGGAAATCTATATCCCTCTTATCATTACATCAATGGAAAGAGGAATCTCTCAGAAATATCATGGAGATATTTAAAAAAGAAATACTAAAAGTCTCTGATCTAGACCATAGCATCGCTTTGGCCGCGCTCCTAATGGGATTGCCCTCCTCTGATATGAAGGTCTCCGTCACAAAGAAGTCCCCTGCATCCATCCAAGAGTTTTACTTCTCAGCGGAGAAATATATTACTGCGGAAGAAGCAGAAGCTTTTGATCGACAAAAAGGCCGTCATAGCAGGAAAGAATGCAGCAGGTCGCCAAGCCGACCTTCCCCGAAAAGAGGCAAACCAGGAATTCCACATTTGCAGAGGTTCAGTGTCTACACCCCACTGAGCGAAACCCCAACCGGGTTTTGTATCAAATAAAGAACAAGTCATACGTTAGATGGCCCCCGCTCCTGGCAGAATAAGATCCTAAGAAAGACAAGTTCAAATATTGTCATTTCCATTGGGACTACGGCCATATGACCGATGAGTGTAAAAGACTCAAGGATGAGCTGAAATTCTTGGTCTGCAGCGGGAAACTATAGAAGTTCATCAGTATAGAAGGAAGGAATCTGCCTTCCCCTAATAGTGTGACGCAACAAGGGAGAATGAGCTGTATCATAGGCCAGATCCCAGACCATCGCACGAAGAACCGGGAGGGTTGATTCTCCAAATCCACAATGAAGACGGTTAGCACGAGCCATACGTTCCTACTAGCATTTGTCCAGCCTATGACCTAGATTTCCCAGCACTCTTCTCTTGATCAAGATTTTGATGTTTTCTACTACTCACCGACTGCACGTGGCTCGAGATTTCTAATGATCCATAGAGAAAGGGCCTTCTAAAGTCTCTAATCACTCAGTCATCCAGATCTTCTGAATGAATATGTCGTTAAGTTAGGATATAACTCCTCGAACGGGCGGACATGACCCTGCCTCCTAAAGTCTCTAATCGACCGAAGGGCCTTAGTCGTCCAGATTTTCCGAACGAATGTGTCGTTAAGTTAGGATAGAACTCCCCAAACGGACGGACACGACTCTACCTCCTAAAGTCTCTAATCGACCGAAGGGTCTTAGTTGCCCAGATCTTCCAAACGAATGTGTCGTTAAGTTGGGATAGAACTCCCCGAACGGGTGGACACGACCCTACTTCCTAAAGTCTCTAATCAGTCGAAGGATCTCATTCGCCCGAGTCTTTCGAGCGAACATCTCCGAATCAATCTCCTAAAAACAGGCCGAAGCAACCTTAATTCCAAGAGCTCTCAATAACACACCAGAAGTTGGACTACTTGGCACAATCGAACGAGCGCATCATCAAAGGAGATCCCCCCGACTTCGCTTGAGTAACAAGATTTCAGAAGTTCCTTGATGATTATTACATTTTAATAAATCATGGGGTAAAAACTCATCATTTCACAAAATTACAAAAGAACGGAGGGGGCACAAGAAACAGCAGGAGCAGAATTTGAATCCGCTGATCCTTCAAGAGGGGGTAGAGCTTCGTACTGTCCAATCTTCCAAAGAATATCTTCAGCGCATTTCAGACACTCATGCAACTTACGCTGAGAAAGTTGGAGGATGACAGCATCTTTGACAGCAGAAGTCTTGAGATCAGCTATCTCTTGTTCGGTCCTTCAAAGGGACTCTTCTCGTAAATGGGCTAACGTCTCAGTGGCTGTTAACCACACTTTTTGAGCGCATGCCTCTGTTTCCAATTCCTTACAATGAGTTTGAGCTGAAGTGAGGTCTTCCGGAAGACGCTTGATCAGCCTATCTTTAACCTCTCCAATGGTCTTCTGTTGGTTCTTTAAGGCGTCCCTCAGCACCAACACTTAGTTACTCATGCGAGAAAATTGCTCATCCTACTCTGCCCTCAACTTTCTTTGAAGCTCATCCAGGGCAGAGGTTTGGAAAAAAGACACGGTAGTCAGAATCACAAGACAACAAAGATCAAAATTCAACTCGCATAAAAAAAAATACTTACTGTAAGGTAAAGAGATTGGATGGCCCTGTCGGTATACTCAAGAGGCATCTTTCGGAGGGCAGACTTCGAAGGAAGTTAGAAACGTTCAGCCAACTGTAACTCTTCCTACGGATCAACAAGATTGAAATTGTGGCCCCCCATGAAGACCGCCACTGATCCTTCTTCGGAACTCCGTCCCTCTCCAATCAAAATAGGTGGAGGAATGCAATAGTCATCTGGTATATCGACCAAAAGACACTAAGACCCCCGAGGGGACTGTCCCAAAGTTTCTTCCGAAATGGAAGCAGAAGGTTGCGTTACCGGAGACTCCTCTGACCTTTGCGGATCTTGAACCGGAACGTTCTCAGTCACTTCGAAGAGTCCCTCGTCAGAACCGCCTCCATCTCCAACCTCAGTAGATATATCAAAGGTTTCGCTAACTAGATGGTCCCTTCCTGTTTTAGAATGCTCTTGAGAAAGCATATGCTCTCCACTTTCGGCTTGCTCTTCTTCCCTAGCAGGTGGACTGGGCACCTTAATCTTAGACTTTTTCCGATGGGACTCAGGGAAGCATTAACCGCTTTCTTCTTCGTATGAGATTGTATTTCCCATTTAGTAGATATTTCATCGAGAAGACGGGCGTCAATGTCTGACATAGTGTTAACCAACTCCTTTCCTTGTTGTTCCAACAAAAGGGGATTGGTGATTTGGCTTGACTCATCCATGAGTAGACTAGATAGTATCAACATATCGTCTCTCACCAAATTGTCCACCCACAAACTCCTGCAACTATCATCACAATAATGAGCCACAACATGTAAGAAGCGGGAATGACGAAGAAGAGGTAGGATCTTCTCATTTAAAAAAGGCGCTTGGTTGGCATCTGGAAGAGCTGGAAGAAGGTCCCTTTTCAAGAATTGGACGAAGAAAAACTTTTGCATCCAATGTTTATTCTGAGATTCGTTGTAGAAGAATTTCCAGCGAGACTCCCAGTGTGTGTGAAGCTTATACTAGTCGTGGATAGACCCTTTGGAGTTACATCTCCCTAGAGAAAAAAGGGCCCCTAGAATTTCCAAGTCAAAGTGGATACGGAAAAATCCTAACAGAGAAATTATGGCAATCACAAATTGCCAGGTGCTCGGGATGAGCAATGAAGGATGAATGTTTTAGTGCTCAGGATTTCCGCCAGTGGACCTGTGTACGGAATCTTCAAACCGTACTTCACGCACTGCCTATACATCAGCACGCAACCCTCAGGGGCAAAACTCGCTCTATCATCCTTGCCGGGTAACACAAACTTAAAATCACTTTCGAGCGACATCTCCCCTTGGACTTTTGACAGATCCTCTTCGATCATGGTGCTATGAATGTTGTCTATACTACGCGACAAGGGAATATCTTTTGACATCTCGGTCTAAAGAAAGAGTTCTTTTAAAAAAGTGGCTGAAGAGTGGAATTTTATAAAGAACATGAATCCTTGTGAAGCGTAGGGAAGATGGTTTGTGGAAACCGAAATGGCGGAAGTCAAATTAAAGGGAAACTCCTGTTTCAAAAATTATCACTCATGACGCTTCTTTTCAAGAAAATCATGAGTCTGGGGCAAATAATGGGACGTGGCCCAAACTCCAAATCAGAAAAGTCAATTCTCAAAAGGCCCACGAAAGGCACTTGGAGATCAGTATCTAACGTCCACCACGACAATCTACCGAAGGGCTATAGTCGCCCAGATCAATCTATCGAGGGGTTTCAGTCGCCCGGATCTACCGAACGTAACTCACTGAGTAAAGGTAATCGCCCCGATCAGGCAAGTAAACATCAACCCTTCAATCGGACTAGCGACGAAGGTCCCTTAATCGGTCGAGAGACCGAACAGTGGACAACACTCCTAACAACTCAAAAGGAAGGTCAGAACCCCTTTACCTCTACTTCTTATTTTTAAAACGGCAAAACTAGAATCTTTCGAATAAGGAAAGTGTTCCCCCAAAAGTGGAAGTCCTCTCCGAGAAGTAAGGATCGTAATCAACTCGAAATATTGACTCCCAAGATTCTCAGATCGGTCCGATAAAGAAGGTAGGTTTGAAATCCCCCAGCGGCGCACGTCTCTCATGGGTATAAATAATTTCTAAATATCAGAATCAGGTACGCTCTGTAAACCTAACACATGGAGCACATTGATTACAGGGAACAACCTTCTCTCAACTCTCAGTCTGTTTCTTTCAATCGAAAACCGCTTTTTACTGACTTGAGTGTTGGAGTCTCCCCGCTGGAGCACCTTCCGGTGGTTTTTGCAAGTGTATCCACCCATTGACGACTACTGTTCGGATCAAGAAAGAGCGGATATCTGTGGCGCTAAAACCTACCTCCAATAATTTTTATTTATTTATTCTTTTCGTTTTATCCCTTAAGATCAAATCAAGGTGAAGGCGAGGTGGTACTGTAATTAAATTCTTATTTATTATCAAATATTTATTTTAATTGTAATTATTCTTATTATATTAAAATAAGTTTGTCATCAAAATCTTCAAAATGATAAACAATTATAATATTTTATTACAATTTTAAGAGATTTTGATTAGCAAAACAATTTTCTCTTATTATAATAATTGAATTGAAAATCTTAAAACTATGACATAATTGATTATGACACGATTGGAAGGAGGAAGTGTAAAACAACTCTTACCATTTTTTCATAAACAAATTCCAGAATGTCATATCATTTTCAAAACACAAAAAGATAGTTATTTTGCACTACTTATTTCACCAAAATATAATTATTATTATGGAAAATTATATATTCATTAAAATGTAAAATAATAGAATAGTGCTACTTTGATTTAAAAATTAATAATTGAAATGATAAAATAGGCATCATGTACTTTTATAAGGCATTAGCAATTACTAAAGTAGCAGAACTTCTCCTCTTCAAACATTAGCAAGTACCCCCAATCAGCCAATTAAAAACTCATGTCTAAGAGAATTGTTAGAAAATAATGACTAAAGCATCTTAAATATGTAAAATAACCATCGACTAATGATAGCTAATGTTCATAAGATATCCTAACCACCAACTGGAACCTAGTGCCATAAACTTAATGTATATATTATGTTGGAATTAATTGAGTCACATGCAGCGGAAGCATTCAAAAAATAATTTTCGGGAAAAATAAATATGGATTGGGTATAGGGTATAAATACCTCGAATATGTAGAGCCCAAAAAATCGGTCGTGCGTCCCTCGATCGGATCTCGCGGTCGGGATGGTGATCACGATGTTAATCGAACCACCACCGCAATGTCACAACGCCGCAACCCTCAGTCCGACGATCAACGTAACATGAGAAATTTTCCTACTCGAAAATTTCTCAAACCCTCAAATAAAATTCTCTCAATATAGTATTCATCGGCCATGAACCTTGTTAAGCATTTTTTGGAAGAGACTATTGTTATTGGAGATTGCAACTGCTCAATTCCATATGTCATATACGTGAGAGAGAGAGACAGATATAGGTTGGGTAGGTATGGGTTAGTGGGAGTTATCCCACTAACCCTATCAATTACCTAAAATGCCCCTCTAGGGCACAATAAACCAATATATTATATAAGTCTTAACATTTTATTCAAGATCATCATGAAATTTTCAACTATATGTGAGCATGAGGTGCTTAATGTATGAGCAGACATCATCATTAATCAACAGCAGTAGTAAACAACATTTAAATTCATCAATATAGTGAATAAAATGTAGACTTAGTTCAAGGAATGAAATAGCATGTCTAAAATCAAAAAGGGTTCAAAACTAGATGAGAAGTAGCATCATTGTAATCAAAATATCACAAAATAATAAGTATCACACAGTGACAACAACAACAACCTAGGCGTTCATCCCAAAATTTAAGGTCAGCAGTGATGGATAATAGGTAAACAAGTAAAGCCTAATATTATCACAAAATGACTATCAAACAAAGTACCACAGAATAAAGAAACTAAGGTCATACAAATTTAAGACTACCACGAGTTCAGAACAGCAACTGAAGAACTATAAAGTTATTGTTTCAATCCGAAGTCAAAGAGGTTTAAAATAAGCATAAGAAACCATGAAGTGTCATACAAAGACTAGTCACTCTAAACTGGAAGGCCTAGGGTCTTTAAATGATTTTCATCTTTCCTTTGTCATGTTGTCTATTTTGTTGTTCACAATGCGAAGTTCCAATTTCATGGCATAGTTTATCTCAGCCAATAGAGTTTGTCTCCTCTCAATCATTTCCAATTTTTCCCAAATCATTTCAAGAGTGATAGGCTAAGAACTAGATGTCTGTCCACCTTGTTCAGTCTCAGCCACCACACCAGTCTCTGCATTTTCTTTTTCCACTTCCTCAATCTATCTTTTACTAGCTCCTGCATCCTTCCTAACCCACTCTCCCTCATCATTGCAGATCCATTTTGCTCTCAGCATAGATGATGCATTAATCCCACTCTTTTTATTTAATTCAATCACATCATCTTTGTCCAACTCCACACAATGAGATGACAAAATTTCATAAACATGCTTGCATAGGATAGGAGTGAATTATCTGCTCTATCTGTAGTAATCATGAAGTGTGGACAATAAAATATAATCCAGGGTTCTTTCCATTCATGATATGGGCCATTAACCAGATATCGTCTCACGAAATGGTCGTGTAATTTCCACCTCTAGGCCTAAGCACATGAGCAATAATTAAATGCAAAATTCTTTTCTGGAATTCTAAGTCAGTGGCATTTGTATTCACCACAGTCATTCATCATGAAATACTGTCCTATTATTCTCCAAGTAATTGGATTTCATGTAAGGTTCACATTGATCATATAGTTTCCATTCTAGTGTATTTTCTCTACAGATCATCCTTGGGGTCACCTTAATCAACTTATTACTTACATAGGTTCTAAATGCACATAAAATAGAGTGTCCATCTAGGGTAATCCGTATCTCATTCTCAATTCTATCAAATATTGGATCAATGTTATTGTAAAACATTTTAATACCTTTCTCGTGAATATACTTGGTGGGAATCATAAGCCAATTAGGGCATACCTCATTTAAATGCCTTCGTACTTGAAATTCACCCTCTTTAGAAAACCCCAATTGATTAATCATCCTTGATTAATCTTCCATCACAAAAACACTTTCTCGTAGAGTTTATTCTACTCGATTGATCAAAACTCATGTGTATTGTATCCAGCGATTGCCTCAGTCAATCGGGATGACGTAGAGGGTTTCGAAGATGAGGGTTACATAGAAGGTGGTTTCAATGATGGCTTAGGGTTTGTTGCTTTTGCAGGAGGCTTCGAGGTGTCAGATGGTTTAAAGATTGACAACTTTTGTTTAGGAGCCATTTGAATTGATGTTTAGTGGGGGTTTCACAGATGAGGATTGGAAATCGCCTAGAGAGAAAGAGAAGGAAAATTAGGATTGATTCAATTTGGGATTAGAGAGAGAGAGAGAGACAGTCGATGTAAAGACCACTCACATTCCATTTTGTATGTCATGGGTCGACATGTTTGCATGCATATCAACCTGTATTCAAGGTGTTAAAGGTTCAACGGGTTGACATAGTTTTATAGACTTTGACCTGCTTTAGACTGCAATAGATGAAGACATATTAATATATAGGTCGACAATACCATGTATATTTCTATTTTTCAATTAGTAGGTTGACATGATTTTTAGGATAACAGTTAATGGGTTGACAAGGCTGTATATTTTTCAATTTGTCAACATTCTTCTAAAATAGGTTAACCCGAAATCCAATTTTCCAGATTCTCGCATGCTCTGTTTTCAGGTTTCTTGTTATTTCTCTATTTTTGTCATTCCTAGTTCTTTTCTCAGGCCAAAAAATATATTCTTATCTAATGGCTTAGTAAGAATATCAACAATCTGCTTCTGTGTTTCAATATACTCAAGAACTATTTCATTTTTCGACACGTGGTCTCTGATAAAGTGATGTCTCACTTCAATGTGTTTAGTTTATTTAATTTAATTTTTTTAATCTTTTAATTATTAATTTTACTCTTTATAAAAATTTTATGTCTATAATTGTGTTGTTAATATTTTAGTTCATCACGAGGCTCCAATTTAAGTACTGCCTCACCTAAAGCACACAGAAAACTCCACGCTAATGATTCATGCTCTTGCGCCTATCCCCACCATTAGTATAAAGCAAATACTTCCATGCCTAAATGCCTTCTCAGGCTCAACGACAGGCAGTGCATCATTCAGAGTCTTTCCCACTACCCAAATAGTGCCGAATCAGGTTTCTTCTCAAACCCAGGTTTCTGATTCCTTTCTTCCTTGCCATTTCTACCATTTGAGTCGGGATTGGCTCCCTTTTGCAACCTGTAGTGACCAAATCCTTTTCAGCTCCACCTCTGTCTTCATTCTTATTCTTCGACCCCTTTGCCTGCTAGGGCTACCTGGGCTAAGATTGCTGCTATGGCTTGGTTACGAGATGACATCAATTAGGGTTCCTGGGTTTCTTGAGGAGGAAGAAGACGAAGGAGGAGCATTTGATTGAGAGAGAGAGAGAGAGGAGCTTTTTCCTTCTATTGCGAAAACGGATTGCAGTTGGTTGTTTGTCCAATTAATGACGGGAAGAGAGAGAGAGAGAGACGGGAGGTGATAGGCGAGTTTCAGAAATTGAGAGAAAAAGAGAGGAGAGAGAGATGAATAGAAGGGCATGGGTTTGATAGATAGGTTTCAACTGAAATCTATGGTTTTACTTTGAATTTCATAAAATTCATATCTTAGTTTTAAATCCATATTTTTACTTCTATTTCACTGATCTAAACAATTAATATGGATTTCATTCTCATTTTTCAAACCCATACCTCTTAACCAAACACCCCTTCAGATTCAAAGAATAGGTACAAGCGCTGATCAATGTAAATAGTGAGACTTCTTGAATCAACTGGTGTGGTGATAATCATTTCAATCTTGCTAATTAAAATGAACTAAACACATATAGTTAATAATAATGTTTCATGTTTTTTCCCTCCTTTTTCTTATTGGTGAAAATATATTTAAAAAATGATATTTAGATATTATTATAAATATTCATTTTACCGATGGACAGTTAGCATAATAAGAAGGGCATTAGTGGTTTAGAATTGAAATAATTATGTTGGGAGAGCTCCCCTTAAAAAGGGCCCGACAACAAACTCGAACCGTATTAATCAGAATATAGTTTTGAATACTGATTGACCCAATACCAAAAAAAACATTCATTTCGTTATAAATATTTAGTTTAAATTATATTTATAGTAACAAAATTTATAATTATGAACTAATACTCAAGAAGCTTAGGGGGCGTAAAATTCAATTTTGACTTTGATATCACAAAGGGATCTACACAATCACTCTTTTTTTTTTAATATGTGATAAGATCGTATGTTTGTAGTGTACAGATTCGAGCGAAATGTGTCACATAGAGTCTGAATATGTGGCTAAATTTTAGTATGTTATAAAAATAGTTAAATTTTCATATATATATATATATATTTCAAGAAATGATTATTCAAGAAATAAATGGATTCTACAAAGTGAGTTACACTATTTCTTTCCAAAAGGAGATATTTTTCTTAAGAGAACAACATCTCAAGAAAAAGAATTCCTAATGATTCCAAATTCAAAATAGATATCAGGTCCAATCCAATCATTTTAAAAGATCCACTCACATTTTGGATAATTCTAGCAAAGGCCCAAGATACTCTATTTGAGGTGGCAGGAGGAAGAAAAAACTGAGAGTTTTCCTTTTTCTTTTTTGGTTATAAAAATAAGAAATAAGATATTTTAGAATAGTAATACCTAAACCTTTTCTGTTTTTCCTACCCATACTTGATTAGGTTGGTATATAAAAGTTGTTTAATAAAAAATAATTCCCAAATAAAACTATTTTTATTAGATTGGATTGTCAGTGAAAATATTTTTTTTTTTTTGTCAAAATGCCAAGTAAAAATCAAAGAGGAGGTATTTTAGAATACCTCTGAATGTACCTTTCATTTTCCTTTAGCTACCAATCCTCGAACCTGGGAGTACAACCGAACCCAAAGGTAGTTTCACCGCTAATACCACAACGGATTGGTATTGCACGCCTTTATTTTCTTTAGTATAAGCAAGACAGTTTCTTAGTACTTTTAAAAAAAAAAAAAATTATATCTTCTTAAATCAAATGGCTTGGTGATAACCATTTCAATCTTGCTAAGTGAATTGAACTAAACGCATATAGTTAATAATAATGTTTCATATTTTCCTTCTAAAATATTTCTTTTTCTCGTTTAGTGAAAATATTAAAAAAAAATGATGTTTAAATGTTGTTATAAGTATTCGTTTCGTGATACAATATTTAGTTTAAATTATAGTAATAGATATACTAACAAAATTTATAATTATGAATTGATACTCAAAACTAGAAGCTTAGGACGCGTAAAATTCAATTTTGACTTTGATATCACAAAGGGATTTGCACAATCACTCTTTTTGTTTTAAAAGAAAAAAAATGTTATAAAACCGTATTTTTGTGGTAGAGATTTGAGGGAAATGTGCGGCTTGGAGCATGAATGCATAGTGTGCAATGACCTTTGAAGATCATTTTGTAGACACACTTCCTTCCTATTTCTTCGAAAATACACGTGTCTACAAAGGCTTGAACATGAGATCTTGGGAAAGAATTTAAATAAAAGCTCTTTATCACTCGACTGTCCTTATAAAAACTATTATTATTATTAATATAGCACATCTAATCTCTTATATCCCAAGGCCTTTATTGTCAAATAGTACTATATTGTATTCAAATGTTAAATTTCACATTTCTTCTCAAATCTAAATAAATTATATTTTGTGCCGGTGCAATGATAGTTCAAGTGATGACTTATAGATATCTTTGACCAGAGGTCAAGTTTAAGTATAATTAATTAAACACCCTTTAGATAGAAGGGCATGATACAATTTTTTTCCACCTTTTTTTGACGAATTTGTCTATTTTCAAGCTTATCTTAAAAAAATATTTATAGTTTAAATTTGATATTATACTATATGGTAGGAATTAATATGAATGCCCAAAAAAAAATTACCATGTCAATTCTTCATTTCCCTTTATTCTAGAACCCTTTCTTCTCCCACCTCCCGCCCCCCCCCCCAAAAAAAAGAAAAAAAAAAGAAAAAAGGAAAACAAGAAATTGTGATCATTAAAGTCACCCCTAGGAACAGATTTATCTTCCTTTTCAAATGGGTTGCTCAAGAACAAATGGGGCTTAATCTTTCTTCTCGTTAGAAAGTAAGTTAACAATCACCTTTTATAGAATTTATTTGAATAATATGTTGTTATATTTATGCCGTTATGAGAAGAGATTATTAGGTAATTACCAATCTGTTGAATAATCCATGTATATGGATGATGTGTTGAATCAAATTAGAATTCTACATCATACTTAAGTGTCCAATTATTACAAACAGAAGTTCACTTAGGCCAATCTTTCAATATTGAATTTTCAAATTCTGCCACAAAGAAAGTGAAGGAAAGAAAAATGAAGAAGAATATAGCCTATGCAATGTATCAAAATAAATAAATAAATTGGGAAGAGTCAAGACAAGTTAAGATGAGGTACTTAAGTTTAGGGAACCTCTCACTTTCGTCTTCACCTATCAATCCTCAAGAATCATACTTCTGACCCAAGCCTAGGAATCTTTTTCCTTTCTGGGTTGTGATCTTCCCTGAAGGTCCTTGCAGCAATGTATCGGGGTTACTTGGTCGTGACAGGGAAAAAGTGGAGGTATTTTAGAATACCTCAAAATTGTTTTGCTTTCTCTTTTGGGTACCCATTCCTCGAACCTAGGACAAGAACAAACATAAGTCCTAGGTGGCTTCACCACATAGACCATGAAGGATTGGTGGCATCTTTCTCAGAAATACTGCAGATCATTCCTATACACAGCATTTAAAGGATTCAACCAAGTACAACAAGGGAGCTTCACAGCCTCTACAATATTAGGCAATCGCAAATTGCTCCTCAACTGATCATTCCAAAAGAACCAATCTAAAGTAAATTTATAGATAAATTTAAAGTAAATTCAGTTCAATCACATAGATCTTAACTCAATATTAAATTTATAGATAATCTATTAGAGGAACCCACATCTTATGTTACAAGAATTTCCTTAGCCATTAGGAAAAACATAAACTTAGTTTTTTTTTTTTGTTTTTTTTTATCTTCTTTTATTAAAAAAAACATGAAAAAGAGAATGCGTGTGTTTTGAAAGAAAGCATGCTTTGGATGGACATTTGCAGAACTGTTGGGGAACGAACCAAGAAATGCTTTGTTTTTTACTGGAAGCACTTTTGGAAGGCGACGACATCCACGCAAAATGTACTTTGTTTTACATACACTTCATAACAATGCTGATAAATAAATAAATAAATAAATAAATAAATATTATACAGAGAGAGAGAGAACTCAACCCATGCTTTACTTTAGGCAATATTAACCATTTTTTTTTTTAAAACTAAGTTGTCCTTTTTGCAACCAAATACTTAAAAAAAATTTAATAGATAAAATATTTATCCAATATATAAAATATTTTCTAATTTAGTGTGAAAATAGAAAGAGAGTAACGTATATATACGTAATTTTTTTCTTATATTTTTTTTCAAAATACTTTTTTCACATTTTAAATTCGTAATCTCGAAATCACCAAAAGAAATAACTCCACCGTTTTCACTAAGATTCACCCCTTTAATTACAAAAAGGCAATAACGATTTTAGTTATATTATCAATGCATCAAATTTTTGTTTCTTAAAATAGTTAAATATATGTTTATTCTCAAAAAATGATCGTTCAAGAAATAAATGAATTCTACACAATGAGTTACACTATTTCTTTCCAAGAAAAAAAATTCTTTTTCTTAATTAAACAATATTAAAAAAAATACCTAAACTTGAGAGCGAGAGATAGAGAGAGACAGCTGATAAGTCTAACACTTGCGTGTCAAGTGTTTGGTCTCTGAGAGTATACTTGGGCTTTGGCGTGCAAAAGGTTTATATATGTTGGTACCATAAGAGCTGTGTGTATTTAGAACGTTGTAATTCTAGTTTTCTTATGATGAGATCTGGAAATCTCGAGATTCCGTAGTTGAATAATTTTAGGAGATTTATGATTTTTATCATTTAAAAAGTTTAATAATACGGGGAGATTTCTTCTCTTATTAATAAACTTTCAAAGGTCACCTTCCTCAATTAGGAAGCACATGTGTTATCCTCTACCGATAGAAATGATAATCTTCCCCTTGCCGATGCGGTAGAGGCAGTGTTGCCTCTAGTGTACCAAAAATCTCAGAAGGTTATAGACCAGTAAGATTATTGCCGCTGGCATTCGTTTGATGTGTCAAACCTTATCCACCCTTCGGCTAGATTAATCCCTATTTATTGACACATCTAAGCATTACATACCTCTTTAGATAGTGGGTTTCATAGAATTGAACATCATTGAATTGGGCCCTTTGACGGTGTCTCATCGAAGAGGATGAAAGTTAGGACATTTTACTACCTGAACTGTACCTGAGAAATAAAAAGTGATATTTATATGTCATTATAAATATTCATTTCGTTATGCAATATTTAGTTTAAATTATGTTTACAATAAAAAAATTTATAATTTTGAATTAATACTCAAGAAGCTTAAGGAGGGCATAAATTTTAATTTTGACTTACGTATCACAAAGGGATCCGTATTATTATTATTTTTTAATATGTTATAAGATGTATATTTGTAGTGAAGGTTCTAGGGAAATGTGTCACATGGAGTATGAAAACGTATTTAAATTTTAATATGTTATAAGGATAGTTAAATTTTCATATATATATATATAAATATATATATATATTAAGAAATGATTATTCAAGAAATAAATGGATTGTACAAAGTGAGTTACAGTATTCACATTTTGGATAATTCTGACAAAGGCCCAAGATACACGATTTGAGATGGGACGAGTGAGGGTTTCCCTCTTTCTTTTCTGGTTATGAAAATTTTGAAATAAGATATTTAAGAATAGAATATCTAAATCTTTTCTGTTTTTCCTATACATACTCGATTAGAATGGTAAATAAAAGTGGTTCAACTGTTCACATTCGATTCATATTGACTATTTTTATTGTGTTCCATTGATAATTATGTCGTACAATAATTTTCGAATAGTACAATAATTTTTGAATATAACAAATTGGATTGTTAGATAAAAATATTTTTATCAAAAACAATTCTCTAATAAAATTATGTTATTAGATTGGATTGTCAGGGAAAATATTTTTTATCAAAATTGACGAGGCATGATCCAAATATCAATCGATACGATATCTAAGTGTCTGAAACCCTACAAGATGTCTATGGTCCCAAAGGACCTAACCCTTTCAAACCACGAATATATCGGTCCGGATAGCGTGACCGACGAACGGATACATCCGATAAGATCGAATGCTTACCCCTTCTATCCGACCGATGACTACCGAATACTAAAGTAACCAAATACTTCTACTCTCAATCGGTAATACTCAATTGAATTTCATCTTGATTAAATTTTCTATTTTAATACAAAACGTATCTCTTAGATAAATAAGGAAACTTTTGAGGACTAATTGATAAGAGAAAAATCTTTCCGTATAATTCAATTTCCTAAATGATAATGATTTCAAATCATTGACACATGAGATTCGGGATCCTCGGATCGCCTCACAAGAAAATTAGGGTTATAACGCTCCGAGATCATACGACTCTAATGGGACATCAAATAAAAAGCTCTTGATACATCAAGACAGATAAGTCCTCTAAACTCGACACAGAACACAAAAAGTCATAGGAAGATCCCTCATCCCTTTCTTTATGTTTGTTTATCCTTTCAAATACCGTTTTTCTTGATTTGAGTGTTGAAATCTTCCCGTCGGAACACCCTCTGACAGTCTTTTATAGGTTTCAAAACCCCTCATTAAGTACCCGTTCAAGTCACAAAGAGACGGATCTGTAAAGTCAAGACCCACCTCGAACAGATTGGCGCTGTCTATGAGAAACTAGACTAATCATTAGTTTTTTTCACCAACTTTCTATCACTAAACTAAACATTACTACAGTTAAGAGAAAACGGATAGTTATCGAATTTGACGATGATGCTCTAATCAGAACCGACCCTAGTCACAATGATCCTCTAGTTGTTACTGTCAAAATGGAGTCTCATATGTTAAAAAGGTCTTCATCGACCAAGACGCAGATTGTGACATTCTTATTTGGGACGCTGTCCATCAAATGGGCCTCAACTCCTCACAACTTCAGCCTCCAACCGAATCTCTCAAGCGATTATTTGATAAGTACATCTATCCAGAAGGAACCATTCCCCTCACTGTGACTTTAGGGACTCTCCCTAATCACGAAACCGTCAAGGCCACCTTCTATGTCGTGATATTATTCTCACTGTATAATGTCATCCTCGGCCGACCGAGTCTAGACAAACTGGAAGCACTACCCAGTACTAGACATATGATGATAAAGTTTAGAATATTGGAAGTGATCGCTACTATCTGTAGTGATCCCAACTCCTACTCCCTCTTCGTTGACAGAGACAGGCAAGGAAACTTTCTTATTGGTACTCTAGAACTTAGAGGTAATATCAAACCAATGAACAAACCAGAACCAGGAGACGAGATAATCGAGATCCCTTTGACTGATGTTCCCAATCGGACTGTTTGGATTGGGGCTAGCCTGTCTGCGCCCCTACGAGAAGCTATTGTCAGCTGCCTGTAATGGTACTCCAAAGTTTTCGCTTGGTCCCCTGAGGACATGCCTGACATCGATCCGTTAGTCATCGTTCACAAGTTAATCGTAAACTTCGACTACAAGCCGATCAAATAGAAGAAAAGGGTGTTCGCCCCCGAATGCTAGTGAGCTATTCAATAAGAGGTCCAAAAGTTACTAACCACTGGGTTCATCCATGAAGTCAAGTAGCCTGAATGGCTAGCCAACGTGGTTCTGGTGAAGAAGGCCAACGATAAATGGAGGATGTGAGTAGATTTCACGGATTTCAACAAAACATATCCAAAGGATAGTTACCCTCTCCCAAATATTGACAAATTGGTGGACAATTCTTCAACCCACAAACTCTTAAGTTTCTTGGATATCTATTCGGGGTACAATCAGATACGAATGACACTTGAGGACGAAGAGAAGACAAGTTTCATCACTGAATTCGGTATGTATTGTTACTGAGTCATGTCTTTCAGTCTAAAGAATGTGGAGCAACCTTCCAGATGACATGCGTACGAAATCTTTAAAAATCAGCTCGGCCGAAATGTAGAAGATTACATAGATGACATGTTTATAAGAAGCACCAATACTGAAACTCATGTTATTGATCTTGAGGAAAGCTTCAGATGCTTGCTACAACATGCGACTGAATCTTGCAAAGTGTACTTTCAATATTGCGTCGGGTAAATTCTTGAGCTTTATGATCACCAATCGCAGGATTGAGACAAATCTTGAGAAGATACAATCTATCTTGGATATGTTGCCACCTCAAATGTTGAAGGAGGTGCAGCGCCTTACCGGTCAGATAGTGGCTTTAAGTCAATTCATGTAAAAACTCAGGGAGAAGTACAAACCTATTTTTGACATTTTGAAGAGATCCCAACGGTTCGCATGGACTCCTTAGTGCCAAACAGACTTCGAGCAACTTAAAAAGTACCGACCCCTCTGCTGCTCTCCCGACCGATTCCTGGTGAGAAACTTTATCTTTATCTCTCTATTTCTGATCAGGAAATTTACTCTATCCTTGTAAGACAGAACTCAACTATTTAGAAGCCGATCTATTACATCAGTCGAATACTCAACGAAGCCGAAATCAATTATTGACTGATCAAGAAGATAGCATACGCCCTGGTCATTTCAACCAGATGACTTCGGTCATACTTTCAAGCCCATATCATCGTGGTACTTACCAACCAATCGTTGAAAGAAATCTTCTAGAAGAGAGATACCTCCGACCGTTTAACCAAATAGAGTGTCGAATTTGGTAAATTCGACATCTAATATCAGCCTCGACTTGCGATCAACGGCCAAGCCTTGGCCGACTTCATTCTCGAATGTACCCTTCCGGCTACAGCTACACCTGAGTTTACCAGTAATCCTAACGAATGATCGTTGACACACTGGACCATACATATTGATGGATTCTTAAATTCTTCGGGTAGTGGTATCGGGTTTATACTAATAGGTCTGGACAACTTCAAAGCAAAATATGCTCTCAATTTTGACTTTAGAGCCACCAATAACCAAGCGAACTATGAAACCTTATTGACAGAATTCCGAATCGCAACCAATATGGACGCCTGAACCATTCGGCTATTTATCGATAGCCAACTGGTAGTCAAGCAGATCGAAAGAGTTTATAAAACAAAAGACCAGTAAACAACGCGAGACAATATCAAGACTTGATAGGGTTGACATCTAACAAATCTCTCGCTTAGAAAACGCGAGAACCAATACGCTTTCCAAGTTGACTAGTTCAGATTCAATTGTCTATAGTCAAACAGTCTATATCGAAAATTTGCCATACCCTAATATCGATGAGCCTGAAAGGGTCCTGGCAATGGACCAACCTCCTAGTTGGAAAGATCCAATTGAAGCATACTTAAAAGACAATCGACTGCCCGACTCGCCGTTGGAGGCAGCTAAACTAAAGCGAAAGGTTGCCCATTATGCAATCATTAATGGAAGACTGTATCAAAAGTCTTTCACTCATCCTTTCTTGAGATGTCTGACCTCAGAAGAGGGAAACTATATTCTTTGGGAGACCCACGAAGAGATATGCGACAACTATTTGGGGGGCTTGGAATCTAGTCCACAAAACTTTACGCCAAGAGTATTACTACCCTACCATGAAGACCGACTCGAATGATTATGTCAAAAAATATGACAAGTGCTAATGATTTTCTTTGGTTCCACAAATTCCTTCCACCGAGCTTAGCCCCATAACAGGACCATGGCCATTCGCCCAATAGGAAATGGACATTTTCGGACTGCTCCCACCAACTACTAGATAGAGAAAATTCCTTATAATAGCTACTGATTATTTCACAAAGTGGGTGGAGGTCGAACCTCTAGCCCAAATAATAGCAATTAAGGTCCAATCATTCGCATAGACTCACATAACCACTCGACTCGATATACCTCGCGTCCTTATTACAGACAATAGAAAGCAATTCGATAATGCTAACTTTTGAGAGTTCTACACGAAATTAGAAATCAACCATCGATTCTTATCGGTCGCTCATCCACAGACCAATGGACTCACAGAGATAACTAATAGAATGATCCTTTAAGGACTAAAGACTATACTAGATGAAGCCAAAGGATGATGGGTAGAGGAGTTCTACATCATTCTCTGGTCGTACCGTACCACTTCTCGAAGGGCAACTAGAGAGACTCCATTCAGCCTAACACATGGAAGTGAAGCTGTCATAGTAGTGGAGATCAGAATCCACTCACTCCGGGTGACCCACTATGATTCCAAATAGAACGAATCTGCCTTGTGTGAACACTTAGATCTACTCCCTGAGTTACGGTAATTCGTATCGACCCGAATGGCTACGTATCAATAACAAATGACGCAATACTATAATCGCGAGTTAGAAGTTGAATGTTTAAACCAGGTGATTTGGTGCTAAAGAAAGTAGAAACTACTGGTCAACTCCAACCCGGGGGTAAACTAGCCCCTAACTAGGAAGGCCACTATCAAATATACTTTATGGTTCACTCGGGGGCTTATTGCCTTAATAACCTGGACGGATCGACCTTGCGCAGAACCTGGAATGTAAAGAACCTACGGATCTACTATCAGTAAGTCATATTGTTTCTCCTTAGACAAAGGTATCTACTATCGAGTAAGCCCTTTATGATTTTTCTTTCGATAGTTCTATCGTTTGATTCCTAATATTTCCACCCCAATCAGTTTTTACCTACCAAATGGATGTATCTCTCCGAATGAGTCTTAGTCACATTGTTCTATCGAAGGTATCTATCTCCTCGAATGGGCCTTAGTCACCCTATCCTATCAAAATGATTTATCTCTTTGAACGGGTCTTAGTCCCCCTATCCTACCAAAATGATCTATCTCCTCGAATGGGCATTGGTTGCCCTGTCCCACCGAAAGGATCTATATCCTCAAATGGGTCTTAGTTGCCCTATCTTACCAAAAGATTTATCCCCCCGAACGGGGCTTAGTCGCCCTGTCCAACCGAAGTGATTTATCTCTCTGAAGGGTTTTAGTCATCTCGTCCTAATGAAAGAATCTAATTCTTCGAGTGGACCTTGGTCGAAAGAGCAAGTACCATCAGTTAAATTCGTATCAATAGACAAACAAAACATACTCTTATCAACCTGGAAAGTATAAGTATAACACCCAATGTCTTTTACACAAGTGAGTCGATCACATAAGCGGCCCGACATACGAAAGAAATTTTGACAAACATAATAGATGACAACTAAGTGGAACAAATCTCTTTTATTTCCATATGACAAATACATGTTCGATTATATGAGTAATTATACTTTGCAAGTATCTCGATTGGACTGATTACATCATAAGAAATATATATGGCTACACTGCCTCTATCATTCGACAACACTGGAGAGTATCAAAACAGTAAAAAGAGGAACAATGAAAAATAAACAGCAGCCCCAAGTACCGAAGATTGCAGAAATCGTAAGTGAAACTTACATGCAACAATCTGTAGCTCTATTGATACAATAGAACTGTCGAAAGGAGGACAAATCGATCGGGATGGGATTCGAAAGATGCATCAGAATATCATCAAACTTTCTTCCATCACCTGGCTCCCTACATACAACCGGTACGCCCTGCCACCCAACTTGGAAGGACACTCTTTTCTTAAATCCCAGTTAGGGGCCCTAACGGGAACCTTGATGAAACCCATCGTGGTATTTGGATAGCGAATAGCATGACAAGCCCTTATATCAATAGTCCCCATTCTTGACGAAATCTCATATTAATAGAAACAACTAAGTTTTGCAAATCTGAAGCGTCCTTTTGAAAACCCTACATGGAATACAACTCTAATAAGGAGAAAACCCTCAGGCATAAAGAAACTCACTGAAGTAACGCAATGTCCCACAATCCCTATTTATAGATAAGAAGAAATCTCTTCAAAATCTTGGAGCAGTTGAAGCGCTTCCCTGAAATGCATATGAATCAAGTGGAAAAGTTCATACCGCCTTACCTTTCTGCGCGACATTAATTTTGAATTTAATTAAGTGGAAGGTAGAACGTATTAATACCAGTGAAAAACGGAATTGTTGAGACAAGAGGGGGACTTCTATCCCATTCACTTTAATTTCGTATCAGTTGCAGACGATTCGTATGATTTCAAGAGACGTGTATCGCCTACTTCCATACCTTTCAAACTTCTCGAGAAGCGAATTTCACTCATGGCATCTCTCTTACAAATCGACACTATGAGTCGGGGGCAATGATTAGACATGATATAAATAGCAGTCAGTGCAGTATCCGGGTACTCAAAACCCGACAGGACACCTATAGTCCCGAAGAGCCTAGCCCCTTCCAACCATGAACATATCGATTCGGACAACGCGACCGACAAGTAGGGCATCCAGTAAGATCGAATGCCTACCTCTTCTATCTGACCGATGACTACCAAATATTAAAGTAACCGAACGCTTCTACTCCCAATCGGTACTACTCAACTGAATTTCACAATGATTAAACTTTCTATTTTAGTACGAAACTTATCTCTTGAATAAGAAAAAAAAACTCTTGAGGATCTAATTGATAATGGAAACAATTTTTCCGTATAATTCAATTTTCTAAATGATAATGATTTTAAATTTTTGACGCTTGAGATCCTGGATCCTCAGATCGCCTCACAAGAAAACTAGAGTTATAATATCCTGAGATGATACAACTCTAGCGCGACATTATATAAAAACTCTCAATACATCAAGCCAAGTAAGTCTTCTGGACTCGACACAGAACACACAAAAGTCACAGAGAGATCTGTTCTTCTTTCCTCTCTGTCTGTTTATCTTTTCAAACACTGCTATTTCTGATTTGACTATCAAAATCTTTCCAACAAGAGTATCCTCTGACGGTCTTCTCTAACAAAAATGCTAGGTAAAAATAAAAGAGGAGGTATTTTAGAATACCTCTAAAATTACCTTTCATTTTCCTTTGGCTACCAATCCTCGAACCTGGGACTGAAACCTAATTCAAAGGTAGGTTCACCGCTGAGATTGCAATAGATTGGTGCTCGAACCACACACCATCTTTTTTAATATAAGTTAACAAATAGGTTGACAATAACCATTTCAATCCAGTAAATTGAACTAAATGCATGTAGCTAAAAATAATGTTTCATATTTTCCCTCCTAAATATTTCTTTTTCTCATTGAGTGAAAATATAAAAAATGATATTTAAATGTTATTATAAGTATTCATTTCCGTTATACTATATTATTATTATTTAATATAGCATGTCTAACTCATATATCCCAAAGCCTTTGTCAAATAGTTTTATATTGTGTTCAAATATTAAATTTCACATTTCTTCTCAAATCTAAATAATATTTGAATACAATATAATACTATTTGACAATAAAGGCTTTGGGATATAAGAGATTAGACAAGCTACATTAAATAATAATAATAATAATAATAATATAGTATAACGGAAATGAATACTTATAATAACATTTAAACATCATTTTTTATATTTTCACTCAATGAGAAAAAGAAATATTTAGGAAGGAAAATATGAAACATTATTTTTAGCTACATGCATTTAGTTCAATTTACTGGATTGAAATGGTTATTGACAAGCTATTTGATTTATATATATATATATATATATATATATATATATATATATATATATATATAATACATGTACCAAGAAACTGACTTACTTATATTATAGAACATGGTGTGCGGTTCTAGCACCAATCCATTGCAATCTCAGTGGTGAAACTCCCTTTGGATTAGGTTTCAGTCCCAGGTTCGAGGATTGATAGCCAAGGGAAAATGAAAGGTAATTATATTCTGTACCAGGGCAATGATAGTTCAAGTGATGACTTATAGATTTCTTTGACCAGAGGTCAAGTATTAAGTATAATTAATTAAACACCCTTCAGATAGAAGGGCATGACCCAATTCTTTTTTTCCTTTGTTTTTTTTTTTTTTGGATGAATTTGTCTATTTGATATCTTTGTGACATGCTTATCTTAAAAGAAAATCTTAATATTTTAAATTAGATATTATATTATAAAATTTATTCTTAAATGATAATTTTAAATTTGTACGGAAATTTTTGATTTTTTTTTTTAACTCTATTTTTTCGGCTAATGTTTTTTACTTAAAAATATTAAAATTAAATAAAAATCATTAAGACAAAATTCAAACAAGAATCCCATAAAAAAAAAATAAAACAAGAGTTAATAGAGAAAAAGGATGTGGCAATAAAATTTCTACTCTATCAATTCGTATTAATATTCAAATTGACGAAAGTGTATGTGCTTGGGTTTTACTGTTATTTCTTTTTCTAAGCAAAAGATTAACCAAATTTTGGATAACCAAAATTAATGTCGTGTAGAAGTGTCGGTTGAATAAGCAATAGGGTTTAGTGGGAGAATTGATCAATAGATAATTAGTTTAATAAAAAAGACAGTAAATTTTTTAATTAAAACTCAGAGAATGAAAAAATTACGTTAGAAAAGCTTTCTCTATAGAGGATTCAATAATAATTCGAGTCAAATTAATCGGAATATGATTCTAAATAGCTGTTGATCAAACACATAATAATAATAATAATAATAATAATAATAATAATAATAATAGGATCACAATTTGCCAAGTTCATCTGAGCCACCCAACTTGTCATGCCTGCTTGAAAATATGCAGGCCATGCCAAGTTGCAACACGCCCCTTCACCATACACTCTCCGTCTCCCTCCAACCTGGTACGAGGACGGCATTATCGCGCGGTGTTGATCGAGCCTTAATTTCGTATGAAAATGACCAGACTTTCATAATTTCCATAAGAAAAATTAGTCCCACTAGTTTGATTATGCCCTTGTGAGAAGAGATTATTGGCTAATTACCCACCTATTGAATAATCTGTATATTGATTTTTTTTGTTACAACAATAATCAAAACCCGTATCATGTGATTGGAAAAGGGAGACTGTTGTCACTGAACTGTTCTATCTTTGTATATTGATGATATGCTGAATCAAATTAAAATTCTACACCATACTTTGTGTCCATTTATTACAAACAGAAGTTCACTTAGAGCCATCTTTCAATATTGAATTTTCAAATTTTGCCACAAAGGGGGAAAAAGAAAAGGAAGAAGAACATAGCCCAATAAAATGAAGTCAAAATAAATAAATAAATTGGGAAGAGTCAAATACGAGTTAAGATGAGGTGCTTAAGTTTAGGGAACCTCTCACTTTCATTTTCACCTATCAATCCTCGAGAACATAGCCCTATACAATGAATTCAAAATAAATAAAGATGAGGTGCTTAAGTTTAGGGAACTTCTCACTTTCATTTTCACCTATCAATTCTCGAGAATTATACATCCGACCCAAGCCTTTAAATCTTTTTTCGTTTTACCCTTTTCTTTAGGCCCATTCCTTAAATTTTGAACAAGTCAGTCTAATAAAATAGAGTATTAAATTTTTTAATCAAGTTTTGAATTCAAAATTTGAAAATAAAGGCAAATTATACTAAGAGAGTTACCTCTTAATAAGGTTCTCACAGATGATCAAATTGAATTAATCGGAATATGATTTCTGATATCGAGAAAACTTGTTCATGGCCATAAAATAATAATTATTAAAAATTCATATAATTTTAACTAAAAATACAAAAATATTAAATAAAGTAAATAATTTAAGAAATTTGTACTCTACACATTTTTATTTATTCAAATTCATTTATAGTTGATTCTGAATTAAATAATTAATAATTTATTTTTTAATGTAAATAACTAAACTATTCGCGAAATATTCATATTTCATCTTGTTTCACAATTTTATTTTCAAAATTTTCATTGCGGAGAAAGTTTGTTCACTTTATTGAAATTGAGAGAGTCAAGATAAGACGAATCAAAGAGTTAAGATAAGACAAATCAATCTATTAACTAAATAATAATATTTTTTTTTGGTGTCTTGACCACCCAATATCTAAAATTTCATTTCGACTAATCTGGATCGACTTACTATTATATCCTTTTCAGGGAGAGGTCTCCCAACGTGTTTTTTTTCCCATTTCCATGATGAGTTGAACCTGTGCATAATTAAGCGATATTAGTACATTTCCTATTAAATCAACCAACATCGGTCTAAATAATAAATATTTGATTTTTCAGTTTCCACCAACTTCATGCACAACTATAAAATGGTCATTAAATATTAAAAATCTTCATGTTTTAACAAATCTATTTCATAATGTTACAATTGAATTTTCAAATAAATTTGCTCTTATTCACTAAAATTAAAAGATAGAATTTCTTAATTAAATAATATACGTCATTAATTTTAAATGACTTAAAATCATATTTTGGATTCAAAATAGAGTTAAGAATAAGAATCTCCATTATGTACTTAGTAAATTTGCTATTCAATTCTAGTATATTGTAACAATAAGAATTTCACTCCAATAAAAATTTTTTGATGTCAAATCATCTTATTCTACACATAATTTAGTTAAATCCACAAAATAAGAATAATTCATATCTAAAATATCAACTTTATGCTAACACAAAATGTTTTTAAAATGTTTAAAACATAAAGATTTTCAACATAAGGACCATTTAGACATGAAAGGTCCTTATGTTGTGGGCCAAGGTAGATTTCAAAGAAAATCCACGTGATTAGACATTTATCATAATTTTTTAAAATTATATTATTATTTGAATTATCGTAATCTTTTTCAAAATGAATTGATTATCTTTTTTTTTATAACTAATTTTTTTCTTTTTTATAGAGTCATAATTATTTTTTTATCTGTCTTTTTTAATCTCTGAACAAAAAAATTAAGAAAATCGAAAGCAACCAAAGACATGTTGATTTGGTATCGCATCTGGAGTTGAAGTGATGATGTGGCTCATGCGTGTCAGCAGAGTGATGATCGGGCACATGCTACATCAACGAAGCGACGTCGTAGCACATGCCACCTAATTATGATAAAGTAATATTATTGAATTATTTTTAAAAGAAATGAGGAGGAATTAAATAGGGTTTTGATTTTAAACGGTGAGAGTGTTAATATTGTATTAAACAAGATGGGTAGTAAAATAGTCTGATACTGATTCAAGAAAAGGATATAAATTTGTGCTGAAAACCCAAAAACCTAGATGATGGGCTTAGCTCTAAATTATTCATCTAGAAAGCTAGAATGTTAATTTGATTATTACCACTATAATCTCGAATTGCTCGCTTGAAAAGCAAGCCCTGCAATGACGCAAGCAAAACCTAATCATCTGTAAATTGACTGTTGTTAATTTCCTAATCAAATAATTAATCAATTAATTGAGTCTTATCTCTACGCATTAATTAATTATTTTGACAGTCGATCTAATAGATAAGAGTTTTAAATTTTTTAAATAAGTATTGGATTCAAAATTTAGGAATAAAAGAAATTACGTTGAGAGAATTTTCTCATAAATTGAATCAGATAACATTTCAATTAAATTAGTTAAAATATAATTTTAAATACCGATTAATTTTTTATTTTTAAAAAAAAGCCATTTGTTTCTTACACTGCAACTAATTAATCATTTAGATGGCTGAATTGAAAGGGAAAAAAATGGGTTTGCCCAAAGTTGTCTGCAATGGCCGTATCCTTGGGCCTGGCCAGAAGGGAAGACAACTGGACACAAACACAGATTGGCAGATTAATTGAAATTCATTAGACCATTTCTTTTGGTTTTACACCCTCACTCGTTTATTACGATGAAAAAAATTATATTTCTGATTATTTCAATTAATCAAGGGAAAACCATAAAATGATAAAAATTTTACAAATTTAAAGTGAATTCAGTCCGAGAAGCTAAAACACAACAATCTAAACTCAATCTTCATTCTATAGATAATCTATGAGAGAAACCCACGTCCTATATTACCAGAATTTCTTAATCCATTCGATTCAAAATTTAAGAATAAAAAAAAATTATATTAGGAGAGTTATCTCTTAAATGAGTCTAATAAGCACTCGAATAGAAATAATTGGAATATGATTTTAAATACCGGTTAGTATAATAAAGAAAAGGAATTTCCTTAGCCATTGGGAAAGACATGAACCTAGTTTTTTTCCCCTTCTTTTATTAAAAAAAAAATGGAAAAAAGAGAATGTGTGTGTTTGAAGAAAGCATGCTTTGGATGTGTTAAAAATAAATAGGCCCATTTGGGCCCAAAAGGTTATGGCCCAAACGGGCCCAAAGTCCCCAACGGCTATAAAGCTGTTGGGGAGTGGACAAAATGTCCACTCCCTCCCTTTTTCATTCTTTTTAATTTATTTTAATTTATTATTTATTACTTTCTTTCTCCTCTCATCTTCTATAAATAGGAAATCTCTCTAATCTTGTAAACACAATTTGAAAGACAATCTTTCTTCCAAAAACTCTCTCTTATCTCTTTTTTTTTTATTTTTATAATATTTGAGATACTCTTTCTTTTTAATTCTCAATAGAAGAAATTCTCTTCATTCTTCAATATTGTCCTCTCAATAAATATTTTTTCTTTCTCTCTTTTATATTCGATTACAATCTTATCTCTCTCTGTTCATATCTAAATTTGTGTTCTAAACTTTTGTAAAATTCATTCACTAGTATGTGATGGCATGGCATGATTAAGAAAGTTCTGTCTAGTGACAAATACTTGTCGAAGGAAAGAGGCATTTAAACGAAGACAGACGAGCTCCACCTCTTTCCTGGGAACTTTCCTGGTGTTTCTACTACAGAACGGTTTGGATTGAACTTAAGTGAGGATTACAAATTTCTACATGGTATGAAAACAGAGTTCTATTATTCTTCAAATGGCAAATCCTCTACCCTCATTTACTTCATTTCAAACCCACCTTTTTTCTTCCACAATCCTAACCTCCAAAAATTATTTTCAATGGGTAGGGCACATCAAAAGGTCACTCAATGCTCTGAAACTTTTAAAATTTATAATAAGTGAATCTCTTGGTATTACCAACCTTGCATATGAAGAATGGAAAGAAAAAGATGATCAAGTTTTCATTGTCCTCTCTAGTGCCATGGATCAAATTCACAAAAATATGGTGTCATCTTGCCCAAACTCTAAAACTTTATGGGATCAAATATATGATCTATATGGGCAAGAATCCAATGTGGGAAGAATTTTTGAAATCAAGCGGAAGATTGCTAATATTCAGAAGGGGGAAAAGATTCTGTCCCAACTATTTGGAGAATATGAAGATCTATGGAATGAATTGGAGATGCTGAGACCTCACACATGTGATCTAAAAATATTGATGAAACGAAAGGATGAAGATAAGTCTTTCGGCCTTCTTGTTTCTCTTGGCGAACGCTTCTCAAATGTCCGCCAAGAAATTTTTCAGATGAAGGATTTCCCCACATATCAAGAAATTCGATTCTTAATTCAGAAGGCTGATGCCAACATGCGGCTTGAGGAGGCTTCACAATCAAAAGTTGAAGTCCATGGATTTAAAGTTGAGCAGCAAATCTCTATTTCTACACCAGAATAACCCATTGCCAATAAAGTCTATCAACCTCCTTACAAGAAAGGATGCTCACATTGCAAGAGGTTAAATCATACTAAAGAGAAATTTTAGCTTTTTCATTCTCATCTCAAACTAGAGCATCTTAAAAGAAAATAATAAGGAATACCAAAAGTGGTGCAAAATGTAGTATTGTAAACAGCTCTTGAAGGCATCACCAAACTATTAAAATAAGTCACCAATAATTCTGGTAACTTCTCAAACTCCACTCATTATTATAACAATTGGTTAATAGATTCAGAATACGACTATCATATGGTTAAGGATAAAGAAAAGATAAAATGTTTAAAACCACATATCAATCCTAAGATAATCAAAGTAGCTAATGGACAAAATTTGAAGGTTAAAGAACTTAGAGAAGTTGAATTTTTTGGAAAAAAATTAAATGTCTTGTATGTTCCTAAATTCACTTCCAATCTTATGTCAATTAGTAAGATAACTAAATAACAAAATTATAAGGCTACTTTTGATCCTGATACTGTTATTTTTCAGGATCTCAAATCAAATCAAGTGATTGATAGTGGATCTAGAAGAAACAACTTATATTTTTGGATCAAGGCAACCGAGCTCTTGTAACATAAGAAGGAGATAATCAACTATGACATGCTAGATTAGGTCACCCAAATGATCAAGTCTTGAAAATGGTTCTTCCAACAAAATTTTGTAAAAATGATCATTGTGAAATATGTATCTTTGGGAAGTAAACCCGAGTATCTTATCCAATTTCAGAAACTATTTATAAAAATATCTTTGATCTTGTGCATTCAGATATATGGTCATCTCCTGTTGAATCTAGAAGAGGTTTGAAATACTTTATACTTTTATAGATCATAAATCTAGATATACATGGGTGTACATGCTTTACACTAAGGCACAAGCTTTCGAAACATTTCAAAACTTTAATAACTTTATTTTGAAACAATATGATGCTCATATTAAAACACTTAGAACTGATAATGGAGGTGAATATATGAGTAATGAATTCAAAGTATATTGAGAAAACAAGGAAATTATTCATCAAACATCTTGCCCTTATACTCCACAACAAAATGGAGTAGCCGAAAGAAAAAATAGGCATTCACTAGAAATAACAAGAACCATGATGTGTTTTGCAAATATGCCTAAGATGTTTTGGAGTGATGCAATTAGTACAGCTGCACATATAATTAATCGACTTCCCACAAATATTCTCAAGGGAAAATCTCCTTTAGAGATACTTAGAAAAGAAAAACCATCTTTATCTCATCTTAAAATATTTGGTTGTACATGCTATACTCATATTCCTTCTCAAATGAGAGATAAATTAGAAAGAAAGGGAAGACGTTATATCTTTATAGGCTATGCATCATTTCAAAAAGGATACTTATGTTATGAACCCGAAACTAGTAAAGTTTATACATCTAACGATGTAGTATTTTTAGAAGATAAATTTTATTTTAAAGAATATAATAAAGATAAAGATTTCATAAAAGGAGATTTACAAACTTTTTTTTGGAAATTCCCAAGAGTTGAAAATAAATCTTCCCAAGAAATAATTATAGAATAAAATATGGAATAAGGGGGAGAAGAAGAAAATTCATTAGAAAATGAAGAGCCAAATGAGCAAAGGGGAGAACAAATTAATGAAGAAATTCTTATAGAGCCATCCTCACCACCTCCTCCACTTAGAAGATTCACTAGGTTAAGACATCCTTCAGAATGATTAAATAAGGAAATTTATTATAATTCCAAAGTTACATCTCATCCAATTTCTAATTTTTATACAACTAACAATGTTTTCTCTAGTCATCAAGAGTTTTTGAATGACATTGACCAAGTGCAAGAATCTTTGAACTATGAAGAGGCTAATGCTCATCAAGGATGGAGGAAGGCTATGAGGAAGAATTGGATGCTCTTACCAAGAATCAAACTTGGAAGATCACCACTCTTCCTAAAAGAAAGAAAGCGGTAGGGTGCAAGTGGGTTTACAAGGTCAAGCATAAGAGTGATGGAACAATCGACCATCTCAAAGCAAGACTTGTAGCCAAAGGTTTCACCCAGACATATGGAGAGGACTACATTGAAACTTTTGCTCCCATCGCCAAAATGACCACAGTCCGAGTCCTATTGTCTTTCGCAACGAATTGGAGTTGGCCAATGTTTTAAATGGACGTGAAAAATGTATTCTTGCAAAGAGAATTAGAGGAGGAAGTTTACATGCGACTTCCTCAAGGGCTTGAAGGCAATGATGGACAAGTATGCAAACTCAAGAAGGCCATCTATGGGTTGAAACAATCTCCCCGAGCCTGGTATGCTAAACTTATCTCCGCTCTTTTTAGTTATGATTTCTCTAAGTGCAATAGTGACTCCTCTTTATTTACAAAATTTTTTAATGAAAATGTCACAATTGTACTTATCTATGTCGATGACATAATCATAACTGGGAATAACGTAAAACAAATAGATCAAGTTAAAAATTTCCTTAAGTCTAAATTTGAAATTAAAGATTTGGGAAAACTAAGATACTTTCTAGGTATAGAACTTGCCTACTCCTCTAACGGGCTTATTTTATCCCAAAGAAAGTATACATTTAATCTTTTACAGGAAACAGGTAAATTGGAAGCTAAACCTACTTGTAGTCCAGTCTCAACCTATGAAGAAGGAATGGATAACGATTAACAATTTGCCGATATTTCGAGATACCAGAGACTTGTTGTAAAATTCATTTATTTGATGATCACTAGGCCAGATATAGCATATGCAGTTAGCCGAATCAGCCAGTACATGCACAATCCAAAAATGGGACATTGGAAAGCAGCCGAAGAGATCTTGAGGTATCTAAAGGGTTCTCCTGGACGTGGAATATGGATGAAGTGTAATCGAAGCTTCGAGATCACTGGATATTGTGATGCAGACTAGGCCGGAGATTGTCATGATAGAAGGTCTACAATAGGTTTCTGCATATTTGTGGGAGGTAATCTAGTATCTTGGAGAAGCAAGAAACAATCAGTAGTATCAAGATTCAGCGTGGAAGCAGAATATAGAGCCATAACAGCATCAACAAGTGAGATTGTGTGGCTTAAAGCATTAGTTAAAGACTTAGGGTTCAACGTTTTAATGCCAATTCAGCTTCTTTGTGATAACCAATCGGCTATTCATATTGCATTAATTCCAGTATTTCATGAACGGACTAAATATATTGAGGTGGATTGTCATTTTGTACGACAAAAGGTTGAAAACAAGACAATAATCACTCCTTATGTAAAGAGTAGTGATCAGCTTGCAGACATTTTCACTAAAGGAACTACAACGAGTCATATGAACAAAATTCTCAACAAATTAGGCTCTATCGACATATATTCGCCAAATTTAAGGGGAAGTGTTAAAAATAAATAGGTCCATTTGGGTCCAAAAGATTGTGGTCCAAATGGGCCCAAAGTCCCCAAGGGCTATAAAGCCGTTGGGGAGTGGATAAAATGTCCACTCCCCCCTCTCTTTCATCCTTTTT
The DNA here is from genome assembly GCA_037126225.1 of Dillenia turbinata. Lineage (NCBI taxonomy): Eukaryota > Viridiplantae > Streptophyta > Magnoliopsida > Dilleniales > Dilleniaceae > Dillenia > Dillenia turbinata. The sequence continues at coordinate 19,472,956 of JBAMMX010000028.1, forward strand.
TAATTTATTTTAATTTATTATTTATAACTTTTTTTCTCCTCTCATCTTTTATAAATAGGACTCTCTCTAATCTTGTAAACACAACTTGGAAGACAATCTCTCTTCCAAAAACTCTCTCTTATGTCTTTTATCTATTTTTGTAATATTTGAGATACTCTTTCTCTTTTATTCTCAATAGAAAAAATTCTCTCCATTCTTCAATATTGTCCTCTCAATAAATATTTTTTCTTTCTCTCTTTTATATTCGATTACAATCTTATCTCTCTCTGTCCATATCTAAATTTGTACTCTAAACTTTTGTAAGATTTATTCACTAGTATGCGATGTATGACATGTTTAAGAAAGTTCTGTCTAGTGACAAATACTTGTCGAAGGAAAGAGGTATTTAAGCGAGAACAGACGAATTTCACTTCTTTTTTGAAAACTTTCCTAATGCTTCTACTACAAAACGATTTGAATTGAATTTAGGTGAGCATTACAAATTTATATAGAATGGGCATTTGCAAAACCGTTGGAAAACAATCCTACAAATGTTCTGTTTACCAGAAGCACTTTTAAATGGCGATAACATCCATGCAAAAAGTACTTTATTTTGCATACACTTCATAATCATGCTTATGAATAAATAAATAAATATTATATATATAGTACCCAACCCATGCTTCAATCAGTCTAGGCAATATTAACCATTCATTTTTTTTTTTAACTAAGTTGTCCTTTTCGCTTCGAAATTCCAAATGTGGGCCAAAGAGGTTTTATTTCCTTCTTTGTAGATCAGCTAATTTTCTTTAAAACATTTCTTTCAGAACAATCGGCTAACTCTCAGCATTGGTAGTAGGCTACCTACATACCTTAACCACTACAATCTCAATTGTAAACTCATTTCACTATGTTATTCTTTTGGTCTTAACTGTGTAATAATTTCACTATATTGTTCTTGGCCTTAACTTATTCTCTTTGATTTTGATCTTTCCGAAGAGTTTATCATACTACGGTAAAATTGTCTTGTTGTATGTGATCTCTATCTCATATTTTCTGTTTGATCGATGCTTGGTGTGTTTTGATATACTTTCTTTTCTAGTGCTGAAGATTCCAACAAGTGTGCTGGGGGAAGTATAATCCATTGAGTCTCGTTGTTGACTTGATTGTATGAGCAAAACAAAAATTCTTAAGGTTAGGCGAAAGCATTTTTTTTATTTTTAAGGAAAAAAGAATGACAAGATTATCAAATCTAAATTCTTTGAGGTTAGGTGAAACCAAAAATCTATAGTATAGGGATAAATAACATGTTACAGTTACAGTTATAAAATTGAAATCATATAATTTCTATATTAAGCAATAGTAATAATTTTTGAAGGGAAAACAAGTTACAGTTATAAAATTGAAATCATAAAATTTCTAATACATATATAAAAAAATTATAGGGCCTTCCAACACCTCCGGGCCCTTAGTCCCTTTGCACCAGGTCATTTGGAAGACAATCTCATGAGTTTTGGACTGAATTCGTCAACCCCTATTATATTAATATATTAAAAGAGCCAAATCAAACTCCAGTCCACATGAGAGAGAGGGATTTGGTTTGGATTATCAATATATGATTTTGTTCAGATATTATGTTTTTATATAAACTGTTGCTGTTTGACAATCACGTTTGGTTGGTCTCTTAAGGAATATAATTATTCAAGTGCATATTTTTTTTTATATATAAAACTCTAACCTAAAATTAGGGATGACAATTTGTACCCAATCCGGTAGATATCAGCCCCTACTCTCCCCGGTGAATGTGGGTAAGGGGAGGGTGTGGAACAGGTGAGGGTATGAAATTTTCAAACCCGAGGAGAGTCAAATAAGGTGCAGGTATGAATTTTGTATCCAACGTCTACGTTACCTGACCCTCCATATATATATATATATATATATATACACACATACACATATACACACAAGGCGACTTGATTTAGAACTATAGAGTCAACCTATAGTACATATATATATAGGAATACTTGCAACTTTATTGCTTCGGAGTTTGTTTTTAGCATGAAAGGTAGGATTTTGAGTCCTCATCGCAATAGGTTACATTCAAATACAGTGGAAGTTTTGACTTGTTGTTGTAAAAATTGGTTATGGTTTGAAAAAGATAAAAATAATTATTTTGTTTTCATTAGTTTTTTTTTTTTTGATAAATTAAAACAATATATTACTCTAGTTGATTATAATTTTTCATTAATTTTTTGTTAACAACTTCAATGATATTTTCACCATCAATCATACCTTTAAATTTATGGATGATACAGATGATGAAGATGCGCCGAATGAAATGAAGAATGTTTATTGATAATTTGGACTGTGGCTATATTTTTGACATCTCCTCTTAGTTCTAACACTCTTTTGAAATCAAATAATTTGAATATAGTTATTGTCTTTATTTTGATTTAATTGAAATTGATTTTGAAATTTTGTTATTTGTGTTTTGATTAGAAAATACTATTACACTGGAATGCTAATATAGGTAAAGATCAAGTAGACCTGAGTGAAGAAAAAAACTTGCAAATATAACAAGTCGACTTGTTATGTGGGTGGATAAACTCGTGGATAGGGACAGGTAAAGGAGGGTGGAGGGTAGGGTATAAAACGTCTTATCCATCGTGGGTGGAAGGTCTAGATGAGTATGAAATTTTAAGGTAGAGGGGTGGGTAGGGTTTGATAGAAACTCGCTCCTATCCACCCTATTGTCATCTCTATCTAAAATCTTATTTAAAGGGTTCCAATATCTGATTAATGTCTAATTATTGAACCAATCAGACATTGGTGTTGTTACATTGTTATAAATTCCATGCAAGTTTTGTTTATATGACAACTTGTCATTATACTAGGATAGCAAATAAAAAATGTCATTTTACTCTTCAATATACTCGTGTCACAGCATTTTAAGTTGAGAACTGAAACGTTCATGTCATAGCATTCTAATCCAAGGCGGAATGAAATTTCACCGCATCAAACCCTCACATACAGAGAATATATAGCACCTTAACAATAAAATATTTTCGGAAGATCCTGCCTGCAAGATAAGGATTGTCTATTGATGACCGAGGGATTTTATATGCCGCAAATTCGAAACATATGTCCAAATCTGTTATATTTTAAAATTTCTTAATTTTTGGGTTTTTTCTAGAATTTAATATTAAAAAGATTTTAACCTTTCCTATACAATTTATTTAATCAATTGAATTACTTGACCATATAGCATTATTCAATGCCATTGACTGAGTTCACTTTGCTAGGTGGAGAACTGTTCATATCCAATTGCCTTCCATTTTTTTTTTGTTTTCATACCATCGGTATCTGAAATCATATTTCAATTAATCTGATTCAAAAAATAAACTTTTTTATTTTCAAATTTTAAATCCAAAACTTGATTAAAGAGACATAACACTTTATTCTACTGCACCAATTGCTCCGTAGTGTGTCCAATTGCCTTTATGCAAAGCATTATTCAGGCAAGTTCCCCACCTAAAGCTCAACACACAAAACGTCTTGGTACCAGCTCATTCGTAAAGCACTTTAAGGAAACTAATATATAATTTTGCAATTACAAAGAAAAAAATGAGTGGTTGATCAATAAGATTTTCCAAAAAAGATCCAATATCACATACATGGATTTTCTCATCCATTATGATTGATTCAACGGTAACAAATTTCCATCTGTCAACATATCCTTCTTATCAATTGTATCTTGATCACCACGACCAAGTATTTGGCTAGCATTGAAATGGTCGATCACACAAAGGACAATCCATCTAAGGGATAAAAATATTAGATCACTTAAAAGTCTTGAGTTCGAAACACTACAAGTAAACATGGTATCAACAACGAAAATTAACGATGAAAAATTATCCGTCACTAATAGTAACAAAATTGCAACGAATTAACGTCAGAAGTTACAAATTTAAAGAAACTAAAATTAATTAGAGATTATCATATCAAAAAATTAATTAGAGATTAGCGATAGATTTATCGACAAAATTAGCGACGAAAAAAATTCGTCACTATTTCCGTCGGTAAAACAGACGCAAAACAAATTATTATTTTGCAGGACAATTTTTTAACAAATTTGCAATGGATTAGTGATGGAATTAGGGATAGATTATTTCCGTCATTAATTCTGTAGGTAAAATAGGTGCGAAACTAATTATTATTTAGCGGGACAATTTTCCAACATATTTATGATGGATTAGCGATCATCGCTAATCGGTTGCAATATTTCTTTTATAAAATTATTAATCATTTTTTGCGATAAAATAGTGACGAAAATTAATAACGGAATATTTTATCACTAATCGGTCGCAAATGAAAGAGTTGTTATGAATTAGCGAGGGATTACCGATAGAATTTAGTGACAGATTTTTTCCGTTGCTACCGACGGTAATTGTCTAGGGTTAAAAAAAGGGGAGAGAGAGAATAGTGATTCCACGAAATCCCTTCCCTTGTGACTTTCTCTACTGTCCCTCACTCTTCCCTTCTCACTGGTGTTGGTTTGTCGCCGCCTCTCGTTAAAAGGGATACAAGTTCCGCCTCTCGAAGTACAATTTCTAACCTCGTCGCCGTTGACCCCCCATTCAGGTTCATCTCTGTGTCTTTGTGTGTGTGTGTCTCTCTCACACATTAGGGTTTGTGCAAAGAATGGTTGAGTCAAACTCAACAACCCTAATTTCTCTCTCTCTTAGATTTGTGGAGAGGCCAAATGTAATTTTTTTTTGGTTTGAGATCTTCTAAGCACTGTTGGCCCCCCTTTATACTTTGATTTTGTCGTTTCTTTTGGTTTTTCTCTCTAACTTCACACTACCATTCACAAACACTACTCGCGATCCCAACATTTTGAGAGAGAGAGAGGGAGAGAGAGATTGATGCTACAAGTAGTCCTAAATTTTACTTGGTGTGATCGATTCACTCTTAAAGAATATCGAGTAGATCGAGTTATAACTACAAACTTATATAAATGTAAAGGCAGGAAATGTAGTTTTCTTAGTTTCAATATCTCTAGACTTCTTTGAGTTGAATTTTAGTTTTTTTTTGGGGGGGTTTATTGTTGGTTCTATGATTGTATTCAAGTCACAAATTGGGTAACTGCATTTAAGCCCATCCAAGTGAAACTTTTCTATTGGTAGCTGCTGGGTTATGAAAGAGCAAGGTTGAGAAGAATGTATGGCCTGCAATTGCAGTTGGCAAGGTGAAGCCTATATTGCACAAATATTATCCACCATCTGAAGCAATAGAAACTCACCAGCTTTTGGAGAGTAGCACACATATAGCAAAAATTTTGCTTGTTCCTTAAATAGTTAGTGGCCTCAATAAGGTTAGCCTGTTGATAAACTTTCTGTACATAAAACTAAACTGATATACTAGATGATTTGAGCATGTATCAAGTCATGCAAACAAGTATCAAGTCCATCAATTTGTGCAATAAAAGGTGCCTCTTTGCTGGGGCATTTGCATTTGTCCTAGTTGTTTAGGCCCTTACCCCCATTTCAACTCTGGATGAGCATTTAGAGATTGTTTGTGTGTATGTATCTTGTTTCAATGTGCATTTTTTGGTTTTCTGGACAAATAGTGGATGGCATCTTATCTTAACAAGAAAACTTTTTAGTCTGACATTTATAATACTTCTATTTCCTTTTACGTCTTGAATTTTTGTTCTATTTGTTAAAATGAAGATATATTTAATGATTTATTATCTGCTTTGTTTTTACTTGTACATTTTTTAGAGTATTTGCCTTGATCTCCAGTGGTATGTTGAGAGCTGAGAGTTGATCGGAAGGCGTAGATCTCAACTTGGCGAAGCTCAAATCCCTCAAAATAGTCAATTCTTTAATCCTTAATTTTGCCCCAAAAAAAAGCTAGAGATCTGGGTCTTATCACTTATAGTTGTTTGGAAATTTTGATCGCAGGTCACACTAATTCTAATATCGCTTCCTCCTTCCAAGAGCAGGTTGAGCAACATTCTTGTTAGGAAATCCTCCAATTCCTCTTCTCCACATACTCTTTTTATCTGATCAAGTTGTTTTTGTAGCTCACTTGTTTACATATGTTATTCAACTATATCAAAGAAAAGGAGGCAGATGATTTATATATAGCTCAGTTGTTATAGCAATCAGTTTTTGGATGATCAATCGAGAATGATGAATCTTGGTTATTACAGTACTTTGATTGATTTGATAATTTATATAAACATCTCATGAATGATGAACCTTGTTTGAGTCCATTATTTTGTTTTAAGAGTCAATTATGTTAGACATAAAAGTTTGCTTGCTTATTAACAGTCAATTATGTTTATTCTATTACTGAAGACATTAAGGGATGTCTTATTGGGGTATGGCCTACTTGGCATATGGTGCCAAAGGAGAGCAAAGATAAGCTTTGGGAGCAATTTCATGTTAGTGTTTATTTTAAAAAAATTATGTTTATTATTGGTATTGAAACTGTGCATCTGGGTGGCAGATATGGCTCTACATACAGTCAATTATGTTTATTATTGGTATTGAGAGAGAGAGAGAGAGAGAGTATAAAATACATGCAAATAAGGGCTACAACTACTGCATGCAGGCCGGTTTTAGCCTTTGTTTCTTCTTTTGTTTTTTTTTTTTCAGCCTTTGTTTCTACTGCGGCTACTGCATGTAGGCTGGAATCATTAGAAAGTAGTTTTGAGAGAGAGAGAGAGAGAGAGTATAAAATAACAGTAAATAAGGGTTGCGGCTATTGCATGCACATTAGGAATCGTGCTTTAAGAGTATAATTTAGAGATCCAAATTAAAATAGTAGCAAATAAGCCTTTGTTTCTACTACATGGAGTTGCTTTTTTTTTTTTTTTCTTTTGGTTATAGGTAATATGAGTTGTTACACTTTCTTTTGCTCTAGGCATTGTTGATCAAATTAGGAGGTAGGATTAGGGATAATGAAATTGAGGGCTAAATTTGGAGCGCAACACATTCGGCCAGCATTCCTTTCTAAAGATTTGTATGTTGTGTTATTGCTTGAAGGCTAAAATGGAGAGCAACTTGTTGGAATCGTGCTTGTGCGCCCTGTGCTTGCCTCCGCGATTGAACCGTGAGGGCTGTGTGGTTGATTCCTTGCTGGAATCGTGCTTGTGCGCCCCGTGCTTGCCCGCGCAGTTTAACCGCGTGGCTTGTGCAGTGGAATCGCGCATGCCCACACCGAGAGATTTGTTTTGAATGTTTCTGGCCTTAATTAAGGATTTAGTAACCAGCATTTGTCCAACGTGTGGCTGATCTTTTTGCAATGAGTGCAATAACGGAAGAATCCGTTACTGTACAAATCTGTCGCTAATCCATCGATAATTTTATAACTTATGTCGATATATCAGCAACGGATTAGCGACTGATTTTTACGTTGCTATTCCATCGCAAATCTTAGTGACGAATTTTTTTCATCGTTAATTTTTAACAAGTTTTTAGCGATGGAATTTTTATTTTCAGCGATGAATTTTTCCATCGCTAATACCTTGTTTTTCAGTATTGAAATTTAAAAAAAAAAAAAAAAAACTATGTTGAAAGACATTTGGATCTAACAATACTCGAACCGAGTATAATTTTAAATATCGATCGGTTATAAAAGAAATGTTGGGTCACTTTCTCAAACTCCTTTAATGTGAAGACCCATTGTCTTCTCAACTTTTCCACCTTGTGGTGATATTCAATATAATAGAAGCAAACCACAACTCCATTTAAAAAGCCTTTGTCTAAGTTTCCTGTTTCTTCTTTCTACAGTTACTTCACATGACAAGAAACCGGAAACAAACAAATCATTTACCCACAACTTGTGCGCAAAGAAATTAGTGGATCAAAGAATATGGCATAAGCATGGAAAGAAAAATGCATTGTGTGCATATTTTTCGAAAATTGGCTCGATATCCTTGCTGCAATAATGAACACAATCTGCGGTCTTCTATCATTTTAGTTTAATTATAATTTTAAAAAGATTGTAAGTCCCTCATTGAGAGTAACTAAAGTCTCTAGACCCAGAATTCACATTAATGATAAGGTCATGAATCCACTAGAACAACTGCTTAATTTCTTGCGGCAAGTCAAATGAAATAAGATAATTCTCACCTATAATGATATCGTTTCTATTTGATTTTTTTGGGGTGACGAATATACCCGGCACTAGATTTTGGATAGCAATGTCCAACACATGTTCCATTTGAGCATTCATTAAATACAATAAGTGAGAGAGAGAGAGAGAGTGAGTGATTTGTATTAGAGTTGTGATCGACAAATGTACCCGGCAAGCTTGCCTTTTGATGCAGAGTGCTCTGCTCTGCTCGTCTTCAGATTATAAACTGGGGGTCCATGGATATCCACTACTGCTAAGGAAAGTGCTTCTGTCTCACTCAGCGGCCATCAATGTTAGACCGGCATTTACGATAGTGATGGTTGCCTTTATAAAATATCAAGCACTTGAAAAGGGCCACTTGTCTGATTATTATGAAATATCTTATTTGAATTATTTCTTTAAAATATTTGACTAACTCTATAAAACTTCTTATAATCAGATATTTTGGGCTTTTATAAATAATTTTTATTAATTGGATTCTAACCAAACACACGTATGGTCTTCTAGATTATTGCATACACCGGGCTATATATTAAATTCGTGGATAAATAGCGATGAATTTTTTTCGTGACTAAAGTCCGTGGCTAAAATCATGTTTTTTTGTAGTGTCAGTTCATGTTTTAATCATTATTATTTGGGTGGGTTACGCTTTTCTTTGATTATGTCAAAAGAAAAGAAATATATATATATGAAATAATTTTCATTCAAAATTGAAACAATTCAAATATATATATATATATATATATATATATATATATAATACTACTTTTATAAAACCAATTGCCACATAAAATTTATGATATTTAGTTTATAATTCATTCAGTCTATATAACATTTCTCTTTCTAACTATTTTTTTCTGTTTTAATATTTTTATGTTTTAAAAAAGTTATCAAAATTTAAAAGAAGATGTTGATTTCATACAACAATAACAATAATTTAGACCTTTTATTCTAAATCTGGGATTAGCCATATGAGAAACAAATATCGAAAATCGAAAAAACAAAATTGATTTAATTTGTGCGGATTTTTCTACGTCACTCTTTCCTATCTAAATCTATCTCCTTAATTAAATTCATATTTATCATGTTTTTACATATACATCGCATCCAAGGTACTAATTTCATGTTTTAAACATTATCTTTTGGGTGGGTTATGCTTTTCTTTGATTATGACAAAACAAAAGAAATATATATATATATATATATATATATATACACACACACATATATATATATGAATTAATTTTCACTTATTATAACAATGCTTCTTGATTATAACAATTTTGTGCCATCAGAATTATTTCCAAAGCTTCATTGTTTCACAGACAAGTCTCACCTTTGGAACATATATCCCTAGAAGTTATTCTAGGTATTATACATCCAACTTGAGCCAATTTCATCATCCTCTTTTCTTTCATAACAAGTCTTGCCCAAATTGTTTCATCATGATTTAAATCCATGTTCTTTCAACTATATATGGAAGCTATACAGAAACTAGACATATTTAAATATATGTTAATCATCATTACCATTTGCATGTTTTATTATTAATTATTCCTGCTCTCCTGCTTCCTACTAGAATACTTCTCCATTTCCACCTGATCACATTGATTATGAGTTAAGCCTTTATGACTAGATGAGGAGAACCATTTGAAAAATTCCTAGAATCTGAAGTCAAATCAATTTAAACAAGCAAAGCCAGTCGAACGATCATTGAACTCTCCAGCAAAAACTTGTTGATGTGAACCTGCTAGGTATAGAAATCTGAGAACCCACGAATAAGTTAATATAGCCTAAGAATCATCCCAACAAATGATATTGAACCGGTGGAAATAAAGAGTTCAACCCATTGTCCTAAAGGAGGATGAACTAGAATAAGAAACTCGATATAAAGATGGATTAAATAGCACTACAATCTAGGTAGTTCAAAACCTAGATTGATAAATCAAAGAATTAAATAAAAAACCTATCTTGAATAAGATCAAAAGTTCTCAAAAGAATAAAATTACGTGAAGAAATCTCACAATATTATTAATTTTCTCCAAAAAGTTTTGCTTTTACATAACTTGTGATGATCTATTTATAGGTTAGAAGTAACCCCTAAAATGACAACTACAATTTAAGTAACTTTCTAAATAATAAAAATCAAAAAATAGGAAACTAAATAAAAGTAAAATATTTTGACAAAATTTTTCCATATTTTGACCAAAATAAAGAAACTAATGAAAGCTGCCAAAAAATCTGTCAAAACATATTTTGAGCAAGTCTTTTTCATATTTTAAATGATTTTTTGCTCCTATTTCCTTCATTGCCAAAGAAACTTAACAAAGATAAACAAGAAATGATAATATCAAAGCTTTCCAATCTTTCTTCACATCCTCGCATCAGCCATAAAAAGTTCCAATAAGAGATCTAGCCAAATGAGACCACAAAGAGGCCTGAAAAAATTATCTTACCCAGACAAATGTAGCCCGAAGAAATTACACCCAAAAAAATGTGATCATTAAGCTATAGACAAATGCACAAATAACTTCCATTTTTGCACATTTGCAAAGGATTTTCATCATTATATTCTCAGTTAAAACACCTCCAACATCTCTCATTCCCTCTTTCTATTTTATGTTCTTTTGTTTTGGGCCCACGCAAGTGATGGGGGGAGACTAGAGCAATATAACATCCATGTAACCTGCCATTGTTGCCTTTCTCATGTCAACTTTTTTAATCTCCTTTCTATTTGGGTATACAAGAGATGTTTCCTGATATCAAATTCCTTTAGATTGAGTGGTTGGACACTCTACCCCCTTAACCAGTGGTCTTGAGTTCGAATCCTGGGAATAGAGAAAACGATTTGGGAGAGCTAACCCCTAATGGGTCCCACAGTGCTTAGGCCGGATTAGTCGAAACAATCCAGATATCAACTAGTGAAAACCAAAAAAAAAAAAGAGATGTTTCTTGATTATAACAATTTTGTGCCATCAGAATTGTTTCCAAAGCTTCATTGTTTCACAGACAAGTCTTACCTTTGGAGCACACATCCCTTGAAGCTATTATAGGTATTATACATCAAACTTGAGCCAATTTGATCATTCTCTTTTCTTTCATAACAAGTCTTGCCCAAATAGTATCATCATGATTTAAATCTATGTTATTTCAACTATAGATGTAAGCTATAGAGAAACTAGACATGTTTAAATATATGTTAATCATCATCACCAACTGCATGTATTATTATTAATTATTCCTAGTCTCTTACTTCCTGAATCTTTTTGCTACTAAAATTTTCTCCATTTTCCACCTGATCACATTGATTATGAGTTAAGCCTATACGACTAGATGAGGAGAACCATTTGAAAAATTCCTAGAATCTGAAGTCAAACCAATTTAAACAAGCAAAACCAGTCGAACCATCATTGAACTCTTCAGCAAAAACTTGTTGATGTGAACCTGCTAGGTATAGAAATCGAGAATCCATAAACAAGTTAATAGAGCCCAGGAATTGTCTTAACAAATGATATCGAACTAGTGGAAATAAAGAGCTCAACCCGTTGCCCTAAAGGAGGAAAAATATAAGATATAATATCATAAACCTGTTTCTCACTAAAACAAGAATCTCCGTATAAGAATGGATTAAATGATGTTACAATCTAAGTGGTTCAAAATCTGGATTGATAAGTTAAAAAATTAAACAAGACACTTATTTTGAATAAGTTCAAAAAGTTTTCAAAAGAACAAAATTATGTGAAGAAATCTCACAATATTATAATTCTCTACAAAAAGTTCTACTTTTACATAATTTGTGATGGTTTATTTATAGGCTAGAGCTAACACCTAAAATGGCAACTAGAGTTTAAGTAACTTTCTAAATAATAAAAATCAAAAAATAGGAAACTAAATAAAAATAAACTGTTTTGACCAAATGTTTTCGTATTTTAATTAAGTCAAAGAAACTAATGAAGCTGTTTAAAAATTTATCAAAACATATTTTAAGCAAGTTTTTTTTTTTTTTTTTTTCATATTTTGAATGATTCTTTGCTTATATTTCCTCTATTTACATCCTCCCTTGATCTTGGATGGTTTTGGGTCTTTAACTCACCCAATTGAGCTTGAATGAGTATAATTAAGGCCCTCTTTACTTCTTTGTTCACTTGGATTCTAACTTCTTATTGTAAATTCTCTGAATTAAGTTATTCACCTCTTTGTTGAATCTTTTAGCTTGAGCTCTCGTCACCAGATGAACTAGAACTTGAATTAGATCATGCATATTCCTTGCAACATTGATGTCCTCATCATTCCACCCCCTTTTGAGAAGTTATTTGTTAGCAAATCATCACCTACATCAAAAGAACTCAAGTCAGTAATATTAAAGGTGGCACTAATATTGTACTCACCAGGTAAATCAAGTTTATAAGTATTGTTATTGATCCATTCTAACATTTAAAAAGGACCATCTCCTTAGGGCAGTAACTTAGAATGTCTTTGTGTCGGAAATCTTTCTTTCTTCATATGTAACCAAACCCAATCTCCTGGGCTCAAAAACCAGCTTGTGACATTCTTTGTTGGCTTGTTTGATGTATTGTTTGGTCCTCTTCTCTATGTTGAACAATACCTTCTCATAGAGTTGCTTCACAAATTCCACCTTCTTCTTACCATCTAAATTTATTTGCACAAAAACAAGTAAATGTGATAAATCCAAAGGAGTTAAAGAATTAAAACCATAAACAATTTCAAAAAGTAAGAATTTAATAGCAAAATGAATTGTACAATTATAAGCAAATACAAAATGTAACAAACAATCCTCTTAAGTCTTAATGTTTTTACTAGTGACAACCCTTAGTAAAGTGGATAAAGTCCTATTAACTACTTCTATTTAACCATCAGTTTGAGGGTGACAAGTAGTAGAAAACAAAAATTTTGTTCCTACCTTTCCTATAATGTCTCCCAAAAGTAATTCAAGAATTTAGCATCCCAATCTAAAATAATTGTCTTAGGTATACCATGTAACCTCACAATCTCCCCAAAGAATAAATCTGCAATATGAGAAAAGGAAAAAGTCTCAATAAATTCCATAAATCAAGTGTGTCTCTTGTTCAACTTGTGTTAACTTTTCAAATACTTCAAGAATTCATGATCCATATGAATCACAAATTATTTCGGGTGCAAATAGTGTTGCCATGTCTCCAAAACTTGAATCAAAGTGTACAACTCTTTATCATAGGTAGGGTAATTAAATACAACCTAGCTTAACTTCTTGTTAAAGTACACAAGTGGTCTTCCATACTGCATAAAAACAACATTTATACCTATACCAAAAGCATCACATTTAATTTCGAACATAGGCAAAGCAAGTAAATGAATATGAGTAAACTTATATTTAATAAGTTGAAACTCCTTCTCTTGTTCTTCACCCATTGGAATGCAATGTTTTTCTTGATAACTTATACAAGCGGTACAACGATAGTGCTAAATCTTTCACGAACCTCCTATAAAAACTAGCAAATCCATAAAAACTTCTAACATCACCTATACTGGAGCGAGTTGGTCAATCTTGGATAGCTTTGATCTTCTCTTCATCAGCCTCGATTCCTTTAGCACTCACAACAAAACCTAAGAAAACAAGTTTATAAGTGCAAAAAGTATACTAATGGAGATTAGCATATAACTGCTCCTTTCTAAGCACATCCAAAACCGAATGCAAATGTAAGACATGATCATGGAAACTTTTGCTATAGACCAAAATATCATCGAAATAAATAACTATGAATTTACCAATGAAAGCATGCAAAACATGATTCATTAAGCACGTGAATGTATTAGGCACGTTGGTTAATCCAAATGGCATGCCTAACCGCTCATATAATCCATATTTAGTCATAAACGTTGTCTTCCATTTGCCTCTTTCTTTCATTCATATTTGATGATAACCACTCCTAAGGCCAATCTTAGAAAACACACAAACACCATATAGCTCATCTAACATGTTATTTAAATAAGGAATAGGGTGTCGATATTTTACCGTTATGTTGTTGATGAATTGGCCATGACACACATTCTTCGTATCTCATCTTTCTTAAGCACCAAAATCACCGGGACTGCGCATAGGCTTATGCTCTCTTATATATCCTTCTTTTATCAACTCTTCAACTTGCCTTTGAAGAACCTTCGCCTCTTTTGGATTGCACCTATATGCTAGATGATTTAAAATTGATACATTGGGCATGAAATCGATTTGATATTTAACCACTTGGATAGGTGGCAAACCCTGGAGTAGCTGTTTGGAAACACATTCTCGAATTCCTACAAGAGGGAAACAAGAACACTAGGTAAAGAAGGGTTAAGTTGGTCAGTACTTAAAAATATTTCTTTGTACATGAGTACAATCATCGGTCATTTTGAAAACAATGCTCGCTTAACCTCACTTGTTTTAATATAAAAATTCCTTTGTTTTCTCTCTGATTTTGCATCATTGGCCGAACTTTTCTCTCTTTTCTCTTCCTCATCAAATTCGGTCTCTCTCTCCTCTTTTCTCTCTTTGGTCGTGTGTCTTTTTCTTCCCTCACTATGCACAACCTCAATCTTATTCTCACTCTCTTTCTTTTGTTCTCTCAACTCATTTTGATCTCTTTTGTGAGCTCAATTTTTGTAACCTCACTTGGTCCTCATAGATATGTTTTGGTGTCATTAGAATTAGAATGATTTTTCATTGATTGAATGTGAATGAATACTTGATGGTGAAACTGTCGTGCTGCACATGTCGATCAAATTGCCACGGCCTTTCTACCAAAAGATGCCCAGTTTGCATTGGCACCACATCACACGACACCTAATCTTCATTTTTACTAATCCGAAATAGCATAACAACCTACTTGGTAACCCTCACTTCTCCACCTATCATTTAACCATTGCAACTTATATGGTTAAGAATGTTTAGCAGTTGACAAGTTCAGCTTTTTTACTAAAATAGTACTAACAACATTAATAAAATTGCCACCGTCAATAATTAATATACATACCTTATCTTTCGCATGGCAACAAGTGTGAAATATGTTCTCCCGTTATACTTCTCCTACCTCTCCTTTGGCTTGTAAACTTAAGGCTCGGTGTGCAACTAGCCCTAACATCGCACCATGTTCGGCCCCAAACTCCTCAACTCCCATGGGGGCATTTTCCAAAGGTGGCGTGTAATCAAGGCCACTTTTATCTTCAGACTTGATTGCACCATCTTCCCAAATCACTATAATTCGCTTGTTTGGACATTGGCTAGCTATGTATCCCCTTCCCTGACATTTGAAATATTTAACCTTACTAAAATGAGTTGAAGTGGGTGTTGCCTTACCTTGAGAAGTTATGGTGGAGGAGTTGGTTTCTGATCGGGTTTTAACCTTGGAAATAGATGGATTTTTTTCATTTCATTAGGTAGCTCGTTCTCTAAGATGTTATCCTCGGAATCTATAGGGCTGGTCTTGGTTGTGTACTACCTCTCTTGATCTATCTGTCAAACTTGATTGCCATATGTACTAAATTCTCCAATTCCATATAATGATGTATCTCGATCGTGTTGGCAATCTCTCGGTTTAAACCATTCAAGAACTTGGCCATTGTCACCTACTGATCCTCCTCTATATTGGCTCTAATCATAGCCATCTCCATCTCCTTGTAATACTTGTGTATGCTTCAATTACCTTGGTAGAGATCTTACAACTTGAGGTATAGATCCCGATAGTAATGACTCGGCACAAATCTTCGTCTCATCACTCTTTTCATCTCATCCCAAGTTTCAATAACACGATCCCCATTCCGCCTCCTATTGATGCACAACTAAGCTTACCATATAATTGTATAATCAATAAAGTCAATAGTAGGAAGTTTTGCCATCTTTAATTCGAAGTAGTTATGATAATAAAAAATCAACTCCATCTTTCTTTCCCACTCAAAGTATGCTTCGGAATCACTTTTGTCTTGAAACACTAGAATTATCATCTTGATACTCCCCAAATTGTTGTCCACCTGATTCCTAGCTTATTTAGCCAGATCAAATCATTTATGGCTACCAGCTGACAACATATCAAACTCCTTTTCTAACCCATCTCTTTCAAACTTATCCATAACTTCAACTTCCCTTTGATAAAACCTATTCTTCCTTGGGGGTTCGGAGCAATTGGTGGTTACCCCTTTTGCATCCCCTCTTCCAACCTATAAAACCTCTCGTGTAAAAGATCTAACTCCCTCTTTATCATCTGTATCATCTCCTCCATAAATGCTTGTAATTGTAGATTTGATCCAATGAGTGGTTGAACCTCCTCATTTATGTTATCATCTTGAATTTGAGACATGATTAGAATCTGTGAGACAAGATTAGGAAAAAAAAATAGACTAGAACCTCACCACACTCCCTCACGTGTTTCACTAGAATTAAAATGATTCACTCAAATCTATTCGTATTTCACTCAATTTAATTTGGCTTTTATCTTTAATGAGTTCTCACTTACCCTTTACCCCTCCATTTTACTTAGTCAAAATCTTTATGGAACTCGAATACTTAACTCAAAAATAATTGTTTTGTAAAATTCAAAGACTTATATGAAAGAAATATAATAAGGGGAACAAAGAAGGAAAGAATAAGAAAACAAAAGTGAAAAATAAGGAAAGTCGTAGATTTGGAAAATTCCAAATTAGGAAAGGAACAAATAAGGAAAGTACACAAATAAGGAAATAGATAAAGGAGATAAACAAATAAGGAAAGTTTAAATTTAGGAAAGTACACCAATAAGAAAATTTTTCAAATTACGAAAGTGCACAAATGAGGAAATATTTCAAAACTTAACAAAATGAAAATTTAGACAGTCCTAATTGAAAACTATCAAATTTGGTAACAACAATTTAGAAGACTTGCCAAATTTGAACAAGATCACAAAATGAATAATTATCAACTTTGAAAACAAGATGTAAAAATTTAGAAGCTACCTACATTAATCAATTTTTCACGGCCTTTCTTTTTGTCACGGCCCTTTTTTTTTGGCATGACCCATTTTTTTTGTTATGGCTTTTTTTTTTTTTTTTGTCTTGGCCCCATTCTTTTGGTCATGGACCCTAACTTCTTATTGTAAAATTTTCCAAATTAAATTATTCAGCTCTTCCTTAAATCTTTTAGCTCAAACTATAACGCAGGTCTCGGCAGGTGACAACCGTCGCACTACCCTAAAACATGTGTGAACCTCCACCCTGTGTTCCAAGGTACTGCAAGGCATTCCAAAATTTCAATCATTTTCAAACAAGTATCAATCACCAATTGGCCATCACGACCTATCATTCCCAATCCAGACATCAAAGGGCCATCCCAGCCATCAAAATCAATTTTTCCAATTCATCACAACCCATTTTTTTAGCACAAAAGAGAAATCCACAGAATTCAAAGAAATAAAAGAAAATGGTCCTCAATTTAAGAATGCAAAAATCATAATCCAATCACAAATCAAATAACGTAGTATGAAATGAGATTTCAAAAATAATTATGAAATTTGCCTCCAATTGGATCCGCCAATGCCTCAAACCAAAAGAAGGTTTAGTACCCGAATAAATTCGATCGACTAAACTTATTCAAACTCGATGTTAGGCAACCTCAAATCTATACCAGACTTTCTCTATAAGAAGGAAAGTGAGGGGTGAGTATATATTATACGCAGTGAGTGCTAAACAACTTATATGTGCATAAGATTTATGTGGTGGATCTATCAAATGTATATTTTTTGAATCATCATGTCGTTCACAATTTCATTTATTAAAGATACATTCAAACCATCATTTCTAACATCATCACAATTTACAATCATCATAATTTAAACTGATATGCATCCGACTATTTTACATTTTCAAATGTGGGACAACACAAAATCAACATTTCCAACAAAGGTCTACAACGACCTAGGGCGAGACCGTCAAGAGTTTTATTAAATTTATGTTCTAAAATACCCCTCGTCCTTGGCGTTGTTTGTGGACTCTCGTTGGTGGTGCACCCAACTATTCCACGCACTATATCCAACTACATCAACCCATCAAGTCGATCCATAGAGGGAAATGACTAGTCATTTAATGTGGAGATCAGGCTTTTCCTCCCCAAGCCAATTAATGCACCATTTCATAATATCATAAACTCATTTCATGTGCCATAATTTTAACAATTTCTCAATCATAGCCAAATTGCCAACATATTCAACATTCACAATTCTAAATGGCACATTTGCTCATTCCAAATACATAGGATGCATAATGATTCAGGAATTTAATTTTTGGGATATTCCACACATACTAAATCATATAGATCCAATTTCAAAAATCATTTAAAACGTTCAATAAAATCATTTTTTTATTTAAGTACAAATATAAAATCACTAACCTCTTGACAAGGTAATAACTCCCAATTTCAATCTCTAATGAAATTCACTCAAGTGATAATCCTCCTTTGGGTTCCAATTGCCTTAAACCTATGTCAAAAATACCAATTTATCACTCAATCATTTATAACACAAACCCTAATTCCTAAAGTTCCCAAATCCATGTTCTAATTGCATCATTTTCAGACCAATTGCAATTATATACCATCAATATTCTTAAATTTTTCCCAAATTTCAATATTTCTAAATCTAGAGTTAAACCCTAAATTCACACTCTTCAAATAACTACCCATATATCAAGAATAAGTAAAATAAACTTAAATTCATGATGAGGGGGAAGTATTACTTTTGTTTGTATCACCAATTTTATCCCTAAGTTGAAATTCTACCATACCCTAGATTTCCTTAGATTTGATCTTCCAAATACTTGCTTGAGGGTTTGAAAGCTTGGATCTGTGGGTATTAACATGTTTTGATGGATTTCAAGTAGAGAAGTAGAAGGAGAGAGGGAGAGATTGCCGAATGTAGAGGAGAAAGAGAAAGAGAGAGCTTGGACATGAGAAATGGGAGGGGAAAATGAGAATGGGTTTGTGTGTGAGTGTTAAATGGTAGTGGGTTGTGCATTTACTAATTTTTCTCTCATTAATCAATGGTTTTAAGTGGGTTTTATTGTCTTTTCCACTATTGCATATTGATATATTGCATACGGTGTATCAATATACTCAGTCATGTTTTGGGGGAACCATGATGGAGTTCATGTCTATCGATGCATCAATTCGTGATATATTGATTTGCTAATTCATAGCCTCAGGAGGGTTGTAGCAGAGACCTCATATATCGATATATTAATCGGAATATCGATACGCTAAATCATACTCTAAGGATGGTTATAACAAAGGCCACATATAAGGATACATTCCTTTGGGATACATCGATATGCTAAATCATGCTCTCAAGACGTTCATTATAGAGATCAAATATATCAACTCGGTGCTCTTAGACATATCGATATACAAAGTTACACTCTTAGAAACTACTTCAGGGACTTGACATAACAATCCAAATGGCTCAGTATATCAACCCACAATATCAAAATTGTATCATTTTTCTCTACATGTCATAGCAACTCATCAAAATGAGGTTCATAGACTGTCATTCATTACCACATGACCAATAAAATCCCAAATCATTTCAGAATTGCATTAAAGGGCTTATTGAAAATTCTAACACCGAATTTTTTGTGTTACAATACTTAACCCCCTAAAAAGAAATTTCAACCTTGAAATTTATATAAAAATTACATGTTGAAAAGATAAGGATATTGCATCGCCATGGCATCCTCGAGTTCCCAAGTTATTTCTTTAACTGGTCACTCTTCCAGTGCACCTTAACTATAGCAACCTCTTTACTTCTCAACTTCTTTACCTACCTATCAAGAATGGTTGTTGGTTGAGCTTTGATGCTCAAGTTCTCGTTTAGTTCAATCAGGATAGTCTCTAAAAATGTGTTAAAAGTCCAGCAAGCATTTCCCCAATATAGATATGTGGGAGAAATTATAGGTTTTCTCCAAATTCGAGGTAACTCCAAATGAGAAGCTACTATTTCGATCCTCTTAAGGACCTTGAAATGACCAACTTAGCAAGCATACAAGTTTTTCTACTTTTGAAACCAGATTACTCCTTTCCGAGGAAATATCTTCTAGAATTTCATGTCTCCCATATCAAACTCTAGGAATTGTTTCCTTTTTATTGGTATAGCTCTTTGTCTACTTTGAACTACCTTCTTTCCTTCCTGTATCACCCTACTCTTTCCTTAATTGCCTCACAAACTTTATATTTTCTAGTTTCTGCTCATCTTATAATAACTCAAAATTTTCTATTAAAACCAATTACTCCTATATGCCACCTTACAAACTAAAATTTATACAACCACAAAAGGCCCATAAATAATATTGAAGCCAATGAATTTCCAATAATGAAGAACTACCATCATGTTCATTGTAATTGTTTCAAGAGCAAAATTGAAAATCTTACTTATATTTCTTAGGCGTCAACTAAACATTAAATGTCACTGAATTGAACAAACATGTATGAAATCTCATAAGATACATCATAAGAATTGCTTTGCACTCGTTTAATCTGCTACTAATCTTATCTATAAATGGTCAAAAAAAGTAAATCTAGGATTACTTCCAGTATCACAACTAAAAGCTTTTTGGCATAATCTATTAAGAAAACAGTTCATCTATAATTTATGCCCACAATATCTTAGATGGCAATCTCAGACATATTCATCTTTAGGCTAAAATTCCTTACAAATTCTCAAGTATATTTAATATATTGAGGATGTCCACTCCACCCTCTTAAAGGATAATTCCAAATAGAAAATGAGAAATGTTAATAAGTCAAAGCATTAGAGACAAAGTTGGTTATAAAATTGTCTAGACTTTCAAAGAGCAATATAAAGATCTAATTTATCGTCAAAGTGATAATTTTAGAAAAATAGTTACACTTGCCCTATTAAGATAGTAGATAATGTGTTTCAAATTTTCATAATCCATATCCTTCCTTGCTATAGTCTCTATTCTAACTTTCTACAAATTATTTTCACAAACGTGCCCTATTTTTAGAAATTTAACCTAAAAATTGGTTACAAAACTCCTTATACTAGTTCTAAAGAATTTCCAGAGCCATCAAATCAAATATCCAAAAATTATTAGCTCCATAAAAAATCCAAACTCAAGAAATATGTAAAACTAGGTGCATCCAAGGGGGAACACTTGTGTAGGAAAATTTATTAACAACATACAACTAAACTAAGGAACACAAGCTTTGGACAGTCAATCATTAGACCTTGGGCATAGGGATAGGCAATACTTTCTTCCAAAAAATAAAAATTGTAGCAAAAATGGCTCTCACTCTTGAGAATAACCTATCATCCTTTCATGGCAATAGCCATTAGTTCTTAATAGCTCCCACCATTTCACAAGTTATTTCATCCCTTGTTTTAGTAACAACTTCCTAAACTTCAAAGAAAATATTATTATTATGGGTGCGAAGTGTGATCATATAAGAAATCAACACTTTAAACATCAACTCAATTATGTACCTTCTATCTTTTGAATCAATTAAATTGGAGATGTTTGTATGTTGGAGAAATAAATTCTTTTTACAACAATTATTCATTCTCCAAGTTTGTAATTTTGCATCTTTCTACAAAGAGATCTCTTCAACCATGATAATGCTACTCGTTTCAACTTAGAAGATACCTATTAACTTACCCTTCTTCTCAAATGTTTCCATTATTAAAGAAACTAGCAATATCCATGAACCAATCAGAACTTCCATCATCTAAAACACCATTCAAGTAAAAACTAACATCCCACGCTTCATAATTTGCATTTGCATCATAACCATCCATATTTATTGCAAGAATCATTACCAAAAATATGATAACATATTAATCTTCATTATCCTAAACTCCATACTATTGGAACTTGCAACAATAAGCCTTCCAAAAGATTAAATACAACTTAAGTCTTTAGTGCAAATACTTTCTACAATTCTACATGGGTTAGTAGCCATACTTGTGACCTAACTGCCATGATTTTAAAGCATATCATTACCCTAACGAGGCTTCACTCCTAGAACATCATCAAGAGTGGTTCCCTCACCTTAAAATCTCTAGGTCAACACCATTAAGAGATTATGGAGTTCCTCCAAACATGCTGGGTCTTGTGTAGATAAGCTTGCTTACAACAAATCAGGGAAGGAACCACAAACAACACTCAAGGATACCTCACTACAATCTCATGAAAGTAAAGCCAGTTGATACCTAACAGTCCTTATCAAATATATCATGAAAGCGTAGACACTCAATATCCACTATTCCATGTGGCATGCATAATTCATATTGGACGTTGTGTCCATTTTAAGAACAAGTACGATGTGACATTCATATAATCTTCAAATATTTGCTAAACATTTGATGACATACCAAGAGTTACACATCATACCAAATACTTCTCAAATGAATATCACATACTTAAGGATACTTTATGTAGACCCCCTTTCTTTTAACTGTAATTAGAGCTAAGTGCATCTTGTTTCCAATAGCATGCCCATCTATTTGTTTGAAATTCACCATTTCCTTATTGAATGCATATTGATATAAGCTTCGTGCCTGTTAGTTATCTTCTAAAGAATGATTTTACAATATAATAATCAAGTACTATCAACTCCATAATTCTCTTACTAAAACTAGGATTTGATAAACCAATCTTTGGCCACTGTAGAGATTGATTAATCCAATTTACACAGAAAGTAATCCATATTAATAATATCTTATAGACTGCATCAAAGCAACTAGATGGCATGCATCACATAAATCATCTTTCCCAAGTCTCTATTACCTCACCCTAGCAAATATTTCTCCAACATCACATTTGGGTGGTACTTAGCTCAAATAGAAGAATTGGCATGTCTATATCTCAATACATGAGTCTCTTCCCACATTTCCTCAATGTGCCCTAAATTAAGTGGGAAAGCTTAATTTGCTGGAAATATTAGAACAACTAATTTATTTTGTATATGTATATATATATATATCTCCTTACAAAAGATATCATTAGAGATCAGTATATTATAAGTACTAAGTAGCATATTTGAATGAATGAAATACCTTATGACTCTCAAAAGCACATAAAAGGGATGGTATGCCCAGAATAACACAAAAGGCTCATATACAAAATTGGACGATTATAAGAATGAAAAGAAAAATATCAGATGTCCTACTAATAACCACCAAAAGTTATAGTCCTCAATAACACAATGACTATTACAGGGCATCTAAAATCATTGTTAATTACCTCAGTATCATGAAGTATCACCAATATGTCCCAAATTCAAAATCACGCACTCAAAATCACATAGTATCTGTATTCAAATTTCTGAATGATCAAATTCAAGGGGAATTTACCAATGACTACATTTGGTTTGCCTTGAACATTTTCATTTGTCCCCACACGAATCTTTGTCCGAGTCCTTGTTTGTAGACATTGGGTTAGAGTTAGCTGTTGTGTTGCTCCTGGTCTCCATGTGTGGAGCAGTACTAGCAAATGGTATAGGCACCCTTGATTGACCACCCTATGAGCCATTTGAGTGACCTCGACTCGACCAGTCTCCTTGTCAGCCTAAACCCAACTAGGGCAAGCATTACAGAAATGTCCTTCCTTTTCGTATTGATAACATCTCTTGAGTACTCGACAGAATTCAGAATGGTATTTTCAACAGTGCTTATATTACACCTTCATATTTCCAGTTGATCTACTATGAGAAGCAGCATTAGATGTGGGAATACCAAACTGAGGTACTTGTTGGCCTTTTGGAGCACCAACAGATCTAGAAATAGAGAAACTACTATGGGGACCTATACTCCTATTCTTCTTGAAGCCATTGCTAGAAGTGGATTCGGGCTTCCTTTTCTTGCCTTGTCTCTCTCTAACTTTTCTCCATTCAACCATCATTTTCTCAGCCCTCAATGCCAGTTCTAAAACATCTTTGTAAGTGCGGACCGAGGTCATGGGCATCTTCTCTCTTATATTCATATTCAGACCCGCTCTAAATTTAGCACACATAATTTCTTCGGCGTTGAGGAACTCTAGGACATATCTAGACAACTCCCTAAATTTTGCCTCATATTCATTCACTGTTTTGCTTC
Organism: Dillenia turbinata; assembly: GCA_037126225.1. NCBI lineage: Eukaryota > Viridiplantae > Streptophyta > Magnoliopsida > Dilleniales > Dilleniaceae > Dillenia > Dillenia turbinata. The sequence goes on from JBAMMX010000028.1 coordinate 19,497,189, forward strand.
CTTGTATTAGCTCAAAAAATTCCTCCTGTTTTTTATCCCAAGTCAGAGGCAAAGAAGGTCTACAATGAGAAGTTGGTGGAATAACTGAGGTTTGATGTGGAGCTTGTAACTGAGCTCTATAAGCATTCCATCACTCCATCACCTGCTGGAAGGCAGCTAAGGGAGGAGCGAGGATCTCATTTGGAAGTGTTGGATGCATCGCTGTCGAAAGAGGTGTATGCGAAGATGATACAGACTCGAGATGAGAAGGAAGAGTAGAAGAAATCTCACTTGAGTTCCTCATTCTTTATCTAGGAGGTATATTTCCTACAAAAGAATATCTAAATTTAACAAGTGCAATATGAACTCAGCTAAGTGTTTAACCCCCTAAAAGAATATTCTTATTTTTTCTAGGATCCGTAAGAGGCTTTTTAAAATTATTTGGAATACTTCGAAAATCAAACCATTTCAAAATAAATTGAAAACAATTGAGAACCTTTGAAATATTTGGAAAACATTTCAAATCATTTAATACATTCTCAAATCAAAAACCTAAGCTCTAATCCCACGAATATTGTCACGCTCCGACCAGCAGGTCCCGACATGTGACAACCGTCGCACTACCCTAAAACACGTGTGAACCCCCACCTTGTGTTTCAAGGTACCGTAAGGCATTCCAAAATTCCAATCATTTCCAAACAAGTATCAATCATCAATTGGCCATCATGACCTATCGCTCCCAATCCAGACATCAAAGGACTATCCCGGCCATCAAAATCAATTTTTCCAATTCATCATAACCCATTTTTTTAGCACAAAAGAGAAATCCACTGAATTTAAAGAAATAAAAGCAAATGGTCCTCAATTTAAGTATGCAAAAATCATAATCCAATCACAAATCAAATAACGTAGTACGAAATTTGCGTCCAATTGGATCCGCCAATGCCTCAAACCAAAAGAAGGTTTAGTACCCAAAGAAATCCGATTGACTAAACTTCTTCAAAATCAATGCTAGGCAACCTCAAATCTCAACTAGACTTTCTCTATAAGAAGGAAAGTGAGGGTTGAGTATATATTATACCCAATGAGTAATAAACAAGTTGTACGTAGATAAGATTTGTGTGGTGGATAAATCAAATGTGTATTTTTCGAATCATCATGTCGTTCACAATTTCATTCATTAAAGATACATTCAAACCATCATTTCTAACATCATCACAATTTACATTTATCATAATTCAAACTCATATGCATCCAACTATTTTACATTTTCAAATGTGGGGTAACACAAAATTATCGTTCCCAACAAAGGCCTACCACGACTAAAGTGGGACCGCTAAGGGTTTTATTAAATTTATATTCTAAAATACCCCTATACTTGGCGTTGTTTGTGGACTTTCGTTAGTGGTGCACTCAACTATTCCATGCACTATATCCAATCATGAATGCACCGTACGTGCTTGGCCACATTCCATATCAACTATCCCTACTATGTTACCCCGTCAAGTCGCTCTATAGAGGAAAATGACTAGTTATTTAATGTGGAGATCAGATTCTTTCTCCCCAAGCCAATTAATGCACCATTTCATAAAATTATAAACTCATTTCATGTGCCATAATTTTAACAATTTCTCAATCATAGCCAAATTGACAATATATTCAACATTCACAATTCCACATGACACATTTGTTTGTTCCAAACATATAGAATGCATAATGATTCAAGAATTCAATTTTTGGGATATTCCACACACACTAAATCACATAAATACAAGTTCAAAAATTATTTAAAATGTTCAATAAAACCATTTTTCTTATCAAGCATACAAGCATGAAATCACTCACCTCTTGGGAGGATAATCAATTCCAATTTCAATCTCCAATGAAGTTCACTTAAGTGATAGTCTTTCTTTGGGTTCCAATTGCCTTAAACCTATGTCAATAATAGCAATTTATCACTCAATCATTTATAGGGTTAAGGTTAATCGTTTTTCCTTAAACATAGCACAAACCCTAATTCCTAAAATTCCCAAATCCATGTTCTAATTGCATCATTTTCATACCAATTACAATTATATACCATTGATATTCATCAATTTTCCCCAAATTTCAACATTTCTAAGCCTAGGGTTAAACCCTAAATTCACACTCTTCAAATAACAACTCATATATCAAGAATAAGTAAAATAGACTCAAATTCATGATAAGAGAGAAGTATTACATTTGTTTGTATCACCAATTTCATCCCCAAGTTGAAATTCCACCAAACCCTAGATTTTCTCTCTCTAGAAAACATTATTTTCTCTCTAGATTTGATCTCCCAAATACTTGCTTGAGGGTTTAGAAGCTTAGATCTATGGGTATTAATATGTTTTGATTGATTCCAAGTATAGAAGTAGAAGGAGAGAGGGAGAGATTGCTGAATGTAGAGGAGAAATAGAAAGAAAGAGGTTGGACGTGAGAAATGAGAGAGGAAAATGAGAATGGGTTTGTGTGTGAGTGTTAAATGGTAGTGGGTTGTGCATTTACCAATTTGCCCCTCACTAATCAAAGGTTTTAAGTGAGTTTTATTGTCTTTTCCATTATTGTGTATTGATATATTGCATACAGTGTTTCGATACACTCAGTCATGTTTTTGGAGAACTGTAATGGAGTTCATGTATATTGATACATCAATTCAGGATATATCGATATGCTAATTCATAGTCTCAGGGGGGTTGTAACAGAGACCTCATATATTGATATATTCATCAGAATATTGATACGCTAAATCATGCTCTAAGAACGGTTATAACAAAGGTCTAATATATCGATACATTCCATTGGAATATATCGATATACTGAATCATGCTCTCATGACGTCTATTACAGAGATCAAATATATCAACCCAGTACTCTTAGATATTTTGATATACAAAGTTATACTCTCAGGAACTATTTCAGGGACTTGACATAACGACCCAAATGGTTCAGTATATTAACCCACAACATCCAAATTGTATCATTTTTTCTCTACATGCCATAGCAACTCATCAAAATGAGGTTCATAAACCGTCTTTCAATACCACGTGACCAACAAAATCCCAAATCATTTCAGAATTGCATTAAAGGGCTTATTGAAAATACCAACACTGAATTTTTGGTGTTACATGAACTCTCATTGTCGAACCAACTCACTACAAGAAAACAGATTTTCAGCGACGGAAATTAGCGACGGAAAAAATTCGGTCGCTATTAGCGACGGATTTGTGACGAATTATCGATGGAAAAATCAGCAACGGATTTAGCGACGGAAATATCTGTTGCTAATTTTTCCATCGCTAAAATTAGTGACAAAAAATTTCGGTCGCTAAAACTATTAGCGATGTATTTAGCGACGAAAATATCCGTCGTTAATATTTTCGTCGCTAAATCCATCGCTAATTTTTTTTTTATTAAATATAATTTTTTATCTTTTTATTAAATATAATATTTTGTTTTTATTAAATTAAATTTTTTGTTTTTATTAAACATAATTTTGTATTTTTATTAAATATAATTTTTTGTGTTTTTATTAAATATAATATTTTATTTTTATTAAATATAGTTTTGTGATTTTATTAAATATAATATTTCATTTTCATTAAATATAATTTTTTGTGTTTTTATTAAAAATAAATTTTTATTTTTAGTAAATTTAATTTTTTTTGTTTTTATTAAATATAAGTTTTTTTATTAAATATAATATTTTGTTTTTATTAAATATAATTTTGTGTTTTTATTAAATATAATATTTCATTTTTATTAAATATATTTTTTTTGTGTTTTTATTAAAAATAATTTTTTGTGTTTTTATTAAATATAATATTTTGTTTTTATTAAAAATAATTTTTTTATTAAATATAGTATTTTTTTATTAAATATATTTTTTTATTAAATATAATTTTTTGTGTTTTTATTAAATATAATATTGTGTTTTTATTAAATAAAATTTTATATTTTTTTAAATTAGGGTATTGTATTTTTAATATTGAATGTTAGAAATAAAGTATAGAAATAGAATAAAAATAAACTAATAACACAAAGGTGATGATGACATGGTAGTTAACACTCTCAATATCTTTCTCTCAATCTAGGTTCGAAACTAGGTAGGTACATTTTTTAATATTTTTCAAACAATTTAAAGGTGGGCGGTCGGGTGCGGGGCAGGCAGACCGGTGTCGGGTGTAGGCGGGTCGGGTCAGCCAGCCAGGTTCGGGCATTTGAGTCTGCCCTTTTACTCTCTTTAGCGACAGAATATTTCCGTCAGTAATTAATAAAAATTAAAAAAAATTAAAAAATATATTTTCGAAGGATTAACGACGAATTATTAGTCACTAATTAGTAATGGATCAGCGACGGATCTTCTTAGCGATAGAAATTTTCTGTCGTTAAATTAGTGTGGTGACCTTCAGCGACGGAAATTTCCGTCGTTGATACTTTCTGCGACGGAAAATTGAGTATCAGCAACGGATTTTTCTATCGCTGATACCCCTTTTTCTGGTAGTAACTGAAACTTAAATTATATCATACAAATTCCTCGTAGCCTTGATGTCCTATTCACTTGTTCATTTTTTCTATCCCTTTCGAACAAACATTGTTCAGTGATACAAATCAATAACATTAACTACATATAAACCTGGTAAACACCTTTCTTTTACATAATCGACCATGAGAGATTTAATTTCCTTTTCATATACTTTCCTAGATCAATCAAACAACATAGGAAAGTGCTTTCTACTCCATCTGATCCTTCCTATCAAATGTCCCTCCATAAATGGGTAATACAGTTGACCTATACGACATATGACAAATTAGCGTATTCTTCTTGCTGGTGTCTTCTACATCCAATATGCTCTCCAAAAGTTTCATAAACTCTAACAATTGAAATAATATTGGATATAGCCATTATGGATCTTACTATGCTTTCCTCCAATACTTGAATGGGAAGGAGATCCCAGCACACTTCAAAAGTAGGTGCCAAAGTCAACCTTCTATTACTGACCAATCGTGCCAGAAGTGGGGGGACTCATAAAGGGCGTATGCCATTCACATTAGAGAAACTATGGCTTGAAGCCCAAGGTTTCCGGGGTTGGGAGAAGAATTGATATGGCTAGTTTGAGACAAAGGCTTATTTTCCTTTTTTTCATGAGGGGAAGGCTTACTTTCATCAATAGAACTTGCATTTTTTTTTCCTTTTTTGCACCTATTGGTCATGAGAGGGAAGGGGGAATCAGAACCATAACTAATCGTTGTGAAGAGAATTTGCGATTTTTTGGTTGTATCTCATGGACTCTTTCCTATTCTCACGTCCACAATTAAAAAGCTTGAAGAAATCACAAGAAGATTCCTCCGGGATCTGATGAGGGGTTGGATATTGGATACTACAATAATTTAAACCAAATCTTTTGCTACACAATTCTAGAGATCTATGGTGGAAGCAATTGGTCTCGGCTGAGTTTTCACCATGACTTGCTATAGTGTGGATATTAGCCAGATTTTCATGCACTTGAAAAACTCACGGGAGAGGTTCTAGAAAGCTATTAGACGAGGAGGGGATTGCTGCCTACAATAAAGTTTAAAGTGGGATTACTTTACTGAATAGATGTTATGGGTACGAAGGAGTTAAAAATGGTAGACCAACTTCGTATACATTCACTAAACGGCCCTTCAACGATGAAAATTACCTACGGATAAAAATCTCTCATTATTAGCGACGGATTTACAACGGATTAGTGACGGAAAAATCAACGATGGATTTAGCGGTAAAAAAATCCGTCGCTAATTTTTCCATCGTTAAATCCGTCGCTAAAACTTTTCTGGATAAATTAGCGGCGGATTTAGTTGAAAACAATTTTTTACTTTTGTTAAATATAATTTTTTTTGTTTTTATTAAATATAATTTTATATTTTTATTAAATATAATTGTGTCATTTTATTAAATATAATTTTTTTCTTTTTATTAAATATAATTTTTTGTTTTTATTAAATATAATTTGGTGTTTTTATTAAATATAATTTTTTATTTTTATTAAATTTAATTTTTTGTTTTTATTAAATATAATTTTGTGTTTTTATTAAATATAATTTTATCTTTTTATTAAATATAATTTTTTGTTTTTATTAAATATAATTTTGTATTTTTATTAAATATAATTTTGTATTTTTATTAGATCTAATTTTGTATTTTTATTAAATATAATTTAGTAGTTTTATTAAATATAATTTTGTGTTTTTATTAAATATTATTTTGTTTTTTATTAAATATAATTTTGCGTTTTTATTAAATATAATTTTTTTTATTAAATATAATTTTGTTTTTTTATTAAATATAATTTTATATTTTTATTAAATATAATTTTTTTATTAAATATAATTTTGTGTGAGCCCAAAACACTATATAAAAGTGAGAATGGCCAACTAAAATATCTTACAATATTGAGTTGAAGCCCAACACACAAATTGTGAAGAATTGATGGGCCATAAATTCAGCTAGGCTAGGCTAGCCCATCTTCCGGCCCATATGTTAAAGATTTATTATGTTCCAAGTGCAACCATAACTTGGTAGTAATTAGGTTTTAACCTCCAAGGTTATAGTTCATCATGATTTAGGATCGATTTCAACCAAGACATTTTTCCAAGCCTACACTAAATTCAACTATAGGATTTAATAATAATAATAATAATTTCTTGATACAAAAAGTTGTAGCTACTAACAGTTTTCGTAAAACATTAATAAAAAAATTAACCATGATCCGACAATGCTGTAAAGGATTTTGAACCGTACGATAAAGATAGCATTAAAGCACATTCAATACAATCTAAATTTGAGAAAAAACTTTCTTGAAAGCAAGAAAGAAATTAAAAAAAAATAATAAAAGGCTCCTAATGGAACAAAATTTAGTAAAATAGCAAGTAAATAAACATCAAGATCTCTACAGGTTCTCTAAGTCTCTAGTTTAACTCAAATAGTATTAAAAACTTCAAACAACTACAGACAAAGTGCAAATACTACATGGGCTTCAAAATCACAAAAAAAAAAAAAGGTACATAGGCTAGATTTACAAAGTGTAGGTATTCACTCAAGAAATGAAACCACAAAATATATATTTTTGGGCATGGTTTATATCACGTCAAAGAGAAGAGGTTTATCATCAAGTGAAGAGGCCAAACTATAATTTGAAAATTCAATGCTCAAAGGTGCACCTGAAGTAGTAGCTTCAGAGGTGACTAGATACTCAACTGGACCATGCATATCCTGTTGAACAGTTTCATGAATGGTTTTAGATGGTGCAGACTTCTGAATCTTCTCTAACTCCATTGCTACTTCTTTCATTGTCGGTCTCCGTTTTCCACTCAAATTCAAGCATAGTTTTGCAAGCTTAGCAACTGCCACAAGTTCTCCATTTTTCTCCTCTTTTAGAAGTTGAGGATCAAGGATGTCAAAAACACGATTCTCCTCTATCGCTACAAGGAAAACAGTTGCCAAACTTCTTTCTTCTTGTGATTTTGTCCAAGTAATTGGCCTTTGGTTAGTTAAAAGTTCAACCAACACTACCCCAAAACTATAAACATCACTTTTGTCGGTGAATTGACTTGTTTGAAAATACTCAGGATCCAAGTACCCAAATGTTCCTTGTACTAAGGTTGTCAAGTGCGTCTGTTCCATAGGAATTGATTTTGATGTCCCAAAATCTGAAATTTTTGCTCTATACTTATCATCCAACAAGATATTTGTAGACTTAATATCTCTATGATAAATAGGCATTGAAGTTGATGAGTGTAAATAAGCAAGAGCATTTGCAATTTCCGTAGCAATCAACAACCGAGATTCCCATAACATTGGGAACTCATTTGTGCGATTGTGGATGTGTTCGAAAAGAGTTCCATTAGAGATGAATTCATAAACTAGTAATGGAACTTCTGTCTCCAAACAACAGCCAAACAAGTGTACCACATTCCTATGATTGATTTGGGAAAGGATGACAACCTCATTGATAAATTGTTCCAGTTGACTTTCATCCATTATTATTGATTTCTTAACTGCAACAATTTTCCCATCAGTCAACATACCTTTATAAACTGTTCCTTGAGCGCCATGTCCGAGTACTCTATTTGCATTGAAGTGGTCTGTGGCTTTTTCTAATTCCTCTGATGAGAAAACTTTAGTTTTCTCAACTTTGCCATCTTGTAATGACATCTGTTGCTCAAGAAGCAAGCCACCATTTCGTTTGAAAAATTTTTGCTTGAGCTTTCTGTTTCTTCTTTTAATTAATGCTTTATACATTAAGAAACTTGTAATGAGCAAAATCATGGGACCAAAACTAGTGGTGACACCTGCATAACACAGCCACACATCATTAGTAAAGCAAGTGGTTTTAAACCTAAGCATAGTACACTCGAGGGGGTAAGAAATTCATACCAATAATGATATCTTTAATGTGTGATTTTGGAGGATTGCACTTGTAGCCGATACCGCGAATTGGTTCACATCGTCCATCACATGTTCCATTTGAGCATGGATCAGGACCTGTCTTTTTATGCGTGAGAGAGAGTATATAGAAATTATAGAATAGAAATAATATTGGAAAAATTTTACTATTTGGTCACACATTAGCGTGGCTTTATATAAAAATTTATATATCTAATGAATTTGTGAGTGCATATTTAGAAGTATTGGCTGCGATTCATATTCTTGTAAACAGAAATATGTTTGTAAAAATATTCGCAAAATTTATTGAGGATGAAGAATTTTTGTTACTTTAATGGAATTTTGCAATAAAAATTGTTATTATTATTATTTTTTTTAAATTAAAAGATGAGTGGTTTGCTTCATGTCATCATTATTTTTCCTTTATACACATCTATTTTAAAATAATAATACAAATGGCAAGAAGTGTTTTATATTTTGTGTTTTATATTTTAAAATTAAATAATAACATGTTTGTTATTTTTGTTTTTATATCTTAACATGATTTATTTTTAAGTAGAGTGAAAAGAGATCTCGCATTTGGTTAAAATTGTTGACCACCCATTCTAATACTCTCTTATATTCTGTATAAATACTATCCATTCTAAAAGTTTAAATTATTGGATGGATGTGTTATTATTATCTTTTCGTATCTTAGAAGTCACTAAAAAATTTCTTTCTTCTTGTGGATTGGACACACAAAATTTATTTTCCCTCTCTCTCCCAACCAGATTACTATTAGGGGCCATCCTCTCCTCCAAAGTTACTTCGTCACATAACCTGTTTCTCTGTATGAAATTACACTTAATTGTACAGTTTCTCCTATTCAACAATATTAATTTCATTGTTAATAGCTTTAGCTCTTTTCTCCTACACTCATGTGAAAAGGGATAATCAAACTGCCCACTCTATTGGCAAGATAGTTTTCCACTCTCAATAATATCAGATATACTCAGAGAGGGTCAAAATGGTCCTACTGGTTCAGAAAGAAAGTGATTCACTAACTATTATAGAGGATATTTTAATATGTAATAAAGTATTTAATCTTGCAATAAATTGGGCCATTTGTCCTGCAGATACCAATGGGACCCAAGGGGTCCAAGGCGTTCTCCTTTATTGTTATTAGTTTTTTTAAACAAAGTACCCCAGACTTCTTATATACCTTTGTTAGGCCTTAGAGTAAAAATCTCATGCAAGGAAATTTCTTTTCGTTTTTAAATCATTTTAGGGTATGAATTGATATTGATACTTATAAAATACTTAGAGCTTGCATACTAGAGGTATTAATACTCGTTGCTACCATGAAAAAAAAAAAACAACCAACAACGACAACAACTTTTCAATGGGAAAAAGATCATAACCTTTGCATCCCCCTTGAAGATAAGGGTTCCCCACGTAGTCTATGTTTGGACACCAACACCGGTAGAACACGTTCTTCTCATCGTCGTCAGGATAATACCATTCGATGTCGGCTACCTCATCGGCACAATCAGCATCAGTAACATTTTTGTCAGTTTCGATGTACCAATACAGCTCAACAGGAACATAACTCCTATTCTGAACAATACTATCAGCTACAGAAGCACTTAAATTGGTCTGTGTCAACCATTGCATTGAAACGAGAAATGCGTGCTTGCAGCTCCCATTGCTATTTTGGACTCCAGAGCTTGAAATATTCACGTTGTATGTTGTAAGACCGTATGCCGTTGTGTGACAACAATTGATCCCGAAGCAACCCTTATCATCATCAGTAACAGAAGAATCTGTGCATACAGAGGTACAACCTGTCAATGTTTGTCCAGTTTGATTTTTCATAACTGCCAGATTGTCGCAGCCAACTGCCATGAACCAGTTTTCTGCATACATAAATGAGCTTCCAGTTAAGTCAATCTCCGTATTCTGATTACGGCATGTTGAGACAATAGGATGGTTGACGGTTATGTTCGCGTCATCTAGTGAGATATCTAGTACCTCTAGCTTAATTTGGCTCAAGAAAGGTACAAATTTTGAGGAATGTGTAGAAGATCGATTGCAAGTTATCTCAAACCATGGATTGAGATAACACGAACTTGAATTCATTCCGAATGGGTAGGGGATCGTAATGTCACCGCACTTGTCTGAACAGCCAGGTTTTGCCCATATTTGAGCTCTCACTTGCAAAGTACTGAGGCATAGTAATAGATTCAACAGAAGGGTTTGCCTCGGAATCATTTTTTTTATGGAGGCAAGGCCGGTTTTATAAAAAGGAGGAATTTATTTTTCTCATGATAAGTAACTATATAGGAATGCAAAAGCATATTCTGTTTGGAAAAATGCGCTTCTGTCCTACTCAACTAGAAGGATGGCGTGACCCAGTTGTGATTGTAATATTTGTGGTGAATAAGATGATAAACTTCTCTCTTCAGTCCAACAAGTGTTCCAACACCATTTCAGTACGGTGACTCATCTTTTTGAATATTTCCCAGTATCTTCATAGAAACTTTCAACTGTTCGGTTCCTTTCTAATTCCATCACTATTTCTTTCATTGCAGGTCTATTTATTGTTAAACTTCTTTCTTCAGTCCAACAAAAACGCGTCTTGACTTGTAAAAGCTGATTACTAGTTCCTCCAAAACTACAAACTTCGCTTTGTCCCATATTTTTCCATGGACTGGAAAAAAATGTACCTCTGTCCCACTCAATTAGGAGGACAGCTGGACCTATTCTACAGATCAACAGCTTTCAATCCAAAAATTTAGAAAAAATACAAATGTTTAAAAATTCAATTTCTTTCCTAGAAAAAAAAATATTTTTCTTAATAGAACAATATTAAAAAATATACCTAAACTTGAGACGTGATTTCAAATTCAAAAGAGATATTAGGTCCAATCCAGTCATTTTAAAAGATGAAAAAGATCTCCCATTTTGGATAATTTTAACAAAAGCCCAACATATTAAATTTGAGGTGGGATGACGAAGAAAACATTGAGGATTTTTCCCTTTTTGTCATAAAAATCTGAAAAATAGGTATTTTAAAATAAAATTATCTAAACCTTTTCGTTTTTCCTATCTATACTGGATTAGGTTGGTATATAAAAGCGGTTTAACCATTTAGATTAAATTCAGATCGAATGTTTTTACTTTATTTTGCTAAAAGTTGGGTCATGCAACAGTTCTCGAATAAAACTAATTTTATCATATTGGATTGCGAGTTGAAAATAGTTTTGTCAAAAACAATACTCAAATAAAACTATTTTTATTAGATTGGATTGTTGGGGAAAATATTTTTATCAAAATGCAAGCAAAAACAAAAGAGGAGGTATTGTAGAATACCTCTAAAAGAAACATTGCTTTTCCATTGGTACCGATCCTCAAATCTGAAACCTAACCCAAAGGCAATTTCACCACCCAGATTAAAAGGATTGGTATTAGTGATGATCATCTTCTTCTTTAATATAGTCACCAAACTCACATGTGTGTAGCGATAGGACACTGTAACCCTTAATTATAAGCTCAGATTCAAATATGATAATGACAAAACGGAATTTAGGGGAGCTAATCTCTTAATGAGTCTCACAGTGCTAGGACTTAGATTGGACGAGTGAAATCTGGATACCCGTTGATATTAAATAATCAACTTACACAAATATATATATAAGCATAGAGTTGCCAAAGTACATGTTTTGTTCTCTTCTTGAATCAAATGGTTGTGATATTCATTTCAATCTTGCTAGGTAAAATGAACTAAACACATATAGTTAATAATAATGTTTCATGTTTTTCCCTCTTAAATATTTTTCTTTTTCTCATTGGTGAAAATAAACCAAAAAATGATATTTATATATTATTATAGATCAAAAACCATAGACTAGTTTGCAAAACTATTGGAAACAAACCTAGAAATGCTTTGTTTACTGAAAGCACTGTCGGAAGGCGATAACATCCACGCAAAAAGTGCTTTATTTAACATACACTTCATAAGCACCATAATGATGGACCTCGAGGGAACGAAAGGTCCAAATTTGACTAACACACTAGCGCATCTGTTTTTCTCCTTAAGAACAAATAATACTCTATGCACGAATGTTTTTCGCCTCAAATCTTGGCATTCTCTCAAAATGTGATCATAAGGGTGCATAGGCTCAACATTAGAAGACAATGCTGTAACCAAACTCTCCTGTCTATCTCCAAAACCATTGGAAATAATTTCATTCTAACCAAGAAATATAATCCTTGTTAGACACCCCACAATTTTGTCATAAATGCATCAGTCAATCCAAGATTCATTATAAAACCCCTATCCAAAGGCTAAATTCATCCCTAATAAGGACCCTGGTCCCGCTACCCGAGATTCCAAACTTGATGACTCATCCATATTAAGTCTATAATACCCCACTGGCAGAGGACACCATTTTATCCAAATACTTGATGACGGAGAAGTTTTTAATGTCCCTACAACCACGTACCATCTCTCCCTAGCATAAAAGAAGGCTAAAGCCCCAACTGCCTGTGATGAGGAGTGAACATTTTCAAAGACCAACTTGCATCTCGCGTTCAAAATCACCCGCAATGTATACACAAAAAATAAGGACCAAGGCACACCCTTACGCAAGCATGCGATTTAGAATTTCGTAGTAGCCAATCCTTCACTTGATTCTGGTCTAGTGCTATCCGTCTCACAGATGATGTTTTGAGAATATCAACTCCTCGAGCCTCCTTGTAGTCCCTCAAAAGATGGGTCAAGGACTCCAGGATGGATTTCACCACATAAAGGACATAGTGAATCCAAAGTGAAATATTGGTAGACTCGCATTGTGTTAGTCATAAGCACCTCCTCAATATCAGCCACACAAGAAATCTTAGTCTTTCCTGGCACCTTAGTCACCAAGTGTCCAAAATAAATCATACACGGATTTGACTATAAAATTCCTAGAAGACTCCCTAACTCAACAAACTGAATTTGTGGTAGTTAAATCCCCGAGAATTTGAACCACGCAAATCATCTCCACTACATTCATGGGAAGCACCCCTGCTAGGCACGGCACATTTCACTACCTATCACGAGTAATGCCAAGACTTGAGGAAAAAAACATTCGTGCATAGAGTTGCCGATGTAACCAATTTCCAATCCTCCTAGAATTTTATACCCAACCAATTTCCAATCCTCCACCTCAACCCCCCATCAAACCATCCCGAATCTTTAGTAATCCATGCCACAAAGTAGAGCATCTAGAGGTTTTGGAACAATGCATAAAGTCTCCCTACCGCAAGTATTTCTCTTTAAGGACCTTACACCATAAAGGCGAATCCTTCACAATTAAACACCAACCCAACTTCATCAGGAGTGCTTGATTGACATCTCAAGAGTTTCGAATACCTAGGGCCCCTTGTCTTTTACACTAACAGACTATATCTCACCTAACCGCATGAATCCAATGAGAAACCTCCAATTCCCTCCAAAGAAATTAACGATTCACCTTATCCAATTATTTACAAATTCGAATAAAAAGCCATACAGACTGCATAGCATAAGCTAGAATTGCCGATGTAACGGACTGGATCAAGGTATGCCATCTTGCTAAACATAGACATCTAGTCTTCCAAGCCAACATCCTCTTTTGAAACCGCTCAACCAAATGCTAGTATTTCTCCCAATTACTCCGATCCTGAATTAACAACACTTCCAAATACATGCCAAGGTTGTTAGTCAACAAAAATTGGCACTGTTCTACCAAATACAGCTTAAGAGATAAAGGAGCCCCGAGAGAAACAAAGAGCTTAGACTTACGATGATTTAAGACTAAGACATTATTTTTCGAGAACTCCCTCAAACAGCTCAAAATAGCCTCCATATCCAGAGTGTTAGCCTCTGCAAAGAATATATGAGAAATCTTTAGACCCATACGGGAAGGACAAATAGGGGTCCACCTTTTCTCTTCAACCCTTACTTGAACTATGATAGTTTCTCCATCATCATGATGAAAAGATATGATGACAAAAGATCACCCTATCTCAACACTTTACCAAGAGTGAAATAGGGAAGCACCTCTCCATTTCACAAAAACAGGGACTTAGCATGAGACATGGCAAACATAATCAGTCGAATCAACTGAGTCAGAACCCTAAAGTCACCCAACATTTGCCTAAGAAATTAAAAACTAACATTGTCATACGCCCTCTATATATTTATGATCTAAATCATTTTCCAACAATTACTCCAAGAAGTATGTATCGAATGAGCAATTTCTTATGTAATAATGACATTATCCAAATTACCACACCACCAGAAGAAAATTGATCTAAAATGGGCCTACCACTTTTTTAGAGAATCGGAGGAGATGCTGGACTATTATCTTGGCAAGGATCATTTGTGAAGTTAAGTACCCCGAGTAGTTAGCTAACGTGGTTTCGGTGAAAAAGGCCAGTGGCAAATGGAGAATGTGTGTACATTTCACCGATCACAACGAAGCATGTCCGAAGGATAGTTATCCACTCCTCAACATCGACAAGTTCGTAGACAACTCTTCGGGACACCAGCTCTTGAGTTTCATGGATGCCTATTCAGGTTACAATCATATCAGAATGGCACCAGAGGATGAGAGAAAACTAGCTTCATCACCGAATTCGGCATGTATTGCTACCGGGTCATGTCCTCTAGCCTAAAAATGCTGGGGCAACTTTCTAACAATTGGTAAATACGGTCTTCAAAGATCAGCTAGGCAGGAATGTTAAAACCTATGTTGACGACATGCTAGTTAAGAGCATCACCACAGAAGCTCATATTGTGGACCTTGAAGAAACTTTTCAACCATTAGAACGATATAATATACAGTTGAAACCGACGAAGTGCACCTTTAGACTCGCCTCCAAAAAATTCCTAGGCTTCATGATCACCGATCGAGGGATAGAGGCCAACCCCAAAAAGATAGAGATGATATTAGATATGTCACCTCCCCAGACGTTAAAAGAAGTGCACCGTCTTACTAGCCGGATAGCAGCTCTGAATCGGTTCATGTCCAAAGTTGATGAGAAATACAAACCCAAATTCGATGCATTAAAGAGGTCTCGACAGTTTGAATAGACATCCGAATGTCAGGCAACTTTCGAATGACTAAAAGAATACTTGATGGAAGTGCCACTACTTTCGCGGCCCGTCATTGGGGAAGAACTTTATTTATACCTTGCCGTCTCCAAACAAGCACTCTGCTCTGTGATGGAAAGACAGGAATCTACCGCCTAGAAACCAGTTTAATACATCAATCGGATATTAAAAGAGTCTGAAATTAACTACCGACCGATCGAGAAGATAGTCTATACCTTGGTCATCTCAGCAAAACGCCTTCAACCGTATTTCCAGGCCCATACCATCATGGTGCTCACCGACCAACCACTGAAACAGATCCTCCAAAAAAGAGACACTTCCGGTCGGCTTATCATGTGGAGCATGGAACTGGGCGAGTTTGATATCCAGTATCGACCGCGACCAGCGATAAAGGGCCAAGCATTGGCTGGTTTTATCCTTGAGTGTACCTTGCCGACAATGCTCGAAGACAAATCTCCCAACCATCAAGTAGAATGGCTCATCCCAAAGTGGACCATTCATGTTAATAGGTCATCAAATTCCTTAGAAAGCAGTGTCGGGCTCATACTAGTAGACCCAAACAATTTTAAGGTAGAATACGCCCTCCAGTTCGATTTCCAAGCCACAAACAACCAAATAGAATACGAAGCTTTATTGACAGACCTTCGGATCACCATTGACATGGGAGCGCAGAACGTCAGGATATTTATGAACAGCCAGTTGGCCGTAAAACAAATCGAAGTGGTCTACGAAATGAAAGATCCAACCATGACTAAATATTTGAGTAAGTTGTACGAGACGATGGAACAACTAGGCAAATCGACATCCAGCAAATCCCTCGGTCAGAGAACTCATAAGCTGACACTCTATCGAACTTAGCTAGTTCTGATTCGGTTACTTCTAGCCTAACGGTATACATTGAAAGCCTGCCATACCCTAGCGTTGACGAGCCCAAAGAGGCTCTCCCTATCGATCGGTTCCCTAGTTGGAAAGACCTTGTAGAATAATATCTAAGGCATGATCGCCTGCCAGAGTCGCCGAGGGAATCGATGAAACTGAAGCGAAGAGCCACACACTATGCCATAATTGATAGGATACTTTACCGAAAGTCATTCACTCATCCATATCTGCGGTGCCTAACTTCCAAAGAGGGGGACTGCATCCACCGAGAAATCCACGAAGGAGTCTGTGGTAATCACCTAGGTACTCAAAACCTAGTCTACAAGGCTCTTCGTCAGGGGTATTATTGGCCAACCATGAAGGCGGACTCTGATAACTACGTAAAGCGACGCGACAAGTGCCAACCTTCTCTTCGGTGCCTCGACTGCCCTCCACCGAACTCAATCCTATAGTCAGTTCTTGGCCATTCGCTTAATTGGGCATGAACATCCTCGGGCCATTCCCTCCAAGCTCAGGGCAACGAAAGTTCCTTATAGTAGCCATTGACTATTTCACCATGTGGGTGGAGGCTGAACCGCTAGCTCAGATCACTATAGCTAAGATCCAGTCCTTCGTATGGGCCCATACCGTCACTCAGTTCGGCATACCGCGCGTCCTCATCACAGACAACGAAAAGCAATTCCATAACAAGTGCTTTCAAGAGTTTTACGAAAAACTCCAGATTCAACATCGATTTTCATCGGTCACTCATCCGCAAACCAACGGGCTGACCGAAATAACCAACCGAATGATCCTATAATGACTAAAGACAATGCTAGACGATGCTAAAGGGCAATGGGCTGAAGAACTACATAGAATTCTCTAGTTATACCGCACCACGCCTCGAAGAGCAACTGACGAAACACCATTCAGTTTGACGTACGAAAGTGAAGCGGTCATACTAGTGGAAATAGGAATTCACTTGCTCAGAGTGGCCCAATACGATGATAGGCAAAATGAACATGCCCTACGCAAAAGATTAGACTTACTCCCAGAGCTACAGGAATCCGCATCGACACGAACGGCTGCTTATCAACAACAGATGACACGGTATCACAATCAAAGAGTCAAGAATCAAACGTTCAGACTTGGCAAGTTGGTACTAAGAAAGGTAAAAGCCACCGGTCAACCCCAATCCGGGAGCAAACTTGCTCCTAACTGGGAAGGTTCATACCAAGTGCGTTCTGTGGTCCGAGCAGGAATTTATCACCTTGACAATCTAGATGGATTGGTCGTACCTAAGACCTGAAACTTAGAAAACCTACGCATATACCTTCAGTAAACTCTGAAAATACCTATAGCCATAGGAACCAGCTCAGTAAGAACCAAATGACTCTCGCCCCTCTATCTAAAATTTTTCTATCGTCGGACCTAAGTCACCCAGTTCCTATCAATCGAAAGTGTTATTAATAAGGGATGGAACTCTCCGAATGGGTGGACATGACCCCTCTATCTAAAAGTTTCCTATCATCGGGCCTAAGTCGTTCAGTTCTTATCGATCGAACGTGTTATCAGTAAGGGATGGAACTCCCCGAATGGGTGGACATGGCCACTCTATCTAAAAGTTTCCTATCATCAGGTCTAAATCGCCTAATTCCTATCGATCGAATGCGCTATTAATAAGGGATGAAACTCTCCGAATGGGTAGACATGGCCCGTCTATCTAAAAGTTTTCTATTGTCGGGACTAAGTCACCCAATTCCTATCGATCGAATGCGTTATCAATAAGGGATGAAACTCGCCGAACAGGTGATCACGGCCCCTCTATCTAAAAGTTTCCTTTCATTGGGCCTAAGTTACCCTGTTCCTATCGATTGAAAACGTTATTAATAAGGGATAGAACTCTCTAAACGGGCAGACACAGCCCCTGTATCTAAAAATTTCCTATCATCGACCCTAAGTAGCCTAATTCTTATCGATCGAACGTGTTATCAATAAGGGATGAAACTCTCCGAATGGGTGCACACAGCCCCTCTAAAAGTTTCCTATCGTCAGGCCTAAGTCACCCAATTCTTATCGATCGAACGTATTATCAATAATGGATGGAACTCGCCGAATGGGTGGATGCAGCCCCCCTATCTGAAGTTTCTTATCATACATCAGGCCTAAGTCACATTGATCTTACCGAACAAACAAATTATCTAATAGGGATGGAACTCCCCGAACGAGTGGATGCGACTGTCCTATCTAATGACGGAACGTCTAATAGTCCAAAAGACTAGTATTACAAAATTTTGAAAGTTTAAAATGATCTAGACACATCTAGTAAAGCTGTTTTAGTAAATAATTAATCAAAATAATGATATGTATTCTAGAAAGACTAAAGTTGCTAGAAGCACATAATTTAAGTTTTCGAAAACTTTATTCTATTAAAGTGGACAAAATTTTGAAAGTATAAAATGATCTAGACACATCTAGTAAAGCTGTTTTAGTAAATAATTAATCAAAAAATGTTATAAAAATGATTTTATTAGTCCATGTGTCCTTATAAAAAGTTGTAGATCTAAAATACAATATAATGTCTAAAGAAAGAATTTGAAATAAAATATCTTGGGAAACAAATTGTCTCAATTTGTAAACCAAAAACTTTTGTACATCAAACAATTTATACATCGAAGGTACTAATACATTTTCTTATAGATAAAGTACATCATTAAATATTCTAATGGTTGTAAGGTTACTTGATGTGGATAAGTATTCATTTCATCCTTGAAATGGTAATAAAGATGTTCTTGGTCATGAAATATCATATTTTAGTGCAATTGGACCACTAATGTTCCTTGCTAGCCATACATGACTTGATATATCATTTTCAATAAATTGTATTAGCAAGATATAGTTATTTATTAACAAGCTTAGATACTTTCGACAAACAACGAATATGGGTTAGATAAATCAAATGCAATTGGCTATGTAAATACTGGGTATCTCTCTTATCTACATAATACCTGATTACAAATGGACTATGTATTCATATGTTATGGTACAACCATTTGATGGCATTCTATGAACAAACTTTAGTAGCCACTTCTTCTAATCATGCTGAAATTTTAGTTATACATGAGGCAACTAGAAGTGTTGTCGGTTAAAATATGTGATTCAACATATTCAAGAATTTTGTGCTTTGCCATCAGGGAAAAATAACAATGTAATTTTATATAAAAATAATATAGTATATATAACATAAATAAAGGAAGATATATCGAAAGAGATAGAATAAAACATATCTCTCCATTTTTTTTTTCCATTCATGATCTCTTGAAGGATAGTGACATAAGTGCTCAACATATCCGTTCAATCGATAATCTAGCTGATGTATTCACCAAGATATTACCTACTATAGTTTTTGAGAAATTGGTTCGCGGAATCAGAATTTGTGGACTTAGAGATTTTTAATGATGCTGATAAAAGGGAAGCAAATAGTTCAAGTAATATCATTAATAGGAGGAGTGTATATATGCACTCTTTTCCATCACTAGGTCTTTTTATCATACATGGTTTTTCCTTGAAAGATTTTAATGAGACATATAACTCATAATGAACGTCCAAGAGGGAGTACTATAAATATCAAAGGTTTGTGGATATCAAAAGTTTGTGGATGTCCATATTCACTCATAAAATTATAAGGACATCAGTATATTTTTTACTCATTATCTAAAATTTACATTCCCCTGTATATGTCAACCAAATGTTATATGTAACTCATATAGAAGTTAAAAGTTCATGTACTACAAAAATCTTTATGAGAGCCTATGAATAGGATGTAAACCCTAAGTAAAGAAGATAAAAAAACAAAATTATTTTCTACATTGTTTTCTATGCTTTTTCTCTTTTAAATTCATTATATTTTATTTGAATTTCATCATAAGATTGATTATAAATTAAATAATTCTTTTTATTTTTTGTGTGAGCCCAAAACACTATATAAAAGTGAGAAGGGCCAACTAACATATCTGACAATATTGAGTTGAAGCCCAACACACAAATTGTGAAGAATTGATGGGCCATAAATTCAGCTAGGCTAGGCTAGCCCATCTTCCGGCCAAAATGTTAAAGATTTATTATGTTCCAAGTGCAACCATAACTTGGTAGTAATTAGGTTTTAACCTCCAAGGTTATAGTTCATCATGATTTAGGATCGATTTCAACCAAGACATTTTTCCAAGCCTACACTAAATTCAACTATAGGATTTAATAATAATAATAATAATAATAATAATAATAATAATTTCTTGATACAAAAAGTTGTAGCTACTAACAGTTTTCGTAAAACATTAATAAAAAAATTAACCATGATCCAACAATGTTGTAAAGGATTTTGAACCGTACGATAAAGATAGCATTAAAGCACATTCAATACAATCTAAATTTGAGAAAAAACTTTCTTGAAAGCAAGAAAGAAATTAAAAAAAATAATAAAAGGCTCCTAATAGAACAAAATTTAGTAAAATAGCAAGTAAATAAACATCAAGATCTCTACAGGTTCTCTAAGTCTCTAGTTTAACTCAAATAGTATTAAAAACTTCAAACAACTACAGACAAAGTGCAAATACTACATGGGCTTCAAAATCACAAAAAAAAAAAAAGGTACATAGGCTAGATTTACAAAGTGTAGGTATTCACTCATGAAATGAAACCACAAAATATGTATTTTTAGGCATGGTTTATATCACGTCAAAGAGAAGAGGTTTATCATCAAGTGAAGAGGCCAAACTATAATTTGAAAATTCAATGCTCAAAGGTGCACCTGAAGTAGTAGCTTCAGAGGTGACTAGATACTCAACTGGACCATGCATATCCTGTTGAACAGTTTCATGAATGGTTTTAGATGGTGCAGACTTCTGAATCTTCTCTAACTCCATTGCTACTTCTTTCATTGTCGGTCTCCGTTTTCCACTCAAATTCAAGCATAGTTTTGCAAGCTTAGCAACTGCCACAAGTTCTCCATTTTTCTCCTCTTTTAGAAGTTGAGGATCAAGGATGTCAAAAACACGATTCTCCTCTATCGCTACAAGGAAAACAGTTGCCAAACTTCTTTCTTCTTGTGATTTTGTCCAAGTAATTGGCCTTTGGCTAGTTAAAAGTTCAACCAACACTACCCCAAAACTATAAACATCACTTTTGTCGGTGAATTGACTTGTTTGAAAATACTCAGGATCCAAGTACCCAAATGTTCCTTGTACTAAGGTTGTCAAGTGTGTCTGTTCCATAGGAATTGATTTTGATGTCCCAAAATCTGAAATTTTTGCTCTATACTTATCATCCAACAAGATATTTGTAGACTTAATATCTCTATGATAAATAGGCATTAAAGTTGATGAGTGTAAATAAGCAAGAGCATTTGCAATTTCCGTAGCAATCAACAACCGAGATTCCCATAACATTGGGAACTCATTTGTGCGATTGTGGATGTGTTCGAAAAGAGTTCCATTAGAGATGAATTCATAAACCAGTAATGGAACTTCTGTCTCCAAACAACAGCCAAACAAGTGTACCACATTCCTATGATTGATTTGGGAAAGGATGACAACCTCATTGATAAATTGTTCCAGTTGACTTTCATCCATTATTATTGATTTCTTAACTGCAACAATTTTCCCATCAGTTAACATACCTTTATAAACTGTTCCTTGAGCGCCATGTCCAAGTACTCTATTTGCATTGAAGTGGTCTGTGGCTTTTTCTAATTCCTCTGATGAGAAAACTTTAGTTTTCTCAACTTTGCCATCTTGTAATGACATCTGTTGCTCAAGAAGCAAGCCACCATTTCGTTTGAAAAATTTTTGCTTGAGCTTTCTGTTTCTTCTTTTAATTAATGCTTTATACATTAAGAAACTTGTAATGAGCAAAATCATGGGACCAAAACTAGTGGTGACACCTGCATAACACAGCCACACATCATTAGTAGAGCAAGTGGTTTTAAACCTAAGCATAGTACACTCGAGGGGGTAAGAAATTCATACCAATAATGATATCTTTAATGTGTGATTTTGGAGGATTGCACTTGTAGCCGATACCGCGAATTGGTTCACATCGTCCATCACATGTTCCATTTGAGCATGGATCAGGACCTGTCTTTTTATGCGTGAGAGAGAGTATATAGAAATTATAGAGTAGAAATAATATTGGAAAAATTTTACTATTTGGTCACACATAAGCGTGGCTTTATATAAAAATTTATATATCTAATGAATTTGTGAGTGCATATTTAGAAGTATTGGCTGCGATTCATATTCTTGTAAACAGAAATATGTTTGTAAAAATATTCGCAAAATTTATTGAGGATGAAGAATTTTTGTTACTTTAATGGAATTTTGCAATAAAAATTGTTATTATTATTTTTTTTTTAAATTAAAAGATGAGTGGTTTGCTTCATGTCATCATTATTTTTCCTTTATACAAGAAATCTCATGCAAGGAAATTTCTTTTCGTTTTTAAATCATTTTAGGGTATGAATTGATATTGATACTTATAAAATACTTAAGAGTTTGTATACTAGATCTTGCATACTAGAGGTATTAATACTCGTTGCTACCTTGAAAAAAGAAAAAAAAACAAGAAAAAACCTTTCAATGGGAAAAAGATCATAACCTTTGCATCCCCCTTGAAGATAAGGGTTCCCCACGTAGTCTCTGTCTGGACACCTACACCAGTAGAACACGTTCTTCTCATCGTCGTCAGGATAAAACCAATCGTAAAGGTCGGCCACCTCATTGGCACAATTAGCATCAGTAACATTTTTGTCAGTTTCCATAAACCAAAACAGCTCAACTGGAACAGAATTCATATTCTGAACAATACTATCAGCTACAGAAGCACTTAAATTGGTCTGTGTCAACCATCGCCTTGAAACCAGAAATGCGTACTTGCAGCTCCTATTGCTATTTTGGACTCCAGAGCCCGAAATATTCACGCTGTATGTTGTAAGACCGGAGGCCGTTGTGTGACAACAATTGATCCCGAAGCAACCCTCCTCATCAGTAACAAGAGAATTTGTGCATACAGAGTAACAACCTGTCAATGTTTCTCCGGTTTGATTTCTCAAAATGGCCAGATTGTCACACCCAACTGCAATGAACCAGTTCAATGAATAGATAAAAGAGCTTCCAGTTAAGTCAATCTCCCAACTCTGATTACTGCATGTTGAGACTATAGGATGATTGACGGTTATTGTCCCTTCATTTGCTGAGATATTTAGTACCTCTAGCTTAATTTTTCTCAAGAAAGGTATGGATTTTGAGGAACCTGTAGAAGATTGATTGCAAGTTATCTCAAACCATGGATTGAGATAACACGAACTTGAATTCATTCCGAATGGGTAGGGGATTGTGATGTCACCGCACTTCTCTGAACAGCCAGGTTTTGCCCAGATTTGAGCTTTCACTTGCAAAGTACTGAGGCATAATAATAGGTTCAACAGAAGGGTTTGCCACGGAATCATTTTTTTTTTATGGAGGCAGGGGCGGTTTTATAAAAAGGAGGAATTTATTTTTCTAATGATAAGTTAAGTAACTTGTAAGGTATTATATAGGAATGCAAAAGCATATTCTGTTTGGAAAAATGCGCTTCTGTCCCACTCAACTAGAAGGATGGCTTGACCCAGTTGTGATTGTAATATCTGTGGTGAATAAGATGATAAACTTCCTTCTTCGGTACGGCGACTCATCTTTTTAATTATTTCATCTTCATAGAAACTTGTGAGTGTTCCGATCCTTTCTAATTCCATCACTATTTCTTTCATTGCAGGTCTATTTGTTGCTAAACTTCTTTCTTCAGCCCAACAAATACGCATCTTGACTTGTAAAAGCTGATTACTAGTTCCTCCTAAACTACAAACTTCGCTTTGTCCCTGATTTTCCATGGACCGGAAAAAAATGTACCTCTGTCCCACTCAATTAGGAGGACAGCTGGACCTATTCTACAGATCAACAGCTTTCAATCCAAAAATTTAGAAAAAATACAAATGTTTAAAAATTCAATTTCTTTCCTAGAAAAAAAAAATATTTTTCTTAATAGAACAATATTAAAAAATATACCTAAACTTGAGACGTGATTTCAAATTCAAAAGAGATATTAGGTCCAATCCAGTCATTTTAAAAGATGAAAAAGATCTCCCATTTTGGATAATTTTAACAAAAGCCCAACATATTAAATTTGAGGTGGGATGACGAAGAAAACATTGAGGATTTTTCCCTTTTTGTTATAAAAATCTGAAAAATAGGTATTTTAAAATAAAATTATCTAAACCTTTTCGTCTTTCCTATCTATACTGGATTAGGTTGGTATATAAAAGCAGTTTAACCATTTAGATTAAATTCAGATCGAATGTTTTTACTTTATTTTGCTAAAAGTTGGGTCATGCAACAGTTCTCGAATAAAACTAATTTTATCATATTGGATTGCGAGTTGAAAATATTTTTTTCAAAAACAATACTCAAATAAAACTATTTTTATTAGATTGGATTGTTGGGGAAAATATTTTTATCAAAATGCAAGCAAAAACAAAAGAGGAGGTATTGTAGAATACCTCTAAAAGAAACATTGCTTTTCCATTGGTACCGATCCTCAAATCTGAAACCTAACCCAAAGGCAATTTCACCACCCAGATTAAAAAGGATTGGTATTAGTGATGATCATCTTCTTCTTTAATATAGTCACCAAACTCCCGTGTGTGTAGCGATAGGACACTGTAACCTTTAATCATAGGCTCAGATTCAAATCATGATAATGACCAAACGGAATTTAGGGGAGCTAACCTCTTAATGAGTCTCACAGTGCTAAGACTTAAATTGGTCGAGTGAAATCTGGATACCCGTTGATACTAAATAATCAACTTACACAAATATATATATAAGCATGGAGTTGCCAAAGTACATGTTTTGTTCTCTTCTTGAATCAAATGGTTGTGATATTCATTTCAATCTTGCTAGGTAAAATGAACTAAACACATATAGTTAATAATAATGTTTCATGTTTTTCCCTCTTAAATATTTTTCTTTTTCTCATTGGTGAAAATAAACCAAAAAATGATATTTATATATTATTATAGATAAAAAACCATAGACTAGTTTGCAAAACTATTGGAAACAAACCTAGAAATGCTTTGTTTACTGAAAGCACCGTCGGAAGGCGATAACATCCTTGCAAAAAGTGCTTTATTTAACATACACTTCATAAGCACCATAATGATGGACCTCGAGGGAACGAAAGGTCCAAATTTGACTAACACACTAGCGCATCTGTTTTTCTCCTTAAGAACAAATAATACTCTATGCACGAATGTTTTTCGCCTCAAATCTTGGCATTCTCTCAAAATGTGATCATAAGGGTGCATAGCCTCAACATTAGAAGACAATGCTGTAACCAAACTCTCCTGTCTATCTCCAAAACCATTGGAAATAATTTCATTCTAACCAAGAAATATAATCCTTGTTAGACACCCCACAATTTTGTCATAAATGCATCGGTCAATCCAAGATTCATTATAAAAGCCCCATCCAAAGGCTAAATTCATCCCTAATAAGGACCCTGGTCCCGCTACCCGAGATTCCAAACTTGATGACTCATCCATATTAAGTCTATAAAACCCCACTGGCAGAGGACACCATTTTATCCAAATACTTGATGATGGAGAAGTTTTTAATGTCCCTACAACCACGTACCATCTCTCCCTAGCATAAAAGAAGGCTAAAGCCCCAACTGCCTGTGATGAGGAGTGAACATTTTCAAAGACCAACTTGCATCTCGCGTTCAAAATCACCCACAATGTATACACAAAAAATAAGGACCAAGGCACACCCTTACGCAAGCATGCGATTTTGAATTTCGTAGCAGCCAATCCTTCACTTGATTCTGGTCTAGTGCTATCCGTCTCACAGATGATGTTTTGAGAATATCAACTCCTCGAGCCTCCTTGTAGTCCCTTAAAAGATGGGTTAAGGACTCCAGGATTTCACCACATAAAGGACATAGTGAATCCAAAGTGAAATATTGGTAGACTCGCATTGTGTTAGTCATAAGCGCCTCCTCAATATCAGCCACACAAGAAATCTTACTCTTTCCTGGCACCTTAGTCACCAAGTGTCCAAAATAAATCATACACGGATTTGACTATAAAATTCCTAGAAGACTCCCTAACTCAACAAACTGAATTTGTGGCAGTTAAATCCCCGAGAATTTGAACCACGCAAATCATCTCCACTACATTCATGGGAAGCACCCCTGCTAGGCACGGCACATTTCACTACCTATCACGAGTAATGCCAAGACTTGAGGAAAAAAACATTCGTGCATAGAGTTGCCGATGTAACCAATTTCCAATCCTCCTAGAATTTTATACCCAACCAATTTCCAATCCTCCACCTCAACCCCCCATCAAACCATCCCGAATCTTTAGTAATCCATGCCACAAAGTAGAGCATCTAGAGGTTTTGGAACAATGCATAAAGTCTCCCTACCGCAAGTATTTCTCTTTAAGGACCTTACACCATAAAGGCGAATCCTTCACAATTAAACACCAACCCAACTTCATCAGGAGTGCTTGATTGACATCTCAAGAGTTTCGAATACCTAGGGCCCCTTGTCTTTTACACTAACAGACTATATCTCACCTAACCGCATGAATCCAATGAGAAACCTCCAATTCCCTCCAAAGAGATTAACGATTCACCTTATCCAATTATTTACAAATTCGAATAAAAAGCCATGCAGACTGCATAACATAAGCTAGAATTGCCGATGTAACGGACTGGATCAAGGTATGCCATCTCGCTAAACATAGACATCTAGTCTTCCAAGCCAACATCCTCTTTTGAAACCGCTCAACCAAATGCTAGTATTTCTCTCGATTACTCCGATCCTGAATTAACAACACTCCCAAATACATGCCAAGGTTGTTAGTCAACAAAAATTGGCACTGTTCTACCAAATACAGCTTAAGAGATAAAGGAGCCCCGAGAGAAACAAAGAGCTTAGACTTACGATGATTTAAGACTAAGACATTATTTTTCGAGAACTCCCTCAAACAGCTCAAAATAGCCTCCATATCCCGAGTGTTAGCCTCTGCAAAGAATATATGAGAAATCTTTAAACCCATACGGGAAGGACAAATAGGGGTCCACCTTTTCTCTTCAACCCTTACTTGAACTATGATAGTTTCTCCATCATCATGATGAAAAGATATGATGACAAAAGATCACCCCATCTCAACACTTTACCAAGAGTGAAATAGGGAAGCACCTCTCCATTTCACAAAAATAGGGACTTAGCATTAGACATGGCAAACATAATCAGTCGAATCAACTGAGTCAGAACCCTAAAGTCACCCAACATTTGCCTAAGAAATTAAAAACTAACATTGTCATACGCCCTCTATATATTTATGATCCAAATCATTTTCCAACAATTACTCCAAGAAGTATGTATCGAATGAGCAATTTCTTATGTAATAATGACATTATCCAAATTACCACACCACCAGAAGAAAATTGATCTAAAATGGGCCTACCACTTTTTTAGAGAATCGGAGGAGATGCTGGACTATTATCTTGGCAAGGATCATTTATGAAGTTAAGTACCCTAAGTGGTTAGCTAACGTGGTTTCGGTGAAAAAGGCCAGTGGCAAATGGAGAATGTGTGTACATTTCACCGATCACAACGAAGCATGTCCGAAGGATAGTTATCCACTCCCCAACATCGACAAGTTCGTAGACAACTCTTCGGGACACCAGCTCTTGAGTTTCATGGATGTCTATTCAGGTTACAATCATATCAGAATGGCACCAGAGGATGAGAGAAGACTAGCTTCATCACCGAATTCGGCATGTATTGCTACCGGGTCATGTCCTCTGGCCTAAAAATGCTGGAGCAACTTTCTAACAATTGGTCAATACGATCTTCAAAGATCAGCTAGGCAGGAATGTTAAAACCTATGTTGACGACATGCTAGTTAAGAGCATCACCGCAGAAGCTCATATTGTGGACCTTGAAGAAACTTTTCAGCCATTAGAATGATATAATATACAGTTGAAACCAACGAAGTGCACCTTTAGACTCGCCTCCAAAAAATTCCTAGGCTTCATGATCACCGATCGAGGGATAGAAGCCAACCCCAAAAAGATAGAGATGATATTAGATATGTCGCCTCCCCAGACGTTAAAAGAAGTGCACCGTCTTACTAGTCGGATAGCAGCTCTGAATCGGTTCATGTCCAAAGTTGATGAGAAATACAAACCCAAATTCGATGCATTGAAGAGGTCTCGACAGTTTAAATAGACATCCGAATGTCAGGCAACTTTCGAATGACTAAAAGAATACTTGATGGAAGTGCCACTACTTTCGCGGCCCGTCCTTGGGGAAGAACTTTATTTATACCTTGCCGTCTCCAAACAAGCACTCTGCTCTGTGATAGTAAGATAGGAATCTACCGCCTAGAAACCAGTTTAATACATCAATCGGATATTAAAGGAATCTGAAATTAACTACCGACCGATCGAGAAGATAGTCTATGCCTTGGTCATCTCAGCAAAACGCCTTTGACCGTATTTCCAGGCCCATACCATCATGATACTCACTGACCAACCACTGAAACAAGTCCTCCAAAAAAGAGACACTTCCGGTCGGCTTATCATGTGGAGCATGGAACTGGGCGAGTTTGATATCCAGTATCGACCGCGACCAGCGATAAAGGGCCAAGCATTGGCTGGTTTTATCCTCGAGTGTACCTTGCCGACAATGCTCGAAGATAAATCTCCCAACCATCAAGTAGAATGGCTCATCCCAAAGTGGACCATTCATGTCAATAGGTCATCAAATTCCCCAAAAAGCAGTGTCGGGCTCATACTAGTAGACCCGAACAATTTTAAGGTAGAATACGCCCTCCAGTTCGATTTCCAAGCCACAAACAACCAAATAGAATTCGAAGCTTTATTGACAGACCTTCGGATCACCATTGACATGGGGGCGCAGAACGTCAGGATATTTATGAGCAGCCAGTTGACTGTAAAACAAATCGAAGTGGTCTACGAAATGAAAGACCCAACCATGACTAAATATTTGAGTAAGTTGTACAAGATGATGGAACAACTAGGCAAATCGACATCTAGCAAATCCCTCGGTCAGAGAACTCATAAGCTGACACTCTATCGAAGTTAGCTAGTTCTGATTCGGTTACTTCTAACCGAACGGTATACATTGAAAGCCTGTCATACCCTAGCGTTGACGAGCCCAAAGAGGCTCTCCCTATCGATCGGTTCCCTAGTTGGAAGACCTTATAGAATAATATCTAAGGCATGATCGCCTGCCAGATTCGCCGAGGGAATCGATGAAACTGAAGTGAAGAGCCACACACTATGCCATAATTGATAGGATCCTTTACCGAAAGTCATTTACTCATCCATATCTGCGGTGCCTAACTCCCGAAGAGGGGGACTGCATCTACCGAGAAATCCACGAGGGAGTCTGTGGTAATCACCTAGGCGCTCGAAACCTAGTCTACAAGGCTCTTCGTCAGGGGTATTATTGGCTAACCATGAAGGCGGACTCTGATAACTACGTAAAGCGATGCGACAAGTGCCAACCTTCTCTTCGGTGCCTCGACTACCCTCCACCGAGCTCAATCCTATAGTCAGTTCCTGGCCATTTGCTTAATTGGGCATGAACATCATCGGGCCATTCCCTCTGAGCTCAGGGCAACGAAAGTTCCTTATAGTAGCCATTGACTATTTCACCATGTGGGTGGAGGCTGAACCGCTAGCTCAGATCACTATAGCTAAGATCCAGTCCTTCGTATGGACCCATACCGTCACTCAGTTCGGCATACCGCGCGTCCTCATCACAGACAATGGAAAGCAGTTCCACAACAAGTGCTTTCAAGAGTTTTACGAAAAACTCCAGATTCAACAACGATTTTCATCGGTCGCTCATCCGCAAACCAACGGGCTGACCGAAATAACCAACTGAATGATCCTATAATGACTAAAGACAATGCTAGACGATGCTAAAGGGCAATGGGCTGAAGAACTACATAGAATTCTCTAGTTATACCGCACCACGCCTCGAAGAGCAACTGGAGAAACACCATTCAGTTTGACGTACGAAAGTGAAGCGGACATACTAGTGGAAATAGGAATTCACTTGCTCAGAATGGCCCAATACGATGATAGGCAAAATGAACATGCCCTACGCGAAAGATTAGACTTACTCCCAGAGCTACAGGAATCCGTATCAACACGAACGGCTGCTTATCAACAACAGATGACACGGTATCACAATCAAAGAGTCAAGAATCAAACGTCCAGACTTGGCAAGTTGGTACTAAGAAAGGTAAAAGCCACCGGTCAACCCCAATCCGGGGGCAAACTTGCTCCTAACTGGGAAGGTTCATACCAAGTGCGTTCTGTGGTCCGAGCAGGAACTTATCACCTCGACAATCTAGATGGATTGGTCGTACCTAAGACCTGAAACTTAGAAAACCTACGCATATACCATCAGTAAACTCTGAAAATACCTATAGCCATAGGAACCAGCTCAGTAAGAACCAAAGGACTCTCGCCCCTCTATCTAAAAGTTTTCTATTGTCGGACCTAAGTCACCCAGTTCCTATCAATCGAAAGTGTTATTAATAAGGGATGGAACTCTCCGAATGGGTGGACATGACCCCTCTATCTAAAAGTTTCCTATCATCGGGCCTAAATCGTTCAGTTCTTATCGATCGAACGTGTTATCAGTAAGGGATGGAACTCCCCGAATGGGTGGACATGGTCACTCTATCTAAAAGTTTCCTATCATCAGGTCTAAATCGCCCAATTCCTATCGATCGAATGCGCTATTAATAAGGGATGAAACTCCCTGAATGGGTAGACATGGCCCGTCTATCTAAAAGTTTTCTATTGTCGGGACTAAGTCACCCAATTCCTATCAATCGAATGTGTTATCAATAAGGGATGGAACTCGCCGAACAGGTGGTCACGGCCTCTCTATCTAAAAGTTTCCTTTCATTGGGCCTAAGTTACGCTGTTCCTATCGATTGAAAACGTTATTAATAAGAGATAGAACTCTCTAAACGGGTAGACACGGCCCCTGTATCTAAAAATTTCCTATCATCGAGCCTAAGTAGCCTAATTCTTATCGATCGAACGTGTTATCAATAAGTGATGAAACTCCCCGAATGGGCGCACACAGCCCCTCTAAAAGTTTCCTATTGTCAGGCCTAAGTCACCCAATTCTTATCGATCGAACATATTATCAATAATGGATGAAACTCGCCGAATGGGTGGATGTAGCCCCCCTATCTGAAGTTTCCTATCATACATCAGGCCTAAGTCACATTGATCTTACCAAACAAACAAATTATCTGATAGGGATGGAACTCCCCGAACGAGTGGATGCGACCGTCCTATCTAATGACGGAACGTCTAATAGTCCAAAAGACCAGTATTACAAATTTTTGAAAGTTTAAAATGATTTAGACACATCTAGTAAAGCTGTTTTAGTAAATAATTAATCAAAATAATGATATGTATTCTAGAAAGACTAAAGTTGCTAGAAGCACATAATTTAAGTTTTCGAAAACTTTATTCTATTAAAGTGGACAAATTTTTGAAAGTTTAAAATGATCTAGACACATCTAGTAAAGCTGTTTTAGTAAATAATTAATCAAAAAATGTTATAAAAATGATTTTATTAGTCCATGTGTCCTTATAAAAAGTTGTAGATCTAAAATACAATATAATGTCTAAAGAAAGAATTTGAAATAAAAGATTTTGGGAAACAAAGTTGTCTCAATTTGTAAACCAAAAACTTTTGTACATCAAACAATTTATACATCGAAGGTACTAATACATTTTCTTATAGATAAAGTACATCCGTTAAATATTCTAATGGTTGTAAGGTTACTTGATGTGGATAAGTATTCATTTCATCCTTGAAATGGTAATAAAGATGTTCTTGGTCATGAAATATCATATTTTAGTGCAATTGGACCACTGATGTTCCTTGCTAGCCATACATGACTTGATATATCATTTTCAATAAATTGTATTAGCAAGATATAGTTATTTATTAACAAGCTTAGATACTTTCGACAAACAACGAATATGGGTTAGATAAATCAAATGCAATTGGCTATGTAAATACTGGGTATCTCTCTTATCTACATAATACCTGATTACAAATGGACTATGTATTCATATGTTATGGTACAACCATTTGATGGCATTCTATGAACAAACTTTAGTAGCCACTTCTTCTAATCATGCTGAAATTTTAGTTATACATGAGGCAACTAGAAGGGTTGTCGGTTAAAATATGTGATTCAACATATTCAAGAATTTTGTGCTTTGCCATCAGGGAAAAATAACAATGTAATTTTATATAAAAATAATATAGTATATATAACATAAATAAAGGAAGATATATCGAAAGAGATAGAATAAAACATATCTCTCCATTTTTTTTTTCCATTCATGATCTCTTGAAGGATAGTGACATAAGTGCTCAACATATCCGTTCAATCGATAATCTAGCTGATGTATTCACCAAGATATTACCTACTATAGTTTTTGAGAAATTGGTTCGCGGAATCAGAATTTGTTGACTTAGAGATTTTTAATGATGCTGATAAAAGGGAAGCAAATAGTTCAAGTAATATCATTAATAGGAGGAGTGTATATATGCACTCTTTTCCATCACTAGGTCTTTTTATCATACATGGTTTTTCCTTGAAAGATTTTAATGAGACATATAACTCATAATGAACGTCCAAGAGGGAGTACTATAAATATCAAAGGTTTGTGGATATCAAAAGTTTGTGGATGTCCATATTCACTCATAAAATTATAAGGACATCAGTATATTTTTTACTCATTATCTAAAATTTACATTCCCCTGTATATGTCAACCAAATGTTATATGTAACTCATATAGAAGTTAAAAGTTCATGTACTACAAAAATCTTTATGAGAGAAGTAATTGGCCTTTGGCTAGTTAAAAGTTCAACCAACACTACCCCATAACTATAAACATCACTTTTGTCAGTGAATTGACTTGTTTGAAAATACTCAGGATCCAAGTACCCAAATGTTCCTTGTACTAAGGTTGTCAAGTGTGTCTGTTCCATAGGAATTGATTTTGATGTCCCAAAATCTGAAATTTTTGCTCTATACTTATCATCCAACAAGATATTTGTAGACTTAATATCTCTATGATAAATAGGCATTAAAGTTGATGAGTGTAAATAAGCAAGAGCATTTGCAATTTCCGTAGCAATCAACAACCGAGATTCCCATAACATTGGGAACTCATTTGTGCGATTGTGGATGTGTTCGAAAAGAGTTCCATTAGAGATGAATTCATAAACCAGTAATGGAACTTCTGTCTCCAAACAACAGCCAAACAAGTGTACCACATTCCTATGATTGATTTGGGAAAGGATGACAACCTCATTGATAAATTGTTCCAGTTGACTTTCATCCATTATTATTGATTTCTTAACTGCAACAATTTTCCCATCAGTCAACATACCTTTATAAACTGTTCCATGACCGCCATGTCCAACTACTCTATTTGCATTGAAGTGGTCTGTGGCTTTTTCTAATTCCTCTGATGAGAAAACTTTAGTTTTCTCAACTTTGCCATCTTGTAATGACATCTGTTGCTCAAGAAGCAAGCCACCATTTCGTTTGAAAAATTTTTGCTTGAGCTTTCTGTTTCTTCTTTTAATTAATGCTTTATACATTAAGAAACTTGTAATGAGCAAAATCATGGGACCAAAACTAGTGGTGACACCTGCATAACACAGCCACACATCATTAGTAGAGCAAGTGGTTTTAAACCTAAGCATAGTACACTCGAGGGGGTAAGAAATTCATACCAATAATGATATCTTTAATGTGTGATTTTGGAGGATTGCACTTGTAGCCGATACCGCGAATTGGTTCACATCGTCCATCACATGTTCCAATTGAGCATGGATCAGGACCTGTCTTTTTATGCGTGAGAGAGAGTATATAGAAATTATAGAGTAGAAATAATATTGGAAAAATTTTACTATTTGGTCACACATAAGCGTGGCTTTATATAAAAATTTATATATCTAATGAATTTGTGAGTGCATATTTAGAAGTATTGGCTGCGATTCATATTCTTGTAAACAGAAATATGTTTGTAAAAATATTCGCAAAATTTATTGAGGATGAAGAATTTTTGTTACTTTAATGGAATTTTGCAATAAAAATTGTTATTATTATTATTTTTTTAAAATTAAAAGATGAGTGGTTTGCTTCATGTCGTCATTATTTTTCCTTTCTACACATCTATTTTAAAATGATAATACAAATGGCAAGACGTGTTTTATATTTTGTGTTTTATATTTTAAAATTAAATAATAACAGGTTTGTTATTATTGTTTTTATATCTTAACATGATTTATTTTTAAGTAGAGTGAAAAGAGATCTCGCATTTGGTTTAAATTTAGGACCACCCATTCTAATAATATCTTATATTCTATATAAATACTATCCATACTAAAAGTTTAAATTATTGGATGGATGTCTTATTATTAACTTTTTGAATCTTAGAAGTCACCCAAAAATTTATTTCTTCCTGTGGATTAGACACACAAAATTTATTTTCCCTCTCTCTCTCACCCAGATTACTATTAGGGGTCATCCTCTCCTCCAAAGTTACTTCTTCACATAACCTGTTTCTCTGTATGAAATTACTCTCACTCACTTTGGTGTACAATTTCTCCTATTCAACAATATTAATTTCATTGTTAATAGCTTTAGTTCTTTTCTCCTACACTCATGTGAAAAGGGGCTAATCAAACTGCCCATTCTATTGGTAAGATAGTTTTCCACCCTCAATAATATCAGATATACTCAGAAGGGGTCAAAATGGTCCTACTGGTTCAGAAAGAAAGTGATTCACTAACTATCATAGAGGATATTTTAATATGTAATAAAGTATTTAATCTTGCAATAAATTGGGCCATTTGTCCTGCAGATACCAATGGGACCCAAGGGGTCCAAGGCGTTCTCCTTTATTGTTATTAGTTTTTTTAAACAAAGTACCCCAGACTTCTTATATACCTTTGTTAGGCCTTAGAGTAAAAATCTCATGCAAGGAAATTTCTTTTCGTTTTTAAATCATTTTAGGGTATGAATTGATATTGATACTTATAAAGGTATTAATACTCGTTGCTACCATGAAAAATAAAATAAAAAAAAAAAAAAAAACCAACAACAACGACAACTTTTCAATGGGAAAAAGATCATAACCTTTGCATCCCCCTTGAAGATAAGGGTTCCCCACGTAGTCTCTGTATGGACACCTACACCAGTAGAACACGTTCTTCTCATCGTCGTCAGGATAATACCAATTGATTTCGGCTACCTCATTGGCACAATCAGCATCAGTAACATTTTTGTCAGTTTCGATGTACCAATACAGCTCAACAGGAACAGAATTCATATTCTGAACAATACTATGAGCTACAGAAGCACTTAAATTGGTCTGTGTCAACCATTGCATTGAAACGAGAAATGCGTGCTTGCAGCTCCCATTGCTATTTTGGACTCCAGAACTTGAAATATTCACGTTGTATGTTGTAAGATCGTATGCCGTTGTGTGACAACAATTGATCCCGAAGCAACCCTTATCATCATCAGTAACAGAAGAATCTGTGCATACAGAGGTACAACCTGTCAATGTTTGTCCAGTTTGATTTTTCATAACTGCCAGATTGTCGCAGCCAACTGCCATGAACCAGTTTTCTGCATACATAAATGAGCTTCCAGTTAAGTCAATCTCCGTATTCTGATTACGGCATGTTGAGACAATAGGATGGTTGACGGTTATGTTCGCTCCATCTAGTGAGATATCTAGTACCTCTAGCTTAATTTGGCTCAAGAAAGGTACAAATTTTGAGGAAGTTGTAGAAGATCGATTGCAAGTTATCTCAAACCATGGATTGAGATAACACGAACTTGAATTCATTCCGAATGGGTAGGGGATCGTGATGTCACCGCACTTGTCTGAACAGCCAGGTTTTGCCCAGATTTGAGCTCTCACTTGCAAAGTACTGAGGCATAGTAATAGATTCAACAGAAGGGTTTGCCTCGGAATCATTTTTTTTATGGAGGCAAGGCCGGTTTTATAAAAAGGACGAATTTATTTTTCTCATGATAAGTAACTATATAGGAATGCAAAAGCATATTCTGTTTGGAAAAATGCGCTTCTGTCCCACTCAACTAGAAGGATGGCGTGACCCAGTTGTGATTGTAATATTTGTGGTGAATAAGATGATAAACTTCTCTCTTCAGTCCAACAAGTGTTCCAACACCATTTCAGTACGGTGACTCATCTTTTTGAATATTTCCTAGTATCTTCATAGAAACTTTCAACCGTTCGGTTCCTTTCTAATTCCATCACTATTTCTTTCATTGCAGGTCTATTTATTGTTAAACTTCTTTCTTCAGTCCAACAAAAACGCTTCTTGACTTGTAAAAGCTGATTACTAGTTCCTCCAAAACTACAAACTTCGCTTTGTCCCAGATTTTTCCATGGACTGGAAAAAAATGTACCTCTGTCCCACTCAATTAGGAGGATATCTGGACCTATTCTACCGATCAACGGGTTTCAATTCCAAAAATTTAGAAAAAATACAAATGTTTAAAAATTCAATTTCTTTCCCAAAAATATATATATATATTTTTCTTAATAGAACAATATTAAAAAATATACCTAAACTTGAGATTGATTTCAAATTCAAAAGAGATATTAGGTCCAATCCAGTCATTTTAAAAGATGAAAAAGATCTTCTCCCATTTTGGATAATTTTAACAAAAGCCCAACATACTGAATTTGAAGTGGGATGAGGAAGAAAAAATTGAGGATTTTTTCCTTTTTGATATAAAAATCTGAAAAAAGGGTATTTTAAATAAAATTATCTAAACCTTTTCATTTTTCCTATATATGCTCGATTAGGTTGGTATGTAAAAGCGGTTTAACCATTTAGATTAAATTCAGATCGAATGTTTTTATTTTATTTTGCTAAAAGTTGGGTCATGCAACAGTTCTCGAATAAAACTATTTTTATCATATTGGATTGCGAGTTGCAAATATTTTTATCAAAAACAATCCTCAAATAAAACTATTTTTATTAGATTAGATTGTTGGGGAAAATACTTTTATCAAAATTGAAGGAAAAACAAAAGAGGAGGTGCTGTAGAATACCTCTAAAAGAAACATTGCCTTTCCATTGGTACCAATCCCCGAATCCGAAACCTAACCCAAAGGCAATTTCACCACCAAGATTGAAAAGGATTGGTACTAGCGATGATCATCTTCCTCTTTACTATAGTCAACAAATTCCCATATGTGTAGTGGTAAGAGACTGTAGCCCTTCATGATAGGTCTTGGGTTCAGGTTATGATAACGGAGAAACAAAATTTAG
This sequence comes from Dillenia turbinata, assembly GCA_037126225.1. Taxonomy (NCBI): domain Eukaryota; kingdom Viridiplantae; phylum Streptophyta; class Magnoliopsida; order Dilleniales; family Dilleniaceae; genus Dillenia; species Dillenia turbinata. Next base: position 19,535,109 of record JBAMMX010000028.1, read on the forward strand.
GAAGTCGATCTCTTAATGAGTTTCTTGGTACTAGAACTGGATTGATCGAAAAAAATCTGGATATCAGTTGATATCAAGTAATCCACTTGCACAAATATATATGTGTGTGTGAGAGAGAGAGAATGGAGTTGCCAAGTACATGTTTTGTTCACTTCTTGAATCAAATGGTTGTGATATTCATTTCAATCTTGCAAGGTAAAATGAACTAAACACGTATAGTTAATAATAATGTTTCATGTTTTTCCCTCCTAAATATTTTTCTTTTTCTCATTGGTGAATATATATAATACTCATTTCGTTACACAATATTTAGTTTAAATTATATTTACAGTAACAAAATTTATAATTATGAACTAATACTCAAGGAACTTTCTCACAAAGGGATCCGCAACATCAATCTTTTTTTTTTTTTTAATTAATATGTTATAAAATCGTATATTTGTAGTAGAGATTCGAGGGAAATGTGTCACATGGAATATGAATATAGTTAAATTTGTATATACAAATGTATATATTTCATGAAAGGATCATTCAAGAAATAAATGGATTCTACAAAGTGAGTCACACAATTTCTTTCCAAAAAAATATGTATTTTTTTTCTTAATAGAACAACATCTTAAGAAAAAGAATACCTAAACTTAGGACGTGATTCCAAATTAAAAATGGATATTAGGCCCAATCTAATCATTTTCAAAGATGAAAATTATCCACTCACATTTTGGATAACTCTGACAAAGACCCAAGATGCCCAATTTGAGGTGGGAAGAGGAAGAAAACGTTGAGGGTTTTTTTTTTTTTTTTTTTTTTTTTGCTTATAATAACTTGAAATAAGGTATTCCATAATGAAATATCTAAACCCTTTCTGTTTCCTTATCTGTACTCGATTAGAATTTTTTTATCTTCGGTTTTCTATTTTATACCGACAAATCCAGAATCTTTCAAGGAAAACATCCCTCTCAAAAATGAACTCACCCGATAAATGAAAATCGTAATCAATTCGTAATATTGATCTCCGAAATTCCCGGATCGGTTCGATAAACAAAGTAGGGTTGGAATCCCCTAGCGGCCCATGTCTCCCAGAGGAATAAGTAATTCAAAAACCCCTCAAAATCAAGTACGTTTTCTTGGCTTAACACTCATGGCACACCAATCATAGGGAACATCCATCTCTCAGCACTCAGTCTATTTCTTTTAATAGAAAATTGCTCTTTACTGACTTGAGTATCGAAACTTCCCCGCTGGAGCACCCTCCGGCGGTTTTTACAGGTGTATTCATCCATTGACGGCTATCATTCGAGTCCAGAAGGAGTTAGTATCTGTAGAGCATAACTCACCTCTAACAGATTGGCACCGTTTATGGGAAACAAACTGATTTCCTAAAATCTTATGACGATATTCGCTAAGGTCATCCCCAACATGGCACCCGCTAAGAGAAAAAGGCCAATCATAGATTTTGATAATGAAGACCTTCCGGCAGGAATAGATCTTTGCTGTAATAACCCTATTGTCATCACAATCAAAATAGATTCCTATACTATAAAAAGGGTCCTCATCGATCAGGGGACCGATTGTGATCTCCTCACCTGGGACGCCTTCTGCAGGATGGATTTCAATCCATCTTGGCTTTTGCCATTTACCGGATCTCTCCAAGGGCTTTCAGACGAGCCCACTTGCTCTGAAGGCACTATTTCTTTTCCAGTGACTCTTAGAAGATCCTTGAATCACACAACCGCACCCGTTCTTTTCTATGTGGTAAAACTCTACTCTCCCTCAACGCCATACTAGGCAGACCTAGCCTAGACAATCTAGAGGCGCTACTAAGCATGAGACACATGAAAGCGAAATTCAGAAGATCGCTAGGGGTGGCTACCAAAAGAAGCGATCTTGACCCTTATATCATCTTCGAAACACAAGGTGCACAAAAAGCTTTCCCAGTCGACGCTCTGAAACCTAGAGAGGACACTGAGCTGAGAGCCAAGCTTAAACCAAGCGAAGAAACTATCGAGATCCTTTTGACAAACGACCCCAGTCAAACAATCCGGATAGGAGTCAACCTATCACCTCCCTTACGAGAGGCCTTAGTCGTCTGCCTACGACGACACTCAAAAGTCTTTGCATAGACTCCAGAAGACATGCTTGGCATAGACCCGTTGGTCATAGCCCATAAACTAACTGTTAATCCCGACTTCAAATCGGTTAATCAGAACAAGAGGGTATTCGTCCTCAAACGCCAACGTGCCATCTAGAAAGAGATTCAGAAGTTGATGGCAGGATTCATTCGGGAAGTCAACTATCCTGAATGGCTGACTAATGCAGTCTTGGTGAAGAAGGCTAACGGTATGTGGAGGATGTGTGTGGACTTTACCAATCTCAACAAAATATGTTCGAAGGATAGTTATCTACTCTCTAATATTGACAAGCTTGTAGACAACTGCTCGGGACACCAACTGTTGAGTTTTATGGATGCCTATTCTAGTTATAACCAGATCAGAATGACACCTGAAGACAAAGAAAAGACCAGCTTCATTACTAAATTTGGTACATACTGTTATCGGGTCATGTATTTTGGCCTAAAGAACGCTGGAATAACTTTCCAACTGCTGGTCAATACGGTATTCAAAGACCAGTGAGGTCGAAACGTTGAAACTTATGTCGATGATATGCTTGTAAAGAGCGTTGCAGCCGAAGCTCATGCCGTAGATCTTAAATAAACCTTCCAGACTCTAAAACAATACAATATACAGCTAAACCCAGAAAAATGTACATTCAGGATCGCTTCCAAAAAGTTCCTGGACTTCATGATCACCGATCGAGGATAGAGGCCAACTCTGAAAAAATACAAGCAATATGAGATATGACGCCCCCCAAACACTCAAATACATGCAACGTCTGACTGGTCAAACAGCAGTCCTAAGCAAATCATGTTCAAAGTTGGCAAAAAGTACAAGCCCATATTTGAGGCGTTAAAGAGATCCTAACAGTTTGAATGGATACCCGAATGTCAAGCAGCTTTTGAACGACTAAAATAATATCTGATTCAACCACCGCTGCTTTCGTGACCTGTTCTCGGGGAGGAACTTAATCTGTATTTGGCTATCTCTGTACGAGCACTCTATTCTGTATTGGTGAGATAGGAATCCGTTACTCAAAACCAGTCTATTAGATCAACAGAATACTAAAAGATTCTGAGATTAACTATGGCGCCTTCGATCATATTTCCAGGCCCATATCATTGTAGTGCTCACCGATCAACCACTGAAGCAAATCCTCTAGAAGAGGGACACGTCCGGACAGTTCATCAAGTGGAGTGTGGAACTGGGTAAGTTTGATATCCAGTACCGACCATGACCCGCAATAAAGGGCCAAGCACTGGCCAATTTTATTCTTGAATGCACTTTGCCCATAGTGTCTAAGGATAAACTTACCAACCATCAAGAAGATTAGGCCGCCCCCGACTGGACTATCTATGTGAACGGATCGTCAAATTCCTCAGAAAGTGGCGCCGGACTCATATTGGTAGGACCAAACGATTTTAAAACAAAGTACACCCTCTGCTTCGATTTCCAGGCCACCAACAACCATGCCAAGTATGAAGCCCTGCTAACAGGCCTCCGAATCGCCACCAATATGGAAACACAAAATGTCAGAGAGTTTACAGATAGCTAGTTGGTCATGAAGCAAATTGAAGGAGTGTATGAAACCAGAGACCTAGTCATGGCTAAATATTTAAGCAAGTTGCGCCAGACGATAAACCAGTTAGGCAAGGTCGACATTCAACAGATCCCTTGTTCAGAAAATGCATAAGCACACACCTTATCGAAGTTGACTAGTTCCAATTCAATTACTTCTAGTCGAACGGTATACATTGAGAGTCTGCCGTAACCCAGTATCGACAAGCCCAAGGAAGCTCTCCCTATCGATCGGTTGCCCAATTGGAAGGACCTTATAGAAGAATACTTAAGGTACAATCGTCTGCCAAAGTCGCCAGGGGAAGTAGCAAAACTGAAGCGAAAGGCCGCATACTACGCCATAATCGATGGGGTTCTCTATCGCAAGTTATTCACTCACCCATATCTACGATACTTGACTCCTGAAAAGGGAAATTATGTCCTTTGAAAAATTCACGAAGGAATCTGCGGCAATCATTTGGGTGCTCGAAATCTGGTCTATAAGGCCCTTCAATAGGGATATTACTGGCTGACCATAAATGTTGATTCTAACAACTATGTTAAAAGGTGCGACAAGTGCCAGTATTTCTCATCGGTTCCTTGGTTACCCTCTACCGATCTTAATCTAATATCCAGCCCTTAGCCATTTGCTCAATAGGGCATAAATATCCTCGGATCATTCCCTCCAGTCACGGGACAACGAAAATTCTTGATCGTGACAATCAATTACTTTACAAAGTGGGTGGAAGCCGAGCCTTTAGCTCAGATCATGGTCGTCAAAGCCCAATCCTTTTTGTGGACTCATATTATCACCCGATTTGGTATACCGCGAGTCCTCATCATAGATAACGGAAAGCAATTCGACAATCAACGATTTCGGGAGTTTTGCGAGAAACTAAAGATCCAACATAGATTCTCATCAGTTGTTCACCCACAAACCAATGGATTGGCTAAAATAATCAATCGAGCGATCCTGCAAGAACTAAAGACAACGCTAGACGACGCCAAGTGGCAATGGGCCAAAGAACTTTATGGCATCCTTTGGTCGTATCACACTACTCCTCGAAGGGAAACGGGAGAAACACCCTTCAGTCTGACTTATGGAAGTGAAGCAGTCATACTCATGGAAATTGGTATTCACTCACTTCAAGTAGCTCAATATGATACCACGCAGAATGAACACCCCCTACGAGAAAGGTTGGACTTAATTCCAAAATTACGAAAATTTGCATCGACACAAATGACGGTCTATCAACAATAAATGACCTGCTATCATAATCAAAAGGTTAAGAGTCGAACGTTCAAACCCGAAAAATTAGTGCTAATGAAAATGGAGGCTACCAATCAATAGCAACCCGAGGGCAAACTCGCCCCTAATTAGGAAGGTCCGTATCGAGTATGTTCCATAGTTCAATCGGAAACGTACCAGCTCGACAACCTAGACAGATTAGAAGTCCCTAAGACTTGGAATTCAGAAAATCTATGCATATACTACCAATAAGCTTCAATGCTATCCAATAGTCAGAAGGTCTTGCTCAGACACAACTTAAAATTTTTTCTGTCGTTCAAAAGGCCTCAGTCGCCCAACTCATACCGATCGTACGCATCGTCAATAGGGGATCTAACTCCCCGGATGGGTGGACGCGGCTCACAACTTAAAATTTTTTTTATCGTTCAGAAGGTTTCAGTCACACAGCTCCTACTAATCGTATGCATCATCAATAAAGGATGTAACTCTCTGGACGGGTGGACATGGCCCATAACTTAAAATTTTTCTTGTTGTTCGGAGGGTATCAGTCGTCCAACTTCTACCGATCGTACGCGTCATCAATAAAGGATGTAACATTCCGAACGGGTAGACGCTACCCACAACTTAAAATTTTTTCTATCGTCCGGAGGATCTCAGTTGCCCAGCTCCTATAGTTCACTTATGTCATACCAAATCTTCCTGAATGAGAAAGCACCTAAAGAACGGATCCACTTTGACAAAGACTAAAGAAAGGCATGCAACCGAATAAAGAATAGAAAAAGAAGAAGCAAAACTAAAATAATTAAAGTACAACTTTTTCATTTACATCTGTGCGAAATAATACATTTGATTACAAGAGAACATACACAAGCCGCTAAGTTGAGCTAGTTACACTAAGAGAAATACACAGTAGTGTTCTTCTACAAGCAGTTCTCAGTAATTGTTATAGACTAAGGAAATGATCCAACAACCAAGAAAGAATGTGATCCTTATGTTAAACAATGCAAAAATGTAGTGTTAGGGACAAGAGAATACGAGTCCAAGTTTTGTAACCCCCAATGCAGCCCGAACTCGACTTACCCATCCAAAGATGGTGTGAGAAACACACCCACCGCATCTAAAGGGTGAGAACCAACCGGAGAAGGCTATGTAAGGCGGTACAAGATACACCCCCTCGATGGCAAGGGATCAGATTATGCTAACTAACATGAACGGTCAACATAATGAGATCCTATTCCAGTAATCCTCTTCTTTAATGAGATCTCATTCCAACAGAAATCACTTCAACCAAGAAGCGTTACATACTGCAACATCCTGCAAAACAACCCCCAAAGGGAATTATTTTCGGCCACGCAACCATGAAGGGGGAGTATCAATTCTCTGTAAAGGAAAATGCGTGTTGTCATGGCTATTTATAGAAGTAAAAAGGAGAAGCCTCAATTAATTTGGGGAGATGAAGATCCACCAAAAACGCAAGTTATCAATGGCGAAGTAAATTGTTTTCAATTCCCCATAAAGAGAGTCAAATCTAATGAGATGCACCCACGTTCGCAGCAAGCAAAAAAAAACGAATCCGATTGGACTGAACGTCCCTATGCGCTCCTATACAAAACACACCTCATAGATTTTCACTTATGATATTTCTTTTCCAAGAAAGCCATAAGTCAGGGGCAAATTATGGAACATGCCCCAAAACCCAAACAGAAACTATGAAAGGCTCTTACAGACCTATAACTAATGGATTAAATGATAATCTACCAAATAGTCTCCGCCGCCCATATCAATTTACCGATGGGGCTCAGTTGCCTGGATCTACCGAACGATAAGGCCCCAGTCGCCCCTTCAACCGAGCGATCCTCACCGAGTAAGGGTAATCAACCCAATTGGGCAGCCAGATATCAACTTTTCAAGCAGACAAGCCACGAAGCCACGAAGATCTCTTAACCGATCGAGTGACCGAACGATTATGCAACTCCCCTAACGGTTCCAAAGGAAGGTTAGAATTTTCTTATCTTCGGTCTCCTATTTCATACCGGCAAATCTATAATCTTTCAAATAAGAAAAGTTCCCTCCCGAAAATGGAAGCTCACCCGATAAATGAGGATCATAATCAATTCGTAATATTGACCTCTGGAATTCCCAAATCAGTTTGATAAGGATGGTAGGATTGGAATCCCCTAACGACGTACGTCTCTCAGAGGTATAAGTAATTCAAAAACCCTCAGAATCAAGTATGCTCTTTTAGCCTAACACTTGCGATACACCAATCACAAGGAACATCCTTCCCTCAGCTCTTAGTCTGTTTCTTTTATTCGAAAACCGTTCTTTACTAATTTAAGCGTTGAAACCTTCCCGTCGGAGTACTCTCCGGCGGTTTTTGCAGGTGCATTTATCCATTGATGACTATCGCTCGAGTCTAAAATGAGCTGGTATCTGTGAAGCATAACCCACCTCCATCAAGTGATATCTCTAAGATGCCAGATCTAAAGCCCTCCTCTGTTTTTGAGAAAGGAAAAGCTATCGGGTGGGGGCTATAACTAAATGATTCGGATTTCTAACTTGGCATGGGTTCGACCTAATGAATTCCAAGCTAGGTAGAGCCCATCCTGGATGAGGCCCATATTTGTTTGGGTGTGGAAGTGCTTAGGCTGAGATGTTTTGGAGGTAATATGGGCCTAGCTATCCTGCTCGACAATTGAACCCTACCTTGAGCCTTTCGTAGTTCCCCATTTAACTCTCTTCTGTAATTCAAAATAATTGGCACCTCTACATATTCCATAATCAAGGACCCTGAGCCCGTCAACAAATTTTGTTACCTTCCTTGGTCTCCTCCTTACTTGCATCCAAGACCCAAACCTACACTCCATCACTTGCTTATTCTCCATAAGAAACTCAAATTGATCCTCCCGTAGTCACACTCACAATGTGCAGAGACCGTTGACACTCCCCACAATTCTCCTTGGAGTGACCCACCCTACAACAGTCGAAATGGGGCAAGTGGATGTCCTTATATTCTGCTATCTATATTCTCCAACCAACTCGCACTCTTGTAATCAATGTCTTCTCTTGGTCCAATTCGACACAGTTTTAGCATATGTACCCCTTGTTGTCATCTTAGTGTTTATGTGCAGTTTCACAGGCCGACCAATCTCCTTCCCAATCTGGTACAAAACATATTCATCAAATAGCTCAATTGGCAGCTTTGATAGCCTCGTCCACAAGCCCTTTAGCTGATTTTAGATCTTGATGGCACAATCTAAGGGCACCACTTCATTGTCACCAAATAATGCCTCTAAATTACCCACGGGCCCCCAGTTAAAACCCTCTAGAAATCAAAACTTTTGGATATCTTGGCAAGATAAAAGCCTTCCCCATATCTATCATCTCCCTTTCCCACACCACTTTCCATATTAATAGAATTCGACTCTTAAGGAAGTGATACCCAATTGTTCTTCCCATAGTTTCATGATGATCAAAATTTTTCAACTTCTATGCAAAAGGCAAAGTCTTTTTTTGTCAAGGGAGATTGATGGTTTGTTTTGATTCATCAACCCAACCTTGCCATTTAATTCTGCATTAGATTCTTTATCAAAGGTGTCCATCACCATCGTTTCCAACTATACAGCGAAAGTTTCAGTGCTCATTAAGGAGTCCTTAATGCCTTAAGGAACCATTGATCATTCCATTCTATCATTTCCTTTTTTTTGTTACTCTAATACAAATGATTTGCTTCTTCAATGGAGATTTCCTTATCATCATCCCCCACCCCTTCTAAAGACTCCTTGAAGAGGTAGGCAAAGTGTCTGTCCAATTGACTTTTCCACTCCCAATCCCTTGCTTGACTTTTTTCTCATATTTTTACTTGTTTTCTTATTGTGCTTTTATTTTAATTGAAAAGTCATTGTAAGGCCCGTCTCAAGAAATCGTTAATACATGTATTTACATTTGCATTATTATTTTGTTGAGCATATTAAAATTTGTTTCATTTTATATTGTGCTAAAATTGTTGAAACTTTTATATGTAATGCATGCTTGGGTATTATTTTTGTGGTTTAACTATAGTTCGAGGATATTAAAATAAGTATAGACTAGTAGGATATGTTAGTGAATGAAAACAATTGGAATAAGCTAACCAGAGAGCAAACACATTATGAATTGATGTGAGACCCACAAAGGGTTTATTGAGGAACCCACAAAGAATGAATAGCAGACACCACTATGCTTGGGGGCTTACATCTCATATATGCAGAGAGTGAGATAAAGAGAGAGTGAGAGTGGGAGAGAAAAGTTCATTTCTACACACTTTATCTTCTACAAAACTCTATTCCGGTATCCCTTTGTCCTCTCACAAAAATAAACCCTTAATTCCATGAAAATCACTATCTAAACTCCTGATAAACTACTTTTATCCATATATATACTAATCGTAGCCTTAAAAAGCACAAAGAGCTATAGGAAATGTAAAGAACAACCAAGAAATCCAAAGAAGGCTTAGGAAGGAAATGCAAGAAGACTTAAGAAATAATTTACAAGTTTGATACAAGTACCTTGCATATGTTTGTTAAATTGATACCTAATAATCCTATAAAATATGTTTTTACATGTGATTATGTTATTAGAATATGGATAAAATGGACTAGAGAAAAGGGAATCACATCCTTGAATAAAAACCTAGGAATTTGGCATGCTGGATAGTTGATCATGGATTAGTTTTTGACTTATAACTTCTTCTACGCGATTGCAAATCAAGTGAGGTTTCCTTCTAATGAAAATAGACTTCCTAAAATGACTCATGACATGAAGGGTTTTATTAAGAATTGGAATTTTGGTGAATGCCCAAAGTAGCATGATTACAATAAAATACTGCTCTATTTTGTGCCTTGTTACATGTCTGGAGATACTACAGTTTTGCGTTATCTTGTGTGATGAATTAGGATAAACTCCAAACATAAATTTGTAGAACTATATCTGGCCACTTGAATTATTTCAGTCAGATATGTGTGATGAAAGTTCTATTGATTTTACTATGACAGCTTATATTATGTTAAGAATTTCAAATTGCAAAAATAATTGATTTGCATATCCCTATGTGATTGGAATTGAACATAGCTATAAACATGAAAGTTATAGCCTATGACCTATCTTTAAAAGGCAATTGGAGTCACCTCAATTCGATGACTATAGTTAAAATTATGGCATTTTTACTCACTGGAAACTTGCGAAGATAGTTTTTTGGTCCACTATTTGTTGCTAAACTACATAGCATGCATTATTGTGGTATTAAGTCATGATTCTTATATAATCCTTGTGATAAATTTTGATCTCATAGTAATTACAATATATGAATCATAAAGGAATATAAAGAGAAAGTAATAATATAAAAATACCTCCGAAATCTTGTGCAAAGCTTGCAGGCAAAATTTGAGGAGTATGGTTTGCACAAAGAGTTCCAAAATCTTGTGCAAAGCCTATGGGCAAAGCCTAAAGAACCATGGATGGATCTCTTCTTTCTATAAGGGTGGAATTAAAAGCAAGTGAAGGGTTTGAGGGTCTAAACAGAGGGGACAAAAAAGAAAAAAAAAAGACATAGATTCATTTAGAAATCCCATATTTTAGCTTGCTCTAGAGACCATACAATAGATAGATTCGACATTTGATTTCTTTCTTTAATTACTAAGATTAAATTGGATCAATAAAGATGGAAGTAGATAATGATTCTAAAAGTGACAATCGTAATTGTTTTCTTAAGACAATGTATATCTCTTGTATACTCTGCTATATTTGTGTTATTTATATGATGATATTTATATTTTTATGTCTACCTACTTGCTACGTATGCTATTGGTCCCTTGTGTACTTGTTCAGTTTATACAAACCCCGATATCTTTATTTTCAATAAATCAGGGAGATAAGAGGGATTCACAGGATAAAAGCTTTTCAGCCAAGGGATTTAGATCACTACTCATTTCTAACCACTTGTTTTGTCGAGGCATATAGTCCTTGTGTGTTTTTTAGGATTATATGTGTTATATTTTATATGTAGATGCTTGTGTGAGTTATGTTTTATATGTAGATGCATAGTTGATTATCAAAGAGAGCCCTATATATATAGTTTTGTTTATATTATGATTACATACCATAGTGTATTGTGTTGGATGGTTGGGAGAGTCACTGATATTAGTTTGATTTATATTAAAAGTATTCTGTTTGCTTTATCAAATTTTATATTGACCCCAAGTGGCTAAATAGTCACTAGCCTAACAATTCTTTTGAAAAAAATAAGTAATTTACACTACTAGAAAAAGAGTTTTCAGTGACGAAAATTACCGACAGAAAAAAATCCATCGCTATTAGCGACGGATTAACGAAAGAAAAATCAGCAACGGACTTAGCAACGGAAAAATCTGTCGTTAATTTTTTCATTGTTAAATCTGTCGCTAAAACTTTTCCTGACAAATTAGCGACGGAAATTTTCCGTCGCTAAAATTTAAAAAAAAATTCTTTTTGTTAAATATAATTTTTTTATTTTTATTAAATATAATTTGTATTTTTATTAAATATAATTGTGTCTTTTATTAAACATAATTTTTTTATTAAATATAATTTTGTGTTTTTTATTAAATATAATATTATATTTTATTAAATATAATTTTATAATTTTATTAAATATAATTTTTTTATTAAATATAATTTTATTTTTTATTAAATATAATTTCATATTTTTATTAAATATAATTTTGTATTTTTCTTAAATATAATTTTATTTTTTATTAAATTTAATTTTATATTTTGATTAAATATAATTTTGTATTTTGATTAAATATAATTTTATTTTTTATTAAATATAATTTTTTATTTTTATTAAATACAATTTTGTATTTTTATTAAATATAATTTTTTGTTTTTATTAAATATAATTTGTATTTTTATTAAATATAATTTTTTATTTTTATTAAATATAATTTTTGTTTTATTAAATATAATATTGTTTTTTATTATATATAATTTTATGTTTGCATTAAATATAATTTTTATTTTTATTAAATATAATTTTTTATTTTTCTTAAATATAATTTTGTATTTTTCTTAAATATAATTTTTTTTATTAAATATAATTTTGTATTTTTATTAAATATAATTTTTTGTTTTTATTATATATAATTTTGTGTTTGTATTAAATATAATTTTTATTTTTATTAAATATAATTTTGTATTTTTATTAAATATAATTTTTTGTTTTTATTAAATATAATATTGTTTTTTTATTATATATAATTTTGTGTTTGTATTAAATATAATTTTTATTTTTATTAAATATAATTTTGTATTTTTATTAATTATAATTTTGTATTTTTATTAAATATAATTTTGTATTTTTATTAAATAAAATTTTATATTTTTATTAAGTAAGCGTATTGTATTTTTAATATTGAGAGTTACAGATAAAATATAGAAATAGAAAAAAATAAACTAATAATACAAATGTAATGGTGGAATAGTGGTTAAGACTCACAAGTTTCATCTCTCACATCCGGGTGCAAAACTGGGCGGAAGCATATTTGAAACATTTTCAACAAATTTAAGTGCAAGCGCGCGGGCGGGTTGCAAGTGGGTCGGGCGGTCAGGCGGGCCAGTTTCGGTCATTTGGTTTTGTTCTCACTCACTTCAGTGATGGAAATTTTTTATCGCTAAAAATTTGTCGCTAAGTTGAAAATTCTAAAAAAATATTAGCGACGGAAAATTCTGTCGCTAAAAAATCCGTCGCTGATCCGTTGCTAAAATTAGCAAGGTGACTTTCAGTAACGGGGCGGGTCGCAAGTGGGTCGGGCGGTTAGGCGGGCCAGTTTCGGTTATTTGGTTTTGCTCTTACTCACTTCAGCGACGGAAATTTTTCGTCGCTAAAAGTCCATTGCTAAGTTGAAAATTCTAAAAAAATATTAGCGACGAAAAATTTTATCGCTGATCCGTCGTTAAAATTAGCGAGGTGACTTTCAACAACGGAAAAAATCCGTCGCTGATACTTTCAGCGATGGAAATTTTGGTATCAGTGACGGATTTTTCCGTCACCCATTTTTCTTGTAGTGTTATTTTCTTTTAATTTAAATATCCTTTTTTGTTATCATACACGGGAAGTGCGACTATCGCGAGTCTAAATATCACATTTTAATTGTGTTGGTCATTTCCGTATTTACATGTCTATCTCCTTTTGTTAGGGAATGCGACGCCTGAGTAGCAACACAATCATATTATGTTTATGAGGTTATTAAGGATGTGTTTAAATTAATATAAAACCATAAAATGACCCAAAGGTCAATATTCCAATTTTTTATTTTATTTGATCACCAATATCTAAAAAAACAACTAATCCAATTTAACTAGTTATGAGGTCTAATTTCAGAAATGATTCTCTCGATACGTTTTTTTGTTTATTCTCAAGATTCGAATTTTAATTAAAAGAGTTTAGTGTTCTATTACTTGGCTCACAAGACATCGGTTATGATTTTAATTATAAACGACATTATAGGAGGAGTAATATGCTCCACTTGGCTTCCACTAATCAACCTAATACTTAAAATCAACTTTAATGAGTAAGACGATCTGAACGCATATGCCGAGTAATAATGTTTCCCTCCTAAATATTTTTCTTTTTCTATTTGGTGAAAATATACAAAAAAAAAAAGATGTTTAAATGTTATTATAAATATTCATTTCATTATACAATATTTATTTTTAATTATATTTACAGTAACAAAATTTATAAATATGAACTAATATTCAAGAAGCTTGGGGAGTGTAAAATTCAATTATGGCTTTGATCTCACTCTTTTTCTTTTTTAATGTGTTATAAAATCATATATTAGTAGTAGAGGCTAGAGGGAAATGTGTAACATGGAGTATGAATACGTATTTAAATTTTAATATGTTCTAAAAATAGTTAAATTTATATATATATATATATATATATATATATATTTCAAGAAATGATTATTCAAGAAATAAATGAATTCTACAAAACGAGATCCACTCACATTTTGGATAATTTTAACAAAGCCCCAGGATACTCGATTTGAGGTGGAACGAGGAAAAAAATTTGAGGGTTTTCTTTTTGTTTTTCGATTATAAAATTTTGAAATATGATATTTTAGAATATAATATCTAAACCTTTTTTTTTTTGTTTTTCCTACCCATAATCGATTAGGTAGTTTTTCCTGCTCCACTGGCTACCAATTCTCAAACCTGGGACTGAACCTAACCTAATGGTAGTTTCACCGCTGAGATTACAGTCGATCGGTGCTGGCGCTGTACACCTTTTCTTTTAATACAAGCAGTACATCTTCTTTTCTGTTCCTCGATCAAATAGCTTGGTAAAAACCTATGTCGAACAAAAAGAGAAATAGAGAAATAGGAAAATGACATTTTTTGTAAGAATATAAAAAATAAAAACGTTAACAAATATCTAAGTATAAAAATAAAAATATTAATTATTTTATAAAAATAATAAAATAACCATATTTTATAATAAAAATATAAAATGATCATGTTAGATTTATTTCACAATAACGGAAGTATGGTAATTTTCAAAAAATTAAAAGATTGAATTTTTGTGTGTATCTCAGTGAATAAATATAGAAAATTTGGGGAACCACAAAATTTTTCTCAAACAATCTTATAATCGGGATGATAACCACACAAATCGATTTATCAACGAACGTGGATTGGGTGTAATGGGAAGGGCTTTGCATTCCGTTCTCATGGTCTCGAGTTCGAGTCCCCGTGACGGCGTAAAAATAATCGCATTGGGAGACCTCCCCCCATTCGTGGGCCCGACAGAAAGTCGATCCAGTTTAATCGGGACAGAACCCCGACCGGATGATGGCTAAGTCAGGACAAAAAAAAAATCGACTTATCATCATAATATCATACTACCACAATTCTAAATTCGATGATTTAAGTGACGATAAAATTTTCCTACACGAAATTTTTCAATACTCTCAAAAACTCTCTCGATCTCTTTTTCTATATATCAATCAATATTGACTCAAAAATGTTTTTGTTTAATAATAGAACTCACATTAGCACCACACTTCACATAAGAGAGAGTTCTCTTAATGTGGGAGAGTGAATGAGAGTTTTTAGGGAAGTTAGGAGATCATTGGATTAGTCACTCATTTCAAATTTTCAAAAATTTTTTACTTTTGTGGTAAAATGCTCCTACATGGGTATATTTACTAACATCTCTCACATGATGGCATTTTATATTACAAGATCACAATTCATGTGATATTTCATATCATTCTACTGAACTTTTATATAAGATTGGATATCGTACGATCAGCGAGTATACCTATAAACAAACACTTCTCGATATACCTGTTAAGATGACTAAAAAGCCATTATTAGTACAAAAAGAACTCATTCTATCCTAGACACAACGTATTACTCCATCGAGTTACTTTCCTCATCAAAAGTGATCCATAATTTTTACTCAACTGTGTATTCACTATTATATTTCAAATCCCAACATGGATAAATATAACAAGTTGATCGGTGAATACAACATAATAATGTAATTTCAATTGTTTTTTCTTTTCTCAAATTCGAATATATTAATCTCAATTCAGTTATTTTCTTAGACCTACTACTATACTTCATTATCTTTCAAGTTATAGGTAAATAGACTAAAGTAACAATTATTAAACCAAAACTTTTAGAGATAGCCGAAAGTAATAACGGTACTGATAAGCCCATCCAATTGGTCTCGAATCTCACACAATGGGCATGAGAATCAAGATCACATCATTGTCTTAAATAATAACTCCTACTATCCCATGTTCTGTTTATCATACACGATATGAAACACATACCACAGTATTATTCTCTCATCTCTAAAAAGAGCATATGTTAAATTTCTCTAACACTGTACAAGTATGAGACTCAATCTATATATAAGATTTTACTCAAACATCTTAGAGAGAGTACCTTAGATACAGTATCACTAAACATGGGTGACATCTGAGATCTAAAATTTGACTACTTACAGACAACATGGATGTGGATATATCCATGTCAATCATATTGCATATAACCTCATACTGAACACATATCATGATGACTTGTATTCTAACAGAACCACTCTTCATGCCTCTTATATCTAGAAACCGTCTTATCCCCACTTACTCAAAGTTAGAGGTGGTCACTCATGTAATAGAGTTAACCTCACCTGCCTAATATATCTTTTATCACATCATAACATAGAATATATGACAACAAATTAAGTGCAATAAATAAGTGATTGAATAATGCATATATGTCATATATAACAATAAATATCAAAATATCAATATAATATGCAATGAGAAATGTCAAAGTACATGTAAACCTAATGATTTCCTATGTCCTACAAAGGAACCTCTGATAATGGGTTTGGTAAAGAAATCAGCTACCATGTTGTGTGTGAAAATATATTTGATCATCACTTTATCTCTCTTAATGATGTCTCTCATAAAATGGTATCTTGATCAATGTGTTTGGTCTTGCTATGATACTTAGTGTCTTGGTTGTAGGCAATAACAGTCTGATTGTCATAGTAAATCATCACTGGTCTTCTACTAGGCCTCCCATTATCTATCGCAATCCCTAAGGTATCCAGTAATCTCTAGAGTAAAACATTCCCCTAAACTACCATTGAGCATGCCACAAATTCAGCCTCCATTGTAAATGGAGATACATCGATTTGCTTCTTGCTGTTCTAAGAAATGGCACCGTTATTAAATAAAATAGTAAAACCTGACATCGATTTGCGTTTATCCATATTGTCATCCCAGTTGGTATCTGAATACTCAATGAGACGCAAATCATCTTCTCTATAACAAAAGGAGATGTCCGCAGTTTCCTTGAAATATCTCATAATCTTTTTTACTACTCTCCGGTGACACCTTCTAGGATTCGAGTGATATCTACTCACCAAACTCACTATAAAACAAATATCTAGTCGTGTACACAATATCGCATATCTCAGACTGTCTACTACACTTGCATAAGAGATTCTACTCATCTCTCTTATCATTTCCTAAATCTTAGGACAAATGTTAAGACTCAGACCCTCATCTTTAGCAATAGGAGTTTCTATGGGGTTGCAATCACTCATTCTTAAGCACTCGAGAACTTTTTGACGTAGGACTCTTGTAAAAGAGTCAACACTCATCTTGAACGATTCCTCTGGATCCTAACTCCGAGAATAAATTGAGTTCACTCATGTCCTTCATATCAAAACTCGATGATAATCACGTTTTGATGATCATTAGATACTCTGTATTATTCCCAGCCAATAGAATGCTATCCACATATAAAGACATGAAGACAAAGGAGTCCATAGAATATATTAGGTATATATAATGATCTTCCTTGATCATCATAAACCCATAAGATATCACCTCCTCATGAAATCTCATGTACCACTGCCTAGATGATTGTTTAAGGCAATATCTCAATTTCTAAAGTTGACAGATTTTGTCCTCCTGACCTATAGAAATAAAACCAGATTGCTACTCAATATAGATCTCCTAATCCAAATTTCCATTCAGGAAGATAGTCTTGACGTCTTATTAGTGTAACTCTATATCTATGTCCGCTATAATCACTAAAAGTAAATAGATCGAGATAAATTTGACTACTGAGAAAAAAGTCTTCTCGTAGTACACTCCATTAGTCTAAGTGTAACCCTTGATTGCCAAACGGGTCTTGTACCTATCCACCGATTTGTTGGCCTTTCTCTTGATCTTGAGAACCTACTAATTCCTAATAGTTTTTCTGTCCTTAGGCAAATCAACTAGATCTCTGACCTCATCGATTCTCATCGATTCTATCTCTTTATTCATGGACTTTAACCAATGGACTTTCGCATAACCCTCAAGAATCTCTTAGATTGTTTTAGACTCCTCAGCATCCTCAAAAGTCACAATGAGAGTCTCACCTTCAATCAGGAAATGATGATTAGGTACAGTTCTTGCCTACTCTTACAATGAGGGAAAATCTCTTCATCTCTAGATGGATCATTCTCACTAGAACCAATATATATAACGGGTTCTTGGGTCCCATTGCTGGGTTCAATTGAACCACTAGGCTCATCCATTTCATAGAAGTTAAAGTCAAAATCGATTTCACCTTTATTAGGAAAATCATTCTCATGGAATGTGGCATCACGAAACTCAATCTCTATGATAATGTTGTCCATATACTCACCTAGGAACACTTATCCCTTAAAGTGTTCAAAATATCTTATAAAGATACACTTCTTTTCTTACGGTCCAAACTTGTCATGTTAATGCGAGAAATCGTGAATATAAGTGGCACATCTTTATGGCCTCAAGTGGCTAAAGTTAGACTAACTTCCTATCCAAATCTCATTAGGTTATTGATTATGAACTTTGATGAAACACGATTGAGGACATAGGTTGTAGTTAAAAATGCATCTTTCCAATGAGAGATAGGCAAATTAGTTTACACCATCATAAATCTAACCATCTCTTGCAAAGTCTTATTCCTTCTCTCAACTATTCCATTCTATCGAGGAGTAGCAAAAATAGCCAACTATCTCATAATGTCCATCTTGAAACAGAGCTCTTTGATTTGATTAGACAAATACTCGTACCCTGATCAGTTCTGAGAGTCTTCACTCTTTAGTCTAGATAATTTTTAATCTCATTAATAAACCTCTTGAATCATTCCAATGCCTTGAACTTGTACAAAATCAGATAGACGTAACCAAAACACGTATAATTGTCTATGAAGTTAATAAAGTACATAACTTTATTTCAGGCTTTCATGTTCATAAGACCATAGATATCGGAGTGAACCAAATACAATAGAACCTCAACTCTCATTGCCATCCCAAATGGTTTTCTTGAAACTTTCTCGATTAGGCAAAACTCACATACGAGCAACTTAACCCCGGTTAACAGGTTTAACAAACCACTCTCTGATAGTCGGTTCATCATCTCTTACCCTATGTGTCCAAATCTACTATGTGATATAATAATATCATCAATTATGCTATCAGATATAAAAGAAATAGAAGATAAATAAAAAATACCACTAAAACGAATCACATCTAGTGCATATAGTAAATCATAAACTAAGCCAAAACAAACCAAAGAATTGTCATAGAACACAGAAACACCAAAGTTTCCTAAGGAATTAGACTATCCTAAATGATCTGGACAAAGTACAAATACGAGATTCCATCAATCCCACTGATAGTTATAAATACTCCGTTCCCCATATATAGCCTCCTTGCCTAGGGACTTAATCGACAAAACTTCATATACGGACTCCTATCATGAGTTATATGGTCGGTGGCTCCTGATTCTATAATCCATAAAGGAAAGAAATCAATGAGCATCATAATAGATGAGGCAAAACTCAAACCATATAAAGAAGAATGACGTTTCTTTCACTCATCATACTCAGGAGCAAAATGATCAAATCTGTCACATACGAAGTACTTCACTTTGGTCTTATCCAGCTCCCTCTTTCTGCACTTTTGTATTCTGCTGTCAGATTTCTCAAATGGATTCTTCTTACCTAGACTTTGGGTCTTCTTCTCATGCCTTTTCCATTTGCTTTTTGTGCCACAGGACCCCTTGCTCGACTCCACTACATAAGCATACCCCGAATATGACCTACTAGCCTCCTAGTGTTTCTCTTCGAGCTCACAATGCCTACTTACATCAGTTAAGGTACAAATACTCTCATCCTGTGTAAGATAGGTCTTCATGGTTTCCCATGAATCGGGTAAAAATTGGATCACACCCAGTACCTGAATCCCATCCGAAATGATTGGTGATCATGCTCAATATTTGCATCAAATATTGCTTCGCTGTATGAACTGTCCTTTTCTTATAAGTGGTAAACTTCTAAGCTAGTCTCCTTACCTTAAGAGCTGAAAGAGCACCATAATGCTATTTTAGAATGAGCCAAACTGATATAACCATAGGATATTACTTATAGATTAGGATCATGCTATCATGGATTTCTTCTTCCACGCACGATAGGCATCCTAAACCCATCTAGCCTGAGGTGTGGTACCTACCGCAGGGTCCACCATCTTGTACCTTAGAATCTTAGAAAGATTATGTTCCTCAAAGATAAACTGAATCTTCCAATACCAAATATCATAATTGTCATCATTTAGTTTATCCCCCATCCCTAAATCAGGGACAAAATTCCTTTTCGTCCCTGATTCAGGGACGACATAGATTTTTCATCCCTGATTTAGGGACGAAACTCCTTTTCGTCCCTGATTTGGGGACAAAACTCCTTTTCGTCCCTGATTCAGGGACGAAGGCCGAAATTATTTAAATTATTAATAGAGTTTCTCCTTAGTAATGAATGAAATTATGTTACAATGATTTACATATAATTTTATTATTAGTAAATTAACAAGTAAAGAAATTTTATTAATTTAAGATTTTTAAATTTCAAATAGCATTTTTTTATAAATTTAATTAATGGAATGAGAGAATGACAGAGAGAGGATTTGCATAAAGGGAATGTCTAATTATCTGGTGCCCAGTGGAATAGTTCGGATTTTAATGCCTTTTAGGTCAACTGTCTGATCAGCTGAATTAGAAGTGATGGTTGAGATTGTCAGCAAGGTCATCCAATTTTTAATTAAATGATTGAACCATTTATTTGTTTTATCTATAAATTTCTTCCCCAGGTTAGGGTTTAAGGAATGTTTTTTATAGATTTATTACTCAAACCAATTCAACTATTTTATGAATCGTCTAATATCACTATAATATCATATATCATATATTATATATTTATATATTTTATTTTTTAAAATAATTATTATCTTGATTTAAATTAATTTTAGATATCTTTTCGAATGATTTATCAATTTTATTAATTTAGACAAATTTTAAATAATTTTAATCGTATGATTTGGTTGGATTCTAAAAATATTGGATCAAAACAGTGCATAGATTGCAAGGAAGTGACGGGTAATGGAATAAGACACATTGGGGAATGAAGACTTAAGTTTCACTTTGGTTCTTTCTGTTTGTTTGGTTTTTATTATAGTTCCTCCAAAAGTTTAGATTTACCCAACTAGTAATTTATATGACTATTAAATAACTATCCTAAAAATAAAAAATATATATATTAAACTCTTCCTAATTTGAGTCCTTGAATCAGGGACAAAATTCCTTTTCGTCCCAAAATTAGGGACGACTTTAGGGACAAAAAATTTTTGTCCCAAATTTCCTTTCACTCCAACACTTAGCCGAATGTCACCCACCCACTCATTAACTCACTCTTTTTCTCTCTCTCTTTCTCTGTCTCTCTCTCTCTCTCTCTCGCTTTGTTCATCGGCGTGATGGTCGTTCTGTGAAGGGCTGGCGGAAGGGATGCCGGATTTGCGACGGTGATAGGTAATCTCTCTCTTTCTCTCTCTCTCTCGGCCACACAAGCCGCCGGATCTAGGCTGTAGAAGACAGATCTAGTGGCCAACAGCCGGATTTGAGCTGTAGAAGGCAGATCTGGCAGCCAAGCCTCCGGATCTGCCCTTCACGGGCCAGCGGCGGTAAGGGGCCGTAGCCCCTGCGCGGCCCTGTTGCTAGGAATGCAGCACCAAGGAATCCCTGCTGCTGTGGGGCCATGCTGCTGCCTGTGTTGTGGCTTTTCAGTAAGATAGTTGAAGTACTTGACCCCTTTTTTGTGGCTTTTCATCATTTAGCTAGTCATGGTTTCATTGTTGATGTCCATTTTTTGGCAATATAGCTAATAGCAGGAATTTAATGCGTGTATCAGGTGCTATGTAGATCATCCCAATCAGAGTTCATATCATACTTCCATTATTGCAGATCATTGAGATTTGAAAACCAACCAAATTATTCATATTTGAAAAGACTTTTCCGAGAACTATTTATTCGAGAAGGTAATTTACCATTGTCAAAACTATGTTTTGATTCCTTTGATTGGATTTGATAATAACATTATTTTTCTCAGAAATTTCGATGAGAGAGAGAGAGAGAGATTGGATGAATGTCATATGGATTATTATGCATATTTCTGAGTATATTTTGTGGTGATATTTTAGGAATTAACAATTTCAATTACATGCATTTTCAGTTCGTATTTCTAGGGAATAAGAATAAGCGACTTTCATATTTTCGTCAACACAGATATATATACATAATTTTATTTCTTGCATCCCCATCATGAATTTTTGAACCATGATATTTGTTTTCAAGAATTTTGAGTCAAACTTAGTGAAAGTTCATACTTCTGTAACTTTGTCGTGTGAGAAAATTAAAAATGAAGCCAGTCGCAGATGCAAATTTTGATTTCTTTACCTCATCCATTTTTTAAGTGAAAACAAAAAGAAAGGGAGAAAAAAATAGTCTTGATTCTTTTGTGATGCTACGCACTCTCCAATCCTTTTCAAACTCTACATGGAACGATCCTCTTCCATAATTAAACCTTTTCGAAATGCAAGTCTTTCTTTAATCTTACTTTTGCTTTAAAGTAATCCTTGGATAAAGAACATACGAGGCTAATTAAAAGAAATATTTAGTGAATGAATCACTTCTAGAAGTTAATTATTTTTATTTCTTATTTCTTAAGACTTCAGTAATTAGATTTTGTAATTGAGAAAACGAAAGAAAAAAGAAATCTGTGGTGATAAAATAAATCAAACACACATTAATTGAGAAATCACTCTCTACAAAAGGAAAAAAAAAGTAGTTCTTTTCTTTTAAAAAAATTTTAAATCATGTTCTCCATTATTTTATTTTTTCTTCAAAAATTAAAGTACATCAATACTGTTTTATTCTTAAATTTATACATTTGATTTGTTAATGTACTATCTTTTCTTTTATAGGCGATTAGAGAAGATTTCTTGACATATTGGTGACTTGTTTCGTCGCATTTAGTTTGTCAAATTAAATATGGTAAGTTTATTCATGTTCTTCAGTATGCATCTGATGAACATGCAATTATTTTTTTTTTTGTTAATAATATATTATGGTTGACAGTTTCGATGTGGTGGTCATAGACGAAATTCCGATGGAAGATCATAGTCCGCTTCAGTAGTTTCACAATCTCATTCACTTGCTGGCAATGTACCTTCGCCTTCCCCTTCTGTTGCAGGCCCTTTGCATTCTCAACAAATGGGTAGTAATGTATCTTCACCAGTCCCTTTGATAGAACACTCATATGCAGAGAGGGAAGATAATTGAGAGTTAATAGCCCCTTATGGAGATTCGTAAGTACTAAATTTTGAAATTTCAGATATATTATTTCTTTTATTTATAAAACAAATTATTTTTTTTTAATTATCTTGTTTATTTAGTATTGTTTGTTTGAAACTTTATAATAGATTTACAAATTCTATACATATTATTCACGAGCTTAATAGAATAGTGAATAACCATTGGGGAGGGGTTCGATGACTTACACAAGCACTCCGGAAGAAACAAAAGAGCTATGGTGGAGTGAGTTCAAAGTAAGTTATCCCAATCAGTTTATATATGAAATTAAGTTAATAGCTTTATAATCAATTAGTTGTTTTCCATTACAGCGAGTATTCACTTGGGACGAGACTGAAGAGTTGGAAGTAAAAAGGATTTTCAAAAAAAAATGCAGCGATCATATTTGACACGTTCTAAATCATGCAAAGAAACAAGGAAAAAAGCCAGACTACATCACCGAGCAAAATTGGGGCATGATTGAGAATTTTTGGCAATCGGAGGAGAGCAAACGAAGGAGTGAGCAGAATAAAAAAAAAAAAAACCAAACTTATAATTTAGGAGAATCGTCTGCGACGTATGCGGGAGGCTCGATCAATATCGGTGAATATAGAAGTAGATTGGTAATTTTATACAAACACTAATTTTTTATTCTGATTTAAACTATTTCATTATTTCTAACAGTTTTTTTTTTTATTTTAGGCCAAGAAAACGGGGATCGAGCCTTCATTCATAGATATTTTCACGCGCACATTTTAGAAAAAGGACAAGACTTGGAGCGAGGAGAGAGTTAGAGCAATTAAGGTTTGTAATTTCAAAAGTTCCAATTATTTAATGAACATTTTCAATGTTGATTTGAATATACTATGTTGAACATATCATAACAATGTAGGAAGATAAATTTATTAGGTTAATCTATTCCAAATTTATTTTTATTGCTAACTTGATTCTTGGATTTCTAATGAATTACTTGATAGCGATTATCTTTTTTTTTTTTTATAACTTTCAACTTCTTCAATGTTAATGTGAATGTTCAAAATTTAGACCCTATATAGTATCATGATTTATGTTACTAATTTTTTTATTTTCCTTAATATATATATATATATATATCTAATCAAGATTATATGTGTTTGTATTATATTGTTATTGTAAATTTATTTTAATTTTTCTCATTACAATACAGGAGAGATATAATGAGCTTTCATGCAGAAGCTCGAGTGCTAGTGATGATGCTGGCGGATCTGAGTCATCTATTGATAACATTAATACATGGCTCGAGGTGATTGGTGGACCAAAAGAGGGTAGAGTGGTTGGGCTAAGTTCTTTGAACAGAACTTACAAAATCGCTGGTTCATCTTCTTCTACCCCACTAGCAGTCAGGGCAGAAATAAATCAATTGACTCAAGAGGTGAGCCATTTGAAGGATTTACTACAGCAAAGAGATCTGGAATTCAATAAACTTTAAGCAACGCACATGCAAGAAATGAACGAGTTTCGCATGCAGCAAATGTTAATCATGCAGCATCTTCAGTTACCTTCCGCTCCAAGTCAGATTCCCCCTACTATTTCTCCTTCTGATAATGCTCACGATGGTGATGATTTCTTCGATGATGATGATGATGATGATGGTGGTGGTGGAGATCGTGCTTGAGATTATGTTTTGTTATTTGATTGTTATATTTTGATACTCGTTACATTTCCTCGGTTATGTATGATTATTTATATTTTAACATTTAGACTTGATGTTGCTTTTATCATTATTACTATTATGATTTCTTGTTTATTTTTTAGCTTATTGATCTTATTGAAATAGTTAGTTATATTGATGAGTATGATGACTGAAATTTGATATTAAAAACAATTTGCATGATTAGTTGATGATGAGATTGGATGAGCAAGTATAAAAACATGGTATATAGTGAAAAACGGCCCAAATATGTCAATAAAATACATATTTGTCGCAAAAATACATATTTGTCACAAATTTTGTCGCTGAAAAGGAGTGGGTTTTGTGACGAATTTTCCAACAAAAAGTTATTCGTCGCAAATTTTCGACAAATTTTGCGACGAATCATTTTCGTTCCTAATTTGCCACGAATTGCATTTTGTCCCAAAATTTGCCACGGAAAAATGGTTCGTCGCAAATTTTCGACGAAAGGGATATTCATCGCAAATTAGCGACAAAAACCCTATTTGTTGAAAATTTGCGACGAAAAAAATTTTCGTCCCAAAATTTGTGACGAAACATTTGTTCGTCACAAATTTCCAACGAATCTGATTTTCATCGCTAATTTGCGACGAATAATATTTTCGTCAGAAATTTGCGACAAATTTTTTTTTCGTGGCAAATTTTGGGACAAAATTTATTTTGTCGCAAATTTTGCAACGAAAGCTTTTTCGTTGCAAAATTGCGACGAAACTATTATTCGTTGGAAAAATTTGTAATGAGAATTATATTCGTCGCAAATTTTGCGACGTATAATATTTCGTTGCAAAATTCATCACAAATTTGCGACAAATTTTCCAATGAAAAATTCATTCATCGCAAAATTTGCAACGAATTTTTAATTTTTCGTCTCAAAAATTTTCAACAACTTATTAGCGACGAAAAAATATTTATTACAAAATTCGTCGCAAATTTGGTTTGGGACGAATTTTTCTTACAAATTTGTCACAAATTTTGTCGCAAATTGATGTTTTTTTTTTGTAGTGAAAGTAAAATATCTAAACCTTTTTCTTTTTCCTTTCTATACTCGATTAGGTTGGTATATAAAAGAGGTTTAACTATTTATGTTAAGTTCAAATTGAACATTTTTAATTTATTTTACTGACAGTTGTCTCACGCAACAGTTCTCGAAGAAAAAAAACAATTTTTATCGTATTAGATTGCTAGGTGAAAATATTTTTATCAACAACAATCCTCAAATAAACTATTCTTATTAGATTGGATTGCTGGGGAAAATATTTTATCAAAATACATAGAAAAAACCAAAAATAGCTCTAAAGAAACATCGCCTTTCATTGGGTACCAATCCTCGAACCTAGAACTGAAAACTAACCAAAAGGTAATTTCACTACTGGGATTACAACGGATTACTCACGCTGATCATGTTATTCTTTAATACATGCAGATGTTCCCAAACTCCTATGATCGAAATGGTCAGATGTTATGCTTTTTTAATCATAAATATCGAATTCAAATTATGAGATTAGAGAAATAGGATTTAAAAGAGTTAATCCCTCCACAAAGGGCCCAACAGTGCTCAGATTGGATTAGTTTGATAAAATTCGAATACCGGTGGTTGTCAAGACAAATGTATATGTGTGTGTCCGTGCTTGCGCAGTTGTTCTCTTCTTAAATCAAATGGTTTGGTGAAAATCATTTCAATCTTGCTAAACAAAATGAAATAAATGACAGCTTTTGTAGAAGAGAGAGATTCTTTTTCTTATATATATTTACAGAGAATGAGTACATATATACATACATGCTCTACTCTATTTTTGGCTATACATAAACTATGGCTATGATAAGGCTTGACCCTTGAATCAGGGATTAAATCAGAGATTATTAATCAAGAGGTTGACCCTTGAATCAGGGATTATCAACAAGAGATTGACCCTTAAATTAGAGATTATCTGCCTTAAATGAGGGATTATCAATCAAGAGATTTACATTAAAGATTTATCCTAGAATTTCTATAGTTTGATAGCTCATGTCAACACTCCCCCTCACGTTGGTGCATACAAATCTTGGATGCCCATCTTGTCAAGTGAGCTATAGAAGTTTTTACTTGACACAGCTTTTGTAAGTATATCCGCCAACTGATCTACGGATTTAACAAAGGGAAATCAAATGATCTTATCTTCGAGATTTTGTTTGATGAAATGTCAGTCTACTTTCACATGTTTTGTCCGATCATATGAGAGATATCTATGGCAGCCTTGTTGTCACTGATCAGATCCATCTCAAACATTGGGGAGAAACCAATTTTAGTCATTAATCTTCTAAGCCAAAGAAGCTCACAAAGACCTTTAGCCATTCCTCGAAACTCAGCTTCAGCACTTTATAATGTCACCCCCTTTTGTTTTTTTACTTCACCATGTAACAAGATTGCCACCAACAAATGTAAAGTACCCTGAGGTGGATTTTCTATCCATGATATTTCCTGCCCAATCTGTGTCTATGTGGTCTTCAATCTTCAAGTGATTATTCTTTGAAAACATAAGTCCTTTTCCAGGTGAGGACTTCAAGTATCGAAGGATTCGAATTACAGCATCCATATAATCTTCGCTCAAGCAATGCATGAATTGACTCACTACACTTACAGCATAAACGATATCTGAACGAGTATGTGACAGATAAATAAGTTCCCAACCAACCTTTGGTATTTCTCTCTATCAGTAAGCACTTGATCTGGATATTCTCTAAGTTTATGATTTTGAATTATTGGTGTGGTTGCCGGCTTGCACTCTAATAGTCTCACTTCAGATAGTAAATCTATGGTCTATTTCCATTAAGATAAAAGTATACCTTGCCCTGATCTAGCTACTTCAATTCCTAGAAAATATTTGAGCCCCTCTAGATTCTTCATTTCAAACTCAGTTGCCAATTTTTTTGGAAGTATTGCTTTCTCTTCTGGATCATTTCCTATGATAATCAAATCATCTTCATAGATTGTCAAGGCTGTTACCTTTCTTCGTTGGTGCTTTAGAAATAGTGTATGATCTGAATTGCATTGTTCAAAGCCATATTTTTTCATTGCCAAACTAAACTGCCTAAACCATGCCCATGGTGTTTGTTTCGGTCCATAAAGTATTCGTTGGAGTTTACACACAATTTTGTTTTTGGAATTTGATATATAACTCGGTGGGATGTCCATGTACACTTCTTATTCAAGATCACCACGGAGGAAAGCGTTCTTTACATCAAGCTGGTGTAATGGCCAATCAAGGTTCACTACAAGAGATAATAAAACTCTTACCGATGGTGGGATGGTCTCTTGATAGTCTACTCCATATGTCTATGTATAACCTTTCGCAACCAACCTTGCTTTGTATCTCTTGACCATCCCATCTACCTTGTATTTAATGGAAAATACCCATTTACACCTTACTGTTCTTTTCCCTTCAGGCAAGGTAACAAGAGTTTATGTTTTGTTTTTCACCACTGCCTCCATTTCTTCATTTATGGCTTGAGTCCATTTCAGGTTTTTCAAAGCTTCTTGAACACTGGTAGGAACATGATTTAAAGACAGCTTTTGCACAAAAGTTTTGAGAGGCTTAGAGAGCCTTTTTGTTGAGACATAATTGGCAATTGGATATTTTGATCTTTGATCCTAAATATCTAGAGAATATCTATTAGGTGGTTTGCCATGATTATGCTTGAAAGGTAAAGTGCAACCAGCAGAAGTATTTATGTCATTAGAGTTTGAAGGTGGAGTAGGAGAGCCTACCTCAGGAATATTCTTAAAAGATGGGTCTTCAGGTACTGAGGGGTTTGAGGTCTCTATTTCAATTAAAAGTGGCATTATAGATGTCTCTCTTAGAGCTATATAAGATGGAGAGGGTATCTTATTATAGGGTGTTTCGTATTGTTTACCAATTCTAGAGAAGCTGTAGAAGCACTATCCAACCATTCAGGTAAAAACCAATTCTGTTTTTCATTCTGAATCTCCCCCTGAAGAGATGAATTGGATGTGAAAGGAGAGTAAAAAAATTCAAATTCCAAAAACGTGACATCCATGGTAACATAGGTGCACTTGGTGGCTGGATCATAACATCGTTAGCCTTTCTGATGCAAGACATATCCCAAGAATAAGTATCGAATTGCACATGGATCAAGTTTCGCGCATTAATTTTTATGCAGATGCACAAATGCTACACAGCCAAAGGTGCTAGGTGGAATTGTTAACACGGATGGCAGAGAAACATGTAAGGAAAGAGCTTGTAATGGTGTCTTAAAATCTAAGACTCAAGATGACATTCGGTTGAGGAGGTGTAAAGCAGTAGCAACGGCATCAGCCCAATGTCGATTAGGTACATATGTTCCAAGTAACAAAGGATGAGCCGTTTTGAGTATATGCCGATTCTTTTTCTCAGTAATGCCATTTCGCTGAGGGGTCTGTGGACATGAGGTCTCATGAAGTAATTTATAAAGATAAAAATACTCACAAAATCATTGATTCATATATTTCCCGCCATTATCAAACCTCAGAACTTGAATTTTAGTTGAGAATTGAGTTTGGATCATTAGATGGAAAGCTTGAAATACAGTCAACATTTTATCTTTATGTTTTAGTAGATACAACCATGTCATGCATGTACAATCATCAACGAAAATTACAAACCAACGAAAACAAGATATTGTAGTAACCGTGGAAGGTCCCCACACATCAGAATGAATTAAAGCAAGTGGAACTTTACTTTTATTCATACATAATAGATAAATAGTTCTATGACTCTTGGCTCAAATGCAGGTGTCACATTGAAACTCACAAGGCTGAATTTTTTAAATAGATCAAGAAACAAATGTTTCATGTAACCAAAAGATGGGTGTCTCAACCGTTGATGCCACAACCAAATCTGCTATTCTTTGGTGTTACTTTGATGATGTACATGATGTGCTTGACCCACACTAATATCATCCACGTAGTAGAGCCCCCCTCCTAATACAACGCCCAATTATCTCCTTGGTGAGAATATCCTGAAGAAGAAAAAGGTAAGATAAATGAGTTCAACACAATTTAGATCAGTGGACATTTGGCTAATAGATAGTAATTTATGAGAGAGAAGAGGAATAAGTAAAGTGTTATATAATGATATTGTAGGTGATAAAGTCAAAGTGCCTGCTTCTGTAATAGAAGATATAACCCCATTAGCATTAGTAATTGTAGTATGTCTTGGTGGTGAAGTTGTTGAAAAATCAATGGCATCATAGGTCATATGGTCGGTGGGCCCCGAGTCAAGTATCCAAGCACTAGTATCAATAGCTTGATGAGAAAATTTGTTACCTGAATTTGAGAGAAGTACATCTCCTTGTGATGATTCAACAAATGGTGTGAGGGAGATTTGGGGCTCTATTGTAACCACCGTAGCCTTACCCTCAGTTTCAACCTTGTCATGATGTTTTCGAGCCTGGAGTTCATGCCACCAATCCAAATAGCCTTGTAGTTTAAAGCAATTCTCGTGGGTATGCTTTGAATTACCATAATGAGAACACTTAATTCTATCAGAAGAGGTTCGTGATTTGGAGGACATATCAGATTTTTCATTGCTCAAAGAAAGAGAGCCTGTAGAAGATGAAGTAGATTGTCCATATTTAATACTTTTGGAGGCCAAAACAACCCTTGGAGTTTCATTATTGTTACCAGTGATCATGACCATTTGTCGAATAGCTTCCCAGTGAACTTATGCGCATGCCTGTTCTATGGTAGGAAAAGGTTGTATCTATAGTACATCAGCTCGGATCTTGTCAAGTCAATCATCAAGGCCATCCAGAAAAATATACACTCTCTCTTCTTAAAAAAGATTATTATAATGTTGAATATCTATAGCTCATTCCATTGGATTTGGATGCCTAAAATCAATCTCACGCCACAAACCTTGGAGATTGTTATAATATTTTTCAAGAGAACCTCCAGATTTCACAAGCGGGTCATACGGCATCGAAGATCATAAACTGAGAGGTATCACTACCATCAAAGTAAGTAGTAGCAATAGAATCCCACACCATCTTTGCTGTAGGAAATCAGACAAAGTTACTGATTAAAGATAAGTCCATGGAGTGAATCAACCAACCTTTGACAATGGCATTGTCTGTGTGCCATTTTCAAAAGGTTGGATCAGTATGAGAAGGTGAAGGAAGATCTTCATTAATATATCCCAATTTTTCTTTGTCTGAGATGTACATCTCAACAACTTGGGACCAAAGAGCATAGTTGGTGCATCCAACTGAATGCTAATCTGAGTAGCGGAGGTAACTATAGTTGGGGTCTATTTGTTCAAGATTTTAGCCATTTTGATTGTTAATTCGATAAGGTTAGGGTTGAGATGTTGTTCCCCAGAAGGCTCTGAGGTTTCTGAATCTGACATGGTTATTGAAAGAAAGATAGGTAAGTATGTCAAGGACCGGTATGCTCTGATACCATGGCAGCTTTTATAGAAAAGAGATATTCTTTTTCTTGTATATATTTACAAAGAATGAGTACATATATATATATATATATATATATATATATATATATATATATATATACACACACACATATATATATGCTCTACTCTATTTTTGGCTATACATAAACTATGCCTATTATAAGGCTTGACCCTTGAATCAAAGATTAAATCATGGATTTTCAATCAAGAGATTGACCCTTGAATTCGGGGTTATCAATCAAGAGATTGACCCTTAAATCAAGGATTATCAATCAAGAGATTTACATTAAACATTTATCCTATAATTTCTTTATTTTGACAGCTCACGTCAACAATAAACACATATTGTTAATGATAATGTTTCATGATTTTCCCTGGTAAATATTTTTCTTTTTCTCATTGGTGAAAATATATATAAAAAAGTAATGATTAGATGTTATTATAAATATTCATTTCGTTATACAATATTTATTTTAAATAATATTTACCGTAACAAAATTTGTAATTATGAACTAATACTCAAAAAAAAAAAAAAAAAAAGCTTTGGAGGGGCGTAAAATTCAGTTTTGACTTTGATATCACAAAGGGATCCACGCAATCACTCTTTTTTTTTAAAGTATGATATAAAATCGTATATAGGATCGAGGTAAATGAGTCACATGGAGTATGAATAGGTAGTTAAATTTTAATATGTTCTAAAAATGGTAATATATATATATATATATATTTGTTTATATGTATTTCAAAAAATGATAATTCAAAAAATAAATGGACTTTACAAAGTGAGTTAGAATATCTAAACATCGGCCTTGAGTCCCCAATGGGCCAGCGTAGTGGTCACATGTCCCAACGTCATGATCAGAGTGCAAATCTCGTGTAATTAAAAAATAAATAAAAAAAAAACCCTGCAACCTTGATTTCAAAATCAAAACAGATATTAGGTCAAATCTAATTATTTTAAAATATTTTTTTAAGTATAAGGAGATACAAACAAGCGAAATCAAATCAGAGAAACGAAGAATGGAAGTTAGAAGATTTTTTTTTGTTAAATAAAAATTGATAGGCTCAATCGCTAGAATTGTCTTCAAGAACTAATCATTTTAAAAGATGAAAAAGATCCAATCACATTTTGGATAATTCTAACAAAGGCCCAAGACACTCGATTTGGGGGAGGAGGAGGAAGAAAAAAATGAGGATTTTTCTTTTTCTTTTTTTGGTTATAAAAATTTGG
The DNA here is from genome assembly GCA_037126225.1 of Dillenia turbinata. Classification (NCBI taxonomy): domain Eukaryota; kingdom Viridiplantae; phylum Streptophyta; class Magnoliopsida; order Dilleniales; family Dilleniaceae; genus Dillenia; species Dillenia turbinata. The sequence continues at coordinate 19,567,668 of JBAMMX010000028.1, forward strand.
AATAAGATATTATTAATAGAATATCCAAACCCTTTCTGTTATTCCTGCCCATAATCGATTTGGTTGGTATATAGAAGTGGTTTGACTGTTTAGGTTAAATTCAAATTGAATATTTTTATTGTATTCCGTTGACAGTTGTGTTGGTGAAAATATTTTTATCAAAAACAATGTTCAAACAAAACAATGTTCAAACAAAACAATGTTTTGTTAACAGTTGTACCCTACAGTTTTCGATAAATCAAGTGTTGCTAAAATAAACACTATAAAATAATTAAAAAAAAAAATCAAATTTAAAGTAAATCCACTTCGAGTGGCCAAAATAAGATCGATCTAATCTCAATCTTAAATAACCCATGTCATATCTTACAAGAATTTCCTTAGGCATTTGTAAAGACATTAAAAAAAAAAAAAAAAAAAAAAAAAAAGGAGAATGGGTGTGTTTTGGAAGAAAGCATGCCTTGGATGGACATCTGCAAAACTGTCGGGAAACAAACCCAGACATGCTTTGTTCACTAGAAGCACTTTAGGAAGACGATGGCATCCATGCAAACAGTACTTTATTTTGGATACGCTTCATAATCATGTTTTTTAAACTAAGCTGTCCTTTTTACTTTGAAATTCCAAATGTTGTCCAAAGAGGTTTATTTTTATTTTTATTTTTATTTTTTTTATTTTGAGTATTCCTCAAATTCTAAAAAGCTGAACATAAGGTTTCGTGCGTTCTTATTGTGCTTGCATCTCAATTGAAAAAGTAATGTTATGATTATGAGATCATCAAGGGTGTGTGTTTAATCAAGGGTGTGTGTTTAATTTAATATAAAACCATAAAACGATCCAAAGCTCGAGATTCTAAATTTTTTTTATTTGACCATCCATATTCAAAAGCTTAACTGATGTGATTCGAATAACTGTAAGATCTAATTTAGAAGATGACTGACTCTCTAGTGCCTATTTTCCATTCCTTAAACTTAAACTCGAAAATTTGATTAAAAAAATTTAATATTTTACCACTCAACAAAACATTCACCACAATTCTAATTACAAACAACATTATAGGAGGGGTAACAAACTCCACCTGGCTTCCTCTAATATTAGTGGAAATCAAGTATAATGAAAAACAAAACTTTTAAAAGATTTATAAAGTTTATTTTTTTTAATCTACTTACCATGATCGACTTAAATAACAAAAAGTTAATAACAATGATAGATATATTGTTAATGCAAAAATAGTTAAATTTTCATATATATATATATATATATTCTCAAGAAATGATTATTTAAGAAATAAATGGATTGTACAAAGCGAGTAATATTATTTCTTTACAAGAAAAAAAATTATTTTTCTTAATAGAGTGATATTTTAAGAAAATGCTTAAACTTGATACGTGATTCCATATTCAAAACAGGTATCAGGTCCAATCCAGTCATTTTGAAAGATGAAAAAGATCTTCTCACATTTTGGATAATTTTAACAAAAGCCCAACATATTGGATTTGAGGTGGAATGACCAAGAAAAAATTGAGGATTTTCCCTATTTTTGTTATAAAATTTTGAAATAAGGTATGTTAAAAAAATATATCTAAATATTTTCCCTTTTTTTTCCCTATCTATACTCCATTTGGTTGGTATATAAAAGCTATTTAGCCGTTTATCAAAATGTGTGGAAAAACAAAAGAGGAGGTATTGTAGAATACCTCTAAAAGAAACGTTGCCTTTCCATTGGTACCAATCCTTGAACCTGGGCCTGAAACCTAACCCAAAGGTAGTTTCTCCACCAAGATTACAAAGGATTGGTGCTAGCGCTGGTCATCTTTTTCTTTAATATAAGCAGTTAGTCTTCTTGAATCAGATGGTTTAGTCATGATCATTTCAATCTTGCTAAGTAAAATGAACCACGTGAAATGATTTGGATTCGAATCTTGAGAGTAGAAAGAATTATGTTGAGAGAGCTTCCCGCTAAAAATGACCTAATTTGACAACAGCTTAAATTGGATTAGTCAGAACATAGCTCTGGATATCAATTAGTCCAGTACCAAAAAAAAATATTCATTTCATTATACAATATTTAGTTTAAATTATATTTACAGAAGCTTGGATGGCATAAAATTCAATTTTGGCTTTGATATCATAGAAGGATCCGCACAATCACTCTTTTTTTAGTATGTTATAAAATGTGTATTTGTAGTAGAGATTGAAGGGAAATGTGTCACATGCATTGTGTAGTTAAATTTTAATATATATATATATATATATATATATATTTCAAGAAATGATTATTCAAGAAATAAATGGATTCTACAAAGTGAGTTACACTACTTTCCATTTAAAATAGATATTAGGCCCAATCCAACCATTTTAAAAGATGAGAAAGATCCACTCACATTTTGGATAATTCCAACAAAGGCCCAAGACACTCCAGTTGAGGGAGGTGGGACTAGGAAGAAAAAAAAATTAAGGGTTTTCCTTTTTCTTTTTTGGTTATATAAATCTGAAATAAGATTTTTTAAAAAAGAATAACTAAACTTTTTCTATTTTTCCTACCTATACTCGATTAGGTTATTATACAAAAGTGGTTTACCGTTTATATTAAATTCAATAGAGTATTTTTACTGTGTTTTGTTGATAATTACGTCATATAATAGTTTTCGAATATAACTATTTTAATGAGATTAGATTGTTACATGAAAACATTAAAAAAAAAAAAAAACAATCCTTAAATAAAACAATGTTTTGTTAACAGTTGTACCATACAACAGTTTTCGAATAAAATTATTATAATGAGATTTTATTGTTAGGCGAAAAATATTTTTATCAAAAATAATTTTAAAATAAAACTATATTTTCATTAGATTGGATTGCCGGTGAAAATATTTTTTTATCAAAATACGAGGTAAAAATAAAAGAAGAGGTATTTTAGAATACCTCTAAAATTACCTTACATTTTCTCTTGGCTACGAATCCTCGAACCTGGGAGCGAAACCTAACACAAAGGTGGCTTCAACACAAAGATTACAATGGATTGGTGCTCTCCCGGACCTTTTCCATTCATATAAGCAAGACAGTTTCAAATCAAAGGTCACAACCATTTCAATCAAGTAAATTGAACTAAACGCATATAATTAATTATAATGTTTCATATTTTCCCTCCAAAATATTTTTCTTTTCTCATTGAGTGAAATTATTAAAAAAAAAAATGAAGTCTAGATGTAGTGCACAATGATCTTAGAAGACCATTTTGTACACACTCTCTCCTTCCTTTTTCTTATTATTATTATTATTATTATTATTATTATTATTATTATTATTATTATTATTATTATTATAGCATGTGTAATCTCTTATATTGTATTCAAATATTGAATTTCACATTTCTTCTCAATTCTAAATAAATTGTATTTTGTACCACTACAATGATAGCTCAAGTGATGACTTATAGATTTATTTGACTATAGGTCAAGGTTAAGAATAATTAATTAAACACCCTTTAGATAGAAGGGCATGACCCAATTTTTTTTTTTTAAAAAAAAGAAGAATTCGTCTATTTGATATCTTAGTGACAAAATCATTTTAAAAGAAAATATTTATAGTTTAATTAAACACGCGTTAATCATTTGTTTCCAACACTACAATGGATTAATCATTAACCTGGCTGAATTCAAAAAAAGAAAAGAACACCAACAGGACAGTCAACCTAATAAGATGGGATGCTAAATTTTTTAATCAAATCTCGATTTTAAAATTTGATAATAGAGAAAACTATACCGAGAGAACCGTTCCTAAATAGGTTCTCATATATATTTAAATTAGATTAATCAGAATATAATTTTGAACATCAGTAATCTAGCTTTTTATTAAAAAAAAAAAAAAAAAAAAAAAAAAAAGCCCAGAACAAAACAAAACGGTTGGCCTAAGTTGTCTGCAATGCCCGTATCCTTGGGCCAGGCTAGGAGGGAAGACAACTGCACACAAACAAAAATGGGCGGATTAATTGATATTCATTAGGCCATTTCTCTTGGTTCTGCACCATCACTCATTTATTATAATGAAAAAAAATATATATTTCTGTTTATTTCAATAAATCAAGGGTCGTTACAATGAAAACCATAAAATAATAAAACTTTTACAAATTTAAAGTAAATTCAGTTTGAATCGCTAAATCACATCAATCCAAACTCAATCTTAAGTTTATAGATAATCAATGAGAGAAACCCACATCTTATATTACAAGAATTGTTTTAGTCATTTAGATTCAAAATTCAGAAATGAAAAAAAAAAAATTATGTTAAAAGAGATATTTCCTAAATGGGTCCAACAAGCGTTCGAATCAGATTAGTTATATTATGATTTCAGATATCGATTGGTATAACTTAAAAAAAAAAAAAGAATTTACTTAGCCATTACGAAAGACATAAGCCTAGGTTTTTTTTTTTTCCTTCTTTTTATTTAAAAAAAGATGGAAGAAGAGAAAAAGAGAATGCTGTGTGTTTGAAAGAAAGCATCCTCTGAATGGGCATCTGCAAAACTAAAGGAGATTAAACCTAGAAATGCTTTATTTCCTAGAAGCATATTTAAAAGGCGATAACATCCATGCCAAAAGTGCTTTATTTTACTTCATAATCATGCTTATAAATAAATAAATAAATAAATATTATATATATATATAGAGTGAGAGAGAGAGAGAGAGGGTACCCGACCCATGCTTTACTTAGTCGAGGCAATATTAACCATTCAATTTTTTTTTTTTTTTAAATCCTACGCTGTCCTTTTCACTTTTTTTTATGCAAAGAAGAGACCAAGTGGGAGCCATCCTACACATTAAAAGAAGGAGAACCACCACTGTCATCCGAGAGCAACTAGAGGAGCTCAGCAGGGGGACTCTAGATAACAGACAACCTGAGGACCTGAGAGACCCATTTTAGCAAGACAGTCTGCACACTAGTTTGTGACTCTACGGGTATGATTTACCTCCACAACTTTGATATCGCGCATGATCTGACAGCGTTCCATGACCATTTTGGACATCCTGAGGCTTTGCATCGAATCATCATAAAGAAGCTTAACCAAATTTGTGGAATCTGATTCCACTTCAAGCCCTTGAAGGTTCTGATTTTTTGCTAGGATGAGGCTTTCACGAACTGTCCAAAGCTTGGCCATGAGAGCATTGCAGCTACCTACTTTAACACAGAAGCCCCTGAACCAGTTTTCCTTATTGTCCCTAATTAGGCCTCCCGCACCTGCTATGTTTGAGCTCTTGCTCATCGCACCATCCACATTTAACTTAAGAGCACCCTGATGAGAGGGCACCAACTACTCCAGTTTGCTTGCAATAGCTCCACCCTCCTAGCTCTAAAGGCTGCTTTGCAATCTCTTACCAAATTGTGAATCCAAGCTACTATTTGATGGACATTAAGGTCTGAACCCTGGAAGACATATCTGCACCTGCTTTTCCACACCATCCACAAAGTTACAATCCTTTCGAGGGACATTCTCCTTACAATCTCTTTAATCCACTCAGGGCCTTGGAGAGAGCTTTGGTATTGGAATATCCAAGGTCTTTACCAAACTAACTGCCAGACCTCATAAGCAAAGGAGTAGCCCCTCAGCACATGGAAAACTGTTTCCTCCCTCTGATTACAAATAGGGCAAATAGAATTCTCTATTAACATCCTCTTCTTCCTTTCAACATTCGTTAAGAGCCTTCCCTTGCTAGCCAACCATAAGAACATCTTTATTCTCTTAGGGAAATGAAGCCTCCAAATCCATCCCCAATCCTGGTGATTAAGTGAGGGTTGCCAGTTGAGCCCTTGAGCCAGCTCATAAGAGGACGCCACTGAGAAATTGCCGCTTGGGTCTCCCTTCCAGCAGATGGAGTCTTGTATCTCACGATCAGAGAAAGGAAGAATGGCTCTTATCTCTTCAACCTTGGCTTTTGGGAGAACTAATTTGAGCTTATTTATCTTCCATTCCCCTCTTATATCCAAGAAATTACTGACTTTGGCATCTTGGGGACACTAGACATGGGGAATACGAGCATGATTTATCAGGCTATCGATTCCTACCCAAATGTCATGCCAAAATCTAATGTCTCTTCTGCCTCCTAGAGCCCAACTTACTCCCTCTTTAAGGTAATCCCTGCTCTTCAGAATTCCCCTTCATATAATGGAGTGGTTGTTCTTTTTATCATAGTTTAGCAAGGAGTCTTGGCCCAAATACTTACAACGAACAACTTTGCACTAGAGATCATTATCTCCTCTCATAATTCTCTATCCCAACTTCACCAGAAGGGCTACATTGTTGTCCCTCATCCTTCTCAAGCCAGGCCCTCCACTCTTCTTACTTCTACAAACTCTATCCCAACTTATTAGATGAATTTTCCTGCTACCATCAAAGGACCCCCAGAGAAAATCTCTGTTTAACTTATCCAGCCTTATGTAAGTCAGGAAGCCACAAGGTCTGCATTGAGCAAAGAGGAATTAAAGCAGTAATAGCTTGTATCAGGGTTCTCTTTCCCGCGAAGCTCAAAGTTTTAGTCTTCCACCCACTTAGCTTGGCTTGCACCCTTTTTAACAAGTAATTACAAGTACTCCTCTTCATACGCCCGTGTATTAGGGGGATCCCAAGGTATTTCCCTAGGTCCTCCACCAAAGGGATATTGCAAGCGGCAGAGAGAGAAGTCTTGAGATACAGTAGAGCTTCAGGGGAAATCCAGAGGTGGGATTTTATCTGGTTGATGAAGAAGCCACTCTCAACAGAGAATTCTCGAAGGTAATCCATGACACTGCTAATATTACTGTATTCCATCTTTGCAAAAAGTATCAAGTCGTTAGCGAAAAATAGATGAGAAATCGGAAGACCGCCTCTAGAAGCTCTTAGAGGGCTCCACGCACCTCTTCTCACCCTTTCTTGGATCATGTAAGAAAGATTTTCTAAGGCAATGATAAACAAGTAAGGAAACAATAGATCCCCTTGTTTGAGACCCTAACCAACAGGGAAGGAGAGAAAGATCTCGCCATTCCAAATAAGCGATAGATTCCCATTAGTAATTGAGAACATGATAAGCTTGACAAGCTGGACAGGGATGTCAAATTCTAAAAGAGTGTGACCTAGGAAGTTCCAATTGACATTGTCATAGGTTTTCCTTAAGTTAATTTTGATAATCATAGCATGATTCCGGCTCTTCGAGTGATGATTATGTTTTCTATGGTGCCTCTCCCTGGGATAAAACTACTCTGAATATTTCCCACCAAGTCTTTCAGCAAAGGCCTAAGGCGCATCACCAAAACCTTAAAGAGGACTCTATATGCTGTATTCAAGAGGCTTATACGGCAAAAATCAACAATGTCCTTTGGCTTTGCTTGCTGTGGGATGAGAACTAGGAGCCCGTGAGCTAGCTCTGGGGGAAAGTAACCATCTCTGATGGGGTTATTAACAAAGTTAGAAAGAGTCTCCTTGGTTATGTCTCAACATTTCTGGAGAAAAATGGATTATATGTCATCCCGTCCTGGAGCCTTCATGTTATTCATGGAGAAGACCACTCTTCTAACCTCCTCCTCAGTGGCTCTGCAAATGAACATATCCTTATCCGACTCCTTCACCTTGCTCTGCCATTTGCGGTACCAAAAGCTTGGCCCAGTGACCTCCTTACTTTGAAATAGCTTCCCAAAATAGTCTACTGCATGAAGCTTCAGCTGGTCTTGTTCACTACACCAACTCCCATCTACTTTTAAAGTGCTAATTCTATTAGCATTTATATGCAGCTTCATGGTAATGGGAAAGTATTTTGTGTTCCTGTCTCCCTCTCAGTGCCAATTCAGTCTGGACTTTTGGAACCATAAGGTCTCTTCTTGATCCAGGGTTTTATGGTATTCTTCAAGAAGCTACAGCTCTAGATCCTAAAGGCTTTTACAGGTACCATAATTTGCGGATCGCTGAATGCCCTTCAGATAAGCTTCAAGAATTCCTTTCCTTGCAAAAATGTTACCAAAAACTTCCCTATTCCATTTCTTAATCTCCTCTATAGTAACTTTTATAGCCTACAAGATTGAAGTTGGAGTAGAGGATTAAACTCTATGGAAAGCTTCCCTGAATCCAACAAGTAAAAACCAAGCAACTTCGAACCTGAACGATCTTTTGTTTTTATCAGGCGGGTGGGTTAAACTTGTATTCAAAGTGATAGAGTTGTGATCATTGTGAGTTCTTTTTAGGTTAACCACTCTGAGCTCCAGAAAGGCTAACCTAGTTTCTTTGCTTGCCAAACTCTATCAAGCCCCTCTTGTAGGATAACTCGACCCTCTATTCTTTTCACCCATGTATATTTGGGCCCCTTAGCTCCCAAGTCTTCCAGACAACACTGATCCCAGTAATTCTTGAACCTCCGACCTCTCTGCCAAGTCCTAGGATTGTAATGCGAGGTATCTTCCATAGAAGTTATATCATTGAAGTTCCCTATCACAAATCAAGGTTCTTTGACTTTTGCAGCAAGTTTCTCCACGTTGCTCCAAGCTATCTGTTTAGCTGTGAGGTGAGGTTGGATGAAGACAAAAGTCATCGTTCAACTTTGATTCTCCTAAGAGCAAGTAGCTATAAAAAAATAGTCCGAATAATCCTTCACATCCAAATTGATTTTATCATTCTTCTAGAGTAACCAAAGGCCACGCCTGAAACTTGAAGGTGACACTAAAAAATCCATATCATACCCCAACTTCTTGGGGAAGCTAGTATAAGAGCCATTATAAACCTTCATTTCCATCAAACATACAATCTCGAGATGACGAGTTCTCAAGATCTCAGAGCAAGCTCTTCCAAACCTATTGTTCCCAACTCCCCTGCAGTTCTAGGACATGATCTTGATATTCATTTAAATTATAAATTGGGCAGATGGTTTTGCGCTGTTAGAACTCTATCTCCACACATAAGGAGTTCTTATGTGCCTTCGAAAGCAAGAAATCCATATTCATAATCTCGTTTGCTCCCTTCCCCTTTGAATCTCTACTGTTGGGTCTCCTTTGTCCGTCTTCTCACCCGGATCCATAGCCCGCCTTTGTTCCTCAATTTGGACCTCAGGGTCCTTGTCATCATAGGGCGGACAGGGCTTATAATCTTTTGAAGACTCTTGCCCAAACTCACTCGGCCTTGTAGTAACCAAAAGCCCCAAGTCCAAAGTGGGCTTACCACCAATAAGGCCCCCTAGCAGACCCAATGTCTCCTCCTTTCTTTCTCTATTAGAGCCTTTTGAAGCCCCATATGAGAATAGCTTTCTTCCTCTTGAGGTCCCAAATTTGACACACTCTCTTTCCCTATTGTTCTCTCTCTGCACTTCTGACATTTCTTTTTCTCTGCTATTAACTTCCCTACTCCTTGTTTGCCCCCACATGGCACAGTTGTCCCTACTCCTTTTTTGGTTCCATTCCCTTATTTATACCCATTTTGGGAAATTTCTGTCATCGAGGGCCTTGTATCTAAGGGCCTAACCCTTTCTCCATCTCCGACGTCGAACAATCCATTTTCTGTTTTGAACCCTCATTCCGGATTCATGTATTAGAGGTTCTAGGTTCTGAAGCTCGAGATCCCTAATTGTAAACCTCTGAGTTGTGGTCGATCCTCCCACACTAAAAACATATCGTGTGAAGGCCCTCGTATTCCACCTTCTACATTTTATTTCGAATTTTTATTTGGGTTTCAAGGGTTTGTCCAGCTCTACTTCGATGCATACTCTAGCATACTTCCCCCTAGTTGCATTCATGGTGTTTGAGTCCACCTTGATTGGCTTCCCCGGACTACTAGCTATTTCGAATAGCATGTCTTCGTTAAAGAACTCGATTGAGAGATTTGGGAATCTGACCCAAATAATTGTTTATTCTATGAGGGTTGATTTCGGTAAGAACCATGGCTTCCATTTGCTTAACATTAGGTAATGTTCAAGAATCATCTAAGGTCCACTTGTTAGGAATTTGATATAATCATCTCTCAATGTGAATATGACTAGAAAGAAGCCTTCTCCCTAGTCTAACATTTCAAATTCACCCTCAATTCTCCACATTGAGGTGACTTTCAACAACAATAGTTGGTAACTTATTGTTTTACCTAGCAATTTAACGTAAACTGATTGCCTCCAAGGTTTCTATAGACATTCTAGGCAGTCGTCTGAGATTTGAACCACTGGAATTTTGGGGTCTTCATCAGATGAATCTAGGTTCATATCGTTTAGAAGTTCCAGGTCTGATTCATTCTTTTCCCATACATTTGGCAACTTCGCTGGTTCTGACCCTATTTGTCGTCCAAAAAGAATGTCTTTGAAAGAGTTCAGACCTATTTAGTCACCTAAAGTCCCATTCCCTTTAGCCCTTTTTCACGCCCCTTGTCAGATGGTCTTCTTCTTCCGTTGTGAAATTTCCTTGCTGAAGGTCTCCCTCTCTAGCCATTCAGAGAGAGGAGAAGGAGAGCACTAAAGTTTAAATTCGATTGAATTCAAAAGACTAAATAGGAATCCAGCCACAAGGATCAGGATAGAGACCTAAACCATTCCGCTATCCTTTTTGCTTTGAAATTCCAAATGTGGGTCAAAGAGGTTTATGTTTTAGCATTCCTCAAATTCTAAAAAGCTCAAAATATAGTTTTGTGTGTTCTTATTGTGCTTTTCTTTTCGATTGAAAAAGTCATATCATGATTATGAGGTCATTAAAAGTGTGTGTTTAATTTAATATAAAACCATAAAATGAGCCAATGCTCAATATTCTAATTATTATTATTTTTATTTAGAATGAAAATTCAATTAATTCAATCCGATAGTTGTAAAATTTATTTTAGGAATCGATTCTCCTAATATCTATTTTTTCATTAAAACTCAAATTCAAGAGTTAAATTAGGAAATTCTATTACTCCATCATTATACCCATCCAACGTTTGTTGAGGTTCTAAGAGGAGGGAATAAGCTCCACAAGACTTCCGCTGATCAACCAAATACTTAAAATCAACTTTAATGAAAAAAAATAAATAAAAAAACTTTAAAAGATTTATAAAGTTTATTTTTCTATCTACTTACTATTACCGACTTAAATTACAAAAAGGTAAAAATAGTTTTAATTATAATTGTCAATGCATCAAAATTTTAATTCTTAAAATAGTTATTATATGTATACTCTCAAAAAATGATTATTCAAGAAATAAATGGATTTTACAAAGGGAGTTACACTATTTCTTTTCAAGAAAAAAAAAATTCTTAATAAATCAATATCAAAAAAAATACCTAAACTTGAGATGTGATTCCAAATTCAAAACAGATGTTAGGTCAAATCCAGTCATTTTAAAAGATGAAAAAGATCTTCTCACGTTTTGGATAATTTTAACAAAAGCCCAACAAATTAGATCTGAGGTTGCATGACGAAGAAAAAATTCTGTATCTTCCCATTTTTTTGTTTTAATTCAGATCTGAAATAAGGCATTTTAAAATAAAATATCTAAACCTTCCTTTTTCCTGTCTATGCTAAATTAGGTTAGTATATAAAAGCAGTTTAACAATTTAGGTTGGATTCCTAGATGAAAATATTTTTATGAAAAACAATCCTCAAATAAAATTACTTGTTAGATTGGATTGTCAGAAAAAATTATTTTTATCAAAATGCCCAAAAAAAAAAAAAAGCAAAAGAGGTATTGTAGAATGCCTCTAAAATTATTTTTATCGTCCCCAAGAGGATAATAATCTAGTGGCAACCCGAAAATTTTAGATTGAAATCTCTGTATAATCAAAATAAATAAATAAAATTATTTTTATCAAAATGCAGGGAAAAACAAAAGAGGAGCTATTGTAGAATACCTCAAAAAGAAAGATTGCCCTTCGATTGGTACCAATCCTGGAACCTGGGGCCGAAACCTAACCCAGAAGGTGGTTTCACAACTAAGATTACATGGGATTAGTACGAGCTCTGTCTTTTTCTTTAATATAAGTAGTCAACTACCTAGTACATGGGTTGTGCTAATCATTTTAATCTTGCTAAGTAAAATGAACTAAACACACATAGTTAATGATAATGTTTCATGTTTTTCCCTCCTAAATATTTTTCTTTTTTTCATTGGTGCAAATATACCAAAAAATGATATTTGTTATGTTATTATAAATATTCATTTCGTTATTCAATATTTAGTTTAAATTATATTTACAATCAAATATTTTATAATTATGAATTAATAATCAAGAAGCTTAAGGAGGGCGTAAAATACAATTTTGACTTTGATATCACAAAGGGATCTTTACTCTCTTTTTTTTTAATATGTTATAAGATCGTATGTTTGTAGTAGAGGTTCTAGGGAAATGTGTCACATGGAGTATGAATACGTATTTATGAGATTTGATTGTTAGATGAAAATATTTTTTGTCAAAAATAATTGGCAGGTTAAAACAGATAAGGAGGTATTTTAGGATACCTCTAAGAGTACTTTCATTTCCCTTTGGCCACCGATCCTCGAACCTGGGAGTGAAAGCTAACACAAAGGTAGCCTCACCCACCACTCAAGCTGCGCATGGATTGGTACTCGCGCCCTACACCTTTCTCTTTAATATCAGCAAGACGGTTGCCAAGCGCCCCCCTTTTGTGGTCTTCTTAAAACAAATGGTTTGGTGATAACTATTTCGATCAAGTAAACTGAACTAAACGCATACAGTTAATAATAATGTTTCATACTTCCATTCTAAATATTTTGTTTTCTCATTAAGTGAAAATATAAAAGATGATGTTTAAATGTTTTTTTATTCTTTTGGTAAGAGATGTTTAAACGTTATTATAAGTATTCATTTTGTTATACAATATTTAGTTTAAATTATAAATAATAACAATCAGACATTTAATCCCAACAATTAGGGTCGATTTTGGAATAAACGTAAATATGCGTTGTTTTTCTATTATATTTTTACAAAAAAACTACGTTCACGTCTCGAACACGTAGCAACTTAACCGTTGCACCAATATTCGTCCAAAAAAAATTTTTTTGTTGAAGTAATGAATGGTGTAACACATAACGTTTTTCAATTTTAACAAATCTTGAAAATTTTGATCAATTTTCTTAAAAATCTTGAAATATTATCTTCAATTTTTAACTTCTCCTTCAATTGATATTTCTTTGAATAATCTCATAAGAGAGACTTCAAGCAAATGTTGACCAAAGAGAATCATATCGGTGGGATTTGCGAACCACTTTCAAGAAACCAATGTTGGATACCAATGATGCCATAGACACTGATTATCATGACTACCAAAAGGGTAGCAGCGACGATCTTCACCGTGATTGGACCCGACGTTGCTTGGCTTGATCCAATCCCAAAATCATCAGCTTTCTCAATGGGTTTTGAATGACAATGTCACTATCACCAATGCCTTAATCCCAATCAATGCATATAACAAGTAAATCATCTACTTCTTCCTCCTCTTCTTCTTGAAATTTTTCTCAACTATAATTACTGGATGTCAACTATAATTTACTTTAAATTATGGTTATAGATATACTAATGAAATTTATAATTATGAATTACTGCTCAACACTAGAAGCTTAGGACGTGTAGAATTCAATTTGACTTTGATCGTGCAAATGGATATCCATCAAAAAAATGTTACAAAATTATACATTTGTAGTAGAAATTCGAGGGAAATGTGTCACTTGGAACATGAATACGTGGTACACAATTTCCTTTGAAGACCATTTTGTAGACACTCTGTTGTTCCAAATTTTTCCTTGTATTATTATTATTATTATTATTATTATTATTATTATTATTATTATTATTATTATTATTATTATTATTGCACGTCTATCGATGGATATTCAATTAAATGAGATGTGATGTTAAATTTTTTAATCAAGTTTTAGATTTGAATTTTGGGAATGAAAAAAATTATGTTAGGATAGTCACCTTTAAATAAAGTCGGATCAAATTAGTTAGTATATAGTTCTAGATACCGGTGTTACAGATTTCTTTGACTAGAGGTCAAGTTTTAAGTATAATTAATTAAACACCCTTAAGAGAGAAGAGCGTGACCCAATTTTTTTTTAAGGGAATTTGTCTATTTGATATATAAGTGACAAGCTCATCTTAAAAGAAAATATTAATAGTTTAAATTAGATATTACACCATAAGTTAGGAATTAATATGAATGCCCAAAAAAATTAGTATGCCAATTCTTCTTTTCCCTTCATTCTAAAACCCCTACTTCCCCCAACCCCCCCCCCCCCCAAAAAAAAAAAAAGAAATTGTGATCATTAAAGTCGTCCCTAGGAACATATTTACCTTCCTTTTCAAATGGGTTGCTCAATAACAAATGGGGCTCAATCTTTCATCACATTAAAATGTTAGATAACAAATCACCTATTATATAATTATGCCTTTGTGAGAAGATATTATTGGCTATTTACCAACCTATTGAATAATCTATGTATATTGAAGATGTGTGGAATCAAATTAAAATTCTACACCATACTTTGTGTCCTATTATTACAAACAGAAGTTCACTTACTCCCATCTTTCAATATTGAGTTTCCAAATTTTGCCACAAAGAGAAAAAGAAAAAAAAGAAAAAAAAGGAAAGAAAAAGGAAGAGGAACGATAGCCGCTATGCAATGATTTCTAAATAAATAAATAAATTGGGAAGAGTCAAGAAGTTGGTAAACCTCTCACTTTCATCTTCACCTATCAATCCTCGAGAATCATACATCTGACCCAACCCTTTGAATCTTTTTCTTTTTTCTGGGTTGTGATTTTCCCTGAAAGTTCTGCAGCAATGAATCCGGTTTACTTGGTCTAGACAGGGAAAAAAATGGACATATTTTAGAATTCCTCAAAATTGTTTCCCCTTTTGTTTTGGGTACTCATTCGTCAAACCTAGGACAAGAACAAACATATGTCCCAGGTGGTTCCACCAATTAGACCAAGAAGGATTGTTGCCCCTTTTCTCTGAAATACTGCGGATCATTCCTATTACACAGCATTTGAAGTATACAACCAAATACAACATGGGAGCTTAAGCCACACCAATTAATTTTTAAATAACCCAATCACCACAGCCTCTAGAGTATTAGGCAATCACAAATTGCTCCTCAACCGATTATTCCAAAAGAACCATGACTCAAATTTGTTTAAACAGGTTTAAATGCTCGACTTTTCATTTTAAATTATGGGATGTAATCACCTAAAAATATCACTTTTGGTTGTATTTTTATTTTTCTTTGGTATCATCCAAAAATTAATTTCATGATCATGAGATCATCAGGATTGTTTAATTTAATCACCCTATATAAATGAACATTCAGATGGTCAGTGACCAATTTAGTGCTGACAAATAGCTTACACTTGTAATTATTAAAAAAAAAAAAAAATCTTCTCCATCAATATTCTTCTCTATCAATTATAGACGAGGGATGAGAGTGAAATGAAGATTCATGTGTGAACATGGTTCATTCCCCAGTTATTTTCTTCTTCGGTATGGGCGGCGACTTTTGAGCAAGGGAAAGAGAGAAATAGAGATAGGAGAGAAAGAAGTGCCTGGGAGGAGGAAAGAGAGCGAAATGATGTGATACGAGGAGGGGGGAGTTAGAAAATTTATTTAGACTATAAAATTATAAAATAAAAATATATTAAACTTCATATAATTCTAATTAAAAATATAAAAAATATTAAACAAAATAAATAATTTATTAAAAGTTGTGCTCTATTCTTTTTTATTGATTCAAATTCATTTATAATCGATTTTGATTTAAAAATACTGATAATTTCTTTTTCAATATAAATAATTAAACGATCTGTAAGAAACTCATATTTCATCTTACTCTGCAACCTAATTTTCAAAATTTTAATTGCTAAGAAAGCACGTTCACTAGCTACAGTTGAATTGAGAGAGTCAAGATAAGACGAATCAATATATCAACTAAATAATGAATTTTTAATTTTTTGATTTTTATTGACTTCTTGCACAACTCTGAGATGATTACTAAATTTTTAAAATTTTTATATTTTAACACATTTAATTCATAATATTGCAATTGAATTTTCAAATGATTTTACTCTTATTTAATAAAATCAAGATAATAGAATTTCTCGACCAAATAACATAAGTCATTAATTTTGAATGACTTGAAATCATCCCTTGGATTTAAGATAAAGCTAAGAATAAGAATCTTTCTCAATAAATTTGTTATTCAATTCCTAATCTAGTCTATTGGAGTAATAAAAATTTCACTCCGATTAAAGTATTTTAGTGTCAAATCATCTTATTTTCTACACAATCTATCTCGGCCCACAAAATAAGGAATAACAACTTCATGCTTGACACAAAATGCTTTCAAAATGCTTAAATCATGAGAATTTTCAAAATATGGACCATTCAGACATGAATGGTCCTTATATTGTAGGTCCATATAGATTATATAGAAAACAAAATGATTTGACATTTATTATGATTTTTTGAAATTATATTATTATTTGAATGTTAGTGACCTTTTTCCTTAAAAATGAATCGTTTGTTTTTCTTTTATAATTGATTCTTTGTTTGTTTTTTTGAATCTCTATATAAAAAAATAATTAAAAAAAATCAAAAGCCACCAAAAAAAAAAAGATAAGAGAAAAATTGAGTTGAAGAAAAATTTTATATTTTATTAAATTTGGATTAAAATTTTATTAAAAATAAAGTCAAACATCACAAAACCCAAATATTAAATATAATATTATTTTAAATACAAAATTATTTAAATAAAATTTTATTTAAAATTATCTTTATGCTTACACTTTTGAAATTTTCGATCCCCTCCAAATGTTTAAAATAATAAAGTTTTCGTACTTTAAATAAAACTTTATTTAAACTTCAGAGTACATGGCCCCGTAGGGTTAGCCCTCTTTTAAATCGGATTTTAAAGAAAGCTTTAAATAGGTCGGTACTTTTAAGGTACCAAATGTCTAAAAATTTCAAAAGTCTTGGGCCCCCAAGACCATACGTGGCTTCGTCCCTGGATGATAGGGATGAGATAGAATAGACATGTTATGTGTCACGGTACAATTAAAACCATATCACCAAATTTTATTAAAAATTTGGGTAAATTATTATACCACATATAGTTTGACTAAAATGTATATACTTCTTTTATGATTAAAAAACATCAATTTATACTTTTATAATTTTAAAAAATATGAAATGTAGACGAAACTGAATAATTATTAAGGAGATTGTGATCTATGTGTGCGTTTTTACGTTAGATGGTCAACATTACAAATTTAAATCTTAAAATTACCCCCAATTCAAAATAAAGTGTTCTGAGTAGAAGAGCAGAACTTGTTCCTCTGAAGCTAAGTGAAGATATCTTATTTTCTTAAAATCTTCCAAATATTTCTTGAAGATTTAAACATATTTTGTTTAGATATTTAAAATATTTCTTCAAGATCCATGAAGATAACATCTCAACCCCAAATTTCTACGTGTTTATATAAAATATCATGCGGAGAATTGAGAGATTTACAATTTTTTTCAAATCTTCTTGTTTTTTATAGCTCAAAGCATGGATTATAATTGCATCCTTTATCCAATTTGAAAAATTTAGGGTTGCAACTAAGTTTTCCTCAACATCCATTTTCATATTATGTCCAGATTTTTTGTTGTGCTCGAATGTGGATTTTAGTTACAACCTATATCCGATTTGAAAAAATTTGATTTCCATATGTTTTCATCAACATCTAATTTCATATTATGCATAGATTTTTTTTTTTCCAATTTGTGGTATAATGTGTGTATGTGTGTGTGTGTTTTTTTTTTCTCTTTTTAGGTATTTTTTAAACAAATTCAATATGTCTTTCTCAAGCACCGGTGGAGAACCAAGTGAACTCAGATACCAATATCAAAGGTGTGATTGTGGCAACAGGGTCATCCTAAAGATAATGAAATATGAGAAACCTTCAAATGGGTTGTTATACTTTGTTTGTGAAAGAAATAAATATAGGTCCTTTGCATAGTGCTAGCAAATATCCAGGGAAAGGGAAAGGGTTCAGAAACAATGCAGCATAGCAAATGTAATGGATAGACAAACTTGGAGTGCTAGTAGCTCATTCGAAAGTCCCAATTTTAATGGTGTAATACATAAAGATGGAAATGATTCGGCATGGATGTAAGGTATGGAAAGGGATTTGAGATTGATCAAGAGACTTGTGGTTGTCTCCGTTGTAGTGGCTCTCTTGTCACTTATAATTTGTTGTACAAAGTCAATGTTAGTTGTTATCTGCTGTGAATTTGAGTTGTAATTTCTCATGTTAATTGTTTTATTTTATAATTTGAATGTTGGTTGATATGGGAAAGGGTTCCTTTTTTTGAATTTTAAGTACAAATTTAGTAGTTAAATCCAAAATAATTTATTAAATATTGATTGTGCAAAGTGAATGTTGTAACTAGTGCAGGTGCTTTTTGAAGACCGAGGTCTTTGCCTAGAGAATAAGATATAGGCATGCTTTATTGTTTAGGTAAAAACCAATGAGTATTGGCATAAAAGATAACTTACTACAAAGAGCATTTCTTTGTTTTAACTAGTATAGATTGATCACTAATGTTATTATGGACAGGCAAACAAGAATTGGAATGCAAAAAGTTTCTGCACTCTTGCTGAGATTCAGAGGCAAAAAATTTCTTTTGGAGATAGTTCAAATTATAAGCTTAATCGTGACACTAATAGCTAAATTTCATTTTTTGAGAACTCAGTCTACAATGAATTTTCCTAAAATTCATTATAGACTTGCAAAGACAATGAACACTAGCTCATTAAAGAATGGCCTTCAAAATCTACCACCAATTAACACAGAAGCATTCCACATATATGTACACTTGCAAATCATCAACACCAATTTTATATCAAATACATATGCGAAACACAAGTTATTCATATCAAATATAAGTTTTAAATACCAGTAATATCTTAGTTACATAAACCATTTGTTGAACAGCTCAGTTTCAGGAAACTTCACAGATAATATAGTAATTCTAACATATCAAACTAGGCCACTAGATCAATAAATTCAGAGGTTCTATTTGATGTTTTTCCTAATCCTTGCACTCCTATGCAACCATCTGGATGGTCCAAGTTCATTAAAATTTGCTTGTGATATAGGAGTCTTGGATGTATATTAAACTCTATCCACATTGTTGAAACAACTCTCAACTTGTTGCAAGATAATGGATCCGGTTGGTGTCTAAACCAATAAAACAATTGATATCAATAATAAAACAATTGAATGAAATACTATTAAAATAAAAGCCGCTAACCTTGTTGAATTTATTGTTAGGGTAAATAGAATTCTTACGTGTCTTGGAATTATGATCTACCTAAAAACACCTTTTGTAGTGAATTGGTGGACCCTTTCGGGTTGAGACAACAGGCTCGTCAGCACATCTTCTTCTCTGCTTCTTAGGCCTCCCAGGATGTTTTCTAATGAAAGGAGGATTCACCTGCTCTAACGCCTTATAATTATCCTAATAATGCAAGGAAGTTATGGCAACAATGTTGTAAGCATAGGTCCTTAATTACATTTCCTTACTATAACACGAATGAACATATGACTCTACAATTTTCTTGACACTATAGATGGCTGCTATAGAGTGAGAGTATGGAATTCCAATCAACTGGAATAGCCCACAAGTGTAGGTCCTAGTGTCAAGGTCAACTTTAAATGTCCTTGTTACACGATCTACTTCATACTCATTGTTACCATACCAAATAGTAATATAAAATCTGTTAAATATCTTATTTTTCTCCACTCTTTGTTGAATATTTAGACCGATATTTCCCCTATAGCTCTCCATAGCTGCTCTCTTGACTTGTATTCTCTTCATAAGTCTCTTCCTTATCCAGTGAAATATTTTCATAATGGCCATTGACTTTGTCTTAAGTATGTAGTTGAAACTTTTATTCATGTTGTTGACAAATATATCACTTTCTTACATAACTAAAGTGTGCTCTTGAATACAGGTGGAGTGGTACTTTTTTCAGCTAACTTGTTGCATTTTTTTTTAACTCTCTCCAAGTTACCCAAAACTCTTTCAAAGTCCCTAACATTCCCTGTTGATGTTGCTGCCCAAAAAAAGTCCCTTAACTCTTTTCTCTTGAACTTTTCTTTGAAATTATGATATAGATATCTCACACATACTCGATACTCAGAATGTGAAAACACTTTTTCAAGTAATTTTACCATCCCCTTTTGTCTATCAGATATGAATGTCGAAGGATATTCATTACCAAGACCAATCATAGTCTTTAACTCAACTAGAAACCAGTGTCAACTTTCAAATCTCTTTGACTCTACCACAGCCAAGGCAAGTGGAAACATATTCTCATTACTATCTTTTCCCATTACTGTTAGTAGTTGACCACCAAATGAACTCTTCAAGAAACACACATCTAAACCAATAATAGACTTGCATCTTTCAAGAAATTATCTCCTCATTGCATCCAAACACCAAAACATCCTTTGAAATATGGGCAAGTCATGGTCATTATATCTTTCCACTTTAATAGTAACATGATTGCCATGTATATCATACAATACTTGCTAGGCATAGGCTCTAATCTTGTGATATTACTGAGCATCAGTACCATGGATGCCCTCCAATGCATGCCTCTTCATCCTATAAGCTTGCCTCAAATTTATATCCACCCTCAGTTCTCTCCTAATAGTGTTTTGTAACCCTTTTAAACTATAACCTAGATTATCTCTAATATAACACTGAAATTTCTTGCTTTGATGTCTAACATTTGTATGACCATTTTTATATTCTCTTCCACATTCATGATTGCCTCTCAAACTCTTGATTTGAAAAGTCTTCTCCGTTTGAACTTGACTAGCGTGCAATCTCCAAGAACAACCCTTCTTAGATGTTACAGTGATTCTATGAGATCATATTTAAGATACTTGTATGTGTAGTCTTCTTGGATATGCCACTCAATAAAAGCTTCCTTAAAGACTTTTTTAGTTTCAAATTTCTGGCCTACTTTGTGTTCAAAGTTTGGTTTCTTGAATTCAAAATCAAGATCAAAGTTTAGAAAATTTGATCCATTTATTGACCCTCTACCATCATTACCTGTGACTTTATCTAGCCAATCTTCCTTATCTAGATCATCAGTCTTATTCCATGTTTCATCTAACCCATCAATCCCCACCTCTTGTTATGGTTGGGTTCCTTCATCTACATAGGCTGACTCATTAATATCTGGCTCCTGAAATCTTTTTCCTAAACCATCATCTTCCAAGCATTCAAAACCTTCTTCCAGTCATTCTACTTTGTCATAAGTTTCAGAATTTACATCATCTTCATCATCACTTTCTATGGGTTTTTTATTGGTAGTTTCTTTTTTTAATAATTTTTCCCAATATTCTTCACACGTCTTATTTGCTTTGAACCACTTTGATTATTTCCAGAAGGCTCACATTCATCATCACCCTGACCAGCATTAACTTATTCTGCCCTAACGTTCTCCCTTTTGGACCCATAGGAATGTGACCCAACTTGATTATTTTCTACCTCTTTTTCTACATACATGTTAATTTCAAATTCATCTTTATGTGCTTCTAATATAGCCTTAATGTCAGCCTCACTGTTTATCTCAACTACACCCATATCTATACTACAAAATGGAAGTTTAAAGTACAATTTAAGTTCACCTAAATCTTTATCATAGAATGAATTACACATGATATCTAACTTACTCCAACTTAATTTATTTATAGGATAGCTATTAAATACTAAAAATCTATCTCATGTGTACTTTATTGAGTATAATAAGTTTAATTCCCATGAGAATCTCCCTTCATATTGAAACTTAACGTCTACCATTTCAAACTTAGTTCTAAGAGACAGTCTTTTATCCATTTTGATACAGGACAATCTATATAAAGACAAAAGAAAATAAATACATGAAAATATTAATACAATTGCAAACAAAATAAATATTATGGAAAAAATTGGCATATTTTCCATGCATTAAAACAAAAAGAAAAATACTACAGTCCTACATCTACGATATGATATATCCACTATTCAGATAAAAAAAAAAATTATCCTATAGTTCTACATATGAGAACAACCCCACCTCATCGTACAGTATGTGTAGTTCAAATATTATTCTACATTCAAAACAATAATTCATCGAAACCCTAAAATTGTTTTATAAACAAAATTAAAAAATTGAGAAAAATCTCTCCACTAGATTTATCTACACTTTTCAAAAAATTTTTGACATTCAATCTCCCTTCACTAGATTCCGTTGAAATCAACCCTTCAGTTTCCCACCAGTGGCTAAAATGTGTTTTATACGAAAAACAAAAAACATAGAAATAACATTCTTACTCACTAAAGTTACTCAAAACATTCTATTTCTATCACTAAATATTCAAATTTACAAAAAAAACGAAACCCTAAATGAAAAAAAAAAAAAAAAAAAACAACAACAACAATTTCTTACTTGATAGTGCATTCGATTTCCCTTTTTCAATTCAAAAAAAAACTTCGATCTTATCCCCTTGCTCAAATGAAAAATCCTCTCACTCAAAATGTTCGACTGTTGTTCGTCCTCTCTCTCTCTCTCTCTATAGAATGGAAAAAACAATGTGTGTTTCAGAGTTTCAAAAAGAATAATCTTTTAGAGGGGTATAATCGATATTTTACGAGGTCCCGTTAAAACTCCGTTATTTACGACTTTTTCCATCCTTTTGCAATACTTTTTAAAGCCATAGAGACATTAATTGACAATTTTTTAATTATAGGCGAGGTATGTAGATTTCAACTAAACCAAAGGGAGGAAAAATATAATTTATCCTAAAAAATTTAAATGAATTCAATCATTATACATTTAAAAATTTTAAAAATTCAAAATGTGAAAGCAGAATTTTAGAATATTTTTGAAATCTTACCTATAATTTCAAGAATTAGACATAAATTTGAATTTCAAAATAAAACAAAATCACTTTAATTAATCATTTAAGTTTTTATGGTTACAGAAACTCACTTCTATAAATCGTGTATGCATGGTCAATTCTTGCTTCCTATCATCACCCTCACTTACATGATACAAATGTTACCAAAAAGAGTAAATTAGAAGAGAAGACCTATCTTTCAGAGAACGAGCCCAAACCAAGTCGAAACAAGCCGACCTAAAAGATCAAGTATATATTAAGGGATGTTAGTTAAATAATTTCTATTTTATCAAACAATTTTTCGTTCTCTCTTTACTTTCTTTTTTTTTTTTTTTTGAAAATCACGATATCTGATAATCATATTGACTCAATTAAATTCAATTCAAATCATATTGAAAAACTCTCGATATCTATTTTTACTATACATAAAAGTTAAATCTAAAATTTTGACTGTGCTAATACAATTTTTCATTCTCAATCGCCCCGTAATTGAATTAACTTCCATTCACTTGACTTACATGACATACGCCCCACTAATTCAAAATATTTGGCTTTCGATTCAAACATTTATTTAATTATAAAAACATTGTTGAATGACTTTTTCATACCATTTGTTGGATTCGATTATTTTATCATAGGAAGATTGCACGTATGTACGTACATACATGTAATACAAACACATACATTAATTAAAAAAAAAATGCTTAACCTTGTATTAGTGGGCCCAACTATCTCGTTAAGAACACTCCAAATCCAACAAAATTGTTCAAAAGGATGCATCCAAAAGTCGATTTTAGAATACCATGTCCATGGCAGTCGGCATTTCTCTACCCTTTTTCATTAATAAGGAAAATATATCTTTTCTTAACCAATAAACTATAATTCAATTAGCATCGTTCCTCTTCACTTGTAAAAATTTTGAATTCAAACATCTCTATATAAAAAAAAATCAAAAATACCCTTTTTATGGACCCAAATTAGGATTAATGAGAAACCATACTCTAAATTATTTTATATAAAAGGGTGAAAACCCAAAATTTATTTTAAAATGGTATCTTTTATTTTATTTTATTTTTGATAAAAAAAAAAAATTAGAAAAGAAGGGTGTATGAGTTGAAAGAGAAAGATACGTGAAAGTGAACCGAATGGGGTTGGGTACAGAGAGGAGAGAGCAACCAATAGGAATAAATCTTCTCCCTTCAATTTCCACCAATCCCTCCAACAGTCAACAGCGTGCATTCAATAGCTTCGGCCAGCACTCCAAACCCAATAATGCAATCAGTGTCAGCTATTAATTAAATAGGGCCTCTAAACAATTAGAGTATCTTTGGATGGTTCTGACCAAAAATTACTCCAAGACTTTTCTTTTTGTCAAACGCATGGGTTTTTGTGGGTCATCGGGCGGAGGAAACGCTACAATGTCAAAATCAATTACTTTACTTAAGAAAATTTATAATAGTAATAATAAATCTCCAGCAATTTGATTAAAAAAATAATAATTTATTTTGGACAAAATATACCCCTCCCCTCTTTTGGATATTGCTCCTTTTCTTTATCTTTTTTTTTTTTTTTAATTTTCATCAAATTTAGAAAAATATTTTCTAGATATATTATCCGATGGCGATCGGTGGACAATCAGGAATATGGGATAGATTTTTTAATAAATTTAAAATTTAAAATTTAATTACGATTGTGAAAAAAAAAAAATCCAATGACCGGTAAAGTATCGCACATGCATTTATATATGTATATATAATTATTAAAGAAAATATATAACATAAATCATTTGATTAAGATAAAGAAGCAAAATAATGATGGATGAGTTTGGTGGTGGACAGAATGGCTTCAAAGACAAAGCAAAATCAATGGAAAGCTGAAAACTTTTAGCGCATAACCCAGAAGAAGGAAAATGCCAATGATGAATGGTGGGGTAATTAGGAGTTAGATTAGCTTGAAAGACAAGGGAAAATCAAGTGAAGGGGCCAGGAAAAGGTTGGTTGGTTTTGGGCAACAAAGACTTTTGCCTTTTGATGTTCAGGTCTTAACAAGTCCTTGTTGATTCCTTCTCAACTAAACCCACTCACGTCAAGGTGTAGAAAACAAGCAAAATGAAAAAGTGTCCTTGTTGTCCTAGAAGGTGGGCTTTAATCAGTCCACACTTCCGTAACACTTAGTAAGGGGAAGGCCGGCCTTGACTTTAGCAAGGTAATTGGGAGAGAGAGAGAAAGAGACTAGGAGAGAGAGAGAGAGAGAGGAGGAGAAATAGAGAAGAGAGAGAGAGAGAGAGAGATTTCAGCTATGGAGATCATTGGGTTGATGTTCATTCTGGTTTTCAGTGCTGGAATTCGTACAATCACTTCCTTCACTGATCCTCAAGATGGTACTACTACTACCTTTACCCACGCCCTCTCTCTTTCTTTCTACATTTTTTTTTTAATATAAGAAAGTTCAATTTGGTAAATTTTGCATTTTTCAATCTTTTTCTTAATTTAATTTTCTACCAGAATTCAGGGAATTATATTCTTGCTTCTTCCTTGTAATTTCTTGGTGCTGCTAATATATTGTCCTTGGGTGTTGGACAAGAACTGGAATTAATTGCGTACCGATTAGGTTTAATTTGGCATTAAAAAAAAAAAAAAAAAGAAAGAAAACCCAGAGGACTCTGTTTTCCTTAAGTTTTTATTTTCTTCTACTCAAATTAATTGATTTCTGATATTTTGAAATCAGGGTTTTTCTGGACAGTATTTACATATTCTTAATTTAGTTTGAATAACTATGTTAACATTGATGTTTTTCCTCATAAGCATTAATAATTTAGCTTCTAATTAACAAGTTGGGCTTTTAACTTAGATCTTCATTTTGTTGCATACACGGGTAGACCCATTAACTGAAGTAGAAATCTAATAATTTGTGAAAACAATTTGTGGTGGCGCAGTTGCTGTCATGCAATCTCTAAAAAATCAGTGGGATCACGTACCGCCAAGCTGGAAGAGTTCCAATGATCCTTGCGCAGCATGGGAAGGGGTCGGCTGCAATAGCTCTAGGGTCACTTCATTGTGAGTATCCTTGTCTAAATTGCTCTCGATTATGTTAGAAAATGCCAATCAAATAACGTTTAGCATATACTAAATAGGATTTCTTGGGTATTGGTGCTTTCAGGGGCTTGTCAACAATGGGTCTAGTGGGAAAATTAAATGGAGACATTGGAGGACTTTCTGAGTTAAGATCCTTGTAAGTGTTTCACCTACAATAGACAATGGAGACAGGCTTAAGTTGAACACACTGTAGTTCGATTTGGATTAGCATTTGCTTAAGTTATTAGTTCACTGCAGGGATTTGTCATACAACAAAGGCCTCACTGGTTCTCTATCTCCGAGTTTGGGTGATCTCAAAAAGCTTAGCATTCTGTAAGATCTTATCGCATAAAGTTCCCATATTGTCCAACAAATTTTTGAAAAGAAACTATATGTTTTTCTGTTCTACTTTCAGAATTTTGGCAGGCTGTGGATTTAGTGGAACTATTCCAAGTGAATTGGGCGGTCTAACCCAGCTATCATTCTTGTAAGTACTGATTTAATTATCAAGCATTCAAGTGAAATCACCATCCTAAAAAATAAATAAATAAATAAATAAAAAGAAAAAAAAACACTAATTACAAAATGATGGAATTTTGCAGGGCTCTCAATTCAAATAATTTTAGTGGGGAAATACCTCCTTCTTTGGGTAGACTGTCCAATGTCTACTGGCTAGACTTGGCAGATAATCAGTTGACAGGATCTATCCCGGTTTCTTCACGCCTCGGTGACTCTGGCCTAGACCAGCTTTGGAAGGCAAAACACTTGTAAGTTTAATAAACATTTGTCTCGAGTCACATAAAGCTAGTTTGAACATACTAATGCTTCATTTTGTTCAACTTACAGTCATTTCAACAAGAACCAGCTTTCGGGCACCATCCCTCCTGAAATTTTCAATGAGAATATGATACTCATACATGTGTAAGTTGATTCTTAATTTCCATCTGCTTTTTCATTTATTTCCCTAACTCTTGATCTTATATGCCTACTTTTCCACACCAGTTTATTCGATGGTAATCTATTAGAAGGCAATATCCCTGAGTCTATAGGATTAGTGCATACTCTTGAGGTTCTGTAAGTATTGATCTTCCTTTATTCTCGACTTGCATTCTTTGGGAACTATATACCCTCCTTTCTTGATTGGCTAATTTGTAGATTATTTCTCTTGCAATAGTCGTCTTGACAGAAATTCTTTAAGCGGAGAAGTACCTGACCTGTCTAACTTAACCAATCTCAATGAACTGTGAGTTTTCTCAATTTGGTATACTCAGTTTAAGGCAGTTTATATAATTTTGGTATAGCTTAAAAATCCTCATCCTCATGCACGTGCAACAGGAACTTGGCGCATAATAATCTTTCAGGCCCAGTACCTGACTTAAGCACCATGGCAATACTCAATTATGTGTAAGTTGATATATTTGGTAATACTTGGAACAATTTCCTACTCCATATTTGCTTCAGCACTGTTGAAAGAATCACCATTGTCCTCGTAGGGACCTGAGCAACAATTCTTTCAATGTATCAGAACCTCCAAAGTGGTTCTCAAGCTTACAAGACCTCACAACTCTGTAATGATCTTTTCATTTTCATTTGATGAGTTTACAAGTGCAAAGCTTGGAAATTATGATCTTTCTGATGTGACATCTTCTGGGATTAATTAGGATCATGGAATACAGTACACTTGAAGGGTCACTACCATCACATCTATTTGGCTTGCCAAATTTAGAGATAGTGTAAGATCCGGTACACGTAAGGTCATATATATAGAGCTTGCAAATAATTCGTAGATTCAAAATTTCATTTTTAGTCGTAATTTTGTTACAGGAGACTGAGGAACAACAATCTTGGAAGCTCGCTGAACATGAGTGATAACATCAGCCAAAAATTGGTGCTTGTTGATTTGCAAAACAATCAGATTTCCACCATCACGCTTGGTCCTGGATACAAAAATCAATTAATGTGAGTTTAGAGCTCCACACAAATCAAAATGTCTTTATCAAAATTCCTCTTCTTTTTTACTAATCCTTATGTTGGATACTTGTGTTTTCAGATTAATTGGAAACCCGGCTTGTGCATCTACCCTAGCAAATTCCAAGTATTGCCAAGTTCAGCAACCAACCATGCAGTCGTATTCGACCAGCCTTGCTAATTGTGGGGGCAGAACATGTCCTGCTGATCAGAAACTCAGCCCTCAGAGTTGCGAATGCGCATACCCATATGAAGGCACAATGTACTTCAGAGGACCTTCATTTGGGGATGTGTCAAATGCCGATAGGTTTCATTCCCTTGAGCTGAGCCTGTGGACAGGGTTGGAACTCACTCCTGGTTCAGTTGCTCTTGAGAATGCCATTTTCAATAATGATGGATATCTTCAAGTGCAAGTAGCACTGTTTCCATCCGATGGAAAATATTTTAATAGGACGGACATACAAAGGATAGGTTTCGACTTGAGTAATCAAACTTATAAGCCCCCGATGGGATTCGGTCCCTACTTATTCATAGCAGCTCCTTATGCTTTTCCAGGTAACCAAGAGCCATTGCTCTTATTATTCTTATTCTTATTCTTATTCTGTTTTCGTAAAGCACCGTGTTGAATGTTAAAAAAAAAAAAATGATGAAAATGTTTCAGGTGGAGGGTCTAAAATCAGCACAGGCATAATTGTGGGAATAGCTGTTGGCTGCGTGTTTCTTTTTGTGGTGCTTGTAGCATTGGGTATATATGCCATCAAGCAAAAGAAGCGTGCAGAAAGAGCCATTGAACTAAGTAAACCATTTGGTAAGTACCTTCCTTCTGTTATCAGACTTCAACATGTTGAAGTCTTGCTTATTTGATTTTCTTTTATTTATTTTCTTCAAATTTTTAGCCTCATGGGTTCCAAGTGGAAAAGATAGTGGAGGTGCACCACAGTTGAAGGGAGCTAGATGGTTTTCTTATGATGAACTCAAAAAATGCACAAATCATTTCTCTGAGAGCAATGAAATTGGATCTGGAGGCTATGGAAAGGTTAAATTTGCCCTATCTAGACCTATGTTCCACTTGCATTTCAAAAGATGCATTATGTAGCAATTTTGTAATTTGTTTGCACCTTTGATTATGCAGGTCTATAGAGGATTGTTACCTGATGGACAAGTAGTGGCGATCAAGCGAGCACAACAAGGGTCAACGCAAGGAGGGCTCGAGTTCAAGACTGAAATCGAATTGCTTTCTCGTGTTCATCACAAGAACCTTGTTGGGCTTGTGGGATTTTGTTTTGAACAAGGAGAGCAGATGCTGATTTATGAATTCATGCCAAATGGAACATTGAGAGAGAGCTTATCAGGTACCTACAATACTCATGATGTCCAAATAAAATTGTACCATGTGCAATGTAAATGGAGATTTTCTTAACATATGTATGCTATAGGGAGATCTGGCATTTACCTTGACTGGAAGAGGAGACTCCGCATTGCTTTAGGCTCCGCTAGAGGACTAGCATATCTTCATGAACTTGCAAACCCCCCCATCATTCATAGAGACGTAAAATCCACTAATATTTTGTTGGATGAAAAGTTGATAGCAAAAGTCGCAGATTTTGGCCTGTCCAAGCTGGTTTCAGACAGTGCAAAAGGGCATGTTTCTACTCAAGTCAAAGGAACTCTAGTAAGCATTACATGATAACTCTTCTATTTTGATCTTATAAGCACACCTAGTCTCTGTTCTTACGATTTCAACCTTTTTTTTTCCTTATAGGGTTATTTGGATCCAGAATATTACATGACACAGCAATTAACAGAGAAGAGTGATGTGTACAGTTTTGGAGTAGTGATGCTTGAATTAGTAACTGCTAGGCAACCAATTGAGAAAGGCAAGTACATTGTCCGTGAGGTGAGGACAGCAATGAATAAGAACGATGAAGAATTCTATGGCTTAAAGGCAATAATGGATCCACCCATCAGAGGCACAAGTCTTATCGGATTTGGCAAATTCCTCGACTTGGCTATGGCATGTGTCGAAGAATCAGCTGCAGACCGTCCAACAATGAGCGACATTGTGAAGGAGATCGAAACCATTCTACAAAATGATGGAATCAACACAAATTCAACCTCTGCTTCATCGTCTGCCACGGAGTTTGCAAACTCTAAAGCTACTCCTCCTAAGCACCCTTATGATGATGCTCCTGCCATTGTCACAAAGAAGGATGTGAGTGATAGTGATGCTTTTGATTATAGTGGTGGATACACTGTCCCTGCAAAAGTTGAGCCCAAATAGATTGAATTTCTCATGTTAGTAATTTTTTTTTTTCCTCTTTTTTTTCCGGGTGGGAAGGGCTTAAATTGTTTGCGAAAAGTTTTATATATAGAAAATTGCATCCTTGTTATCAACAAAAATGACAAGAAAAGACAAGTATTAGGGGTATATAGAAATTTGATTGCATCTTGTCCTTAGATCAAACATGTTGTACTCTAATTTGTATTGAAGAGTATGCAACATTTTTCAAAACATCTTTATTGAGCCAACAGGAAATTGGACTCAACAAAAGTGCCAGGATAGCACATGACATTGACCCAGCAATTAAGGGAGCTATATTTAAGGTTATTCTGTTGATAGCCTGGCTGAGCCTTGAAGTGGGGTAGGCTTTTAATGCGTCAAGACCTCACCATGGCCGTCTTTTGTCTATACCTCACAAGAAGTAGAGGAACAAGGAAAATATTAGACTAGAAAAGGAAAAAGGAAATCTTTTTTTTTCTTTTGGGGTACCAGACCATCAGTATCCGGATTCATATTCTGATTAATCCGATTCAAACATTTACGAGACTCTATTTAAGGAGTGATTCTTTCGACGTAGTTTTTTCTATTTGAAAGTTTTGAAACTGAGAATTGATTAAGAGATCTAAAATCTCATTCCACTAACCAACTATTTGTTGATGAAAAATAAAACCTATCTACAGTTGGTATAATTTGAGTATCTCAACTGTAGATAGAAAAAAGAAATCTATCTACACCTACAGTTCAGATACTCAAATTATACCGAAGCGGTCCCTTGGTTGGGTCATACTTATAGTTAAATTCAAATCTTTAATCTCAACCCAACTTAGCCCATCACAAGATTTTCCGGTTGCCCAGATCCTCAAACCGAAGGAAGTCCAGATTGAGGAAGAATCTTCGTTTTCTTTTTTTAATCTTATTTTTAATATTTGAATAAGATAAAATTTTAGTACAAATCATCCAATTAATCGAATATAATCTATCTGCTAGGCCAATTCCTGAAAAGTGAAGAAAAACTAGCTGAGTAGGGAGAAAGTAAGAATTGGACTGCAACTAGAAGCTACGACTATAACTAAGACTGAAACTAGCGCACAAGTTTGATAGTTAAGAGTAGTCGCCTGCGCTTCTGCCTCAATCGGCCATCCTCTCTAAATTATTGGACTCGTTTCTTGAATTCCGGTCATCATCCTTTGCTTGTAGGGATGGAAGTCCTTTCAATGCTATCTGGTTAGTTGCCTTATTCAAACCGAACCCTTCTTTTGTGGAAAGATAGATGTAAAGGGTCCTTCCAATTCTGGTCAAACTCTTCCTTTTTTTTTTTTCTTTTTTCATAGAAATTTGAACCCGCTTACTGGATTAGGGGATGAAAATTGTGATCACTAAACTTTCTCCTTAGACTATTCTGATCAAACTCCAGAGGCAAATGAACTGCTCTGCATTTCAAACTTCTGGTTCTTCTAGCCATTTAATCACATCTTTATACCCTTTAGCAACTTCTATTTTACTTTGCATTTGTACAAATTTACCATTATTTTGTGATATAGAAAATCAGCTAATTTATTGTCTCCTAATATATAAAATAATTAATAACATCTCACTTTCAAAATAAATTTTAGGATAATATGATATTAAAACGTAAAATGTTAAATTCATGTTGTACTCCTTTTTACGCTATTTAAAACTCATCAGTCGGTTAATCTAAGGCCATCCATTAGCTAAAAGGCATACGGTTGGAATTCTAAAATTTTGGTGTTAACACTAACCTCACCAAGATGTTAAGGGAAATTGTATCTAATGCAAGTAATACACCACAAGAGAAATGAAAACCAAGATTTCCTTTATCCGGTATCAAACGGGAGCTGCAAGCAAATAGAACACCTTTCAGGAATATCAATACTTTCAATTAATATGTCTACTTTCAGGATTATCATCCACTTATATTAATTCAAACATATCATCAATCCTTACAATCATCCAAACAATCAAATTTTCTTACTATCACTCACCAAAACTATACTTATTTTTTTTGTTACAAGAAGGAAAGGAAAAAGAAAACAATGAGACCCTCAAAGAGGACATACCTCTCACATCTCTCTTCTCTTCAGAAGACTAAGAATCTCCCTAGGAGGGAACCGAATAAGATGCAGCCCAGGAGAGGCCTTATGCCCCAACTTCGCAAGGAAAGGCCTTATGACACAAGTATACAATCACTCAAAACTATACTAAAATCATAATCATACCAAAACCTGTTAATAACGCTCATGCTGTAAGTGGTAATCTACTGTCAAACCTCATTATTGGTGAATTCTAGAGGGTTACATTTTATTTTTAACACAATTTCTTATATTTATAAGAGTTAGAAGATCTTATAAGAGTTATAAGAGACACATTTTAATTTTCAATATTTTTCTTTCCACCTAATTCCGTTATATTTTTATGTTTTTGGATAAGGTCGTCATCAAAATTCTTTTGTATTTTTATGTTTTTAGGTTAGGAAAAAAAATATCAAACCCCACGTACCCCGCGCGCGAGATATGAGACTCCTTGGTTATCTAATCCATGGGCTAGAAGGCATTATTAACTTTGGTGTTAACACAAGAGACTTGACTTAAATAATTATAGAGCCATGAGCCTTATTTATCTACTTATTTATTTTCTTGATATTGATGAAATATGATCCAAATAACAGTTGGTATAATATCCTGATGCCTGAAAGCCCGGCGTGACACCCATGGTCATGAGGGGCCTAGCCCTTCTGAACAATGAATATATTGAGCCAGACAGCACGATCGACCAACAAACGCATTCAGTAAAATCGAACGACTATCCCCTTCATTCGACCGATGACTATCAAATACTTAAAAAATTGAGTATTTTGACTTCTGAATAATAATACTCAACCAAATCTTATCTAGATTAGACTTTCTATTTTAAACGAAACGTATCTCTTAGATAAGGAAAGAAACCCTAAAAAAACTAATCGATAAGAGAAAAAATCTCTCCGTATAATCAAACTTCCTCAATGATAAAGATTTCAAATTTCTGACGTTTAAAATCCGAAATCTTCAGATCTCCTCATAACGAAACTAGGATTGTAACGTTCTGAATGCACATGGCTCTCACGACATCCCATATAAAAACCTTCGATACATCGAGTCAGGTAAGTCTCTCTTGACTTTACACAGGTCACGCAAATCATAAGGAGATCCATCCCTTTCCTTTATTAGTTTGTTTTCATTTATTTTGAAAATCGTTATTACTAACTTGAACGTTGGAATCTTTCCGTCGGAGTACCCTCCGGCTGTCTTTTGTAGGTTTTAAACCTCTTCATCAAGCATCCGTTCGAGTCACAAGGAGTCGAATCTGTGGAGTCAAAACTCACATCTAACAGATTGACATCATCTGTGGGAAAAGACTAATCATTAGTCTTTCTCACTAACCTTCTGCCACCAAACAAAGTATGACTATAGTCAAGAGAAAAAAGTAAATCATCGGATTCGACGATAATGATCTAATCAGAGTTGACCCTAGTCACAATGATCTTCTAGTCATTACTATCAAAATAGGGTCTTATACGATCAAAAGGCGTGGACTGCAACATCTTTACTTGGAATGCTTTTCAGCGAATGAGTCTTAATGCTTTACATCTTTAGCCCCAAACTGGATCCCTTAAAAGATTATCCGACGAATGCATTTATTTAGAGGGAATCATCTCCCTCACTCTGACTTTGGAGACTCCCCTTAACCATGCAATCATCAAAGCATCGATGCTGAGACGAAGTCTTTAAAAGTCAATTTAGCCGAAACATAGAAGCGAACGTAGATAACATGCTCGTGAAAAGCATCAATGTTGAGACTCATGTTGCTGACCTCGAAAAGACCTTTTAGATACTCGAACACTACAACATATAACTGAATCCCGCCAAGTGTACCTTCAATATCGCGTCAGGCAAGTTCTTGGGATTTATGATCACCAACTGTGAGATTGAGGCAAATTCAGAGAAGATACAAGTCATTTTGAACATGTTGCTACCTCAAACATTAAAAAGAGTGTAACGCCTTATCAGTCCGACAATGGATCTAAACCAATTCATGTTGAAAGTTGGAAAAAAGTACAAACCTCTTTTTGATACTCTGAAGAGATCTCAACGGTTTGTGTGGATACCCGAGTGTCAAACAACCTTTGAACGAGCAAAAGAGAACCTTATGACTCCTCTACTGCTCTTCTGTTTGATTCTTAGTGAGAAATTCTACCTTTACCTTTCTATTCTGATCGGATATTTTGCTCTGTTCTTGTAAGACAGGACTCAACTTTTCAGAAGTCAATCTACTACATTAGTCGGATACTCAAGGAAGCCGAAGTTAATTATCGACCGATTGAGAAGATAACATACATGTTAGTCATTTCGGTCAAATGCCTTCGGCCATACTTTCAGACCTATACCATCGTAGTACTTACCAATCAACCGTTGAAATAAATCTTTCAGAAGAGAAACATCTCTAGCCACTTGATCAAATGGAGTGTCGAATTGGGCGAATTCGACATCCGATATCAGCCTTAACTAGCAATTCAAAACTAAGTCTTAGCCGACTTCATTCTTGAATACACCCTCCTGGTTGCAGCTAAACCCGAGTTCATTAACAGCCCTAACGAATGGTCGTTGCCAAACTAGACCATACATGTCGACAGATTCTTGAACTCTTCGAGTATGGTGCTAGGCTCATACTGATGGTTCCGGACAACTTCAAACTAGAATTATATGCCCTTCGCTTTGACTTCAGAGCCACCAACAACCAAGTGAAGTACGAAATCTTGTTGACAAGACTCCGAATTGTAGCCAACATGGGAGCTCAAAGTGTTCGGGTATTCACCGATAGCCGACTGATAGTCAAATAGATTAAAGGGGTCAACGAGACTAAAAACCCGACCATGGCCAAATACCTAAGCAAGTTACGTGAGATGATGACTAAACTAGACAGAGTTAACATTCAACAAATCCCTCACTCAAAAAATGAACGAGCTGATACACTCTCCAACTCAGATTAGTTGCTTCTAGCTGAACGGTTTACATCGAAAGCTTACCATACCTCAACATAGATGAACCTGAAGGAGTCCTAGTAATGGGCCAGCCTTCTAGTTGGAAAGACTCAATCGAAGCAAATCTGAAAGACAACCGACTGCCTAACTCACTGCTGGAGATAGTCAAACTAAAGCGAAAAGCCACCCATTATACAATCATCGATGGGACACTGTATCGAAAGTCCTTCACTCATCTGTACTTGATATGTCTGATCTCAGAAGAGGAAAACTATGTCCTTCGGGAGATCCATAAGGGATATGCGGCAGTCACTTAGAGGCTCGAAACCTAATCCACAAAACCTTATGACAATGGTACTACTGGCCGACCATGAAGATCGACTTGAACAACTATGTCAAGAAGTGCGATAAATGCCAAAGATTCTCTTCGGTCCCATGACTGCCATCCATCGATCTCAGTCTTATAGTGGGCCGATGGCTATTTGCCCAATGGGGGATGAATATCCTTGGACCATTCTCACATGCTATTGGATAGCAGAAATTTCTCATAGTAGCCATCAATTATTTCACTAAATAAGTGGAGGGCCGAACCTCTAGCCCAAATAACAGCAGTCAAGGCTCAATCGCTTGTGTGGACTTACTTAGTCACTCGGTTTGCTATACACGTGTTCTTATCACGGATAACGAAAAACAGTTTGACAATACTAGTTTCTGAGAGTTCTGCGAAAAACTCAAGATCGATCATTGATTATCATCGGGTGCTCATCCACAGACCAATGGACTTGCGGAGATAACCAACAGAACGATCTTTCAGGGGGTAAAGGATAATGGGTAGACGAGTTCTATAGCATCCTCTAGTTATACCGCACCACACCCCGAAGAGCAACTGGAAAAACATCATTCAGCCTAACATACGAAAGTGAGGCTATCATACCGGTGGAGATCGGGATCCATTCACTCCGAGGAACCCAGTATGATTTCGAATAGAATGAATCTGCCTTGCGTGACGCCTAAACCTACTCTCCAAGCTACGGGAATCCACTTCCGCTCAAATGGCTGCATATCAGCAACAAATGATATAGTACTACGATGAGAGAGTCAGAAATCAAACATTCAAATTGGGCAATCTGGTGTTAAAGAGGGTAGAAGCTACCGGCTAACTCCAACCTAGGGCAAACTAGCCCATAATTGGGAAGGCCCCTATCAGATATGCTCTATAGTTCGTCCGACAACTTATCGCCTCAATAACCTAAACGGATCAGCCGTGTCTAGGACCTAGAATGAAAAGAACTTACGGATCTATTATCAGTAAGTCACATCATTCTCCATCAACAGAGGTACTTCCTATCGGGTAAACTCTTTACGCTTTTCCTTTCGATAATCCTATCAACTGATTCCTAACGATTTCACTCCTATCTGTTATCACCTATCAAAGGAATCCATCTCTCTGAACGGGTTTTAGTCGTCCTGCCCTATCGAAGGAATCTATCTCCCTAAATGGGCCTTAGTCACCATGTCCTAACGAAGGGATCTATCTCTCCGAATGGGTTTTATTCGCCATATCCTATCGAAAGGATCTATCTTCTCGAACAGGTCTTAGTCGCCTTGTTCTATCGAATGGATCTATCTCCCCGAGCGGGCCTTAATCGCCTTATTCTATTGAATGGATCTATCTCCCTGAATAACCTTTAGTCACCCTATCCTATCGAATGGATCTATCTCCTCGAACGGGTCTTAGTCTCCCTATCCTATCGAAGAAATCTATTTCCCCAAACGAGTCTTAGTCGCCTTGTCCTATCGAACGTACCTTAGTTTTCCTATTCTATTGAAGGGATATATCTTTCCGAATGAGTTTCTGTCACCCCGTCCTAGCAGAAAGAATCTAACTCCTTGAGTAGACCTTGGTCGTCCCATTTACTGAAAGAGTTTGTTTCACCTATTGAGTTTGCATCGATAGACAGACCGAGCATACTTCTACCGATCAGGAAAGCGTGAGTACAATGCCCAATGTCATTCACACAAGCGGGTCGATCACATAAGTAGATTGACAATAGTATTATGAAAGCGAACATATAAAAGAAATTCTGACAAATAGGATAGATGAGAAGTAAGTAAAGCAAATCTCCTTTATTTCCATTCGATAAATACATGTTCGATTACATAAGTAAGTATATTCTACAAGTCTCTTAGTCAGACCGATTATATCAAAAGAAATACATAAGTGGCCGCATCGCCTCAATCATTTAACAATACTAAAAACAGTAAGCAGAGGAACAATAAAAAACAATCGACCCTACTGAAAGACTACAAAAAATAGGGCGAGGAGGGTATAAGAAAGTCAAAAATAGACGGAGAGGGTACATCAGAGTATATTCCCAGGCCCTCACACTTTATCAACTCCTCCCATCACCTGATCAGAAGAGAACATAAGTCGGATGACAGACTCAACTCAGAAGAAGACTTTTTTCTTAAATTCGAATCAAGAACCCTGACGGGAACATTGACAAAGCCCGTCTCGACATTCGAACACCAAATAATATAACAAGCCCTCATACCAAAAGTCCCTGTTCTTGACGAGAACATCAGAGACTCTCTCACCGGAGCACCCTCTAGCGGTATTTTACATGTTTTAAGTCTCTTCATCAAGCACTCGTTGGAGTCACAAAAAACCGGATCTGTGGAGTTAAGACCCACTCCAACAAGTATGCGATGCAATCAAGAGAGATCGAATTTTGGAAGAGATGATAGAAGTGAGAAAACTCTATTGTTTGAGTTGTTCTTAAGGGACGTGAACGTTATTTATAAATGTATAGTTCTACTCTCCAAATTGAGATTTCCTCTTTGTCAATATGTAGAGATCAAAGAACCAATTATAAACCAAACGAAATTTGGAGGAATTTCTTCTCATTGCTTTTATGAGGGCCAAGAAGAGAATATATATTTTTTCTTCTAAATACTACAGTATTTGGCGACCGTGTAATATTCGATTTGGTATTATATTCCAATTAAGACACCAAATGTCAATAAATTAATTTTCATTATTTAAGAAACTTTCAAGTATGTTTACAAGTAATTATATTTGTTTCTTGGGGAAAATTCAATCAATAAAATCTCATTATTTTTATTCTCCATTTTTCGATTCAATCTATTATATTTTATTATAAAAAAAAGTAATTATATTTAATTGAGTTTAGATGTGTTGAAAGTATGCTAAGCCATCGTCCGGATCCTCGAACCTCGCTCTAATCAATTAAGGCCTAAACCTTTGATCCGAAGATATTTATTATGGCAAGTGTTATGTAGGCAATAACTTGCAAAATTCTTATACAAGTATATATATAGCCGCTGTGTCTCAAGAGAACAACTTAATGATTATAACTCTCTCTTCCAACTTGTGATCAGGGGGTTCAAATCTTATGTAACTGATGGGACATGGTCCAACATCTGTTTGAAATGGTCAACACTTAAAAGATCCACACACGAGGCCCATAACTCAGAAGGGATTGCTCCAACCGATGAAACAACTACCGATCGACGGGCAAGCACAGCCCGGTATCCTAAAACGACCACCCTCTATGGCCACTACCATTCAAGTGATCTACAAAAGAGCCCTAGTCGTCTCGTCTCCTGAACGATAGGGTCTAAATCGCCCCGTCTATCAAACGAAATTCGTCAATCGGGATTTATCTCCCTGAACGAATATCTAGCCCCTGATCTACCAAACGAGCAAACTCCGAAGGCTCCGCATTGGCTAAACAACCGACTGAAAGCTAACGGCATCATTGATCCTAAGGAAGGGGTCAAAGCATCCAAACGATCTCGGTTTCCTACTTAAGAGCAATATTTCTATAATTTTATTGTTAAGGAAAAGATTTGCTCGAATAACGGAACTTCCCATATGATAAGGATCACGAACATTTTAGAATATTTAATTCTCGAGATTTTCGGACTATCTCCATAAGAAAAGTAATGTTATAACACCTAAAAAACACACAACTCCGTCAGGAATAAGATACCTTTAAACCTTTAAAGTCAGGTACGCTTTCTGAGTTTTACACATTGCGCATACTGATCACAGAGAATCTATCACTCTAAAAGCTCTCAGTCTGTTTCACTACATTCGAAAATCGCTCTTTCTGACTTGAACGTCGAAACCTCCCCCGTCGAAACACCCTCCGACAGTTTTTGCAGATCTCGCACTCCATCGACAGTAATCGTTCGACTCATTAAGAATCTAGTATTTATAGAGTTATAATCCACATCCAACAACAGTAACAAAAAAAAAAAAAAAATTATATGTTGCTGCTTTGACCTCAATTTTTTTTAATGAAACGAGTTTAAATTTTAATAGTTCTGACTTAATTAGTAATTACATTTTATAACTTTAAATTAACAAACCTTTAATTAAGAAATATTTAAAAGACATTTCCACGATATTAATTTAAGTGACTAGTTTGTTTTGGCCACGGGCAGATGCCAGGTTTTCTTGATAGGAAGAGTAGCTGCTTTTCTATCAATTTAAAATGACCTAGTTGTTCATTTCTTGATTACGGGAATATTATATCTTCTTTGTGCGTTTATCTTTGTGATGACCCGCTATTCCATAATCACACGTCTCAAAGAGGTGAAAGTACAAAAGGATTCACGCCACGTATGAAACACTTCCAATTTTTTATAGAGATAAGAAAAAGATAAATAATTTTTTTCTT
Organism: Dillenia turbinata; assembly: GCA_037126225.1. Taxonomy (NCBI): domain Eukaryota; kingdom Viridiplantae; phylum Streptophyta; class Magnoliopsida; order Dilleniales; family Dilleniaceae; genus Dillenia; species Dillenia turbinata. The sequence goes on from JBAMMX010000028.1 coordinate 19,607,656, forward strand.
ATATTTTAAAATTTATAAAAATATACAAAAACAAATTTTAAAATAATTACAAAACAAGCCGCTTGATATAACCATGTTTGAATCATCATCCACATATGTTAAAACACAAAAGAAAAAGGGGTTATAAAAATTTAAAACTATTATTTTAATTAAATTTTTCAAAAAGCCGAGTAATGTCTCCCCTGATATTTGATCCTTGCATTTTTTTTATGAGCCATTGTGGTATTTTTATCGGATATAATTGACTTTGATATATTTATTATTTGTTTTATTTAACGTTTCACTCGTGTAATGATGTAATAATGATAGCGATAACTCATACAAAAATATATAATAATGAACTCAATGACATATATGTTGTTTTGACCAGTAGAGTTAGCCTGATTTTATTATCTATGACTGAAAACTAGACTTGATTTTTTATTTATTTAGTTTGATTATCAACCCTAATGTTGGTGTCCAGTAACGGGAGTGTGGTCGTCATGATATGCCGGCAACAGTTGTTAGAAATGTTATATGATTTTTGTAAACAAAAAAAAAAATGTGATATGATTTTTAGGCTGTATTTGTTTGACCCATGTGGCTGGGATTACCCACTCATCATAGTGCCATCAAGGCCATCCGTTTGAAAAATTTTGTCCTGAATTCATGTTGGGGAGGGTAGGGGAGAGAGTGAGTGAGAGAATTTGTGGGGTTTAAGAAAGAGTAAGGGACTCATATTGTAGATTGACGTGGGGTATCACCGAGAGAGAATTTGTGGGGCTTAAAGGGCTCTTATCATAATGGGAACGGATGCGTGGATAAGATATTGGCGTTTTGTGTTGTTGAATCATTCGACAACATAAAACGCCAATCTCTGGTTTTCAATGTTTTAGAAAAACCCATTTTCTAGTTTTCAATTTTTTTGAAACACCCAGAATGATTCAACTTGAATCAGATTAATTTTGGCATTTCACAATTCCCAGATATTTTTTTTTTCCTTTTTTCTAGAAAAAACCCATTTTCTAGTTTTCAATTTTTTTGGGGTTTAATTATACATCTATTTGTTGAGATATTTCGTCGAAGATATTATCTAGTTTCTTTTCTGGGTCTCTCTCACTCTCTCTCTCTCTCTCTCTCTCTCTCTCTCTATTTATCTTCTCTGTTTCTCTCCTCTGAGGCTTGGAAAATCAGCAGACTAAAATTCTGGGCAGGTACAGAAAACAGGGTTAAATGGCGTCAATAAATGCCTTTCTTTGCAGCTCTTCAACGCACCATCTCACTCCTACATGTGTTTCACACTCACTAGGTATCCTCTTCTCTTTTCCTTCTAATTAATAATAGAGGCGGTCTTATAATTTGACGTGGGACATTGTCTTAGTTGCAGTGTTTCTCTTTCTCTCATTCTATGCCATTCTTTTTTATATATATAATTTGTGATCTCTTATACTTTGAATCGGTAGATTCTCATGCTTGATGGCTTTTATGTCCCATTCCTGAGCTAAATTTAATTTAATTTTAATTTGCTTTATTTATAATGAATTTTGTGTAATTGGGTAATGATTTTTGTTTGCTTTGAGTTGGAACTTTTGACTCTTCGGTAGAAGAGTTGCATCAAGTACTAGGCTGGATGATTTATAAGAGCATTGAAATGAAATGGAAGCGTCCATAGGTTATAAAGTAAATTGATTCTTGTGTTCTTGATAAATAACAAATTCAAAGTATTGGAAATTAAATGTTATGTTCAGAAAAACTCCAAGCTTTTGGATCTGCCCTTTAGATGTATTGAAATTAGGTTCATCTAGTTGGTTGTTCATGCCATCTAAACTGGGCCAAAAACATGTGGGGTTCATGTAACAGCGCTTTGCTTTGGCTGTCACATTAATGACCACCCGACTAAAGTAAAAGCTTGATCAGAGCAAAGTCACACCCCCATCGAAAATTTTCTTTCAACTGCTTTCTCGCGTGTGCAATAATTACTTAATATCAACCATTCTGAGAATTCTTATGACTGGAAAAGTAATTTGTGAAGGAAATCATAGGCCTACTATTTCTTGTTTAAGGATGAGCATGTCATCCAACCACAAAAATGAGCTTGAAAGATGGCATATTTGCAAATTGGACTAAGCACAAGTGATTTGCCTTTTGTTTCTTTCCTTGGACTAGAGGGCTTTCAAACCAAAGGCTTCTAAAAATGCAATACAGAAAAGTTGTGGTAATTCTACTACTCTCTTATATTGTCATATCTGCTGCCTTGGAATTCAATTGAGCATCGCAGTGCACCTTATATAGTCATGTTGAACTTATGCATGAGAAATACAACTAGTTCACTTGAACTTACCTATATGATTCAACAAGAATGATGTTATATCACACATGTAAAGGTTCACTGATGACCATTCACGGAAGAATTCATGCGAAATTTTCTAGTTGAGAAAATCTTGGGGATAAATTAAATCTTGTGAATCGTGAAGAGTGATTCTACAACAAGTATTGTTTCCAATCCAAGTAATTTAAAGCCCCCTGAACTTGCCTGGCAATTAAGGATTCTGGGAATGGTTAAATTTCTTTCAATGTCTAATTATTTCTTGGTGTTCACATGTATAATGAAGAGATGGAATTATAATCTAAATTGTTTTATATTGAAGTGTATTTCTTCTGGTGGAAACACTGTTTGTATTACAGAAGTACCAAGGTAACCATTCTGTCCACAAACTGGGCAACTGGTTCCCGCTGCCAAGCTTCCTGTTCACTTGGCCATAATTCTGCAATATGCATGGCTGGTTGGCATGTGCTGCAGTGACTTCTTTGTCCTTACGGAAACCCCTGTTTCAATGTAAATTTTTTACAACTTTTAGTATGTTTTCATGATTGTTTCTTTCTTTTAATTCAGGTAGCAATCTTGTTGGTGCTCCTGTGTGGGTCTCTCGTCCTGGGCAAAGGAAAATTGTTAAGCTTTTAGGAAAAATTAGTGCAGCATCAGCTATTGCAACATCACCTGCAGAAGAAATCAAAGAGTATGCATCTGACAACCATAATTCAAAGTTTGGAAATGTTCTACTTATCTTTGCTTCAGTTATTATCTATGCTTGCTTTTGAAAAAGAACCTCCTCTGTGATGGGTAATATTTGAAATGATGTTGCATGCATATACTTTGGCATGCAGTCTTATGCATCATGATTATCAAGTGGGAAGATGCAATGTCCTTTTCAGATGATAATGTTTGTGGTAGACTTCTTATGCCTACATTTGTTAATCTGAGTGTTCTTATATGCAATGCCATAACTTGTCTTTGTAATTAATTATCTCTTTTTTTTTTTTTCTTTTTTCAAGTGAATGAATGATGAAGAGTATATCATGACAGATAATTCTTTTCCTTATTTTCTTTCACCTTTCTCTGACTATTGGTGTGATCCTTTAGGGAATTCTAGGGTAACAGTAACAAGATGAATTTATGGCTAACTTCTTGTAAAATCTTTTACTTCAAGATGAATTGCATCGTTGTAATGATCACTTGGTATAAATTTTGAAGAAGCCAATCTCATGTTTCATTTTCTCGTCAAACATGCTACCTTCTTTTGTGTGCTAAATTTTGAGCATCCCATGTCTTGTCTCTCCAGGTTTGCACTTCCTACATGGGCTGAATTTGACCTTGGAAGGGCTCCTGTCTACTGGAAAACCGTAAACGGCCTTCCTCCTACCGCTGTATGTATAGCATTTTAGTGTGTAACAACCTTATGTTTTCCCTTTGTTATGTTTCCCACTCACAATTGGTGCACAAATTTGGCAGGGAGAAAAGCTAAGAATTTTCTACAATCCAGCTGCTACCAAGCTTGTCCCGAATGAAGAATTTGGGATAGCTTTCAATGGTACTTGCTATTGCACTAAACTTCACAACTATGCAATTACTGTGACAAACTATTGATTGCTTGATGATTATTATCATTCATTTTCTAGTTTATGGAACATGGAAAGACTAGATATTTGAGCTTAAAATTATAGTCATTAATAGATAAAGGTAAAATCTTGCATTATCTTTCTTTAAGCCATTCATGTAAGGGCATGGACCTTCAACCATTAAGCAAATTTTAAATCATTGATGTACAAGAGCGCAAAGGGAATCCTGCCTAGAATTTTCTTGTCCTATGTACAACTGAACTACCTGCGTTAAAGAGGCTTGGCTATGTGGAATCCTAAAACAGAGAATAATTGATACCTAACCGAGGCTTTGCTATGTGGTGTTTTTTTTTTTTTTTCTTTTTTTTTCCTTCAATTTTTTAGTGGGGGTTGGGGGATGAGGGGGAGTTTTTCACCTTAGAAGTTCCAATATCATTGTTGATGCCCTTCATAAGTATTCATGTTTGGCCTCCAATAGAAAAATTCAATAGGGCATATTGTGCATCCCCGACCATACCTCAAAATCAGATCCACCCAGATGATCCACATTCCCAAGAACTACTTAGACGAATGGCATGCTGAACCCTGCAGAATGTTGACTGTTATGGTTGTGCAACCAGTAAATCAATCCCCAAATGTTGTTAATGAGCTCCTATCAAAATCGACATTATGCGTGAGAGGAAATTGATCAGTCATACGATCTCCAATTATTTCAGATTCATGTCCTTAACCAGATAATGACATGTGTGTCGCCTTCTTGAAAAAACTGTTGCAGGAGGTTTTAATCAGCCCATTATGTGTGGTGGTGAGCCGAGAGCAATGCTTACAAAAACTAGAGGCAAAGCTGATCCACCCATATACTCTATCCAAATATGCATTCCTAAACATGGTTTGTGCCACCTCACAAAGTTTCCTTGCTTGTTTGGACATGTAATGTTTTTTTTTTCCTTAATAATCTCATTTGTTTTGCAGCTTTGAATTTGATCTTCTCATTTACAAATGGAGTTGAGTGGGATGGTCCATACAGACTGCAATTTCAAGTTCCTAAAGGCTGGCAAAACAAACCAATTAGCTTCTTCAATGAGGTAATAAAATGTTTATCCTGTGTAAAGCCAGATGTTCAGCATACATGTATGGCTTGGACCCAGACTACCTGGTCTATGTACTGAAGTCTTGAAATCCAGTTAATTGAACCACTAGCTCAGAAAAATAAAATAACGGGGGACTGGGAATGGGAGAAGAGTCCACTAGAAAAGGAAATACTTCCGACTCTAGAACATAATTGGCATCATAGTCGAACAAAGTGACCAATCATGAAGATGCTTTCATGAAGATGCTGAAAAATTACTCAAAGAAAGATATACACAAACATGAATGATAGATACCGTCTATGTATGGGGGAAAAAGTGACTGTACTCCTATACCTGTTGATCGGCCGTTAAGTATGAAATCATGGGAGGGGCCCATTTGTATAAAGTTCAAATAACAAGAAGCAACTATGAACTGAGTTTGTATTTAACAAGATAATGATCCTTGTCCTTACCAGGGTCTAGCGGAAGAGTTAAGCAAAGAAGGTGCATGTGACAGAGCAATCTTTCCGGATGCCAATATTATAATCACGAGATGTGCCATGATTGGCAATTTGACCCTTGAGGGAGTAAATATCTTCCAACTTCTTTTTGTGGATCTTATCTTCTGTTATGCCTGGAAATTGGAGTTTGAGACTGACAATTACATGGTTCATGTAGGGTGATCGTTGCAATTTGGATTTTGTACTTGGATGCACAGATCCAAGCTCACCCACGTACGACCCACTTGCCAATGTAGATGATGGATCCTGTCCAATTGATTCAGATGCTGAGGATTAGGTTGTTCAAACTCAATAACTACATACAGTTCATAAAATATTGCTAGGTTATACCTGGTTTGCAGCATGGGAAGTGGTTTTTGGTTCAGTGCTGATATTTCCCTTCCAGCTGCAGGTATGTACAGTCTGCCCAGCAAGCATCCCCCATATAATTCCCATTGTTGTGTTCTTGAATGTCTATAATACCATACAATTGAAAAATTTATAAAGAATTTGTTCTGCTTAATTTGCACTAAACTGCTAAGAGAAAAATCAATGTTTCCCTTTTTTTTCAGGGTACAACTATAATCTCATTTCTGTGTACCCAACCAATAGAGTTGTTACCTACAGTGAATTTCTGGTGCAAAATACTACATCTCTAGCAGAAAAATCAGCAAAAATTCTTCTGCATGGACGTGGATGACCGATGTTTTTCTGAACTTAAAATTCAAGATGTTACTGATGTCAAATTGGGATTTTTCTAGCTTTCGTATTGGGATATTTCTTGCTATCAGCAATTGAACACACAACAATTTTAATTTTGCAATGAGATCGTTTGCATATATTCCTAATTCCGTTTTGGATGAGTTCTTTGCTTATCTGTATTCTGATAACTCTGATTTATTTTCCATAGGCTGATTTCTTTGATAATACCACCTCACCATGGAGCTCTGTAGACAATGGCAGCTGAAAATTTTCAATTAGGATTGAGAATTTTCCTTGTCATTTTCTTATTCCTTCTCCTTATTATCAATAAATAGTGTTACCTAATAGAATCAGCCTTGCACTTAGCTTTATAGCTGTATATTTTAGATTCCAACATGGAGTCCAGTCCAGCCATTTCCTTTTTGTCACAATGCAAGATCATTTTTTTCCTTCTCTCTTTACAAGTCTTCACAATGCAGGATCTTTGACACGAAGAAAAGCGTCCGAAACTTGAAGATCAAGCAAAGGAGAATATTGATGCCCCGTATATGGCTCAAAGTTGTCTCCCAACTTCTCACCCCCATCATTCGCAATGGGGAGCAGACTAAATGATTATTTCTTTACCCATTACATTTTTTGATTAGGCAAAAGGACCAAAAATGGTGATCATTATGGCAATACACCTAGGTGTCACTGTAGATTTCCCCTCCATGTTAACAAAATGGCCAATTGTCATAATTACACTAGAATAGACAAAACATATTATCACAGTTTCACATGAATGAATCATCCGACACAAGGCAATCAGAATTTTACCAGTGTAAACAATTTTCCACTTTACCAAGACATTTAAAAAAGCAAAAATTATATATATATATAAGAAGAGGATCCCATCATCCAGAATTCCCACCGCAGCCTAATGTGGTCCATTTGCCAGTGTTTATACTACCCACGAGGTTGATTCAAGCGAATGAACTCATGATGGGTGTACAGATTCAACGTTGTACATAACAATTACCATTTTTGGTTAAATAAGACCCACAAGATAGGAGGAAATAAATGTGGTCGGAGTTTACAGCCCCAGCAGCAACTGCTTACCTCCCAGTGGCACAAAAGTAACATCGAAAGGGAGAGCTCAGAAATTTTAGGTCCGAATGAGAGATCATCAGTCATAAATATGGGACGCCATATTGCACGTACAGGGGACCATTTGTAGGCCTCGGATGATGTTTCACGAGTCCTGTCGGTCGATGGATGCCAAGAATGCCTTCTCCAATGCAACCTATTTTCTCAAGTCCACAGAAAAAATTGTTCGGCCATCGCGATCACAGTGTCCCCATTTACTATAATTTGCTATTTGATCCTACTAGATACGTTGTCATTTTAGAGCTTTGATGGGAAGCGGGAAGGAATCAATGTGTTTATTTCATAGCAAAACTATATTTCTATCAACAAGAACCTATTTTGTGTTGGCAGCATTCCCTATCTGGATTTAAGAATTTGCTCTAAAAATTACTAGTCAGTCATGTTCTTAAATACCCATAAAAATGGCATATCTATCTTGTTATAGACTCCAAAAAGTAGTATTTTCTTTTTGCAATGAGTTAAAAAATTAGACAATTCAGAATTGATATAGTGCTTTTGATTAGTACTTTCATGTCCGATCTATAGAAGAAAATTTCTTCATAACAGGGCAAAACCACTTTAAGATGACAAATAAGAAGACATCAAATCTAATCTGACCCTAAGCGTTAGGGTCATATGAGCCCTAATCTCCAAGGTGCATTGCTTACAAATGGAAATATTTGTGGCATATAGACTGCAAATCCGTTCATTTCTTTTCTTTTTTATGCATACAGTAACATAAAAGAAGATGACTTTTTGAGGGCACAAAAATTTACCCTTCAGAAGCATTTAAGTATGTAAGATGTAATAGAAAGATGTGATATTCTATCAAAAAGTGTTCGAACTTATAGCAATTTCCTTCACAAAATCAATGGCATAAAGAACCAAGTAGTCTTTGTTGGCATGTTGAACAACTACAAAGTAGTGGCTAAAGAAAATGTCAATTTTCAAATTAGGAATCTTTGACTGAAAAACCAATTTATCCTAAACAACAAAAATTGTGATGTAAACAATGAATCCAAGGAACATACGATGATACAAACCAGGACTGGACATACACAAGACAAAATGTGGTAAAATGTTTTTATCATATACTTTTATCTTCCAAATTTGTATTCTTATCATTCCAATCCAAATATGCCATGTAGCCTGCAGATATGGCAGCGTTCCTAATTGCTCCCACATCATTCAAGAAATTTCTTTCATCTTCCCATCTCTTTCAAGAAAACAAGGCACCAAGGAAAAGTTGTTTAATCTGACATTCATCAACCCCCCCCCCCCCACTAAATGGCATTAAGGCCATTAATCCACACGAATTAACATTTATATTGTCAAAAAATTGACTTGACTCTGTCGTCCTTAGATTAGAAAAAAGAGAGAGAGGGAAAGAGAAAAGATGCCTACCTCAATTAAAGCTAATTGTCTTCCACATTCCCCAGATAAAAATTTTTATTGACTAAATTAGATACAGCTCATTCAAAGCGAACGCCATTCACGTTCCACCACCATTCACTTTAACAAAATCAACAAAATGCCCCTTTCCATTCCCATTCACACCATTAATTCCTCCCCCAACTTTCCTCTTCCCCTCTTCGTACTTGCCTGCCAATGAATCAAAAAGCATTCCTGCACCAACACCTACAGCCAAATCTATTGTATAATGCCCTCTAGTCCCCAATAACCTCACCATTTGCAACAAATTCAGACTATCAAACAGATAAGCCAATTCCCATCTCTGTTTTCTCCTCATATCCAATGAAGCTATCACAGCACCCGCCACGTGACCCGAGAAAAACAAGAAGAATGACACATTGCCCACTGGAAAATCCGCCCCGGACCCCAAAAATTCCTATCAAATGAATACACATGAAAACACTTTCAGGGTCACGTCTGCTTACTCTGAAATTGGTATATTATGGCCATATAAATTAATTATATATATATATATATATAAACATACCTCAGGCAATGGAAGTTGGGTGGAGTATCCAAGAATACCCCTGCAAGTGAACATGAAGAGGGTAGCTATTATTGCTCTCGCTCTACCTTCGACGAAAAATGACCATCCAATGTACACCATTTGCATCCCAACAAACACCTATATAAAAATTACAAAAACATTAAAACATTTTAGGAAACAGAAAACAAATACTATGTTTGTAATCAAAATGCACATTACCGTATTAAGGGTTGCGAGGAGAGTGTTGAGAGCAGGGGAGGAAGCAATCAAGCGGTTAAGATTTTGCGTAAAAACAAAACCTAGATCGAACGGAGGAGATGTAGAGGGCACCATGCGAAGGGTGTACTCGACCCACATGAAGAACAACAAAAGAAACCCAAAGACGCATGGAATTGGATGATATCTGAACAGGTAAATCAAATCGTTCACACCCCATTTCAGAAAACAGGCATTGTGATAATCAAACGACATCGTTCCGGAGGGAGATAGCGTGGGCTTCTTCATCGGAATCTCGCTGTTATGGCTTTTAACGGCGCCGTTAGAGGAGGCTATAGTTGTTTTTCTAGTATGTAAGTTGCGAGGAGAGCATAGTGTTGTGGTGGTGATGGAGTTTGATCCGTTCATTGCCGTGAGTATGAACGGAAATCAACTTTGAGAATTGTTGTGATGAATGTGAAAATATATATACCCAACATGTGTGTATTTGTGGACGGGGATTTGAGAGAGAGAGAGAGAGGAGGAGGTTTTGTGGTGAATAGAGTGTGTGATGTTCATTTCTAGAGAAAATGCTTTGATTACTTTCTAGGGACGGCGTTACATTCATCCCCTACGGGTCAAATTGAATATTAACATATGAGCATTTGAGGCGTGACACTGATACAAGCTCTGTTTTTTTTTAAAAACCTCTACAAAATACAATGTCTATTTTTAATTTTTAGGGCTACCCAATTGGATTACTCCATTCCAATTAGGATAATTTTGATGGGCATCTAATATGCTTATTTTTAAATATATATATATATATATATATATTTATATATATTTTTCAGTGATGCAATTTCAGAATTTAGATTTAGATTTATGTAATCTTGGAAATATGAGAACTTCTGATATAGGATTTGTAGGGTTATTGTGAGCAACTGAGATGAGAATTCAGATTAAGAATATGTAATCTTAAGAATATGGGGAATTTTGGATTGAGGATTTTTATAGGTACTGTGTGCAACTGAGAGTTTTAAGATTCTACGTTAGAAGGATGTGATCTTGAGAATTTCAGGGACCTTCGGTTAAGGATACAAAGTGTACAACCTTGATGGACGTTTGGTTTTTAACTCGAAAATCGAAATAGAAATTGAAATCGAAAAATATTAGAAATTAGAATTAGAATATGTTAGGATCGATCCAAGACCAATAGAAAGTTAATCAGATGATTCTTTGACAATCTAAAAAATAAATAATAAAATACAGAATTTAAATAAATAAGAAAAATAAAATAACAGAATTTAAATAAAAAAAATAGATAAAATTTATGTGATTCGATCAAATATACCTACATCTATGGGCGAGGGAGGAGTAGAATTTTACTAAAAAAAAAATTACAAATACTTTTAAAAAATATTCCTATATCCCAAATGGTCATCGTACAAAAAAAATAAATAAAATGTGACATGTTTTATTAACTTACTTGACTTTAATGATACTTTAAAACAAAAACCCAAAGCGCATACATATATATATATTATATATATATATATATATAAGTGTAAGATTTTGAAAGAGCCCCTTCCAAATTCGGCGTGGGATTGCATAAACCCAAAAAAAGGTGTCCATTTCCGGTGTGGGACAATTTGGTGGGACACGCCACCTAATAAATCTTCATCTTGATCGGTCTCAATATTAATAGATAACAAAACTCAAATTTATTCCACTTTCTCCATAAAATCCTAATGGACTAATCAACAGAAGTGGATACCAAAGAAAACAAATCCAAACACTATTTGAACTTGTAAACTGAATGATACTTCATAAATAAATCCGTAAAATTGTCGTCAAAATTCGAACAAACGAATGCACACACCATACTATCAACTGTACTAAAATATGGAAACTGTGTCAAATCCTCCTCTTCAAATGTCTGATCAGTAAATAGTCAAAAAAGGCTAACAAACGGAGTATTCGTGAACTTTGTATTTTTCATATCAAAATTTTCAAAATAATTATTCAGGGCAAAAATAATTCTTCAATTCTACGATATCTCTTAATTTCCAAACCAAAAATCTTCTTAACTGCTTCCAAATTTTTCATAACAAATTCACTACTTAACTGCAATTTCAAAGTAAATATCTCTAACAAATTCTTGATAATAATAAATATGTTAGCAACACAAGATAGCAAATAAACAAATGACTAATCGCTTAACTTTCGGAAGAAAACAGAACTATCAAATATGCTTCTCAAATAACCATAAATGAAAGTCAACAAATATCTAATACATTCTTTAAACCAAACACGAGATGATCGTCATAAATCTGAACAAACGTCAGAATCAGACATTGATGATGGGCTTGCAACTGAACCAATAACAGTAGATCCCTACAGAGAATACAATTTACCAAATTTGTAAACTTTCACAACAACAAAAGCATCATAAAACACACTCATAACTCCACCTTCAATTGTATATTTGCACCCAAAATTCTCTAAGATGTCTAAAGAGATGAGATTTTTCTTCAAATAAGGAACATGTCTAACATCAGTGAGCATCTTCATAATACCATCATGCATTTTAATTCGGACTGTACCCTTACCAACAATATTAGAAATAGTATCGTTTCCCTAAAAATAATTCCACCATTAACAGATTTATAAGTAAAAAAAAATCTCTGTCGGGACACATGTGATAAGAATAAGCCAAATCCAAAATTCATTCATTTTTAAATCTTTTCCTATCATCAGTTACACAAAAAAATATCTCCATTTTTCTCATCTGTCACAACATTAGTCTCGGCAATCTTAGTGTTTTTATCACCAAAATTTTCATTTTGCTTATTTTTCAACTTAAAGTAATTGGACTTAATGTGTCCCAATTTGTGACAATAATTGCATACCAAATTGTTATGTTTAGATTTATTATTCTGAAATTCCTTTTTATCAGTTTTGTTCTTAACAACTAAGTAATCGGCTTGACCACTTTTAATTTTTCCAGTAATACCCTATCAATCTGCTCTTTAAATTTTAATGCAAATTTTATTTCGTGATACGAAATAGTTTCTTTACCATAAATCATAGTATCACGAAAATATTTAAAAGATTGGGGAAGAGAACACAATAACAAAAGAGTCATTTCCTCATCATCAATTTTCGAATTTATATTCTCCAAATCCATAATAACGGAATCAAAATTATCAAGATGAGAGAGTATAGATGTACTTTCTGTAATACGCAACATATACAAACTTTGTTTCAGATAAAGTCTATTCTCAACTGTTTTCTTCATATACAAAGTTTTGAACTTATCCCACATAGTCTTAGCCGTGGTTTCCATAACTACCTCTTATAAAACCTCATCAGAGAGATTCAAAATAATCTCAGATTTCACACTTTTATCTATCGCAACAAACTCTGAATCTGTCACATTGGTTGGTTTAGCCTCTACTCCCTGTAATGCCAAATCAATTCCGTCCTGAATCAAAATTGCCTCTATCTTAAGTTGTCACATACCGAAGTTGACATTATTGTCAAATTTCTTGACTACAATTTTTGTTATTGTTATGTTGTCAAAAAATAATTATCCAAAAATTTTCTCAAATAGTTAAAATAGTTCTGATATCAGTTTGTTAGGATCGGTCTAGGACCAATAAGAAGCTAATCAGAGGGTTTTTTGACAACTCAAAAGATAAATAAAAAAAAATATAGAATTTAAATAAATAGGGAAAATAAAATGATAGAATTTAAATAAAGAAAATAGATAAAATTTACGTGATTCGGTCAAATAGACCTACGTCTACGGGTGAGGGAGGTACAGAATTTTACTAAAAAAGAAGATTACAAATGTTTTAAAAAAGTATTCCTAAACCCCAAATGATCACTATACAAAAGAGATAGTAAAATGAGATTTTAAAAAATCACAACACATTTTACTAACTCATTTGAGTTTAGTGATGCTTCGAAACCAGAAACCAAAACCCAAAGCGTGCGCGCGCGCACACACACACATACATATATACATATATATGTATGTATATATAATATATTTATATATATATTTATATATATAAGTGTGAGATTTTGAAATTGCCCCTTCCAAATTCGATGTGGGATTGCAGGAACCAAAAGAAAAGGTGTCCTTTTCCGGTATGGGACAATTTGGTGGGACACGCCACCTAAAACAGAATCAAAATTTGATATTCTTAGTTGGTTTAAATTCTAAAATACTGATATTAATATTTGATTTATATATATTTTTAAAATAAAAATCATATAATTGTTTTATAAAAATATTTTAAAATTAATATTTTTAAAATTTTATTTTATTTTATAAAATTAAAACTATAATTATTATCTATTTTATTTTCTTTAATTTAATTTTATTTTTTAAAATTAAAACTAAAATTAAAATATTTTTAAAATTAATATTTTATTTTATTTTTAAAATATTTTAAAATTAATATTTTATGAAAGGACAAAAAGTGAAAAAAAATTTTTCTCGGGGATCATTCATGGGTTTCAATCAAAACTCATTATTTTACTTCGATTTCACAAAATCCATAAATTGAAAGTTTTATACCCATATCTTGATTCTCATTCCCTTAACTCAAACAATTTATATGAATTCAAACTCATTCCTAATTCTTATACCTATTAACTAAACACCACCTAATAATTAAAGAAGATTGGGAATTGAGTATCTTGAAGGTCTCAGATTTCATCATTTGAAGGAGAATTTTCAAATTTTTGATTGAAGGATGGTCTAGAATTGAATGTGTGTCTCTCTCATTTTTGACTAATGAAAGTGAATCATATCACTGGGGAAAAGAAAAAAAAAAATCTGGAGCGAACCAGATGGGCAGTTGGTTCTTGGATAGTTTCGGTTAGTATTCGTACTTTCTTAAGACTAGGACCCGAGTCATTCGATCGCAAATCATGATCAAGTGTACTCTGTTTCATCGAGATGATTGTTTAGTATTTTCGTAATTATTTAGCAATTTTTCTGAGATTGCGATAATAAACTTACATGCAAAGCATAAATTACAATTCAAACTAAAATTTTATTACGAGCAAATGCATTTGTGATGATATCTAGGTGCGGAGAGATCTCGATTCAATATCAACAATAACAATCAATAATCAGACACTTAATCTTAATAATTAGAATTAATTTTAGAATAAACGTATATATATATATAATCTTTTTCTTATATTTTTATAAAGAGACTGTTTTTATATTTCGAACCCGTAATAACTCAACCGTTGTATCAAGATTCGTCCAAAAGAAATTTCTTATTAAAATAATGAATGTTATAATCAGTATTTTTTTATTTCAACAAATCTTGAAAATCTTGATCCATTCTCTTAAAAATCTTGATCCATTCTCTAAAAAAAAATAAAAAAATAAGAAAAAAAACACAACTATAAGTCAAATCGAACATTTTGACATCGGATGAAAACTTACTCCCAAAAGGAAAAAGGAAAAAAGAGAATCCCCTGTCCTCTTTTGATTCAATTTTCATGCAGTGAAGTTGTAGAATTATATCCATCTTTCAAACTTATTTTGGGGCAAGGAAAATAATAAGAAAATAACAATAAAAAATTGGCATTCAATTTGGGACAGAGGGGGAGTAACATTGATTAAAATGAACTGATGTTTCTCAATACGCTTTTGAATTAAAAATGGCATGAATATGAGCTAATAAATATTATTAAATACAGGTTATTAAGTACCCTTCCAAAAAACTCTAACCTCTTGCTTTAATAAAAGGTATTAGTCAGGCTATAATTCTGAATATCGATGGTCTAGTATATCAAATAAATAAATAAAAAGGTATTAGAAAACCCTACGTTTGCTATGCCAATAACCTATGATTCAACCCATATCATTTCATTTTTCTTAAAAGTCTTAAGTTAAATATCTCTCTTATCTATTAAAAAAATAACATTACATTTTTCAAGTAATTATGATCTTTCTCATAAAATTATTATGGATTTTTATGAATGTGTATTTGGCGAACAAGAAGACATTTAATTTTTGTTGTTTTACCATTTCATTCCTCCAGAAAATGATTTGTTGTATTGGACTAAGGTTTCATAATGTTTTATGATTACCATTCTTAATTAGGTACTCACTCGTGATTAGCTAACAGATAGCTTACTGTTTGTCCATTATTAATCAATATTCGAAGTCAGATGAACTTCGAATAGATCACCAAAAATATAAACAAAACAAAGAGGTTAAATGTTCTTGCTGATTTTGGATAGTTGTGGAGTGTAGTAGTGTAGGTTGGCGCTCTCTCTCTCTCTCTTGCCTTTGGACTCTATTCATCATTCGGTGTCTAGAGCTTTACCTTGACTAATTCAGATCGATCTGACTAAGATTTTTCTTAGGGAGTAAAGATCACCCAACATAGTTAACTCCATATTCAAATCAAAAATTGAACTCATAATTTTGATTAGAGAGCACAGCGTCTGCTGCACCAATTGGCCATTGGTGTAGATCGGCTCTTCTTCAAGAAACGTAGGTTGCATCAAACACTCTTTTTGACCACCTTCTTTAATCTCCATCTAGTCGACCATTTGACAAAGGATTTCTTACAATAAAAGGAATTACCTCAATTGACTACTTCCAAATCCCCTTGTGTAAAATGGAAAATTATAATAAAAAGTTTAGATACCATATGCCACTGAGATATAAACTCAGCTATATAAGTGATACCACTTAGCAAAATTTTATGATCCAATTAGCTAAAGTTTTTTAAAGTCACCATTTTAATATCTTTACTTAGGTATTCAAAGCTTAATTACCAATATTTCACCAGTGATCATATCAATTTTTACTATTAGTATGAAACATTTTGGCACTTAAAACATTTCGTGACACCATATAAGAGTCTTATATATAATATAAAAAATATTATATATATATATATATATATATATATTTACACACTAAAAGTAGGAGGAATAATTTCTAACTTAAATTTGAGGAGATAGAAGAAGAAGAAGAAGAAGAAGAAAAAAAAAAGCAATACAATATCGATATATTTGATAGTATGTGTCAACTATTATTTGAGTCTGGTATTTTATTTATTTAATTTCTTTTGGTATATTGGAGAGACGGGAATCTAAGATCTCAAAAAAAAAAAAGTGAAAGAGATGATGCCAATTGAGTAGAATTGGTTAGCGGTGTTTTAATTCGTATGATAAAAAATTTTTATAATAATTTAAGAGATAACATGAGAAATACCGATTCTGTAAAAATAGGTATTGAGAACTATGATTCATAGCCAAATTTCCAAATTACTTACCTACTTAATCCTTTAGGTTTCTTATGTTGTAATTTTTTTTTTGGCCTTGCACTTGATCCATCACTTAATATCTGAAATTTCGTTCTAACTAATCTAAACTCGCTGTCTGATTTTCATTCAGAATAGGATCTCCTAACGTCATTTTTATTATTATCAAGGTTCAAACTCGAATACCTAATATAAGATTTTAGTATTTTTTTTACTAAACCAACAAAACATTGGTCTTATGTTCTAGATTTGGTAAACGTGTGTGTGGGGACTTACAGACATAAGCAAACCAACAACCAATAACAACTTCCATTTAATTCCAACTTTGAACAAAGATCTAAATATGTCCTTTTCAAGCCAGATCATTACGACCTTATCGATTGCCCTGCGTCAACAAATTCTTGCTCACCTTTAATACACATCAATTATAAATTGAAAATTCTTTTACTCCAATATTTATATTATAAATCATAGAAAATACTTGGTCACAACTTGTCACGTGTCGGCTGCTTAGTAAAGAATTTTAAAAATCCAGTTTTACATTTATGTGTCAAGCACAAGTAAAATTTTTTTATTAAATCACCGCCACCAATCCATTGCCTTCCCCCCCTCTTTTTAGTTTCACTGATTGATATCCGGGTTGCTCTAACTTATTTGACTAAATATTATGAGACTCGTTATGAGATTAATTTTCCTATTCTTTCTTTTCATTCCTAAAGTTTAAACTCGAGAACTTAATTAAAAATATATAGCTCTCTATCACTACAACCCACGGAAGAAGGTTGGTCCTTTTTTTCTTTTTAAGTAGGCAAGCTATTGTACCGCGGGTATATCCATGTTTGTGCAAGTTTTTGTCAAAAGGGGTTGCTTATCTTTTGGTACAACTTTAAAGAGAAACTGCGATGCAATTTCTTACTAACCCTACCATGGAGTAAAGACTATAGAGAAACTTCATATGCTCTTTCTTCACTAAAAGTACCAATTTTCCTTTTTAACATCAATCTTCCAACTTTTAGAACAGGCATATTGACAGAAATAAGCAAGCAATGACAAGTGCGTGCAAAGGAAATGTAAAAGACAAAGCCAAACTTGTAGAATGATTTGGACACCCCTAGACAACTCAATCTCAACCGCCAGAGAGACAACAAGGACAGATAAATGATGTGGGGGACACCACACATTGAAAAACCTGAAAGTTTTGGTCATCATCAATTGACATTAATGTTGGATGATGCCTTATATTTCTTTCTTATCAAAATTTGAACCTTTGATATCTACATACTTGACCCCGTGATCCCTTTGTCCAACCACATGACCTTTTCATAATATCAACCAAAATTTTCTTAACCCCACCCTCTTGGATACAGTTTGTGCTGTCCCAATGTTTTGGTATGCACTTTGTTTCATGCTTCTTGTATTTTTTTCTTTTTTTGGTTCTAACTTAGCCATCACCCGGTATCTGAAACTGTACCTCAAACCGGACCGACCTTCTATCGGGTCCAAAATGGGGAGAGGTCTCCCACTACGATTATTTTACGTTGCCAAAGGGACTCGAGAATGCAATGCCCTTCCCATTGCACCCAACTTTCAGTGGTTTTCATGCTTCTTGTATAGGACAATACCCAATTAGTTGGCGTACAATGTCTAATGAACCAATTCATTTCGTGTCTTTTGGTTTATATATTGTGAAACCTATGAAAGAGAGCTTATATACCAATTGAAATCCAAGAAAGACTTCTAGCACACAGTTGAATATGGAGACTATGAAGCTTCTAGTACCAGTTCAAAATTTCAAACCTAACCTAATAGTATAAGCAAATTATCAAAAGGCAAGTCAGTTGAGCAAATTTGTTCCCACCTAACAAAACTCCTAAACAACTTCAAACGAAAAGCAGCTACCCACCATTTTAGCATGCCAAATAAGATTGCCACAAATCGAATTCCGTAACAAGATAATCCATCAATTAAGCAACATACAAGAAAAGGTTTGATAAAACAAAAACACACACACACACACACACATGACGCCACGCGTGTCATTTTCCTTGAGACTCTGAAAGTAGACTGGCCCTTATCACTCGAATCATGTCTGTTAAGGAAACTAAACCAACAAGCATACCTAGATGGTCCACGACCCAAACTCGATGGACGTGTCTAGTGACAGCTTTGTCAATTGCAATGGACAGGTTTGAGTCAGGCTGACAAGTGATGAGCTCCCTTGGAGAAAACCCTGAATCCAAATATAAAGCACTTGTCGAGACTTTCTCCGTTAAGTCCAGGACATTTAGAGGCAACCAGGCTTGAAATTGTGCGGTAGGGCATCCCCTTAAATCCGTCGAAGAAAATGTCCCTAAAAGCTTCCTGCCTTGTCCCTGCATTTGGTACACGAATACCATCATAAAATTAAAATTAAAGCTTGCTCAATATGGGTAACAAATGTAGCTAATTTCTTCATCCTCCTCACCACATACACTCACTGGTCCATGTTGCCACTAAAGTGGAGCTTTTTTAGTTTCTTCCCTTTTTTTATACATAGGAGAGTCTCGAAATCTCTAAGGGAATAGGGCTAATGTTAGTTGAACTATAACTATGAGTATGAATTTTAGTGCAACGGTGGAGTTGCTTCTTTGGAGATGTCGAGGTCACGAGTTCAACCTCTTTGCAAAAATATAAGCATTAAACCTATCCCACTATTATAATTTTTTGACCTGCAGAGCCCAATCCATTAATATCTCAATGACATTCAATTTATCATACTTAAGGAACACCCTTGAATGTGATTTGTATGGATAGCTTGTAATAAACAAATATAAATGCTAGAAACAATATGAGTGACCGATTTCAAGGAAGTTTAGAGAGGCGCCTTAGTAAGGCCTTACGTCGAATATTTGCTTGTGATCCACATCCGCTGAGGCTTCAACTATTGGAACGGCATTTAATGAAGCAGCCCTCATGCTCTTGATGGCGTCAATAACTCTAGTTAGGTGACTCACGGCGAAAACTTGATCAGAAACTGCTCTCAATTCCGCGACACTGCATGATATGATGTGCTCTAACTTGGAAGCACATTGTTCCTTCAAGAAGCGTAGGACGTCCATTTGAGTGAGCATTCTATAGCTCGTCGAAGACTCCACGAGTTCTACTCCTGCAGTCGCATTTTCAATATGACTATCCAGAGGTACTAGAGCTCGGTGAATTCCTTTGCTTAACACTTCCATGCAATCCAATATGCTGCATTCATTTTTAAGACGAAAAGCAACATATGCTTAGCTCTTGCAATATTTATATGCCTTAACATTATAAACCATATATTCTCAAATCTAAATCTTTAAATCTTAGTATCTGCCTAGCAAAAACTAAACCAAAATTGTACATAAATCTTACTAAATTGTGCTACAAGGATTTTAGTTGAGCTTTTGACTAGTATTATGCCACTCGTCAACTGTAGCATTGCCCAAGTTCCTATAAGTATGGACTAGCCCAACGGTCCAAAGTCTATTCAAATGGAAATATGGTCTATTTCTAGGCTTTGTGACCAATTTTTGTCAAGCCTAAAACTCCTCCTTTTTCTAAAGTTAATCTTAAGGATAAGCTTACCAAGACAAAGTCACCAGACTCCAAGATAAGACTGTGTCTTTGCACTTCAAAGTAGAGCTCATTTGTTAAGTAGGAAATTACCTCATCATTCTTTTAGAAATGAGTGTTTCTTAAGAATACAATTTATCATATGGATGAATTTCAAAGATATATCTTTCGTTTATTATGTTAAAATTTTCTACTAAGACCCATAATCCTAAAGCAAGATCAAGTCATTTTTCTTGACATTTGTGCTAATTTTCTTTAAAAAGTAAATTAGTTTAAAAAGAAAAAAAAAATCCATCCCACGCATTATACAAATATATTCTAAACGACCAAATTCAAATAATTAAAATTAAGATACAGAAAATAAAAAAACAGAAAATTAGCAAAATTCAGTTTGCCTGGTATTGGGATTAAGGGTCCACAGGCTGAGCCCTTCAAGACAATGTCCGATGATGGAGGAAACCGGCACTGACATCTTCCTATCAACATCAAACACACAATCCTGACTGTCCATTCCATCATCACCAGCATCTTCTTCAGCTATGTGAGCCAATATGTCTAGCATGGTAACCATTCCAATGTAGTGCTTCCTCACCACCCCAGTTTGCTTATCGGACTCCATTATCATTGACCCGCCTGCTCCGATCCACTGACCCGGCGGAGCTGCGACCGGCACGGCCACCACCCGGTTGGCCACCAAAGCGTTTATGGTGTGGGCCAGCGACGCCGTGTACGGTACTTCAACTAGACGCCGCTTCTCCACCACTAGATCTCTCACCTTCCTGTCTCTCAGGCTTAGCCGCTGGCTTTCAGCCATGACTTGGGGTTTGCTCATTTTGCTCTGCATTGCTTTTTCTGTGCTGGTGTTTGGATTGCTGGAGATTTCGGAGTTGATAAGAGTGTGGTGTATGACGGTGCGTGTGAAACTGATACGTGTTGGAATTGGAATTTGCATGGGTTTGTTCTTATGCCACGTTGCTTTTTTCGTTTGAGCTGACCCTGTTATGGCATTATGCATGCTTTGGGCCACAACATGGTTTTTTTTTTCTTTAATTCTTTGGCTGGACTTAAAATATGTCAAACCGTAAATCTGACAGTAAAGGTGCAAAGTTATGCCAATCTTGAACAGCTTCCTACTCTTACACTGGCTTCAATGAGGCAATCTTAACGAAGCCTTTTAGTTATTTTGATTTTTTGTGTGTGTGTCTCTGTGTGTTTTGGGAGAGGAGGGAATGTGCCATAATATAATTACATAGTGATAGATTTCGTGACTCTATCACGCAGCAAAAGTAATAATAAATAAATTTTCGGAATCGTAAAAATGAGTTCGCAATATATCTCAATCGGTGTGCAGAAAATTTTGGAAACCGCAAATTCTGAAAACGAACCACTCGAAGTCGGGATAATAGTCACGTATTACGAACTATCAACACGATACCACAATGTTCCAGCCCTTTGCCCTTTAACCCGGCGATTCTCGAACGATCGGAAAACCCTCACTATTAATTGTTCTTCTCAATAATTAATTCTCTCTCTAATAGAATTTTCTCTCAAAATGGTAATCATGTCATCTTTCTCTCTAGGACTCAAGTTATTCACCACTTAATAGAATAGTCAAATCCCTTTCAAATTACAACTCCTGTAGGAGTTGTGTAGAGAGAAAATAGGGGAGAGAGGAGTAGTGGGTAATTACCAGTTACCCATCATTTAAATTTTAAATATTTACTTCTTGGTAAAAATTGCCCCACGTAGGTATTAACCAATATCTCTCACTTGCACACGGGGGTATTTTACTTCCGATCATAAGATCATAACTCATGCAATCCATCATATCACCCTACAGGGTTTTCATACAGGGTTGGATGTCGTGCGACTAGCGAGTATGCTTGCAAACAAAGACTTCTCGATACACTTATTAGGATGATCGAATAGTCACCGTTAGTATCAAAAGAAAACTCGTATCCCAAATCCAAAACTAATTACATCCATCGAGTTACTTTCCTCATTGAAAGTAATCTCCAGATATTGCTTAACTATATATCTATTATTATGTTCAAATCCCTACATAGACGAACATAAAAGACCGGTCGGTGAATACAACACAGTGATGCAATATCAATTGGTCTTCCTTTTCCCAAACTCGAATCTATCGGTTTTAACTCAGTTGCTTTCCTAGACCTGTCCATCAGACCTCAATTTATCTTTCAGGTCATCGGTAAACAGACTAAAGTAGCAAGCACAGAATCACGACCTCAAGAGACAGCCGAAAATAATAATGGCACAAGAGATCCCACCCAATGGATCTCGGGTCTCACACAGTGGAGGTTGGGGATAAATTTTAAATTATTGTCTCAAGTAATATAGCTCCCACTATTCCAAGTCGTTTTTTCACACGTAGTATGAAACACGTACCACAGTGTTACTCCTCCATCTCTCAAAAGGGCATACGTCAGATTTCTCTAATACTGTGCAAGTATGGAAACTCAGTCTACACATAAGACTTTATCCAGAGATCTTAGAGAGAGTACCTCAGAGACAGTATCAGAAATCACAGATGATATCTGAAATCTCAAACCTGACTACTCACAGGCAACATGGATGTAGGTACGTCCATGTCGGTCATATTGTATATGACCTCATCCTGAACACGTATCAGGGCGACTTATGTTCTAGCAGGGACACTCTCAAAGCCTCTTACAGCTAGAAACCGTCTCATCCCCGCTCACTCAGAGCTGGAGGTGGTCACTCGTGTGAGAGAGTCGACCTCGCCTGCCTAACATATCAATTATCACATCACAGAATATATATATGACAATAAAATCAAGTGCATTAAATAAAAATATAACACAAAAGTAATTGAATAATGCACAATAATCATATATATAGCAAAATCAATAAACATCAATGTCATCAATAAGTATAAACTGAAAAATGTTAGAAGATACCCAAACCCAATGACTCTCTATGCCCTAGAAATGAGTCTCTAGTGATGGGTTTGGTAAATGGGTCAGCCACCATGCTGTGCGTAGAAATATACTTAACGATCACTTCACCCTTCTCGATTATGTCTCTCACGTAATGGTATCTGGTGTCGATGTGTTTGATCTTACTATGAAACTTAGGGTCTCGAGTGTAAACGATAATGGTCTGATTATCACAATAAATTATTATTGGCCTCCCACTATCCGCTACAATCACTAAGTCATCCAGTAGTCTCCGGAGCCAAACACTCTCCTGAACTGTAACTGAGCATGCCACGAACTCAGTCTCCATCGTAAATAGAGCAACACAGCTTTGTTTCTACTGCTCTAAGAGATGGTCCCGCTATTGAGCAAGAAAGCAAAACCTGATGTCGATTTGCGCTTATCCAAATCGCCTCCCCAATCGGCGTCTGAATAGCCCACTAGGCGCAAATCGCCTCCTTCGTAACACAAGGAGAAGTTTGCAGTTCCCTTTAGATATAAGAAAATCCTTTTCACTGCTCTCCAGTGACCTCTTCTAGGATTTGCCTGATATCTGCTCACCAGACCAACTGTATAACAAATGTCCAATCTAGTACACAACATTGTGTATATTAAACTTTTCACTGCACTGGAGTAAGGTACTTTACTCATTTCCCTTACTTCTTCCTAAGTTTTCGGACACATTTCTAGGTTCAGGCCTTCACCTTTGGCGATCGGAGTATTTATGGGATTACAGTCACTCATCCCAAAACGCCCGAGAATTTTCCTAATGTAGGTTTCTTGTGAAAGAGCTAACGTTTTTCTCGAGCGATCCATCTGGATCTGAACTCCAAGGATGAACTCAGCTTCACCATGTCTTTCATGTCGAAACTGGATGACAACCACGCTTTGATGGTCATTAAATACTGAATGTCATTCCCGACCAATATTATGTCATCCACATACAACGACATGATCACAAAAGAGTTATCGGACCGAATCAGATAGACACAATGATCCTCCTCGACCATCGTAAAACCGTAAGATATCACCTCATCGTGAAATCTTAGATACCACCGCCTGGATGACTGGTTTAAGCCGTATATCAACTTCCGAAGTCGATAGACCATGTCCTCCTGACCTACTAGAACAAACCCAGGGGTTGTTCCATGTAGATCTCCTCATCCAGGCTCCTGTTAAGGAAAGCATTCTTAACGTCCATTTGGTGTAACTCTATATCCATACTAGCGATAATCGTCAAAAGTAAACGAATCGAAGTAAACTTAACTACTGGGAAGAAAGTCTCCTCATAGTCAATGCCCTTAGTCTACATGCCCTTGGCTACCAGATGGGTCTTATTTCTCTCGATCCATCTGTCGGCCTTTTTTTTAATTTTGAGAACCCACTTGTTTCCAATGGCCTTACTATCCTCAGGTAAATCAACTAGTTCCCAGACCTCGTTGACTCTCATTGATTCCATTTCCTCCTGCATGGCCTTTAACCATTGGTCCTTTGCTGAACCCTCGAGAACCTCCTGTACAGTCCTCGGCTCTTCATCGTCCTCGGGAGTCACAATGAGAATCTCATCCTCAATTGGAAAACGACGACGAGGCACTTGTCCCCGACCACTCTTACGAGGAAAGAGTGCATCCACACCTTCAGATGGACCACTCCCACTAGGACTAAAATCCGTAATCGGCTCTTGAGCCCCGCCACTGGGCTCGGCTGAGCCACTAGCCTCATCCATCTCATAGAAGATGAAGTCTCGATCGATTTCTCCTCTCTTAGGGAAATCACTCTCGAGAAAAGTGGCATCACGAGACTCTATCTTAGTGACAGTGCCGTCCGTATGTTTTCCTAGGAATACATGTCCCTTGGAGTGTTCAGATATCTAATGAAGATACACTTCTTTCCTCGCGAGCCTAACTTTCCGTACTGATGCGAGAAATCATGAACATACGCGGTGCAACCCCATGGCCTCAAATGGCTAAAGTCAGGCTGTCTCCATGTCCAAAGCTAGTATGGGGTGCTGACTACGGAATTCGTCGGAACACGGTTAAGGACGTAGGCGGCAGTCAATAACGCATCCCCCCAATGGGAGATAAGTAAATTGGCCTGCGCCATCATCGACCTCACCATCTCCAACAGAGTTCTATTCCTTCTCTCGGCTACTCTGTTCTGCTGAGGAGTAGCAAGAATAGTCAACTGTCTAGTAATGCCTCTATCGAAACAGAGCTCTTTAAACTGTTCAAACAGATACTGGTGCCCCCGATCGGTTCTGAGAGTTTTCACCCTCAAGTCTAGCTGATTTTCAACATCGCTGATAAACCTCCTGAAGCACTCTAGTGCTTCAGACTTGTGCCAGATCAGGTAGATGTAATCGAAACGCGTGTAGTCGTCTATAAACATAATTAAATACATGGCTCCGTTTCGGGCTCTCACATTCATGGGTCCGCAAATGTCGGAATGGACCAATTACAATGGAGTCCCAACTCTTATTGCTTTTCCAAACAGTTTTCTAGTGGCTTTGCCCGTAAGACAAATCTCACACAATGGCAACTCGACCTTGGTTAGCGGGTCCAACAAGCCACTCGCAGCTAATCGGCCTATCCTCTCTTACCCTATTGGCCAAGTCTATTATGCCATACGTTCACATCATCCACTACACTATCAGATGCAAAAATAATAGTAGAAGAAGAATAAATCTCATAGAAAGAAATCATATCCAGTACATAAAGTCCATCATAGACTAAACCGGAACATATCAAAGAACTGTCATATAAAATGGAAAATCTAGAGTTTCCCAACAAAACAGAATATCCTAGCAGGTCCAAACATCGGACAGATATAAGATTCTGCCTAATCTTGAGAGCATACAAGACGTCATGAAGATATAAGACTTGGTTACTTCACAGCAATAGCTTGCAAGTGTCAATCCCTTTCACTTCTATAAATGCTCCGTTCCCCACGTACAGCCTCCTCGCCTAAGGACTCAAATGACGAAAATCCACATATGCACTCCTGTCGTGAGCTACATGGTCCGTGGCTCCTGAGTCTACAATCCACAAAGGAGAAGAGTTAGCGAACATCACACTAGATGACACATAACTCAAACCATGTAAAGAAGAAGGACATACCTTTCGCTCGCCACACTCGCTTGCGAAATGCCAAAACTTGCCATAAACATAGCATTGGACTTTGCTCTTGTCGAGCTCCTTTTTCTTGGGCTTCTGTCCTTTGTCGTCGATCTTGGCAGGTTGTTTCTTTTTACCTTGGTCCTTGGGCTTTTTCTCATACTTGCGCCACTTGCGCTTTATTCCTCGAGAGCCCTTACTCGACTTCGCGATATTAGCATGAGCAGAAGAAGACCTAGCCACCTCATGACGCTCCTCCTCGAGCTCACAGTGCCTACTCACATCCATGAAAGTACGAATACTCTCAATGTGCGTGAGATAATTCTTAATCACATCCCAAGAGTCAGACAAGGACTGAATCACACCCAGTACCTAAAGCTCATCAGACATCGGCTTCCCCATATTCTTTAGAGTAGCGATCATACTCAACATGTGCATTAAATACTGCTTCATAGTATGATCGGGTCTCTTCTTATAAGTGATAAACTTATAGGTCAGTATCCTCAACTTAGGAGTTGACGGGACGCCATAGTGCTCTGTCAGAGCATGCTAGATCGACTATGCAATAGGATACTGCTCGTAGATATGAATCAACTCATCGTGCATGCTACTAAGAAGGATCACCCTCGGTTGGCCATCCTTCTTTTTCCAAACACGATACACCTCATGATCCTGTTGTGCTTGTGCCGTGGTACCCTCCCCGGGGTCCACCATCTCGCTCTTAAGAACTTCCCTGAGCTCTTGTTCCTCGAAAACAAACTGAACCTTCCGATACCAAATATCATAGTTGTCACCATTCAGTTTGTCTCCCTTCACGAAATCTAAAACGATAGTTTTCATTGCAGTCATGTCTCTGTCATACAGAAAAAGAGACATTAATGATAATTGATGCTTAAATTCACAATTTTATATATCCTACAAATCACTAAAACCAAAATAACTCGAGTACAGACCCTAAGACGTGCGTATGAGTCAACGGACATCATACACCACAATCCGGGATTGCATCTCACTATTCGGATTAGAATTCGGTACATAAAAACTCAAAATTAGTCACTTTTTATCATAAAACCCTCAAAAAATTAGAAAAAATCCAATTTTAGACAAACCTACGCGCCGTCGGGAGGGTCCACGTGCCGCCAGACCCTCGTCGGCGCATTCGCCTGACGCGCGGGTGCGTGGGAGACGCGCCTGCATGTGCGCGGCCCGCGGCCCCGGGTCGGATCCGGAGGCGGGCACGGGTCAGAACTCGGAACCCAGTCCGGATCCCGAGCGCGGGTTGATTTTGACCCGGTTCTGTCCAGACCCAGTCTGGACCCTGCATCTCACGCGCCTACGCGAGCGTGAGATGCACGCGCCTACTGTTCCTGCACAGACGCGCCTCTAAGCTCGTGTTGTGCACACGCCGCCCTGTTTGGGCTTCGTCTTCGTCTGAATCTGTCTGCAACTGGGTTTTTCGACCTGTTTCCGGAAACCTCACATTCTGATATCAACAATATGTAGTATATATATCAAAATGTAGATCTGGTAGAGACAAACACGGATCTACCAATTTCACACACTAATTTGACCTAAAACTCGCCAAATCTGGGGTTGAAGGGTTCGGTCACTATTAACGGTCGAATGCTTCAAACGGAATTTTTTTGGCCTAAACTTGCTCAGAAAATTACGAAAAAATTATTTTTGTATTCTACGTGAGTTGGGTAACACAGTGGTATAATTGGATTCACGAAAACTCATCTGTGATCCGAACCCCAAATTTTATACCCTATATATTTATACCCAAATTTAATTCCGAAAAATTATTTAAAAATTTCTAACATACTCTGATACCAATGTTAGATTTCATGACTCTATCATGCAGCGGAAGCAATAATAAATAAATTTTTGGAATCGTAAAAATGGGTTCGCGATATAGTTCAATCAGTGATACAGAAAATCTCGGGAATCGCAAACTCTGAACACGAACCACTCGAAATCGGGATGATAGTCACGTATAACGAACTATCAACACGATACCATAACGTTCCAACCCTTTAACCTGATAATTCTCGAACGATCGAAAAACCTTCACTATTAATTGTTCTTCCTAATAATTAATTCTCTCTCTAATGGAATTTTCCTGATAAAATGTGGTTTAAAATAAAAAATAATTTTAAAATATTATAAATTAAATTATTTTTTCAAAAATAATTTTTTAATTAAAATATTATAAATTAAATTTTAAATTTTTTTAAATTAAAAAAATATTATTTTTATCAAAAAATTTAATTAAAATATTTTTAATTTTTTAATCAAAAACAATTTTTTTAATAAAATAATTATTTTAATCAAAAAAATTTTAAAAACAAATTTTCAATTAAATAATTTAAAAAAATTTTGATAAATTAAATATTATAAATTAAATTTTTGGATAAATTAAAAAAATAATTTAAAAATATTATAAGCTAAATTATTTAAAAATATTATAAATTAAAAATAATCTAAAAAATTGACAATTATAATTTCTAAAACTTATGATGAAATTTTATCTTCATTCTTGTCTCGAAGAAAAAAAAGATTTAAAATTAAAAATGGTCTAAAAAATTATAAATAAAAATTTTTCTCGTTAAAAATTTTATAATTTTTATTTTTTAAAATTTTATTAAAACTATAATTTTAATTTTAGAAATTAAAACAAAATTTTAAAAATTTTAATTTTAAAACATTTTTTATAAAGAACAAAATTGATAATCAAATGATTTTCATTTCGAAAGATATAGAAACCAAATATCAACAATGGTAATTAAATCCATTCCAGAATTTGAATCAAATTGTTAATATCGGAATTTAATTCTGATTCCAATTTATGAGATTTTTTATTTCGATTCCGATTCCGATTCTAATTCCTGAATGCGAACCAAACGCCACCTAAATTTTGCCACAAAATAAGTATTCATCGCTAAATTTAACGACGGATTTCGTTTTTATCGTTAAATTTAGCGACTAAAAATATTTCGTGGCAATATTCTTCATTAATTAACCATGAAAGTATTTTCGTTGAAAAATTCGTGATTAAATTTAGTCACGAAACGTTTCCATCGCTAAAGTCGTTGTTAATTAGTGACAAATAATTTTTCATTGCTAAATTTTGCCACAAATCTATTTTTCGTCAATAAATTTAGCCACGAAAATATTTTCGTCTCAAAATTTATCGCTAATTAGCCACGGACATATTTATTCGTGACTAAAGTCGTCGCTATTTAGCCACGAAAAAACTATTTGTGGTTAAATTCATTATTAATTTGTACCACTAATTAAAAATTTATGACTAATATCATGGTTAAATTACTTCTTTGCTCTATTATAAAATATTTTCAATTGTGTCTCTTTTTTTTACCCTTTTCTGAATAATAGAATCAAATTAAAAAACAAAATTAATATTATAATTCTCACTAAATTGATAATTTTGAACAATGAATAATGACTACAAAATTAAAGTATTATCTAATGACTTTTATTATTGAAGAGCTTTACTAAATGTATTTTATGATCTATAGAGATGTTTTTGATAAAACCGTTAAAAAATATATATTTTTTCTCACAATATAAAATTATCCATCGGGAGAAGTTTATAAACCATTTGCAAAGTTAACAAAACCGTCTATAAAAATCAATGTTCAAATTTGATAGTTATCACTTGTGATCAGTAAATGTAGCAATATTTAGAAAATGTTTTGAAATGGTTTTTATATTACTTTTATTTATTGTCTACTTAATAATACATTTTACATAAATTCTTCATCTATGTTAACAGATATATTTTACTGTTTGTAAATGACAACTACCATTTGAATGGTTATCACTTGTTATCAATAGATATGGTAACTTTAATCACGATTTGGAAAGAGTCTCTATTTAGATATTCTTAACAATACCATATTCGTAAGTCTATATCTATATTAACATATATATTACACAATTTGTAAAAAAGATATTTAATTAGAATGATTATTAATTGTCGTAGCAAATGTGACACTATTAGTATATAATAGGTAGCAATAAGATATTGTAATTTTATGATAAATTATGATAAGATTACGATATAAAATAAAATAGTAATAACTAAAATAGTGGTAAGTTTAGATTAATTAGTAGTAATATAACTGTAATTTAAATTATGATAGGTTTAAGGTAATTAGCAGTAATATAATGATAGTGGTAAAAATATAAAAAAAGAAACAAAAAAAACAAAAAAATTAAGACACAAAAGAATTAAAAAACCAAAAAAAAAAAGCAAATGCGCGATGGAATCGCCCCTCCTATGTTGAACTTTTTTTATTTTTTTTATTCTTTTGTTTTTTATTTTGTTTTTTATTCTTTTTTATTTTGTTTTCTTTATTCTTTTTATTCTTTTTTATTTTATTTTTTATTTTATTTTTTATCTTTTATTTTTTTATTAGATTGTTTTTTGCGTCTACTATATCGAGCTTTTTTTTATTCTTTTTTTTTTAATTTTTGTTTTTCTATTTTTGTTTTGTTCTTTTGATTTTTTTGTTCTTTTGTTTCTCCGGCACAAATGTGCGATGGACTGCACCTTTTTTGTTTTTTTTTTCCTTTTGTTATTTTTTTTCAATCGAAATTAACCATTGCTAAATTTAGTGACAGATTATCTGGTTCGTCACTAAATTAAACTCATATATTCTCATTTTCAAGATTCTCCCAAAATTTTCACTCTCTCATCTAAAAGTTTTACTCTCTCGCTTCTCTCAATTCACCTATCTCATTTTCGCTAAATTTATATGGAGGTGAACTTCTCTTCTCAATGCATAAGTTTTTGAACTGCTGAGTTTAACCCCAAAGCTTTCACTTTCCCACCACCCATCTGCGACTGCTGAGCAACTTCCATCTACACAAGGTTTTGAACCATTGAGCAACTCTAGTCGACTACTGAGCAATGGCAGCTATGTTGGGGGATGAAGGACTATGTTGGATTGCCAAAGAGAATGCCTGTTGACGAAACTGTTGTTTCGACCGCGGATCTCATTGTCATCAGCAATCGGAGTTGAAAAGTCTAACGAAAAATTCCTTAAATTGTTGAAGGATTAGAGGCGAGAATAGCAAGGAAGACAGTTTCGAGCAAAATCCAGCCCTCATTGATTGCAATCGACAGCAAATTTTACCTTTGGTTTTCGGCGAAGGTGGCAGGGAACTGTGGCATATCAGAGCTCTGCACAAGGTTTCGAAGTGATCAGACAGTAGATTAGATATCCACATCTGGTGATCCATCTTCTACAGCAAGTAGATTGGACAGTAGTTTTCGACGACGGCATTAGTGAAATTGATGACTATATAGGGTTCTAGGGTTTCAAATAAAATAAAAAATTATAAAATTATAAAATAACAAAAAAATAAAAATATAACATATAAAATGCTAATTTCAAAAATAAAGGAAAAAATGATTGGCTAATTTTAGCGACAGATTAGTAAAATTGTCACTAATTTAGTGACGAACTATAATTTTGTCACTATATCTGGTAACGGATTTCAGAATCTGTTGCTAAATTTAGTCACGGATATGAAATCCGTCATTAAATTTAGTTACGGATTCAAAATCTATCACTAAATTTAGCGACGGATTATGAAATCTGTCGCTAAATTTTACCACGAATTTCAAAATTCGTCGTTTAATTTAGCCATAATTTTTTTTATCATTCATTAAATTTAGCGATGAAATTATTATCCGTCACTAAATTTAACGACGAAATTATAGTTTGTCACTAATTTTATGATGAATTTTTTATTTTTTGTCGTTAAATTTTTTTGCGAAGTGTTATTAACGACAGGAACTTTTTCGTCACTAAATTAGTGATGAATTTTTTTTAAAATTTTTGTCTCTAAATCTGTCGTTAAAATCGTATTTTTTTATAGTGTTCACGGAATATGTCTGATTGAAAAAAAAAAAGAAAAAAAAATTGCTGTGTATGCATTCTCTTATAATGACCGCATCTAATCTACATAGACAGTGTTGCACAACAATTGGAATTTAATATTGGTGGCTGAAGGAGGAGTAATGTTTCCATTTGGAAAAAGAATAATAATTCAAGAAAAAGGAAAACCTCCAAACCTTTTGGAAATTATAAATTTCTTTTATACTTTCAGTAAGTTGTAACCTTCTTTGGCCCGTTGAATATGCAAGACTCACGACTTGCCCGTTAAACTCCAACCAGCTCTTTATTAATGTCCTCGTTTCAAAAATTTTTACAGCCATAATCCTATAATCTCATTTACGCAAATTAGTATGTCATTTTTTTTAAACAAACCAACCAGTATTCAGAGTTATACTCTAATCAATCCGATCCAAATTGCTATTGAATACCTTTTAGGGAAAAGCACTGCAAATATAGTTTTTTTAATTTCCAAAATTCAAACTCTAGTTTTGATTAAAATATCTAACGCTCTTTCTACTAGACCAACTATCCGTTAATAAAATCACATTTGTTTTTAAGTCATGAGAATTTAAAGGTGTGTTTAATTGTGAAAAATAAGGGTTTTTCTAGAAAATATTTTCTAAAAAAATGAAATTGTGTTCAAATATTCCACTTTTTATTTTTAAAAAATAAAAATTAGAAAATACGATTTTTCAATTTATAAAGAGAAATAAAAAACGATCTTAACTTTGTTTTTTGTTTTCTATTATAAATAAAACTTGTATTTTTCAAAATTCTTTAAATTTTCTATTCTTTATTTTAGAGATAGAAAATATGAGAAAATTAAAGATAAAAAATTAGAGAGTATTTTTTTTGTTACACTGAGATTTGAACTAGATCACGTGATTGGAAGATGGGGATTGTGTCACTATCCCCTTGGGGACAATTAGAGAATATTTTCTACAACTAAATGCATCTTAAGGGTTCCATTATTTTCTTGATAGGGATGACAATCGAGTTTTTTAAGTCGAGTTTTATAAAGATTAGGTTCGATCCGTTTAAAATTTTATGGGGCCGGCCCAATTGCCCCTCCTATCTCTTGGGCTAAACTTATCAGCCAAATTGTTGGGCCACAATTGTTTAACTTTTCAGATAAATTGCAACCAGGAATTGGATTTTGGGTCCCTTGAGGCCAAATTCAATCCATAAGAGCTGATATATCCACATTATCTCACCCACAAACTGTGCCATAGTTCTATATTCTAATTCTGCACTCATCAGGACAGGATAGTTTGCTTTTTTACTTTTTCCATAAGACCCAAGTTTCTTCTAACGAAAACAAATGGTTAAGTAGAGGATTTGTCGGCCACAATTGTTCAAATTCCCAACCATTCTTCTATATTTCTCAGGTTTTTCGAATATGTCACCATCCTTCTTTTGTAAGTTGCAAATTAGCTCCCAACTTTCTTGTCTCAAATAAAGTCAAATTGAATTTTATTCTTTGTATTATCTTAGGATAATTTATTCGTAGGATGTTAAATATTTTAACCAACTTTTGGATTCGAAACTTATAAATAAAAAGAATTACGTTGGAGAGCTACCCCTTAAATGGGTATAACAAGCATTCAAATCAAATTAGTTACGATATAACTCTGAATAACGGATGGTATAGCACCAAAAAATGATAATTTATTTATGATTATTGACTTAACTGACATCAATACATCTGATTATAACTCAAATTAAATATAATATACTTGCGGGAGGGTTTGCAATAATATAAAAAAATATACCCATACTAGTCTTTTCTCTAAATTTTCACTCAACAACAAGAAGAAGATATTTAGAAGGAAAAATATTTCACATGATTACTAATTGTATAAGTTTAGTTCATTACTTAGCACAAATTGAAATGTAAAAGAAGTCAATCAGATCACCATTCCTTTGAAACCTAAGTGGGTGATACCTCTAAAAAGTAAATTAATTAACTCCGAAAGATCTAATAGAATTTGACTTTATTTTAAATTGAATCAATTAAATTAATTAATTCCGAAAGATTGATTAAAATATTTGCAATAACTCCTTATTTTTTTAATCTTATGAGGCTGAGAGTGTCTATCGCTATTATTCAATTGTAGGGTTGATGCGACGCCAATGGTCGGCATCAGAAGTGGTGAGATCATCTGTGAGAACTCATCCGGTACTCTGGTTCGAGCATTGGTACAGGCGAATAATAATAATAATAATAATAATTATTGAGGTATTCTAAAATACCTCTATTTTTTTTTCTTATTCTCTCCTCTATATCTTTTATTACTATAAAATTAAAATCTAAAATATTAAGTGTAACATTTTAGAATTTATAAATTTACTTGTTAATTGAGATATAATTTACAAGATTGATAACTATTTGTCTAAAAAGAATTCTTGTATTTATCTGAGTTAAGAAATTTATTAATAAAGAGAAGTTATCTCGACTCAATTATCATTAAGCATATAATATGCCTATATATTAGAGCTCTAACTCATTTATTCAAAATGTATATATATATATATGATAAAGTCCTTATTGATAAATATCTAGAGAAAGAAAACTAGTTAATAGTGCTGTAATTATTGTGTAAATTTTTATTATTTATGCATATAAATATATTTTTTTAGAATAAAGTGTTTACATGTGAAATAAATAAATAAATAATAAAGATTACAAGACATTACTATTGAAAAGGATTATAAGACAATAAATCTGATGGGAGTAACGCTATTAGAAAAACAAAAAAAAACCAATGGAAAAACAACAAATTAGATGCAGCGGACTTAAAAAATTTTTCATTTCAACTTTTATTATGCTAATTAATAAAATCTTGAATTAATATGTTTTCAATTCGTATAATTCCAGTTGAGAGTAAGCACTATTTGGTTAAAACTGAAAAAACTATTTTATCCAAATCATTTTTTATATTTTGGATGGTTTATAAGATATTTGGTTTAGTTTTGAGTAAAACCGAATTATAATTTGATTTATTTAGATAGTTATCGATTTTAACAATTTTTATTTCGATCAAACCAAATTAATCGAATTAATTAAAAATATCGTATTTTTTTAGATAATTTTTATTTATGTAAATATTATTATAATATTATAGTTAAAATTTAAAAGAGAAAAAATATCATAATTAATAAAAAATTCTTAAAGAGAAAAATTTAAAAAGTAAAGTGTATAATTAATGAAAAGTTTGTGAATTCCATCTTACTTGGTCTTTCTATTTCCAATGAAACTATTTTAAAAGGTAAAAAATCCCAAAAAAAATAATACAAAAATAATGAAAATTTTTCAATTTTCATTTTTTGATTTGATTTTTCTATTTCCAATGTGACTATTCTAAAAGAAAAAAAAAAATCTAAAAATGAGAGTCTATAAACAATTAAAGAAAAGTTTTCATAAACTACTAATAAAGTAATAAATTTAGTTTAAAAGTTTCATATTTTATTATTTTATTTGAAAATCATAAAATGATATTTGGTAAATTAAATTTATAATTGAATTTTAAATTTTAAAATCGCATTTTATGATCACAAATTGATATAAATAATAATAGTAAAAAATTTTAATAATTTGATTAATTTAGATAATTGAACCGAATTAATCGTCTAATTCAGTTAAATAATCAATTGATTTTTAGTTTATTTTATTAGATTATAGTTATAAAAATTATATAATCGAATTAAATCAATTATTTTAATTTTAATTATTTATGATTTAATTGAATCCTAGTTACCATTGATAATGCCACAGAGAGTACGCCCAAAAACTTAAAACTTTTATGGCTTGAAATTGAAAGCCGAAAAGGGTTAGATAATGACAATGTGATAAAATAATTTAAATCAAAGTCATAATCAAAGCGACCAATGCCATCACCATGGCAAGAGGAGTTAACGTTAGGTAGAAAAATGATGGTACTAGATAGTGAACTTGGGAAAGCAATGGCTTTTCTCTTCACCAAATTGCTTGATTTCTCACATTATTTGAAATTCATGTCGTAAATTTGTTTTAGAATTTTTTTTGTTATATAAAAATTATGAAAAACATAAAAATAAACGTGTTTACAAAATTTCAAACATATTATATTAAAAAAGATATTTGATCAAAAACTTTTTATCATTCAAGTATCCCTACAAAAACTACAAAAACTGAATTTGCTTTAGATAGGAAGAGAATGCAGTATAATTTGGTTTAAAATGTTTGGAATGGTTTGACCTTCAATTGTGACATTAAAATAATTTGTGGTGCTTTTTAAAAACAATTCCTTATGTTTTTTCTTTCTTAGTTGTTGAATTTGTATGATAAGTTTATTTTTTTCTCTGATGAGACATGATCCAAACAACAGTCGGTATAGTACTTGGATGCCTGAAAACTCGACTTGACACCCATTGTCACGAGGGGTTCAGCTCCTGAACCGAATAACAAACAAACCAACAAATCAATCAGCATGACACGACCATTCCACACACGCATTCGGTAAAACCAAACGGTTATCCCCTTCCATTCGACCGATGACTACCGAATACCGAAGGAATCGACCACTTCGATTCTTGAATGGTAATACTCAACCAAATCTCACATTGATTAAATTTTCTATCTCAGCATGAAACGTATCTCTTAGATAAGGAATAAAATTCTTGAGAATCTAATTGATAAAGAAAAAAATCTCTATGTATTATCAAACTTCCTAATGATAATGATTTCAAATCTCTAACGCTTGGATTCCAAAATTTTCAAATCTATTCGTAAGAAAACTAGGGTTGTAACGTTTCGAATGCTCTTGCGACACTCTATATAAAGGCCATCGATACATCGAAATTAGGTAAGTTTTCTTAATTTTACACTCTATACACAAATCATAGGGAGATCCGTCTCCCTTCCTCTCTCAGTCTATTTTAATCTTTTCGAAAACCATTTTTTTGACTTGTATGTCAGAGCTTCCCTTACCGAAACACCCTCCAACAGTTTTTTACAGGTTTCAAACTTCTTCATCGAACACCCGTTCAACTCACAAGGAGCTGGATTTCTGGAGCCAACACCCACCTCCAACAGATTGGCGTCGTCTATAGGAAAAGACTAATCATCAGTATTTCTCACCAACCTTTTGTCACCAAGCTAAGCATGACAACAGTCCAGAGAAAAAAGCTAATCATTGGATTCAACGATGATGATTTGATTGGAGTTGATCCTAGTCGCAATGATCCTTTAGTCATTACCACCAGAATAAGGTCTCATACAATCAAAAGGGTCCTTGTCGATCAGGACGCGGATTGTGACCTCCTTACTTGGGACGCTTCTCAGCGAATGGGCCTTAATTCTTCACACCTTCAGCTCCCAACTGGATCCCTCAAGAGATTATCCGAAAAACGCATTTATCCAGAGAGAATCATCCCTCTTACCGTGATTTTAGAAACTCCCCCTAACAATGCAACTGTTAAAACCACCTTCCATGTGGTAAAACTATTCTCACCTTACAACGCTATCCTTGGCCGACCGAGTCTAGACGAGTTATAAGCACTACCAAGTACTAAACACATGAAAATAAAGTTTAGAACATCGGAAGGGGTTGCTACCATTTGGAGTAATCTCGATCCTTATGCCCTCTTCGTAAACAGAAACGGACAGAAGAATTTTCCAATTGATACCCTAGAACTCAGAGGCAACGTCGAACCAACGAATAAACCAGAACTGGGAGAAGAGGTGATTGAAATCCCTCTAACTAATGACCCTACTCAAACTATTCGAATTGGAACTAGCCTGCCTACGTCCCTACGAGAGGCAATCGTCAGTTGTCTACAACAGCACTTTAGAGTTTTCGCTTGGTCTCCCGAGGACATGCTCAACATCGATCCTTCAGTCATTGTTTACAAGTTAACCATAAATTCTGACTACAAGCCGGCTAAGCAAAAGAGGAGGGTGTTCACCCTCGAACATCAACGTGCCATCCAAGAAGAGATCCAAAAGCTACTGACAGTCGGGTTCATCCGTGAAGTTAAGCATCCCTAATAACTAGTCAATGTGGTCCTGCTGAAAAAAACCAACGGTAAATAGAGGATATGTGTGAACTTCACAGACCTTAACAAAGCATGTCTGAAAGACAATTATTTTCTGCTAAATATCAACAACTTGATAGACAATTTTTTAAGCCACCAACTCTTAAGTTTCGTGGATCCCTAATCTGAGTATAAAAGGATACGAATGACATCCGAGGATGAAGAGAAAACAAGTTTCATCACTGAGTTTGGTATGTACTGTTACCGAGTCATGCCTTTCAGTTTAAAGAATGCGGAAGCAACCTTCCAACGGTTGGTCAATGAAGTTTTTAAAAGTTAGCTTGGCTAAAGCATAGAAGCATATATAGATGACATGCTCGTCAAAAACATCGATGCTGTGACTCATGTTGCTGATCTCGAGGAAACCTTTCAGGCACTCGAATGCTATAACATGCGATTGAATCTTACCAAATGTACCTTCGATATCTCGTCAGGCAAGTTCCTAAACTTTATAATCACTAACCGCAAGATCAAATCAAATCCTAAGAAAATACAAGCCATTTTGGACATGTCACCACCTCAAACACTGAAAAAGGTGCAACGCTTTACCGATCGAATAGCAACTCTAAGTCGATTCATGTCAAAAGTCGAAGAAAAGTATAAACATATCTTCAATACTCTAAAAAGATCTAAATGGTTCACATGGACACCCAATGCCAAACGACCTTCGAACAACTCAAAGAGAATCTTATGACTCCTCAACTGCTCTCCTATCCAACTTCTGGCAAGAAACTCTACATGTGTCTTTCTATTTCTAATAGGGTACTTTGTTCTGTTCGTGTAAGACATGACTCAACTGTTCAGAAGTTGATTTATTACATCAGTCAGACACTCAAGGAAGCCAAAATCAATTATTGACCGATCGAGAGAATAGGATATGCTTTGACCGTTTTGGCTAGATGCCTTCGACCATACTTTCAACCCCATACTACAATGGTGCTTACTGACCAACCGTTAAAATAAATTCTCTAGAAGAGAGATACTCTAGCCGTCTAATCAAGTGGAGTGTCGAATTGAATGAATTTGACATCCAATATCAACCTTGACCTATAATCAAAGGCCAAGACTTGGCCGACTTCATTTTTAAATGCCCCCTCCTAGTTGCAACTGAACCCAATCTCACTGATAGCCCTAACGAATGGTTGTTGTCAGACTAGACCATACATGTCGATTGATTCTCAAACTCTTTAGGTAGTGGTGCTGGGTTTATACTGATAGGTCCAGACAACTTCAAAGCGAAATATGTCTATCGTTTCAACTTTAGGACCACCAACAATCGAAGTGTGAAGTCTTGTTAACAGGACTCCGAATTGTAGCCAACATGGAAGCCTGAAGTATTCAGGTATTCACTGATAACCAACTGGTTGTCAAACAAATTGAAGGGGTCTACAAAACTAAAAGCCCAACATGGCCAAATATCTAAGTAAGTTACATAAGATGATAGCTAAACTAGACAGAGTCGACATTCAGCAAATCATTCGCTTAGAAAATACACGAGCCGATACGCTCTCCAAATTGGCCAGCTCAGATTCAGTCGCTTCTAGTCGAACAGTATACATCAAAGGCTTACTATACCCTAGTATAGACGAGCTTGAAGGGGTCCTAGTAACGGACCAACCTCCTAACTAGAAAGATCCAATCGAAGCATACCCAAGAGACAACTGACTGTCTGACTCACCACCGGAGGTAACCAAACTAAAGCGAAAAGCAGTCCACTATGCGATCATCAATGGGAAACTGTATCAAAAATCATTCACTCATCCATAGTTGAGACGTCTGACCCCGAAAATGGGGGGACTATGTCATTCGGGAGATCCATGAAGGGATATGCGACAGTCACCGAGGGGCTCAAAATCTAGTCTACAAAACCCTACGACAAGGGTACTACTGGCTGACCAGGAAGATCGATTTGAACAACTATGTTAAAAAGTACAACAAGTGCCAATGACTCTCTTCGGTCTCACGACTGCCCTCCACGGAGCTCAGTCCTTTAGCGGGCCCATAGTCGTTCGCCCGATGGGAGATAGAGATTCTCGGACCATTCCCACTAACTACCGGATAGCAAAAATTTCTCATAGTGGCCATAGATTATTTCATTAAATGGGTGAAGGTCGAACATCTAACCCAAATAACAGTTCGACAATGTTAGCTTTCGGGAGTTCTGCGGGAAACTCGAGATCGACCACCAATTTTTATTGGTTACTCATCCACAAACCAACAGATTTGCGGAGATAACCAATTGAACAATCTTTCAGGGGTTAAAAACTATGCTAGATGAAGTTAAAGGATGATGGGTAGACGAGCTCTACAGCATCCTCTGGTCGTGCGACACCACACCCCGAAAGGTAACCAGAGAGACCTCATTTAGCCTAATATATAGAAGTGAGACTGCTAAACCGGTGGAGATCGGTATCCATTCGCTCTGGGTAACCTAGTATGATTCCAAACAGAATGAAT
The DNA here is from genome assembly GCA_037126225.1 of Dillenia turbinata. NCBI lineage: Eukaryota > Viridiplantae > Streptophyta > Magnoliopsida > Dilleniales > Dilleniaceae > Dillenia > Dillenia turbinata. The sequence goes on from JBAMMX010000028.1 coordinate 19,648,517, forward strand.
CTGCCTTACGTGAATATCTAGACCTACTCCCCGAGTTACGGGAATCTGCATCCGCTTGAATGGTTATATATCAGCAACAAATGACATAGTACTACAATTGGAGAGTCAAAACCCGAATGTTCAAATCAGGCGATCTGGTATCTGGGGCTAAGGAAGGTAGAAGCTACCGGCTAACTCCAACCTGGGGACAAGTTAGCCCCTAATTGGAAAGGCCCTTCTCAGATACATTCTATAGTCAACCCGAAGTCTTATCGCCTCAATAAGTTAGACGGATTGGCCGTGCCCAAAACCTGGAATACAGAGAACCTACGTATCTACTATCAATAAGTCATATTGTTCTCTTTCGATAGAGGTATTTCCTATCGGGTAAGCTCCTCATGATTTTTCTTTCGATAGTCCTATTGGTTAATTCCTAACATTTTTACTCCTATCGGTTGTTACTTATTAAAGGGATCTATCTCCCCAAACGGAGTTCTGTTGCCCTGTCCTATCGAAGAGATTTATCTACTTAAACGGGCTTCTGTCGTCCTGTCCTATCGAAGGGTTCTATCTCCCCGAACGGGCCTCTGTTGCCTTGTCTTATCGAAGGGATCATCTCTCCGAACAGGCCTCTGTTGCTCTGTCCTATCAAAGAGATCTATCTTCCCAAATGGATCTTTGTCGCCCTATCTTATCGGATGGATCTATATCCCTGAACAAGCCTCTGTCGCCCTATCCTATCAAAAGGATCTATCTCCCCAAACAGGCCTTTGTCGTTATGTCCTATCGAAGGGATCTATCTCCTTGAATAGGTTTTGGTCGTCCCGCTTTACCGAAGGAATTTATCCCTCCAATCAAGTCTACATCGATGGACAGACTAAGCATACTTTCCCCTACCGATCAGACAAACACAAGTACAACTCTCCGTGTCATTTACACAAATGGGTCAATCACATGAACAACTTGACAGCAGTGTCACACTAGATGACATACAGAAGGAACATTAATTGAAACAACAAAATGACAAGTAAGTAAAACAAACTTCTTTTATTCCCATATAATGAATACATGTTAGATTACATGAGCAAGCGTATTTTACAAATCCCTTAATCGAATTGATTATATTGAAAGAAATACATAAGGTGGCTAAGGTATCGTTCCCAAACGAAAGAGTTGCAATGCCCAAACTATAGATAACAATGGAGATTTCAGAAACAATAAAAAGAGGAATAACGAGAAACAATCTAGAACCCTACTGAAACAAGAAGACTATAGAAAATGGGGCAAGGAGGTGTAAGATGGCCAAAAATAGACCAAGAGGATGTATCAGGATTCAAACCGTCAAATATTTATGGGTCCTCACCTTTATCAGCTCCTCCCGTCACTCGAGCAGAAGAGAACACAAGTCGGACAATGGACTTAACTCGAAAGGAGATTTTTATCTTAATCGCCCCACTCATTCAAGAACACCAATAGGAATGTCGACAGAGCCCATCGTGACATTCGAACACCGAATAACATGATAAGCGCTCATACCAACAGTCCCCGTCCTTGACGAGACCTCATACTAATAGAAGAAACTCATACTACCGAGCTCTACGAAACTGGAGCATCCTATTAAGGATCCCTCATATGAAACGACTCTCATAAGAAAAAAAATCTCAAACATGAGGAAACGCACTGACGTAACACAGGGCCTCGCAGTCCCTATTTATAGACACGAAGAAATCTTTTCAAATCTCTAAACAGTTGGAATGCCTTCCTGAAAAGCGTGCAAATTAAGTGAAAAGGTTCACACTTCCTCGCTTTCCTACACTGTATTAATTTCAAATTAAATCAAGTGAAAGATTTGACACATTAATACCAATGGAAGACGGAACAGTTGACGCAAAAAGGGGATTTACATCCCATCCACTTTAATTTCGTATCAGTTGCAGACAATTTGGATGATTTCAAGAGACACGTGTCATAAGCTTTCGTACCCTTCCAACTTCTCGAGAAACAAACTTCACTCATAGCGCCTCTCCTACAAATTGACACCCTAAGTTGGGGACGAATGATGAAATATGATCCAGACAACAATCAGTGCAATACCAGAGTACCCGAAAGCCCGACTTGACACCCATGGTCACGATGGACTCAACACCTGAACCGAACAACAAACAGACCAATAGACTGATCAGGATGGTACAATCGATCCACAATCGCATTCGGTAAAACCAAATGGTTATCCCCTTCCATTCGACTGATGACTACCGAACACCTAAGGAATCGACCACTTTGACTCCTGAATGGTAATACTTAACAGAATTTCACCTTAATTAAGTTTTCTATCTCAGTACAAAACGTATCTCCTAGATAAGGAAAGAAATTCTTAAAAATTTAATCAATAATGAAAAAAATCTCCCCCTATTATCAAACTTCCTAAATGATAATGATTTCAAATTTCAAACGTTTGAATTTCGAAATTTTTGAATCTGCTCGTAAGAAAACTAGAGTTGTAATACTCTGAATGCAAACGGTTCTTGCGGCACTCCATATAAAAGTTTTCGATACATCAAAACCAAATAAATTCTCTTGACTTTACACTCGATACACAAATCACAAGGTGCTCCGTCCTTCTTTCCTTCCTCTCTCAGTCTATTCCATTCCTTTTGAAAACTGTTTTTTCTGATTTTAGCGTCGCAGCCTTCCACGCTAGAACACCCTTTGGCAATCTTTTGCAGGTTTCAAATCTCTTCATCGAGCACCCATTTGAATCATAAAGATTTGAATCTGTGAAATCAAAACTCACCTCCAATATTCTCTATTTACGATAAACATTTCAACCGTAATTTTTTTCTTTCTTTTTAGCACACTTGTTTTTTTAGCTTATGAACACATTTAGTAACACAACTGTAGATTTATATGGATGTATAAATAACACGCTTTTAAATTTATAATTTCTCGCATACTATGTGAGTTATAAATTTTAAGAAGATTAATAATATTTGATATTATAAACTATGCCTTTTTTGTGTGTTTTATCCTTTTCGCCGCATGAAAAGGATGAAAGAAGAAAAAGATAAAACTAGCGATTATTCTTGTATCATTACTTCCACACACACACACATATATATATATATATATATATATATATATATATATATATAATTTTTCATGAAGCAAAGAGCCGATCACAATTCAAGAAAACCCATATAAGAAAACATTATTTTTGAGTAAATATTTCAAACATATTCTGCTGATGATCCATTTTGTATTAAGCTTCGAAAGCTGGATATGAGATCATGCCTTGTCTAGACCAAAATGAAAAATAAAAAGAGAGTAATGGTACAATATCCTTCTAGAAACTGTGAATCCAAATCCAAATGTTCCAATTTTACATAGCAAGCGAAGCAAAGCAAAAGCGAAGCCCTATTAAATTTTGGAGTTGTCTTCTATTCTGTTCTGACATCAATCATTGGTGGACCTACCAACAAAGGAATACTTTTGCAACATAATGGAGTCGGAGAATGAGGTCTTGTAACTTGCTTTTTTCTTTTTACTGGATCGAGCAGACATGTTCATATTAATACCATCCAAACATTATGGATTTAATTAAAAAAAAAAACTCTTCTAATATATTAATTTTTTTTCTTAAATTTTAAATTTACAAATTTATTAATATTAAGCTGTCTGTTCATTGGTATTCCTTTTCATCATCTTTAATAATTGAATGAAGCTCACGTTTGTCCCCGTCGGCTTGCATTGTCACATATTTGTCCCTTTCTTCTTGTGTTGTGGTCACGTGGGAGGTGCAAAGCTAAGGTTCCCCCACAAAACCGAAGGCCAAAAGCCAAACATTCACTTCCACTAAAAGCCCAAGCAAAGCAATTTGTATATACCCTCTGCCACTTGTATTATACTTCTGGACATTGAACATTAGATAAAGCCCAAAAGATGCCCAACCCCCTTTATAGCTTTTGTCTATTTTCTACATTCTCACACATATATTCTTATGCTTACACTGACTTGGAGAGGACTCCATGTGTCCATTAGAAGGCTGACAAGCATCAAGGTTTCTTCTTCTCAAAGGAAGCATTCTTTTTATGTTGGACCTGTTGAAATCCCTGTGTCCAAATTCAACTCTCCATCACAAAAACCCGTTAACAATTCATAATTTTAAATTTTGAGATCCATAACCCATAGAGTGAATAATATAATTATTTTTTAATTTATGAAATTTCATTTATTTTGTCAACCAAAAAAAAAAAACTCACAAACAAATTTATTAATAAAAAATCATAAATTTATTCTTTCTCTTAAAAGCATACAAAATTATTTTAATTTTCTCTATATAAAAGAATCAATTTCCGCCCATGAGGACCCACCCCACCATTTTGAAGTCTGATTTCAAAAGGAGAGGGGGTGGTTGTCTTGTTAAACCACCCTCAACCTCCCTCAAAAACTCCCTTTCAATTTTGAAAATAAAGCCCAACTGCCCCATTTTTCAAGCACACATACGTGAAGAAAAAGAGAGGAGAAAACACTTCCTCCTTGGGAATGCAACGTGAAGTGAGAAAGAAAAGGGGGTCTTCACACATTTGATAAAAAGCATAAAGAGAGGGTTTAAAGATTCGTTGATCATTTTTCATTTATCGAGGTATTTGGATTATGAATAATAAAGAGTGATCTGATTTATTGTGACACCTTCTGAATTTATGATACCCAATCGTCAAAAAAAAAAAAAGTAATTTTAATTCAATTGGAATCCTGAAATTTTCCATGAAAAATATCTTATTGGTTTGTATAAAAACCTTCAATTTCAGTAAGTTATTCACTTATAACCTTCTTTGGCCCCTTGAATTTGAAAGATTCACGACTTGCCTATTAAACTCCAACCAGCTTTTTATTAATGTCCTCGTTTTAAAAAATTTTACAGCCATAATCCTATAATCTCGTATACCCAAATTAGTAGTGTTGGAAAATATTATTTTGATGAAATCTATCACCAATATACAATATGTCTTAGATGCTACGTTAAATAATCAAAAATAGTTAGATAAATCAAGAAAAGCTTACATGATTCCATTGAAGCCAAACGTCATCCAGATTTTGGGTTTGATCTTCTAGATTAGTATGCATCCTTGGTTTCTCTCTCTCTGAATGATGGGGAGTCAGAAAGTTTTGTGATACATATAATGTGGGGACAATCACCTTTTAGAGATAATTGTTTGTGATTTCAAAATCATCCCTTATCTTTTTAGTATTTCTCTTCTAACCCATCACATAGTAGAAAATTATTATTTGGTTTCTGCAAATTTAAGGTGTGTACCAAATAAGCATAGCAGATCACTTTCATTAGAGTTATACTTTAAATGACAATTCCATTACATATTAGTCGAACGTTGGATTAAATTATCCAACAGGGAGGCCATGTTTGTTTTTAAGTCCTGGCTGAGAACTTAAGGGTTACTTCATTCTTTTGGGCAAAACTTATCAGCCAATTTGTTGGGCCACAATTGTTTTAGCTTTTCAGACATAGCAACCTGGAATTGGATTTTGGGTCCGATTTGGTTGTCCCGTAGTTGGTCACTTCTGGTCTTTCGAGCAAGTGTCCTCAGGATAAAAACTACATGCATATACAAAATGTCAATATTTAGTCATGTTTTCTTTTTAAAATTTTACCATTCTTAATCAAATAACCAGCTTGGAGATGGTTTAACATTCCGCTATCTAATATTTCAATCCTTATTTTTTAAATGAGAAAGTAGAATAATGTCGATTCATATGATCGAATCTATTTTTTATAATAATCTCAAACAATTTATATATATAATTTGTAACACTCCTTCTCAAACTGGAGTATAGATATTAATTATGTCTAATTTATTACAAATATAATCAATCCAATCCGAACTCCATTTGGGGCCTTCATGAATATATCTCCTCATTGCTCTCAAGCATTCACATACCCGGGAGAGATCAAACTTTGTGTACTTTCTATCAAACGAAATGACACTCAATCTCTCAATAAGCTTAGTTCATTCATGAAACACGGGTTACAGGCGAGCACGCGGGTTATCACACCATAATTTTGCTGGTATCAAAGCCTTAAGACCAATTTCAATCAATAGCTCATATATCCACTTAATCTCCCACACAAACTGTGCCATAGTCCTATATTCTAGTTCTGCACTCGTCTGGGACAGGATCGTTTGCTTCTTACTTCTCCATGCGACCAAGTTTCCCAACCATTCTTCTATATTTCTCAGGTTTTTCAAATAAGTCACCATCCTTTTTTTGTAAGTTGCAAATGACCTCCAAACTTTCTTTTCTTGTCTCAAATAAAGTGCTTTGTATTATCTTATGATAATCTATTGGTGATTATTGATTTAGCCGATATCAGCAGATCGCTGACTATAACTCAAATTAAATGTAATATACTTGTGGGAGGATTTGTAATAGTATCAAAAAATATACCCACATTACTCTTTTCTCAAAATTTTCACTCAACAGCAAGAAGAAAATATTTCACATGATTAATAACTGTATGAGTTTAGTTCATTACGTAGCAAGAAAAGAATTGAAATGACCGAATTTAACTATTGTATGTTGTATGTGAAAATTGGAAGAAATTGGGAGCAAGTGGTGTGAAAACAGATACAGGATATTATTGTAAAAAGAAATCAATCAGATCACCATTGCTTTAAAACCTAAGTGGCCATGCCTTTAAAATGTAAATAAGTTCCTCTTGTAGATTTAATAGAATTTGACTAATTTACTTCAAATTGAATCAATTAAAGTAATTAACATATTTTTCTTCATCTCATAAGGCTGAAAGTCCCGGTCACTATCGATCAGATTTAAACTAATGAATTTTGTAAACAAACGTATTGAGGAAACCCCTTTTTTGTTTTTTATGGATCGGTATCTGGGTTTCGTTTGATTAATCCAACTCAAATATTATAGAGTCCATTTTAAAAATTAATTTTTTTAAATCTTTTTTCTCCTTGATTAGAGGGATAGAATGTTAAAATACTCGATCTAATAAAATTGGTTGTGCAAACCGCTTTGCAAACCCAAAGCATCTTTCCAACGTATTTTGAAAATCAAATGTTATATTTTATTGAATTATATGCGTCAGAAGAATACAAGGTTTCAGGGGCCACCAATGCTCTGCGGTGGAAGTGGTGAGATCACTTACGAATGCTCATCCGCTGCCAGGTTCGAGCATGGGTATAAGCAAATATTAATAACAATAATAATAATTATCGAGGTATTCCAAAATACCTCTATGTTTTCTGTTCTCTCTTCTCTATATCCCTTATTATTATAAAATTAAAATTTAAAATATTAAGAGTAACATTTTAAAATTTATAAATTAACTATTTGTCTTTATTTACCAGAGTTAAGAAATTTATTAATAAAGAGAAGTTATCTCAACTTAATTATCATTAAGCATATAATATGCCCATAAATAAGATTTGTAACTCATTTATACGTGTGTGTGTGTGTATAATAAAACTCTTATTGATAAATGTTGGACGTGATTTTTAACTCAACAGATTTTGACTCCCTTTGACTCGAACGATTACTCTAGGACGTGATTTAAAACCTACAAAAAATAGTCGGAGGGTGTTCCATTGAGAAAAACTCCGACGTTTAAATCAAAAAGAACGACTTTCAATAGGAATAAAACAAATTGAGAGCGAGAGATAGAAAGTGGATAGCCATGTGACTTGTTTAAGTGTTTGGTCTCTGACAGCGCACCTGAGATTCGGTATGCAGAAAGTTTATATATCTGGTCGTCATAAGAGTCGTGCGGATCTTAGGTGTTACACCTCTAATTTCCTTACAAGGAGATCCGAAAATTTTGGGATTCTTTTAGTCAAATATTTTCAAGAAATTTAAGATTTTTATCATTTAGAAAATTTGACGATATGGGGGGATTTCTTTTCTAATCGATTCGATCCCCAAAGGTTTCTTCTCTTATCTAGAAAGTGTGTTTTGTATTGATTGGAAAACTAAGATTAACACAAGACTTAGTCGAATATTTCTTTTGGCCGATGAGAGCGATCGGTTTCTTAATGTGGCTTGTCACTCAAGGAGTGTGCGTACAACCTCTTGCGGATAGGAGTCACGATTGGCCTCTTGCCGATATAACAAGAATAGAGTCATCTTTTGATATACCAAAGACCTCTGGAGGTCATAGACCGGTTAACTTATTGTCAATGACAATCACTTGGTGAGTCGGACCAAGGGGGTCGGGCTATGTCCATTCTTCGGGGAGATTAATCCCTACTTGTTGACATGTTTGGACGTAATATGTCTCTTTAGATCATGGGCCTCATAGAGCTAAACACTTTTTTGCATTGGGTCTTTTGACCATATCCTATCATTTGCTCCCAACTCGTGGTGTCGTTTCGTGAGAAAGGTATCATGAGTGATGATTATCCAAAAGGCGTAAAACTTTTAGTGCGATATGTGCCGCTTTGATTATCGCAAATCGTTTTTAACACACCTTATAAGGACAAGTACTGGATGCACAAATATTTTTTTCATGAAATTTTTGAATAAGGATCTCATGTCAGTGTTACCTAGCACCGATTAGGTGCCATTGGTGTATCATCAAATTACTAAAAATAATTTAACATATTTCATTAAATACTAATATAGAGTGAATAGGATCATCTCCACAGAGAACGGTGGATTTATTTCTTTTAAGAAAATAAAAATAAAAATAAAATTATGAGAGGTTGAAAAATTAATTAAACTAATTAAATAAAAATAAAAAACTCGAAATTAAAAAAATAAAAACCAATGGGAAGATAATATTCTAATCAAATGAATTATTTTCACCTTGATGCATTTGACTGATCATCGATACAAAAATTACCCAACATTCTGTAAATAAATTGGTTATAGTCGTTAAGTAACACAAAACGACTAATCTCTCTACATTTCTTCGGTAATCAAGATACCACCGTTAATTATTTCCCTAATCGAAAGACAACCCAAGAGACGTTCGTTGGATTTAGTGTTTCGACAGTCTTACGATCTAGAGATACAAAATTTTAATTAACAAACACACGATGAGTTCATTTAAATTAGATTATTTAATTTCTTGATATGAGTTAAATCGTTTGCAAAACTATAAAACTATGTCAATTATCACTTTATTAAAAACAAATAAAATTTATTATTTTTAATTAACTATAGATTATTCTAGGGTTATCAAATATAGGCATCTATTCAATAAACCTAAAACAATCATGAACATTATGTCACAGAGATTAAATAAATCTTTATAAATTTTTTAGCCAATAACCTCATTTAAATTTCACTATTATCTTCCATCAAGATTTCAATAACACTTCAACTAGAAAATAATTTAAAATGGAAGCATGGAGAAAAGAAAATAAAGAAAAGAAGAAAAATTAAAAAAAATACTGAAAAAAGTACTATTCCCGTCCCCAAAGGGGGAGAGAAAAACCAAAATATGAGTTCTCCTGAATTACAATAAAGTGATCTTTTAATAGGAGTAGATCTCCTATTTTTAAGGGAAATTTTCCTAAATCTCACTAACTCCTAAAAGAAAAAACTAAAATAAAATATTATAATTATTTTGAAAAAGATAACTTCGTAAAAGGTAAAACTCTAATAAATTTCAAATAAAGAAAATTCCTAAAAGATAAAAGATCTTGAAAATTGAATTTTCAAAATTTATTCCCAAATATTAGGAATAAATTAGTATTTTGAAAATCTTCAATGCTCCAATTTTGTCCACGTTTTTTTTTTTCTTGGCTTCCCATGCACATAAAAGGAAATTTGCAGTTTTATTCTTTAAGAAAATTTTGCATTATTGTCCACCTTTGCATAAATACTCCAAATTTGTCTCTTTTCCTCTACTTTTCTTCATAAGTTTCCTCCACTGACTCTAGAATGTCAAATACCACAAACCATAAATATTAATACAACATTTATTCAAAAATATAATAAAATTAATCATAAATATTATACTAATTTATATCCTATCAAATTCCCTCATACCTAAATGATACTTATTTTCAAACATTTCTAACCCAAATAAAACTAAAACTACTGAAATTAACATATTTTTCTTTCAAATTACTAAACCAACATGTGTTACAAAAGTCAAACTAGAAAAATAATCAAAACAACAAGGATTTTACAATATGAAAGAACAATCATTACAAATCCCAACAGTTTCTTATAAAATCAAAACTACAAGATCCAGTATCCTCTCCAAGGGTTCACTTAAATGCACTTAAAAAAAAGGGTGTAGAATATATCAATAACATTCAAATCAACACATTAGAATTGGTATTACCATATGCTTACAAATATATCAAATCTCCACTATTTGAAAATTGGAATTTCATGCACCAATCTAAAAGTTTTTTCTTTGGTTGTAACGTGGTTAGGGTGATAGATATGATAAAAAGGTATATTAAGGGTTTAAAATGTACCAAAGAAAATATATAACTAATTACACAATTTCTCTACAATAACACATTGTCCCATACAAATAGCACTCCAAAAATACATGATCTCTCTACCCACACATACTTAACATAGCCAACAGTCAAAAGCGTATGAAGATATCAGACTTTTTCTTTACGATCTATGATTGAAATGAAAATTTCAGAGATGCAGCATTTTTTTCCTTTTTTTTCTTTTTTTTTTCTTCCTTTTTTTGCTGTTGCTTTTTTTTCATGAAGAACTTCTCAGCACAAAAGGTGAACAAAATCAAACTTTTTCCTTCCTAATCATCAAGTCTCTTCGTCTTTCATATGTAGAAAATGTCCATTAAGACTCTAATTAATACATATCTTTCGAGGCAATCATATAATCAATATCATACAATCAATTACATATATCTTTGGTACAAGGGTTGAAAGGCAAACAAAAAATAAGGGTTTTGGTATTGTAATAAGGGGTTATGAAGAAAGAAATGGTCTCAGCCTCAACTTGGTTCACTAACGGCAATAAAAAGTAGGGTATAGATTTTTATGAAAGCCAAAGGGGGTAAAACCTAATTGTCTTTATCATTTCAATACATGAAACCCTGGATGTGATCTCGAAATGTATAACATTGCAAGTTCTAAAATATTCACTCCAAGTGCGATAATCACTCAACAAGAAAAATAATCTCGAGTATAAAAAATAAATTTATTCGCTTTAATCTCAAAACCTCACTCTTAAATAAGGTTGGTGATGAATTTTGCATGCTTATCATTCAAAAAAAACTATTAAAGATATGAACGGTCATTACAAGTACAAAAACCATTAATACAAGCTATTTTTTCATAAATTTCTAGCCAACCAAATAACACACATCAATTTAAAAAGTTCAATTTTTTTTTTTTACTTTTCTCTTTTTTTTTTTAATTAAATAAAATGGAACAAAACTTGATATATTGTAGAAAAATAAACAAATTATCAGAAACAAAAAAAAATGAAATATCCCTCCACACCTAAATCATACATTGTCTTCAATGTATGCTAAATAAGAGAAAAAATAAATAAATAAATAAATAAATAAAAATAACTATTATATCAAATAAAAGCAAAAATAAAAAGATAAAGTGAGAACAAGACTTGCATAGGGTGAAGTGATGAATGGATGGTCAAATTCAACAAGTTTTAAAGAAAAAATTATGAAGGCAGCAATGGACCCCTTCTTAGGGCGTGGGCACGCCCTAACTCATGTGTAAATTCTGATCACTTGAACATTAACAAAACTGGATAGCAATGAAGGTTTGTTAAGGCGTGGGTACGCCTTAATGGCATAACACTTTTGGTCATCAAATAAATAATCAAACAATGTGAAATTAAATAAATAAAATTCAATAGAGAATTAACTTTTAGTCAAAGAAATTATTTTCACCTTGATGTATTTGATTGATCATAGATACAAAAATTACCCAATATTCCGTAAATAAATTGGTTATAGTCATTAAGTATCGCAAAACGACCAATCCCTCTTTACTTCTTCGGTAATCAAGGTACCACCGTTAATTATTTCTCTAATCGAAAGATAACCCAAGAGACTCTCGTTGGATTTAGTGTTTCAATAGCCTTACGATCTAAAAAGACTGAATTCTAATTAACAAACACACAACGGGTTCATTTAAATTGGATTATTTAATCTCTTGACATGAGTTAAATCGCTTGCAAGGTCATAAAGCTATGCCAATTATCACTTCAATAAAAACAAACAAATTTTATCGTTTTTAATTGACTATAGATTATTCTAGTGTTATCAAATATAGGCCTCTATTCAATAAATTTAAAACAATCATGAATATTAGGATGCAGAGATTATATAAATATTTACAAAATATTGAACCAATAACCTCATTTAGATCTCACAATCATATTCCATCAAGATTTCAATAACCCTTCGACTAGAAAATAATTTAGAATGGAAGAAGAAAAGTAAAGAAAAAAATGCTGTAAAAAGTACTATTCACATCCCCCAAAGGGGGAGAGAAAAACCAAAATGTGAGTTCTCTTGAATTACAATAAAGTAATCTTTTAATAGGAGTAGATCTTCTATTTTTAAGGAAATCTTCATAAATCTCACTAACTACTAAAAGAAAAAACTAAAATAAAATATTATAATTAATTTGAAAAAGATAACTTCCTAAAAGATAAAACTCTAATAAATTTCAAATAAAGAAAATTTCTAAAAGATAAAAAATCTCGAAAATTAAATTTCCAAAATTTATTCCCAAATATTATGAATAAATTAGTATTTTAAAAATCTTCAATGCTCCAATTTTATCCTCACTTTTTTTTTCTTGGCTTCCCATGCACATAAAAGGAAATTTGCAGTTTTATTCTTCAAGAAAATCTTGCATTACTTTCCACCTTTGCATAAATACTTCAAATTTGCCTCTTTTCCTCTGTTTTTCTTCATAAGTTTCCTCCACCGACTCTAGAATGTCAAATACCACAGATCATAAATATTAGTGCAACATTTATTCAAAAATATAATAAAATTAATCGTAAATATTATACTAATTTATACCCTATCAGCCATTACTGAGAGTAAAACCTCCGACCCCTTCTCACCATTCTCGTTTTCTATGATCCGTTGGCTACTACTACGAATCTACTCAGCTGGACATCTGAGTGGATTCTCTCATAGAGAATCAAATGCTATTTTTGGCAGGCCTATTGATCGACGAAATGAGAAAAATTGATAGGCCTATTTTGCTGGCAAGAAAGGAGAAAGAATTGGTCGACGTTTTGACCTCTATGGAGGATGCCATTTTAGAAAAAGTTTCGACCACCAAGTATGTGAGGCCAAACGCCAAAAGGCATTCAAAAGAAGTCGATAAGTCTCATAGAGCTCGGCTACCAAAGGTATCCTCCCTTTCGTCGAAGAGGAGGAAAGTTCAAATGTCCGAACCGTCTGCAGAGGAGGGGGGATCCAAAGAGGCCAGGAAGTGTACATCCCGCATGGCATCGAGCCATTCTGAGTTGATGAGGGCAAGATTAGAAGGGGCTGACAGTTTATCATTTAACGCATCTTTATTGGCTGGAGATGCTAACAAAGGGTTCCGATGAGGGAAGTTCCCGAAATAGAAGGACTAGCAAATGTGTCCGCTCCAGTGATGTAGGTCAAATATTCCTGTTATAGAGGTTTTCTAATGACAATTTTTAATATTTTTATTTAATTAATTTTTAGAAAAGGGGTAAAAATCAAATAAATCAACAAATAAAATAAGAATCTATAAAATGAATAAAAATAATTAAATGTTTTTATAAAATCAATAAATTAAACTAAATTACATTATAAAAAATAAATTTTAAGTTACATCCTTTTTACAATGAAAAATATATATAAAAAATGAGATAAAAAATATAAAAAAGAAGATAAAATTAAAAAAAATTGTAAAAGTTATTAAAAAATATTAGAAAAAGAAGATAAAATCAAAAGATTTTGATCTCATTTTATATAGCTTTTTTTTTTTTTAAATGAAAAGTTTATATTCATTTTATAATCACTTTCTTATTTATTTTTTATTATTAAAATAATATTTTTTATATTTTATATTAATATAACATTAAAATAATATTATATTATATATATAATGTAATGTAATATTTTAATACTAATATTATTTTTAATATTAAAATAATATAATTTTTTAATATTTGAATTAAATGATATAATTTTTTCCAAAATATTAAAAAAACTTTTGATTTTAAAAATATAACTTTTTTATTATATAAAATGAAATCAAAATCTTTTGATTTTTATTCTTTTTTTAATATTTTTAATGACTTCTAAATGTTTTTTGTTAAATTTTATATTTTTTTATATTTTTTGTCTCATTTTTTATATTTTTTTATTATAAAAAAGAATATAACTTAAAATTTATTGTTTATGATGTAATTTATTTTAATTTAATGATTTTATAAAAACATTTTATTTTTTTGTTGATTTTATAAATTTTTATTTAATTTGTTAATTTATTAAGTTTTGAGCTTTTTTTTTTTACTTACTGTTATGATGGAATTTTTATAAATTTTTATTTGATTTGTTAATTTTTTTATTTTGACTCAAAAATTTTTCCATTTAAGTTAATCGTTTTTTTTAGGCATTAGTTCTTCCCCTTTTTTAGCCCTAATTCTCCATTCAAGACCTTACTATTTTTTTGATCCAATTGTTTTCATTTTAGTCCTTTGTCCTTTTTGAACATCTTTTCTCCTCTTTTTCTTTTTTCTTTAACTTCACGAATGGTCGTCGTTTTATTTTCAAATCACTATTTTTAATTTTTTCTATTCAGATCTTTACTCTTTTTATTTTTTCCCTTTTTTCCCCATGAACCCTTCATTTTTTTTTAACATAAGTTTTCTCCTTTTTTTTTTTTACCATACAGATAGTCATTCCTATATTTCTGTTACATTTTTACTCCATTTATTATCTTTTTTTTTAATCTTATTTCTTAGTGTTTTTTAGTATTCTAGTGATTAGACTCTTTTTTTTTACTGTCGCTGATATACGTTATATTTTTCATTGATTTAGATAATAATTATAAATTTAATAAATATTTAATAATAAAAAAATATGATGTACACCTTGTGAGCACCCCGCGCATTAGCGCGGGCATTAACTAGTATATATATAAAGCCAATGAAAAAATAAAACAAATTAGATGTGGCGGACTTAAAAAATTTTTCATTTCGACTTTTATTATACTAATTAATAAAATCTTGAATTATTATACTGGTCGATAATGAAATAGAGGGCAAACCCAAAACCTTAAACGTTGATGGCTTGAAATTGAAAGCCGAAAAAGGTTAGATAATGATAATGTGATAAAATAATTTAAATTAGAGTCACAGTCAAAGCGACCAATTCCATCACCATGGCAAAAGGAGTTAAAGTTGGTAGGAAATTGATGGTGATAGATAGTGAACTTGTGAAAGCAATGGCTTTTCTCTTCCCCAAATTGCTTAATTTCTCACATTATTTGAAATTCATAAAGGGAATGTGTTTTTGATTTATTTTTTGTTATAAAGAAATTGTGAAAATTGTGAAAATACACACGTCGACAAAATTTTCAGCACGTGACCTTGAGAAAGATACTTGATAAAAAACTGTTTATCATTCGGGTGTTCCTATGAGAACTTGTTAGAAGTATATTCGTGACTCAACACGCAGCGGAAGCAATAAATTAATTTTCGGAATCGTAAAAGTTTAGGGTTCGCGATATACCTCAACCGGTGATGCAAAAATCGTCGGAACCGCGAACTCCCGATATGAATATCTCGTAGTCGGGATGATAGTCACGTAAATCGAACTATCACCGCAATGCCACAACGATCCAACCCTTTAACCCGGTGATTTTACGTTGATCGGAAATCCCTTTGAATAATTGTTCTACTCAACAATTATTCTCACCCTCAAAAATGGTACAAGTCTCACTTTCTCTCAAACTCTACGTTGGTTCTCAATTGAAAAAAAAAATTCAACACACCTCCCACACAACCCAATAACCAAAAAGTTTAACTCCCATAGGAGTCATGTGGAGAGAAAATAGGGGAGAGTGGGTAATGGGTAACTACCCATTACCCCATTAGCATTTCAAATTATTTACTATGGTAAATCAATATTAAATGGCCCCACGTGGGCACATCTAATATCTCCCACTTGCACACGAGGGCGTTTTACTTCCGTCATTAGATCACAACTCATGCAATCTACTATATCACCCTACAAGGTTTTCATACAGGGTTGGTCGTCGTGCGACTAGCGAGTACACCTGCAAACAAAGACTTCTCGATACACCTGTTAGGATGATCGAGTAGTCACCGTTAGTATCATAAGAAAAACTCGCAGTACCCCAGATCCAAGACAGATTGCATCCATCGAGCTACTTTCCTCATCGAAAGTAATCCCCAGATATCGCTCGACTATGTATTCACTATTATGTTCAAATCCCTACATGGATGAACATAAAAGACCGGTCGGTGAATACAAAACAGTGATGCAGTGTCAATTGGTCTTCCTTTCCCAAACTCGAATCTATTGGTCTCAACTCAGCTGCTTTCCTAGACCTGTCCCTCAGACCTCAATTTATCTTCCGGGCCATCGGTAAACAGACTAAAGTAGCAAACACTGAATCAAAACCTCAAGAAACAACCGAAAGTAATAAGGGCACAAGAGATCCCACCCAATGGATCTCGGGTCTCACACAGTGGGGCTCGGGGATAAATTTCAATTTAATGTCTCAAGTAATATAGCTCCCACTATCCCAAGTCGTCTTTTCACACGTGGTATGAAACACGTGCCACAGTGTTATTCCCCCATCTCTCAAAAAGGGCATATGTCAGATTTCTCTAACACTGTGCAGGTATAGGGACTCAGTCTACACATAAGACTTTACCCAGAGATCTCAGAGAGAGTACCTCAGAGACAATATCACAAAACACAGGTGATATCTGATATCTCTAACCTGGCTACTCACAGGCTACATGGATGTGGGTACGTCCATGTCGGTCATATCGCATATGACCTCATCCTGAACACGTATCAGGGCGACTTATGTTCTAGCAGGGCCACTCTCAAAGCCTCTTACAGCTAGAAGCCGTCTCATCCCCGCTCACTCAGAGCTGGAGGTGGTCACTCGTGTGAGAGAGTCGACCTTGCCTGCCTGACATATCTATTATCACATCACAAAATATATATATGACAATGAAAGCAAGTGCATTATATGAAAATATAACACAAAAGTGACTGAAAAATGCACTATAATCATATATATAGAAAATCAATAAGCATCAATGTCATCAATAAGTACAAACTGAGAAATGTCAGAAAATACTCAAACCCAATGACTCTCTATGCCCTAGAAAGGAGTCTCTAGTAATGGGTTTGGTGAAGGGGTCAGCCACCATGCTGTGTGTCGAAATGTACTTGACGGTCACTTCACCCTTCTCGATGATGTCTCTAACATAATGGTATCTGGTGTCAATGTGTTTGGTCCTACTATGAAACTTAGGGTCTCGTGTGTAAGCGATAGCGGCCTGATTATCACAGTAAATCATGACTGGCCTCCCACTATCCGCTACAATCCCTAAGTCATCAAGTAGTCTACGGAGCCAAACACTCTCCTGAACTGCAACTGAGCATGCCACGAACTCAGCCTCCATCGTAGATAGAGCAACACAGGTTTGCTTCTTACTACTCCAAGAGATGGCCCCGCCATTGAGTAAGAAAGCAAAACCTGATTTCGATTTGCGCTTGTCCAAATCGCCTCCCCAGTCGGCGTCTGAATAGCCCACAAGGCGCAAATCACCTCCCCCGTAACTCAAGGAGAAGTTTGCAGTTCCCTTTAGATATCGGAAAATCCTTTTCACTACTCTCCAGTGACCCCTTCCAGGATTTGCCTGATATCTACTCACCAGACCAACTGCATAACAAATGTCCGGTCTAGTACACAACATTGCGTACATTAAACTTCCCACTGCACTGGAGTAAGGTACTTTACGCATTTCCCTTACTTCTTCCTGAGTTTTCGGACACATTTCTAGGCTCAGGCCTTCACCTTTGGCGATCGGAGTATCTATGGGATTACAATCACTCATCCCAAAACGCTCAAGAATTTTCTTAATGTAGGTCTCTTGTGAAAGAGCTAACATTTTTCTCGAGCGATCCCTCTGGATCTGAACTCCAAGGATGAACTCAGCTTCACCCATGTCTTTCATGTCGAAGCTGGATGACAACCACGCTTTGATGGTCATTAAATACTGAATGTTGTTCCCAGCCAACATTATGTCATCCACATACAACGACAGGATCACAAAAGAGTTATCGGACCGAATGAGATAGACACAATGATCCTCTTCGACCATCGTAAAACCGTAAGATATCACCTCCTCGTGAAATCTTAGGTACCACCGCCTGGATGATTGCTTAAGGCCGTATATCGACTTCCGAAGTCGACAGACCTTGTTCTCCTGACCTACTAGAACGAACCCTGGGGGCTGTTCCATGTAGATCTCCTCATCCAGGCTCCCGTTAAGGAAGGCAGTCTTTACGTCCATCTGGTGTAACTCTAGATCCAGACTAGCAACAATCGCCAAAAGTAGACGGATCGAAGTAAACTTGACTACTGGGGAGAAAGTCTCCTCGTAGTCAATGCCCTTAGTCTGCGTGTAACCCTTGGCTACCAGACGGGCTTTGTACCTCTCAATCGATCCGTCGGTCTTTCTTTTAATTTTGAGAACCCACTTGTTCCCAATTGCCTTTCTATCCTCAGGTAAGTCAACTAGTTCCCAGACTTCGTTGACTCTCATTGATTCCATTTCCTCATGCAAGGCCTGTAACCAATGGTCCTTTGCCGAACCCTCGAGAGCCTCCTGTATAGTTCTCGGCTCTTCGTCATCCTCGGGAGTCACGATGAGGATCTCATCCTCAATCGGGAAACGACGTCGAGGCATATGTCCTCGAGTACTCCTACGAGGAGAGAGAGCCTCCACACCTTCAGATAGACCGCTCCCACTAGGACCAAGATCCGTAATCGGCTCTTGAGTCCCGCCACTGGGATCGACTGAGCCGCTAGGCTCATCCATCTCATAGAAGGTGAAATCTCGATCGATTTCTCCTCTCTTAGGGAAATCACTCTCGAGAAAAGTGGCATCACGAGACTCTATCTCAGTGACAGTGCCGTCCGTATGTTCTCCTAGGAACACATGTCCCTTGGACTGTTCAGAGTATCTAATAAAGATACACTTCTTTTCTCGCGGGCCTAACTTGCCGTACTGATGCGAGGACTCATGAACATACGCGGCGCAACCCCATGGTCTCAAGTGGCTAAGGTCAGGCTGTCTCCCTGTTCAAAGCTCATATGGGGTGCTGACTACGGACTTCGTCGGAACACGGTTAAGGACGTAGGTTGCAGTCAACAATGCATCCCCCCAATGGGAGATAGGTAAGTTGGCCTGCGCCATCATCGACCTCACCATCTCCAACAGAGTCCTATTCCTTCTCTCGGCTACTCCGTTCTGCTGAGGAGTAGCAGGAATAGTCAACTGTCTAGTAATGCCTCTATCGAAACAGAGCTCTTTGAACTGCTCAGACAGATACTCGCGCCCCCGATCGGTTCTGAGAGTTTTCACCCTCATGTCTAACTGATTTTCAACCTCGCTGATAAACCTCCTGAAGCACTCTAGTGCCTCAGACTTGTGCGAGATCAGGTAGACGTAACCGAAACGCGTGTAGTCGTCTATGAACGTAATGAAATACGTTGCTCCGTTTCGGGCTCTCACATTCATAGGTCCGCAAATGTCAGAATGGACCAATTGCAATGGAGTCCCAGCTCTCATTGCTTTCCCAAATGGTTTTCTAGTGGCTTTGCCCGCAAGGCAAAACTCACACACGGGCAACTGGACCTTAGTTAGCGGGCCCAACAAGCCACTCGTAGCTAACCGGGTCATCCTCTCTTGCCCTATATGGCCAAGCCTACTATGCCATACATTCACATCATCAACTGCACTATCAGATACAAAAGCAATAGTAGAAGAAGAATAAATTTCATAAAATGAAATCAAATCCAGTACATAAAGTCCCTCATGGACCAAACCGGAACAAATCAAAGAACTGTCATATGAAATGGAAACTCTAGAGTTTTCCAAAAGCACAGAATATCCTAACAAATCCAAACATCGGACAGATACAAGATTCCACCTAATCTCAGGAGCATACAACACATCATGAAGATACAAGACTTGGTCACTTCGCAGCAATAGCTTGCAAGTGTCAATCCCTTTCACTTCAATAAATGCTCCATTCCCCACGTACAGCCTCCTCGCCTGGGGACTCAATGGGCGGAACTCCACGTATGCGCTCCTGTCCCGAGCTACATGGTCCGTGGCTCCTGAGTCTACAATCCACAAAGGAGAAGAGTTAGCGAGCATCACACTAGATGACACGTAACTCAAACCATGTAAAGAAGAAGGACTTACCTTTCGCTCGCCACACTCGCGTGCGAAATGCCCAGTCTTGCCACACACGTAGCATTGGAGCTTGCTCTTATCGAGCTCCTTCTTCTTGCGTTTCTGTCCTCTGTCATCGGTCTTGGCAGATTGCTTCTTCTTGCCTTGGCCCTTGGCCTTCTTCTCATGCTTGCGCCACTTGCGCTTTACTCCTCGGGAGCCCTTACTCGACTCCGCAATGTTAGCATGAGCATAAGAAGACCTAGCCACCTCCTGTCGCTCCTCCTCGAGCTCACAATGCCTACTCACGTCCATGAAAGTACGAATACTCTCAGTGTGCGTGAGATAGGTCTTAACCACATCCCAGGAGTCAGGCAAAGACTGGATCACACCCAGTACTTGAAGCTCATCAGACATCGGCTCCCCCATACTCTTCAGAGAGGCGATCATACTCGACATATGTATTAAATGCTGCTTCATAGTATGATCGTGCCTCTTCTTGTAAGTGATGAATTTATAAGTCAACATCCTCAACTTAGGAGCTGACGGGGCGCCATAGTGCTCTCTCAGAGCATGCCAGATCGACTGTGCAGTAGGATACTGCTCATAGATGGGAATCAACTCATCGTGCATGCTGCTAAGAAGGATCACCCTCGCTTGGTCATCCTTCTTTTTCCAAGCACGATACACCTCCTGATCCCGTCGTGCTTGTGCCGTGGTACCCTCCCCGGGGTCCACCATCTCGTTCTTAAGAACTTCCCCGAGCTCTTGTTCCTCGAAGACAAACTGAACCTTCCGGTGCCAAATGTCATAGTTGTCACCGTTCAGCTTGTCTCCCTTTACGAGATCTAGTACGATAGTCTTCGTTGCAGCCATGTCTCTGTCACACAGAAAAAAGAGACATTAGTGACATATTGATGCTTATTTAACAATTTTATGTACTCTACGAATCACCAAAACCAAAATGACTCGAATACAGATCCCAAGACGAGCGTATGAGTCAACGGACACCATACACCACAATCCGTGATTGCATCTCACCATTCGGAATAGGATTCAGTACATAAAAACCCACAATTAGTCACTTTTTATCACAAAACCCTCAAAAAATCAGAAAATTCCAATTTTAGGACGACCTACGCGCCGCCGGGAGGGTTCACGCGCCGCCAGGCTCACGGCGGCGCGTCTCACGCGCCCCACGCGCCGGGAAGGCCGCCTGGGCGCGTGTAAGATGCGCTGCGCGTCAGGCACGCGCCTGCACGCGCTCGGTGCGCGTCCGCAGACGCGCCTGACGCGTGGGCGCGCGGGCGACGCGCCTGCACGCGCGCGCCCGCGTCCCCTGGGCCGGATCCGGACGCAGGTCCGGGTCGGGACCCGGAACCCGGTCCGGATCCCCGGTTCGGGTCGGGGTATGATCGGGTCGGGTCTGACCCACTGTCAGACCCGACATTTCACGCGCCTACTCGTGCGTGATTCTCACGCGCTGGGGAAGCTGTGCTCAGACGCGCCTTCGCGCGCGTGTAAAGCACTCTCCCCGCCTGCTGGCCAACACGCGCCTACTCGCGCGTGTCAGGCACGCTCCTTCGTCTTCCTCGCGCGGTTTCTGCAACTCATTTATTTTCCGACCCCATATCCGAAAATCTCAATTTCCGGTATCAAACACATGCAATATATATACCAAAATGTAGATCTAACAACAACAAACACAGATCTACCATTTTTATGCATCAATTTGACCTAAATCTCGTCAAATTTGGGGTTGAAGTGTTCGGTCACTATTCACGGCCGAATACTTCAACCGGAATTTTTATGGCCTAAACGTGCCCAAAAAATTACGAAAAAATTATTTTCGTGTTCTACGTGAGTTGGGTAACACAGTGGTATAATTGGATTCACGAAACTCATCCGTGATTCGAACCCCAAATTTTATACCCTATATTTTTATACCCAAATTTTTATTCCGAAAAATTATTTAAAAATTCTAACAGGCTCTGATACCAATGTTAGAAGTATATTCGTGACTCAACACGCAGCGGAAGCAATAAATTAATTTTCGGAATCGTAAAAGTTTAGGGTTCGCGATATACCTCAACCGATGATGCAAAAATCGTCGGAACCGCGAACTCCCGATATGAATATCTCGTAGTCGGGATGATAGTCACGTAAATCGAACTATCACCGCAATGCCACAACGATCCAACCCTTTAACCCGGTGATTTTACGTTGATCGGAAATCCCTTTGAATAATTGTTCTACTCAACAATTATTCTCACCCTCAAAAATGGTACAAGTCTCACTTTCTCTCAAACTCTACGTTGGTTCTCAATTGAAAAAAAAATTCAACACATCTCCCACACAACCCAATAACCAAAAAGTTTAACTCCCATAGGAGTCATGTAGAGAGAAAATAGGGGAGAGTGGGTAATGGGTAACTACCCATTACCCCATTAGCATTTCAAATTATTTACTATGGTAAATCAATATTAAATGGCCCCACGTGGGCACATCTAATGGAACTGAATTTACTTCAGATAGGAAGGGAATGCACTGTGATTTGGTTTAAAATGTTTGGAATAGTTTGACCTTCAATTGTGACACTAAAATAATTTGTGGTGCTATTTTAAAAACAATTCATTATGTTTTTTCTTTCTTAGTTGTTGAATTTGTATGATGAGTTTATTTTTTTCTCTAATTACGATAGACATTTCTACCATAATCCTTTTTTTCCTTTTTAGTACACTTATATTTTTAGTATAATTATGAAGATATTTTAAGAAGATTAATAATATTTGATATTATAAACTATGCCTTTTTTGTGCGTTTTATTCTTTTCGCATCATGAAAAGGATAAAGGAATAAAAAGAGAAAAATAGCTATCATTACTTTCACAATATATATATATATATATATAATTTTTCTTAAGGCAAAGAGCCAATCACAATTCAAGAAAACCCATATATAAGAAGACATTATTTTTGAGTAAATGTTTCAAACATATTCTGCCGATCATCCATTTTGTATTAACCTTTTGAAAGCTAGATATGAGTCCATGCTTTGTCTATACTAAAATGAAAAATAAAAAGAGAGTAATTGTGCAATATCCTTCTAGAAACTGTGAACCCAAATCCAAATGTTCCAATTTTAGCAAAAGCGAAGCCCTAGTAAATTTTGGGGTTGTCTTCTATTCTGTTCTGACATCAATCATTGGTGGACCTACCAACTAAGGGACATTTTTGCAACATAATGGAGTAGGTGAATGGGGTCTTCTCCCTACTCTCCTTCATGATTTATTTATTTTTTTAACTAGATTTATTGATATCTAAAATTATTTTTTTATTAATATGATTTAAATATTATCAATCTCATTTAAAATTCATCTCCCACCACAAAAACCCAGCTAGAATTAAGATTGAATAATATAATCATTTTTAAATTTATGAAATTTCACTCATTTTGTCCAAAAAAACAATTTATTAATAAAAAATCACAAATTTATTCTTTCACTTAAAAGAATATAAAATTATTTTAATTTTCTCTATATAAAAGAATCAATTTTGTGAGTATTAAATTTTCTTTTTTTACTTTATATTTACCCCATTTGAGGGTAAATATTATGCCGATAAAAATCTGAATAAAAAAAAGGAGTTAGTTTATGATCCATTTTTAAAGGAGAGAAAAATTTCAAAGAGTAATTATTATCTTTTCTCTGGTATCATACATATCCTAAGTGAGATTAAATACCTATGAAATGCCCAAATTGATCTATATTTCAAAATCGTCGATTTTATTGTGGAGTTTCAATGTCGAGTTGTCTTGAATTTTCTCTCTCTCTCTCTATGTATGTATTTTATCAAAAAGTGAGTTTATAAATTTATAAATAAAAATTAATTTATTAAAATGGAGTTATTCGTACAATAATATATCGGGGAATGTATTTCTCTTTTCTTTTTCTCTTGGCATTCTGGGGCTCTCACCCTATGATTTATTTCAACATCGAATAATTAATATTTGAAGATTGGATTAATCCGTACAAAATAAAAATAAAAAAAAATACCACCTTTCAGCTTATGTGTACGTACTACCAATCAATTCAAAAATGCCGTACATCAAGAATATTACCGGTGTGAAATTATATGAATAAAGTTTACACATATAATTATTAAATAAATTAAAATTATTAAAATCAAAAAACTTACTCCACAACAACAACTTACATCTCTTATCTCAAAAATTTATGATCGACCATTTAAGAGTTAAATATTAAAAAGATAAAATAATAACAATAATAAAACAAGAGTGCTGTGTGAATTCTTTTACCTCATTCATTTCTATTAAAAATCATATTTTCAACTCAATATATAATTATCATGTTTTTACGAATAAGTTGTATTCAAGTTTTTAATGATTTATTTCTACGTTTTATTAAATTTTTTATATTTAAATTTTCAATTCTCTTAACAAGTATATTTTTAGATTTTTGTTACACCAAACCATCTTAGACGATACTTTCATATTTTATCTGTAACTGAACTAACTTTCTGTTTCCAGTTGTATAATTTTATGATGCTTTGCATAATGCATACAATTCCAATCAAGTGAATATAACCTTAATGATAATAATAATAATTTTTTACATTGGAATCTTACCTAGGCATCTCATTTTTCTTGAAATGGGCATATAAAAGAGTTCATTTTTTGATATAGAAGAAATTTAGAAGACCAAACTTGGAAAACATGGGAACCCATGATAGGCATACTTTCTTGAAATGGAACGGAGGAAGGTTAGGTTACCTACGTAAAAACAAAAATATAACCTTAATAATAAAAAAACATAGGGCGCATTGACCAATACCATTTCAACATCCTTAAAAAAAAAAAAAAAAAAAAAAAAAAACACATTCTCGGTGGTCTGAACAACTCTCTCTCTCTCTAGTTTTTATCCCAATTTTTAGTGCGAAACATTCGCGCTCTGTCTCTCTCTCTCTCTCTCTCAGTTGAAATTGTTTGAAGCTGAAGCTGAGTTAAAAGAGTTATGCTTTGCAACTCGCAGCTTTTTCTGACGAGTAGGTGAGAGAAAAAAGAGTAGAGAGAGAGAGGGGGGGGGGAACGTTTTGACTAGAGAGAGAAAAATAAAAGTGGAGAAGGGAAGAGAAGATGGAGAAGAGTAAGAAAAATATCAGAAATTGAGTAGATCCTTTTTTTTTAGATAAAGAAGAAAACGATTCAAGAGAGATTATGGCGTCTGCTTTTCGTTCTATGTGCTGTTTCGGATATTGTAATCGGTATGTGATTTCTTTACCTAATTTCAGCTCCTCATATTGATCAAATGTTAGGTGTTTGAACTTTGAATTGATCGGGTTTTGGCTTTTTTGTTGTGCTTTATTGTTTTTTATTTTTTTCTTACAAATTTAGGGTTTTGGGTTTCAATTAAATTTATTTATCTTCAATTTAACAGGGAAGAGAGGGGGAAGAAACAGGCGAGTTGGAGAATATTTTCGTTGAAGGAATTGCATTCAGCTACAAATAATTTCAATTATGATAACAAGCTTGGGGAAGGAGGTTTTGGCAGTGTTTATTGGGGTCAGCTTTCTGATGGCTCCCAGGTGAGTTTCAAAGTTTCCCCTTTTCCTTTCAGTTTTTGGATTTTCTATGAATTTAGGTTTAATTGGTTATTTTGGGGACAAACTGGATTATTACTTAAGGAAAATACTTCTGGGTGTCAATCAAAATCAATCATTAATGATGGGTGGAAATTTGTTGTGGTTTTGTGTTTTTATCTGTAAATTTACTCGAGGAAAATACTTTTGCTTGTTAATTCATGAAGGTTTAACAATGAGATAATAAATGTCTGTTGAAGTAAATGCGTGCATGTGACTAAGGGTAGGGCACGTGAGTGACGGCCTGTGAATGGTCCATTTTGTAATGGGTTTCTTTATAAAGGGATTTTATGGCCTCTGCCACATTATTGGTGTTCAGTCGACCATAGTAAAACCTATGACTTATTGCAATTTGGAAAGAAAACTTGGATAGGTATTTTTAGGGTATATATTTGTAGAAATGTGATGGCCTTCGTGTTCTGGTACATATAGATCCTGTGAAGCCAAAGTTGAGGAGACTGAAGAAGACAGTGGTTTATTACTCGGAACAAATATGTTCTTTGAAATTGAGACTAACTAGTAGAATTTAAGCTAATATAGTCAAGGCATGTAATTCTCTGTGTCATATTGCATAGTTATGGAGGTCTTGCAGGAGCATCTTAAGTTTATAACCACTCTCTCCATAAAAAGGTTTTGAACGATGTAAAACTTTTATCTTCCATTGAGGATGGGCTTGGCAAAATGGTAAGTTTGCTCCGTTATGAGCTATAAGTAATGTATGTAAACCATGGAGACAACCTCTCTCCTTATGGGGCCAAGGTTATGAAAATATAACCATCCTACATTACACTTACCATTTTATAATCGTTACCTTTGTGAAAGGGAAAAGTTGTTCAGTGATTAGATCAGCAGCCATTAAAACTGAAAAGTTGTTCGGTGAATGATACATAAATGGCCTCATCTGGACATCCGTTCCAAAGATTGAACAATACAGTGACCGGGAAGGAAGTTTTGTTGTGTCTGTATATTTTCTTGGGATTAAAGTGGAGATTATTTATTTTATTTTGATATGTGAGATTGGTGTTTGTTTTTCTACCTTAAAACATATTGTACTACAAACTTCAAAATCAAAAATATACATACGATAGAAAGTAATTTTTGAAAGTAATTTTTGGCATTGAAAGTAATTTTTGGACTAATGTATGATAGAAACTTGACATTGTGATGGTCTTGTTTCCTGTACTCCAGAGTAGCTCCATGATACACAAAAGCCTTCCAATGACTAGAATGATGAACTCTGTGGAACAATTACAAGCCCAAAAATGGCCTTGCCACCTTTTTAGGACATCATCCTAGTCGCTCACCAAGAGCAGTTTAACTGGAAAAAGCCACAAACATTTAATCAATGTTAGAGAAAACACAAGATTTACAACTTTCAGTGCAATTGTGTTGGCATTGCTCAAGAAAGCAGTGATTTTCTCAAAGCAAGCGCAACACTTCAGTCTTCCTGCCTCATAAGCCCATATAAGTTTTTCTTAATTGGTCTTGGGGCTGTTTAATATATTGTTCCACTGAGAGTATGAATAAGGAAGAAGATATGGAGCCACATTGTTTTACTTTCCTAGACTATAAAATAAATTAGGATACCCAGTTTGCTAAATTTGGGTTCTTAGTACAGAGAGACTATTAAATGTCCTCATCAATTGGAATCGAAAGGGAATACCAGTTGATGCAAGAACATTTAAATTCAAAGGAAATACTAAATCAACAGATGAGGACTTCAAGTTGCTATCAAGCTTTGACAATGCTGCATTCTTTGTGGGACCATTGTTTTGTGAGCATGATAAACTATGCTAGGACTAGCTACACATTCATATTTAAAGCTCCAGATCAATGTTCACAGTCCCACAGGGGGATTCCAGTTGATGATGGTCCAAAGTATGCCGCTTCTACTTATTCTTTTGTAATCTACTGCAACATCCATTCTAGCTTGACACAACTTTTTATGATTTTAAACCCCTGATAACTTTGGTGGCAACTAGATGTTTTATAATGTACCTTTTGTTTGTCAACAACTCCAGCTTCCCTGTCATTGTACCCCTACTTTTTTATCACATATCATGGCTTTTGGTGTAAATGATATCTTTGTACTGCTGTGAGGGGTTTCCTCTCCCCAAAGATCTGCACCATCAACCAGATTGAACTGCAATAAGCTGAGGATTCATCGTGGAATTAACATTTTTTCAAAACTTTGGCAATCTGGGATTGTCTGTAAAGTGCTTGCGGATGGTCAAGATTGTCCCAGGTACTGCCTAACAGTTTGCTGGAGTTTCCTCCCATTTCAAAAGAAAGATTTTTCTTTATCTAAAAGACACGTTTTATGTTCCTTATGTTAATATACAAAGCAATTAATAATGCCTCTCCCCCCCCCACCAGCTTAAGCTTTTGGAGTGGATGGTATTTACACAAAATATAAGACCCTATGAATTCACTATTGCTAATTCATAGCTTCCTTTCTCTGTTTAGCGATCCTTTGAGCTTCAATATATGCATCAACAACTGGCTGTTGAATTTTTGCTTGTTATATGTGTTGGATTTTCTTAGCTTCTTCATTCATCTTTTGGTGGTAATCAGCCATAAGCTTCCCTCACTAGTCCATCCCAAATAATTTTAACTTTTCACATTCATATATGTACATTATTTGCAAGCAGGGTCTCTCTCTTTTTGTCCAATGAACAGGATGGTTGCCTCTTTCCTAAGCAATTCTGAATTCTCTTCCTGATAGCTAATAATTGGCATTCTTGCTCCTAGGGACAACATTATTGTAGTAATTTAAGAATACTGATCAGATTTAAACTAGTGTATTAGAAAATGAAAGCATGAAATAGGTGCTTTGAGTTATTTCTTCAAGGACCATTTGATGTTGTCATCTTTTGAGGATATTCAACTTGGCATAGTACGCTCAGTAAGCAAAGGTACGATTTCCTTTTACACTTTTGTCTGTTTTAACACTTGGAGGAGGAAGATTGTAAAGGAGACTGGCCAAGATGGAAAAGGCTCTTCTATAGGTATAATTATGTTTTGTAAGGAGAAGGAAAAGAAGGTTAGATGTACTTCTCATTGTAACCTGATGGAAAAAGTGGGTATTGTGAATAAGGAAGCTTCTCAAATTGAGAAGGCTTTACTGGAGGATCGGTACCATGGGGAAAATCAGAGGAAGGGATAATCTGGGAAAAAACTTGTCTCCCTGTCTGGGACAAAATTGTAGATTGATGCTTGCAACAGATCGTATGTTGTGTTGAGAGAGCAAATAAAGAAACTTTTGAGGTAGTTGAAAGATCATTCTCTTTGTTGTCAGTTGTATATTTTTTGCCTAGGGACATGGGATGCTGTGATGCATTTTCAATGCGCTTATGATGACTGATTATTTCGGTGTATTTTGCCCCTTATACTGTTCATCACAAAAGGCAGGGTATTTTTTTTTTGGGGGTATCCGTTACCTTTATCTATGTTCTTAAGAAATTTATGACAGACACCCCTCATAGCCCAAACAAGCTCACAAAAATCTCTAGCACTACACCATTTCAATCACAAATAGTTGATTCTTTCCTTATGTGTCTTATGTGTATCAATTTGAGCCAACTCTTGTGCATCAAGATCCTCTATTGAGCTGTCCCACATACAAAGTGGAGCTTGGGATTTCAAACCATAGGAGCAGCCTTTTCTCCTCTCAATTTCCCCTCTGCCAGAAATAAGTGATTCTTGTGACTATACATCTTTAACTTAGACCAAACCCTTTCTCCTCTATAGATTACCTCATCCATAAACTATTCAGCATCTTATACATGCTTTCAAATATGACTAAAATGTGAAATATTGTGGGGGTGCTGATGTACAGGGTTTATTGCCGGTGAAAATTAGCTAAGGCTATAGTATTTGGTTGATTGGAGTTAGAAGTCAATCAGTGATTAAATGGCATACAAATTGATCCAGAACTTGTTAAATTGCATTACTGGATCATCAAGATATATATGTTTCATTTCTTGGATAAGGGATCTCCAAAGTTTCAGTATTCGAATAAGTTTGTAAGAACAACTTCCTTGGACCCAATATTGAAAGACAAAAAGACTAGGGAAAAGGGAAGAATGTGGTTTATGTCCGTAATGGGTCTTATTGTCTGTGGTTGTAATTGGCTTGGGTAAGTTTAAGGTGATGAACATTTGTCATTCATGGGATTTTGCAGATCATGTCATTGAATTGTATGGTCATCTAACCTACGTAGAATTTGAGATACTTGGTTGACAGATTTAGAGAAGTTGGATGGTGGGAGAGCACAGAGGATGTGGAAACAAACTGGGAAGGGCATGACTTGCTATGACAATTTTATGGAGAGGAAATCAATGGCTTGTTTGGTCACTCAGCTGACTGCCCCGGGCATGAAGCCCAATTAACGAAGAGGAACTGATTGCCCGGAAGGCTGAAAAACCACCACAAGGCCCACACACCGGGAATAAATGCCCCCTCCTCTTCCCCCCGCCAAAAGAAAAAGAAAAAAAAAATCCAAAGAGTTTCGAGGACCTAAGCCTCATGAAATGTTATTACCTATGTAGTAACAATGTTGCAGTAACTTCCAAAAAAACCATGAGTATATCGTGTCCATGTTGGAGATGATTCATTGATGCGGCAGGATACAATTGTTTGTGTCCTGTCGCATCTCATGTGTATGGTGTGTTTCTCCATTCTTCATAAATCTAGTATCTTTAACCATATGAGCCAGCAAAGGTAGGCTTTTGTGAACTTACAAAACTTATGGTTCTTTACATAAACATATTTATTGTTATTTTCAGGGTTGATCTGATTTGTCACATTACTGATTAATCTTTGCAATCTAGTCATTATTGCAAGGTCCCACTTACAGGAAACACATGTATGCAGATTGCTGTTAAAAGATTGAAGGTTTGGAGCAACAAAGCAGAGATGGAATTTGCTGTTGAGGTTGAGATACTGGTTCGAGTGCGGCACAAAAATCTACTTAGTTTACGTGGCTACTGTGCCGAAGGCCAAGAGCGTCTAATTGTGTATGATTACATGCCAAACCTAAGCTTACTTTCCCATCTTCATGGCCAGCACTCGGTAGAAAGCTTTCTAAATTGGGAGCGGCGAATGAATATTGCTATTGGCTCTGCTGAAGGGATTGTGTAAGTATAACATTTAAAATTTCGTAAAATATATCTTCCAGGCTGTCTTTAAACTTTGATTTGTATGATCCAGCTATCTTCACCACCATGCCACACCGCATATTATACACAGAGATATCAAGGCAAGCAATGTGCTGCTAGATTCAGATTTTGAGGCTCAAGTTGCTGATTTTGGTTTTGCAAAGCTGATACCTGATGGTGCAACACATGTAACCACTAGAGTAAAGGGCACCCTTGGCTACCTTGCCCCTGAATATGCAATGCTAGGCAAGGCCTCAGAAAGCTGTGATGTTTATAGCTTTGGCATACTATTGCTAGAGCTGGCTAGTGGCAGGAAACCTATTGAAAAACTTAGCCCTACAATGAAACGCACGATTACAGACTGGGCCCTGCCGTTAGCCTGCCAAAGAAAGTTTTCTGAGCTGGCTGATCCAAAGCTTGATGGTAAATTTGTTGAGGAAGAACTTAAACGGGTCATCTTTGTTGCCCTCATATGTGCTCATGGTGATCCCGAGAAAAGACCAACGATGCTTGAGGTTGTGGAGCTTCTGAAGGGGGAATCAAAAGAAAAGCTTGCAGATCTAGAAAATGATGAATTGTTCAAGGGTTCTCAAACTGCTGATTTTAATTATGGTTCATCTGGTGCAGATGACAGCTCCGAATTCATATCAGTAGAAAAGGATTCAATACAGGAGTTGAAAGAGGTGGAGCCTGGGACTGAAAAAGCGAATTTGAAATGAAGCTCCCATCTTTAAAAACCTTTGTTATGGGAAATGTGATTTTGTTCACATTATAAGTTTAGAGGGGTGGTATTGATCTTATGTACAAACTGTAGCTGGAGAAGGCAGTCATCCGAAACCAATTTAGGAGCCTCCTAAATTTTTCTTAGTGTTGTTTCTTCTGTATCTTCTGCCGTTGGTTTTGCTGGAAAATCGTGCACAAAACCAGCTTCATTTGTTCATGATGCTAGGGTGGTGGTTTTGTTTCTGCATTTTTAAGGATTGTCCTTTTGCGCATTTTATGTGTTTTTCTCTTCTGACACTCTGTGTAACAAAAAATTCAAAATGCGAGGATTTATTTTTTCTCTCTCGTTTTTTTTTTTTGGGGGGGGGGGGGGGGGAAGCAAACCCAGGAGATATCTGCTATAGCAGCACCAAACAAACTGAATGAGAGGGAGAGTTTTTCTTTTTCTTTTTCTTTTTATAGCTCTGAATGAACAATTACCAACAAGCAACACAATACACCCTGAAGTTGAAAAAAATTGTATCCTACGGAAGAAGAAAAATCTTATGCATGTATTGATTTAACAAGAAAAATACAAATTTATAAAGAAACTTTCATCTGTATCAAACCTCAATCAAGGATTTTCTTGCTTTCTCTATTCAACATCAATTTTCTAACTTGACACAAATTCTTCCATTGATTGCATGCAGCACATATGTTTCATAATAATAATAATAATAATAATAAATAGAAAGCCCAATTTTCAGGATCCAACATAAGAAGTTTTTTAGCAGCTATTTCTTCCCATTCTGCTTCTTTGTGAACCATACAAGTACCAAGAAGGGCACCCCAAATAATTGAATTTGATTGATATGAACAGTTAACAATAAGCCACACAAAACACACATACACAAAAGAAAGAAATATGTTGATATTATGGAAAATGAAGAATCTTATGTATGTATACATCTGAGAAGCACAAATGCTTGCTTTTCATATTTACAGTATAAAAAATGAATTAACCTCTATAACCGATAGTTTAATAATCAGATAAATGAAAGTGTGGGGTTTGCGCTGCATACAAAAAACCTACTCCGATCACAATCTAAATCCAAATTATAAAACCCAACATCAGTCTCGCAATCAAAACAATCGGGATTCAGATCAAAACCTAGATCATGATGCTCATCCCTCAGTGCTCAAATCAGACTCCTCATTCTCCCAATCCATCATGTCAATCAAAGTACTCCCACTATCAAATTTACATTCAGATGCATGTCCAACCCCAACGTTGTTTATAATCACAGAAATACTATTACATTCATTAATACAAAATCCCTTGCCAACACCATCATATTCATCATCCATTCCAATGTTATTCTATCCATACCCATCAGATCCAGCCATACCCATATCATGAACAACGCCCATGACAATTTGATCATTCTAAGTCCCACCATTGTCAATCCCCTTCATATAATTTTCTGATTCACAACCCTTTGATGAAAAGTAATCAAAGCCCAAATCTCCATCTTCATGGTTCATAAACTTATTCTGTCTATATTCATTAGATCCAACCATACCCATATCATGAACAATGCCCATCTCCTTGACAATTTGATCATTCTAAATCCCACCATTGTCAATTCCCTTCATGTAATCCTCTGATTCATGGCCGTCTGATAAAAAGTAATCAAAGTCCAAATCTCTTTCTTCATGACTTATAAAGTTATCCAAGAGAGAGGCATCGCTAGAGAAATAGGGTTTTCGAGCCTAAGAGAAGACCAAAATGGCAACTCTGAGACTGAAAAGTTAAGAGAATTCCCGAGCCCTCTTGAACAACCCCTGCTTTCTTTTGGAGAAGGTGACCATTCTTGGATGCAGAGATTTAAGTTTTTTGATTTCAGTCTTTTTGTGCCCCACGGAGATTAATGTTACTGGTGATTTGATTCTGGGAATTAGGAATTAGGATCGAAACAGAAAAGGAGGAGAGAGAGAGAGAGACAGACAGAGATGAGAAGAAAGTGTATTTGATGATCAAAAGTAGCCGTTTATTAATTTTAATAATTTTTATTAAAAATAAGAAGTCTGCTAATATTTAAATAAATGAAATTTTAAAAAATAAAAGAAAGTATTTTTGATGTAATGACCATCTCATAATTAATTTTTTATGAACATAAGTTTCTGCCGAGAATATTTTCATTTTCAATTTCTATTTTAAATTTAATATTAATTTTATTTTATTTATAATTTTATTTTTATTTTAAAATAAAAATAATTTTTTGAAATATAAGATCTCAAACATAAATATAGATAAATTAAAGAAATTTTCTAAAATAAATCAAGAAAATTCCAAAAATTATGAAATAATTTTCTTAAATAACTCATTTGCGTCGAGGATTACAAACACTATTTTAACTCAAAAAGATTTTAATATTACTTGAAAGAAAAAATTTTAAATATACATTCAAACCTACAAGAAAAATTCACGAAATATTACCATAAAAATATTTAGTTGAATAGTTTCTTGCTTTCTCTATTCAACATCAATTTTCCAACTTGGCACAAATTCTTATTCATTGCATGCAGCATATATATTTCATAATAATAATAATAATGAAGAGAAAACCCCATTTTCATGTTCCAACTCAAGAAGCTTCGCAGCAACTATTTGTGCCCTGCTTCTTTGTGAACCGTACAAGCACCAAGAAGTGCATCCCAAACAATTGAATATGATTGATATGAACAGGTAACAAGCCACCCAAAACACATACACAAAAGAGACAAATATGTTAATATTATGGAAAACCATGAATCTTATATATGTATACATCTGAGAAGCACAAATGCTTACTTCCCATATTTACAACATAAAAAATGGTGAACCTCTACGGCCAATGGTTTAACAATCAGAGAAATGAAAGTGTGAGGTTTGCACTGCATACATGAAGCCTACTCCAACCACAATCTAAATTCAAATCATGAAGCCCAACGTCAATCTCACAATCAAAACAATCGGGATTCAGATCAAAACCAAGATCATGATGCTAATCCCCCCAAATGCTCAGATCAAACTCCCCATTCTCCCATTTCACTATGTCAATCAAAGCACACCTACCATCAAATTCATATTCAGATGCACGTCCACCTCTAATGTTGTTTGTAATCACAGAAATACCATTACATTTATCAATACAAAATCTCTCACCAATACCATTATATTCATCATCTATACCTATGTTATTTTGTCCATACCTATCAAATCCAATCATACCCATATCATGAATAATGCCCGTCTCCTTGACAATTTGATCATTCTGAGTCCCACCATTGTCAATCCCCTTCATATAATCCTCTGATTCACAGCCATATGATGAAAAGTAATGAAAGCTCAAATCTCTTTCTTCATGGCTCATAGACTTATTCTGTCAATACCCATCAGATCCAACCATACCCATATCATGAACAACGTCCATGTACTTGACAATTTGATCATTCTAAGTCCCACCATCGTCATTCCCCTTCATATAATCCTCTAATTCACAACCGTTCGATGAAAAGTAATCAACACCCAAATCTCCTTCTTTATGGCTCATAAACTTATCCAAGAGAGAGGTGTCGCCGGAGAAATAGGGCTTTCCGGCCTAAGAGAAGACCAAAATGGCAACTCTAAGACTGGAAAGTTGGGAGAATTCCAAGCCTTCTTGAACACCCTTTGCCTTCTTTTGGAGAAAGTAACCATTTTTGGACACGGAGATTCAATTTATTTTAAATTATTATTTCAATCTTTCTGCGCCCCATTGGGATTACTGTTTCCGGTGATTTGATTCTGAGAATGAGGACTTAGGATTGAGACAGAAAAGGAGGGAGGGCAGGAGAGAGAGAGAGAGAGATAGAGGAAGCAAAGAAAATAAGAGGAGATTAAGAGAGAAGGTAGAAAGAGCAATGCGATTAAAATGAGATGAAAAGAGAGGTTATTTGATGATCAAAAGTAGCCGTTGGGTTTCTGGGTGTTCAAGGTTTGATTAGATTTAGTAAATCTGAAATTTGAAATTGTCCTTCCTTCTTCCGTTCTGTCCAGTTATTTTCCGTCAAGTTACAACTAGAGCTAGCTGTTTTACTAATGTTAACAATTTTTATTAAAAATAAGAAGACTACTAATATTTAAATAAATGAAATTAAAAAAAAAAAAAAGTATTTTGATGCAATGACCATCTCATCATTAATTTTTTATGAACATAAATTTCTGTTGAGAATATTTTCATTTTCAATTTCTATTTAAAATTTAATTCTAATTCTATTTTTATTTTAAAATAAAAAAAAAATTTGAAATAACCTATAAGATCTCAAAAATTTTACCATAATAATATTAAGTAGATTGGATGCACTCTCTCTCTTTCTGTATATCTCGCCACTATTGAAGAAGATGAAAGAGGGAATCGGTCGACAAACATTACACATTACAGAAACATGTATTTGCAACTATCAGGTTCCAGAATTGGACTTTTCTTTATGCAACCTTAGCCTCTATTTTTGAATCAGCAACAATACAACCAGGTTCTTCTTCTTGTTTTGTTTTCTTTCTGCATCCTTATCCTCTATCAATACAACCAGGTTCTTGTTCTGTCCTTCAACTTTGTCTCAAGAATTGGAATTTTCTTTCTGCATTCTAATCCCCTGTTTCTGATTCTGCAACACTACTGTTCTTGTTCTTGTTCTGCAACAGGTTATATTATTCATTTTTGTCGTCTGTATTCTTGCTGTTCTTCTTGTCTGTTCCTTGAGTTTGGTTATATTCATTTTTGCTATATATATTTGTTCTTGTCGTTTGATCTGCTATTCCCCAATTGCTGATATATTTGCCAAATTTTGCTCATTCATTTGTTCTGCCATACTTGAATTTTTGCTGTTTCTTGAGTTTATTTTTGCTCGTTCATTTGTTGTTATATTTGTTCTTGTTGTGAGTTTGTTCTTATTTGCCATTAATCTTATTCCGTTGTCTTATTCTGGAATTAATGAAATTTGTTTAGCTCTTGAAATCTGAGTTCTGAAATTGTGAGTTCTACAATCATTTTTAGGCTGTTTGTTGATTTCAAGATTGGGATCAATGTTGAAATCAATGTGCTAATTCATTGTTGAAGTCTCTTGAGTTCTTATTCATGTACTTATGTCTCTTGTATTCTTTAAATGTATGTTTATTTTGCATGTTGCTTTTTAATGATTCTTGAGTTTAGGTTTTTGATTGTACTTTGGACATTTTGATTTTTTTTTTCAATAACTCCGTCACGGCCGGTCTCAATCCCGGATAAAGGAGTTGGATTACGGTAGGCTGACAGCCAGCGTAAAAAATTTTATCAAAATAAAATAGAGACAAATAAGAATTATTTTATTTTTAAAATTAATTTTGGTATTAGTATTTTCAACATTATTATCTTTTATATTCTTTATTTTTCTTTAGTAAAAATCTTTGGTATTATTGTTTTCGACATTGTTATCTTTTAACATTCTTTATTTTTCTTTAATTAAAATTTTTCGTGGAATTTAGTTTATCATTAATTTTGTTTGTTTTATTGCTCTTGTCGGTCAACGTAAAAATTTCTTGTGTGAATACAAAAACGAGAGAAAATGAAAATAGAATTCATCCAGGTACTTGGAATATAGCATCCTTAATTAGCAAGTTAGGGGAGATGGGGGAAATAATAAATAGAAAAAAGATTAAAGTTATGTGTCTACAAGAAACTAAGTGAGTAGGGGAGAAGGCTAGAATAATTGAACCGTATGAATATAAACTTTGGTACACAAATAGGAATAGAATTAGAAATGGTGTAGGAATAATTGTTCATAAATATTTACATGAGAATATAGTAGAGATTAAAAGAAAAGAAGATAGAATTTTACTTATCAAAATGGTTAATGGAAAAGATATAATTAACATTGTCAGCTTATATGCACTCTAAATAGGTATAAATGCAATTAGTAAAAAATAATTTTAGGAATATTTGGATGAATTTATATAGACTATACCTAGTATAGAGAAATTATTTATTGGAAGAAATCTTAATGGACATGTAGGGAAGAATAACGATGGATTTGAAACTGTAGCTGGAAACTTTGATTTTGGTAATAGAAATGAGACGGGAGAAACCATTCTAGTATTTGTAATAACATTTGATTTGATACTCATAAATACTTTTTTCAAAAAAAGAGAAGCTCACGTAGTTACATATAGGAGTCGGTTAAATGCTAGCTAAATAGATTTCTTTCTGACTAGGAGGAGCGACAAAATGATTTGTAAAGATTGTAAGGTTATATCGGGGAAAAGTGTAACAACTCAGTATAGACTTTTAGTTATAGATGTGCGGGTGCCTAAAAGGCAAAAAGAATATCGTCCATTGGTAGAGCCAAGAATTAAGTTGTGGAAATTGAAAGAATAAAAAATAACAATTTTTAAAGAAAAATTAATATAAAAATCAATTTGGTCGGCTAATGATAATTCAGAAACTATATAGGTAAAAATATCTAATAACATTAAAAATGTAGGTAGAGAGATTCTTGATATATCTAGAGGGCGAGCTCCAATAGGTAAGGAGTCATGGTGGTGGAGTGAGAAAGTCCAAACTACTATACGAACAAAACTTGAATGTTATAGAAATTTTAAAAATATGAGAAATAATAAGACATTTGAATTATACAAAAATGCGAAGAAAAAAGTGAAAAAGATTATCCAAAAATCAAAAAATAAGGTATATAATGAATTATATAAGAAATTAGAAACCAAGGATTGTGAGAAAAAAATTTACAGAATTGCCAAATTAATGGAGAAAAAGGGAAAAGATTTAAATAGTATTAGGTATATCAAGAGTGAGACTAATAGTATACTTGTGAGGGATGAGGATATAAGAAAACGTTAGAGAGATTATTTTGATAACCTGTTCAATGCGGAGGGTACAAAAGACATTGGCAATATTACCATACCTGTGGAAGATATCAATAGGGATTTCAAATATAAAATTTATTCTCATGAAATAGATGAAGGTTTAAAGAAAATGAAGAATAATAAAACCTTAGGATCTGATGACATCCCTATTGAGGTATAAAAATGTTTGGGGGAGGTCGGGATAGCAATATTAATAGATTTTTTTAATAAAATTTGACAAACCAAGAAGATTGCCAAAGCATGGAGAGAGAGTACACTTATAGCATTATATAAGAATAAATGGGATATACAAGACTGCTCTAAGTATATGAGAATTAAACTTATGAATCATACTATGAAGTTGTGGGAAAGAGTAATTGAGTATAGATTGAGATTAGAAATAAGTGTGACTCAGAATCAATTTGGATTTTTACCAAAAATATCCTCTACCGAAATAATCCACTAATAAGAAATCTAATAGAGACATTTAGGTCACAAAAGAGAAATTTACATATGGTGTTCATTGATCTAGAAAAAGCGTATAATAAGGTGCCAAGAGATATATTATGGTAGGCATTGATGAAAAAAGAGATTTCCATTGGATATATCAATTTTATTAAAATTATGTATGATGAAATATAAGAACTTACGGGGAAATAAATGATAACTTACCAATAAATATTAAACTCCAAGATGAAATACCATGGTGTATGCTCTTTGCAGATGATATAATGTTGGTAAATGAGACTAAATAGGATATTAGTACTAAATTGGAGTTATGGAGGGACACACTAGAGTATAGAGGATTTAAATTGAGCAGATCTAAACGAAATACATGAAATGCACATTCTATGATAGTCATCAGAATGATGAAAAAACAATTAGGTTAGAAGACAGGATATACCAAAAAGCGAACGCTTTAGATATTTTGGGTCCATTATCTAAAATGATGGCAATATAGATGGGAATATAAATCATAGGATTCAAACGGATTGGATGAGATAGAGAAGAGTATCTGGAGTTCTTTACGATCGCATGATACCACTCTATCTGAAAGGAAAGTTTTATAGAATGACAGTAAGATCTGTATTACTATATGACACCGAATATTGGGCCATTAAATAAAAACAAAAGTAGAAAATGACAGTAACTGAGATGAGAATGCGAAGGTGGATGTGTGGTAAAACTAAAAAAGATAGAATTAGAAATGAAGAGATACGCAGTAAATTAGGAGTGAACTTAATTGTGGATAAAATACAAAATTATCATTTGAGGTGGTTTGGTCATATGCAACGAAAACCCAAAAATGTACCAGTTAGGAGAATCGAGAGTTTAAATATATGAGATTTAATAAAACAACGAGATAGACCATTAAAAACATGCAATGTATTCGTAAGGATATGACAGTTAAAGGGTTAACTGAAAAAATGATTTCGGATAGAATTAAATAACGTAAAAGAATTAAAATAACTTAAATCATCACTTTTCGTATTGTAAAATGATATTTTTTTTTATCATTTTATATTTGTCTCTTAAATGGTCGATCCTAAATTTTGAGATTAAGGTACATGTTGTTGTTGTTGTATAAGATATCAAAAATAAATATAGATAAATTAAAGAGAATTTCAAAAATAAGTCAAGAAAATTCAAAAAGTTATGAAATAATTTTCTTAAATAACTCGTTTGAGTCTAGGATTACAAACACTATATTTTAACTTTAAAAAAATTTTAATATTACTTAAAGAAAAATTTTAAATATACATTCAAACCTAAAAGAAAAATTCACAAAATATTACCATAAAAATATTTGGATGAATAGTTTCTAAGAGGGTTGCAGGGCAGAGAACATGCCAAGTGATAAGGAATTAATTTCTCAGTTCTCAGCTGGCTAAGTGCTGCAAATTGAGCAAGACCCAAATAGAAGGGAGTACATGTACAAAGATATTTTCAAGCATATTTTACAACTTACCGCAGCTCTTGCAAAAGATATTCCACCAATTACTCTTATTTCTTCTGTGCATGTCTCACGCACTCGTATATATCTACATGAACCCCAACAATTATACAAACAACAGCCATTTTCGTTTGCTGCATTATGCTTCATTTCTCATATGATTTAGCAAATATACACAATATTTACATCTCATCTTTCTAGGAACTTGCTCAAGACTGTTTTCCTTATAGGCACTTCCTCTTCCCCTTCCTCATCTTTCTCAGACTTGGCTGCTGTACTAAGGGCACTGTATTCACCTGTTTCCTCAATATCGCATTGTCGGTAAATACATCGGTTACAATCTTACGAACATTATCATCTGTTCTTCTTTTACCACCTTGAAATTGCCACCGTACCGGTAGTGGTGGTGATCATGGATGAAATTGCCAATAATGAGATGGTCATTACAAGAACCACAAGAAGGCTCACCTGGGGTAGAAGGGCGTCTTTAATACTAATTGCCAGAACCACAGGAAGGCTCTACTAATTTTTTTTTTTTCAACCTCAAGGAATTACATGCCAATCATGAAAGCAACAAGGTTTTGAAAGCAAAATAAAATAAAATAAAATAACCTCAAGGGATTATGTCAAACTCAAATCATATAAATGTCTCCCGACCTTTCAGTCTATATGCAATCACAAGCCATAATATAAACGAGGGGAAGAGAAAAAGGTTGTGGACTATCATATGGAATGGAACAGAAGACCAGGATAATGGAGAGAAAGACTTAATATTATTTCTAACCTTCTTGTATAATTTCTAACCTTAATATTATTTACTCAAGTAATCATATACCATGGAGAGAAAAAAAAAATTAAAAATTTTATTATTTAAAAAAAAAAACCAGGATAATGGATGTAATCCAACTGTCCAAGGCAAAGACCTTGCTCTGAAAGTTAGTTTCTAAGATCCGCAAAGCGAACAAAAAGGAGGCTTAACCAAAAATGTCGCAGAAGATCGCAACAAACCTTCATCATAAGGTATTGCTTCATAGTAAGTTCCTGATTTAACCTTGAAAGAAGATCCTCCATATCTGTCTTTGCTGTAACGAGTGTTCACTGGACTTTAGTGAGAACCCCACGTATTGCTGTTCATCTGAAGGAAGAACTACTCTAAGTGACCTGTAAACTGCAAACCTGAACCATCAACAGCATCCACGGATCTTGAAGCCTCAGCATCTCCAGCAGTTTCAATTGGATCAGCAAATGAATTTGCATCCCCAAAATTAGAAATTTCACTTGCTTTCATAGAACTGACATCACTTGCAACACTATCAGCTGACAGCCTTGGAACATGGCTTGTCAGATTCTGATTTTCCAGTTCAGAGGCAAGCTGTGATCAACACCAAAATGAACAACATCCTTGGGCTTATCTTCACTGGGATTTTTCCTGCCTATAACATTGTTGCCTATTTTAGACTCTAATTTTTTCCTAAAGGACCTTTCAAACTTCTGTAGGCTGAAGTCTCCCGGCAGAAGAGAAGTAGCATTTGTGGATATTCTGTACTTCAAACTCGTTTCCTGTGGACT
This sequence comes from Dillenia turbinata, assembly GCA_037126225.1. Classification (NCBI taxonomy): domain Eukaryota; kingdom Viridiplantae; phylum Streptophyta; class Magnoliopsida; order Dilleniales; family Dilleniaceae; genus Dillenia; species Dillenia turbinata. Next base: position 19,690,913 of record JBAMMX010000028.1, read on the forward strand.
GAAGTCTTGCTTTGACATGAAATTCACTGAGATGAGGTCCTTTCCCCATCTTGGTGTTCAAATCTTAGAATCCTCATTTGTAGTACCGATTTCAGAATCTGAGGCAATTGCTGAAGAGACAGCAAGAGCAACATCTGAGTCAAGATGGATATCTGACTACAGAGATGCAATGCTTGGAGAGGAAAACACATTGGGTACTTCACATTTGGATCCTCAAATGCTGGAAAAGTATAAGAAAAGAAAACGATATTAGTAAACCAGCACAATTTCAAAATCACACGATAGAGCAGTATACAATTGCAAAGCCATGAGAATATTTTCCACTAGATTTAAAGATTGGGGAAGGGTTCAACATTTTCAAAATGTGTAAGGAGAGACCTACAAGACCTTGGAGCAGCCTCTAGCTCAAGAAAGGTGGCCACTGGAGCACTTCTAGACAAATCTATGTCAGAAAGGAGCTTTTCAAACCAATCCTCCAATATGCATCTTCGCTGCAATAAAATTTAAATCATGAGATCCATAACTGATGCTGCATTACATGTATAAGCAATGGGCAAATATTGGTTCTTAGAAGAAATAAACAACTTGAGAAGACCAGAAACACATGCAAAACATCTCTTCTTATCTTGAAAGCAATATATAGCATTTTTTTTCCCTAGCAAATAGCGATTAAAGCTACATCAAACTCTATTTGAGCAAGCGATTGAAAACAACTGCAGCAGAAAAATAAAGTTTATATGACTACCCCTTAACGAGTGTGCTGTTCACAAAGTATAGTGAAAATTGGGGGGGGGGGGAAGCAGCAGCAGATTTCAGCCTGATTTCATTTTTTGACCATTTTTCACAGCTTGTCCTTTTATGCCACACCGCATATCATATACAGAGATATCAAGGCAAGCAATGTGCTGCTAGATTCAGAATTTGAGGCCCAAGTTGCTGATTTTTGGATTTGCAAAGCTGATGCCTGATGGTGTAACACATGTAACCATTAGAGTAAAGGGCACACTTGGCTGCCTTGCCCCTGAATATAAAATGCTTGCCAAGGCCTCAGAGAGCTGTAATATTTATAGCTTTGGCATACTATTGCCAGAGCTGGCTAGTGGCAGGAAACCTATTGAAAAGCTTAGTCCTACGATGAAGCGCACGATCATAGACTGGGCCCCGCCATTAGCCGGCAAGAGAAAGTTTTCTGAGCTGGCTGATCCAACGGTTAATGGAAAATTTAAGGAAGAGCTTAAAAAGGGTCTTCTTTGTTGCCCTCATATGTGCTCACGGCCATCCCAAGAAAAGACCAATGATGCTTGAGGTTGTGGAGCTTCTGAAGGGGGAATCAAAAGAAAAGCTTGCAGATCTAGAAAACGATGAATCGTTCAAGGGTTCTTTAACTGCTGATTTTAATGATGGTTTATCAGGTGCAGATGACAGCTCCGAATCCATATCAGAAGAAAAGGATTCAATACATGAAGTGAAAGAGGAGGAGCCTGGGACTGAAAAAGTGAATTTGAACTGACTCTCCCACCTCTGAAAACCTGTGTCATGGGAAATGTGATTTTGTTCAAATCATAAGTTTAGAAGGGTGGAACTGATCTTGTCTACAAACTGTAGCGGGAGAAGGCAGTCATCCAAACCTAATTTTTGTGCCTCCCAAATTTTCCATAGTGCTGTTGGTTCTGTACGTTTTTTTTTTTTTTTGGTAAGAAAAGAATATATGTTAAAAAAAGAAAAGACTACAAAGCTACCAAGATAAGCCCTGAGATAGCTGAAAGATCAGTAGGCCAAGATGGTCATACAAGCAATAAACTAGGTCCTATTTGTAGCTATCGAATGGACTATGCTAACAAAAGCCGCAATAATACACGGAGATAATCTGTGACCTCCTACTCTCCTCTTATTTCTCTCCATCCATATATAGTACACGCAAGCGCTAAGTAGACATTTGAAAACTCTGTTCTTTTGGAGGGGATACCTCACTGGGGAAAGCAAAATCTCACAAATTCCAAACCAAAAGATAAGAAAGTTACTTAGCACATACTGTGCCATCGTCAATCGCCAGACCTCTCTCGAGAACGGACAGCGAAAGAAGAGGTGATCAAGAGTCTCCCTCTGACAGGAGCATAAATGACAAGTTGAAGAAGTCGTAACTCCAATCCTGAATAAATGATCACTCGTTTGCAGTCTCTCCATAAAAACAAGCCACACAAAGAAAACAAAATGAGGAATTGCTCCTGGAAACCAAACTAAGTCATACCAAGGGACATCAGTATAGGAACATCTAAGGTGTCTCCATGCTGAAGCAATGGAAAACTCCCCACTAGAAGTGATCGCCCACACAATCCTGTCATGACCAGTGGAAGGAAGATCAAACTCCGATGTACACTCACGGATATAATCAAAGAAGGCTCGCATTGATCTCGAAATTCGTTGCCCCTGAATATACGCCAACCAATAGGGACCGGAAAATATGTCCTTAACAGAGCAGATATCGATAAACCCAGATCTCTCCATAACCTATCTCCCCAGAACCTCTATCAAAGGCCCTATAGATAGCCAAGGGTCGTACCAAAAAGAAATACGACTACCATCACCTATGCTCCAAGCCACAAGCTCCCGAACTAAGTGACGAAGAGAAAGGATTTTCTTCCAAATCCATGAGCAGCTATCCAGAATTCGAACATACCAGAAACTATGATCTCGAAGAAGATAAGTTCTCACCCATCGACTCCACACATTATCCTCAGGGTCTAAAAGAAGCTGCCAGATATGCTTGATCTGGGCTACCCTATTCCACTCGGTTACCCTTTTCAACCCTAATCCTCCCTCCTTCTTAGTGCGACAAACAAGGGACCAGGCTACCTTGGCTCTATGGCGGTCTAAGGAAGCACCAGCCCATAAAAACCGAGACATAATCTATTCTAACTCCTTGCAAACCGCCTTCGGAAGGAAAAACATGGAAGACCAATAACTCTGAATGGAGAAGAGAATAGAACTAACCAACTGCAGCCGACCAGCGTAAGATAAATGACGACTCGTCCAATGCTGAATCCGAGCCATCACCCTCTGAATAAGCTGAACACACTCTGCAGCAGAGAGCCTGGTCAACAAAAAGGGAACGCCTAAATATCTGACAGGAAGATGAACCTGACGGAACCCCGACATCCTCAATATGTCCTCCCTTAGACTCTGCTCAACCGCTCCAAAGAAGATCTCACTCTTTTGAGGGTTCATTTACAGTCCAGAAAGAGACCCAAAATGAGTCAAGACATCCAAAATACACTACACGAAGACTAAACTACCCCGAGAGAATAACATCAGATCATCTGCAAAACAAAGGTGGGATAAACTTACCTCCTGACATATCCACTCAAAATTCGGACCCTCAGTGGCTCTTCGTATCATACCCGAGAAAACCTCCATAACTATCATGAAAAGCATGAGCGACAACGAATCCCCCTGCCGAATCCCTCTCGAACTCTGAAAAAACTCCGACAACTCCCCATTAATAAATATAGCATAACTTGCTATAGATACACATATCATGATCATATCAACAAGCGAGGAAGGAAAGCCAATACACTTCAGAACTAGTCTTAGAAAATCCCACTCAATAGAATCATACGCCTTCATGATGTCAACCTTAATCGCACAACGAGGGAAACCACGATCCAGGTGATAACCATGAAGAAGCTCGTGAGCCAAGAGAATATTGTCCCCAATTCTCCTACCTCTCACAAAAGCAGACTGCTCACAACCAATGATACTCGGCAATACTTGACTTACCCTCGCTGTAATAACCCTGGAAATGCACTTATACACCGAATTGCAACAAGATATCGGTCTAAAATCTGTCAAAGAGGTTGGGTTATCCTTCTTCGGGATAAGTGAAATGATGGTACCATTCACCTCCTTCAGAAGGCTCCCATGAGTAAAGAAATCCATGACTGCCCTCAAAACATCTAGACCCACTGTGTCCCAACTATCTCAAAAAAACTTTGCACTATACCCATTCGGACCCGGAGCCTTATGCCTCTCTAAGGAGAACATAGCCTACCTCACCTCATCCACCATAATCGGAGTCTCCAGAGCCTGAATCTACACTTTCGAGAGAGTACCTGTAATACTGGAAGCAATAAATCTAGCATCCAACAAACCCCTGAAATAGCTGACAGCCTCTCGTCTAATATCACCCAAATCAGAAATTTGAGTGCCATCCTCCCGGACTAAGGAGCAGATGGAGTTCCGATTTCGCCTGCACCTAACCTTACTAAAGAAGAATGCAGTGTTCCGATCTCCTAACTGGAGCCATTGAATTCTAGCCTTCTGTCAGAGCATGCTCTCCTTAATATGAGCTAACCTGTGATAATGAGAAGCAGCAGACTTCTCCTCCTCCCCTAAACCATCCTCCTGACCACCTGCTAACAACTCGCTCTGAATCTGAAGGAGTCTCTCTCGGGCCTCCTGTATTCTGACAGACAAATCGCTAAACTCTTGGTGGTTTAACTGTCTCAATCTCCGTCTTAACCCCTTCAGCTTCCTATAGAGGCGGTACATCGGGGTTCCATAATACATATTCTCCTAAGCCTCCGTACTATCTCACGATATCGAGGATGCTCGATCCAGAACTTGAAGAACTTGAAGGGCACACGACGACGCTGCTCCTCCCTTTGAATTCTAACCACACACGGGGAATGATCAGAATCATCGGGCGGAAGAAAAACAGCCTCAGAAAAAGGATAAGAACTCAAGCAATTAGCATTTACCAATAGCCTACCCAATTTTCTCCTGATCGGATTTGCAGTCTACCTATTCTACCAAGTGAAAAAGGCCCCTAGTGAATCTCAAATCCTCTAACTCCTCCTGGTTCATGCACTTGCCCAGTACACAATCAGTAACAGACCATCAAACTGTACCCCCACTCCTCTCAAACGGACATCTAACCGCATTAAAATCTCCGAGGACACACCACGGGGTATCTATCCTCCTACTCACAGATCTTAGGAAATCCCAAAGCATATGCCAATCTCCTGCCATATTAGACCCATACACAATAGTAACCTGCCAACTAAAAGAAAAATGAACAAACTGGACCCTACAATGAATTCACTACATCTCACAGGCCACAATATCCACCTTAACTTTTATCGGATCCCAACACAATCAAATACGACCAGTAGAATTATGCACAGAAGTTACAGTAAAGTGCCAGTAAGGTAATAAAGACTGTTGAATACAAACCTTATTAGTGGCTCTCACCTGAGTCTCAATGAATCCAGCCAGCTGCAACTGATTCTGCATTACAAAATCCCTCGCAGCCCTAATATGAATAGGGTCATTCAGACCCCTTACATTCCAATATCCTATCATTCGGAACGCAATACGAGGGGCACACACCCCTCAGCTCAAAGATGCCTCTTTCTTCCCTTCTTGTTCTTCCTAGTCCGAGCAGGAATGGGTAAATGAAGAACGGTAGGGGAAGAAGACAAAGAACAATCCCCGAGTGTAGGACCAATCTCTACAGTGTCATCCAAAACACCATAACCTGTACTCACACTCGGAATATTAATGTGATCTGTAGTCAGAAAACACTTCTGAATAGGCATCAAACATGCTGGATTCTCCTCTCTAATCGCCAGAGCTCTACTAGTTTCAACTTTCGAGACACGACTGTCATCAATCACCGGTGGTCGAGCTGCGTCCTCCTGAACAACTAATGCCAGACTATCCGTCTGAGGAGCCATAGATTCCCCATCAACATCCTCTCGGATCATCTCCTCCTATGGAGTAACTGGGTGCTGCTTTACACCTTCCTTAGGGTCCTCAACTTGCTGCTCCTTCTCTACATTTCTTTTTTGCCACTTCTTCCCCCGACGTCTCTGTTTCCTATTAACCGTCTGGAAACCCTCATCATCCATCCTCGAAACAGAAGGCAGTGAGCTATCCTGTGCGGGAGGGTTTTTCGGGCACTTAGTCTGACTATGCCCAAAAATCGCACAAGTATCACAATGAGGAGGATTGTATGAATATTCTCCCTTCACAGTAGCCTCAGTCCCATCCCGAAAAACAAAGACTGCCTCCTTCCTAATGAGACTCCGTGCCTCAATCTCAACGAATACTCTGGCATAACCAAGTCGAGTATCCAACGCCGTGATACCATCCATAGCCAACGGCCTCCCAAAAGCAGAGGCAAAAAAACTTAACCCTGACCTGTTATACAGACAGAATGGAACATTGTGCAACTTAACCCACAGAGAAATTCTCGTGAGTTCAAATTCCATTATACTCATACTCATAGTATATTTACGTAAAATGAATGGAATATCAAAGATGCACTCCTATCCAAGATATCCTCAAAATGATCGTCAGAGTTAAATCTCAGTATAAAATAGTCAGGTCCAACTACAGCCATATCAGATAGAAACCATTTACCCCACATTAGTATAGCAATGCGTTTTACCTCCTTGTATGGCAACCGCCACCCAATAAAATTCCCAATTAAGCAGAAGTGGTAAGGGCGAGTCCCATCGTCAACTAAAGGTGAGGGAACAAATAGCTTACTACTCTTAATATCTGGATTCAGCCTCTCAAGCAACACAGACTTCTGAAAATCCTTTTTCTCCAGTGAAGCCATCGCCCTTCCTCCCAATGCTGAAGCATAAGTTTACGGTAAGGAGGAGCGACCCCCGACACCTATACCTTCCTCCATCCATAATGAAGAACAAAAGGGATCCTTCTTTTCTATTTTTTTTTTAAAAAAAAAAAACCTAAATAGCTACACTACCCAGCACAGCCAATCCTCCACCGTCCAATCCGTCGAGCTCACCGTCAGATGAAGATGAATGCCGGGGAAGGGAGATCGGACGCTGCTGATCACAGATCTGGCGTCCGATCACGCTATTTCCTTCAGATCTCTCCGGTCGACGATGGTGGATCAGCTATCTTCTTCGGCTTCGGTTTGTTTCCGTCCCTTTATAGTCCAGTAAGTCGTTCGACGGCCGTGGATGCTGCAGTAAAGGGAATCATGAGCTGAGACTTCATTGTCTATTCAACTCAAACACCCAGAGAACGAGACTCTTGGACTTACAAAGATTTGCAGATTCCGACCTTCTCCAGTCAAACGGCTGACAGAAGTGCCGGGAAAGCAACCACCGTCGATCCCCGTCCCCTCCGTGACGATGGGGACGGTTGCCGACGACGAAAAAATGGGAAAAGGGGTTTTACCTTCTATTCGTCTGTTCGCCTATTCGACGAAAAGATAATAAACATCTGTGTATTTTCTTCCCTAGTTTTGCTGAAAAATCATGCACAAAACCAGCTTCATTTGTTTATGATGTTCGGATGGTTGTTTTGTTTCTACATTTTTAAGGTTGTTTTGTAGGTGAAGGAAGAAGCGCCTTAAATCTATTTCAAAGAGGTTATAAAAATGATTATCCTTTTATTGGGTGGTTTGCACACAGGCTTATTTGAATGTATTTTTCTCTTGTGGCTCTTTCAGTGAAATAGAAAACACACGATTCAAGTTATTTTATTGGAAAAGGCAACCTAACAACATCAAACAAATTGAATGAGAGGGAGAGCTCTTTTTGATAGTTTTGAATAAACAGTTACCAACAAGTCACACAATACACCCTCAAGCAGAAAAAAAATTGTATCTTATGGAAGAAAAATCTTACACAAATTTATGAGAGGGAGAGCACTTCAAAGTTCTAGTTTGGAAAAGGCATGTTTTGCTTTAACAAAACAGACACAAATTTATGAATAAACTTTCATCTCTATCATACTTCAACCAAGGATGTTCTTTCTTCCTCCATTCAACATCAATTTTCTAACTTGACACAAATTCTTCCATTGATTGCATACAGCATATACATTACATAAGAGAGGGAGAGAGAGGGAGAGAGAGAGAGAGAGAGACTCATTTTCAGGATCCAACTCAAAAAGTTTCTTAGCAACTATTTGTGCCCATTTTGCATCTTTGTGAACTTTACAAACACCAAGAAGGGCACCCCAGACAATTGAATCTGATTGACATAAAAAGTTACCAACAAGCCGCACGACACACATACACACATACACAAAAAAGAGAGAAATATGTTTATATTATGGAAAACGAAGAATCTTATTACATGTATGCATTTGAGAAGAAGAAAGAGTATGATTGCTTTCCATATATATAGCATCAAAAATGGATTAACCTCTGTATGGCATATCAAAGAGTGGGGTTCACACTACATTAAAGAAACTCTAATCACAATCTAAATCCAAGTCATGAAACCTATCAAAACATTCAGCATTTAGATTAAAACCAAAATCATGTTCCTTATCCCTCCAAGTGCTAAAATCAGCCACGACATTCTCCTAATCCACCATACTAGTCAAATCACTCCCACCATTAAACTCGCATTCAAATGCACATACACCCCTAACAGTGTTTATAATCGTAGAAATACCATCACATTCATGAACACACAATCCCTTACTGTCACCATCACATTCATCACCCATCCTATGTTGTTCCACCCAAACCCATATCATGAACAACACCTATCTCCTTGTTAATCTCAAGCCCTAACATTTTTAATCCCCTTCATGTAATCCTCTAATTCATAGTCGTCTGATGAGAAGTAATCAAACCTCAAATCTCTTTCTTCATGACCCATAAACTTATCTAAGAGAGAGGCGTCATCAAAGAAAGAGGATTTTCATGTCTGAAAGAAGACCAAATGGCAACCCTGAGACTGGAAAGTTGGAAGAATTCTCTGACCTTCTTGAACAGCCCATGCCTTCTTTTGGAGAAGGTGACCATTGATGCACACGGAGATTCAATTTTTTTTTTATTTCAATCTTTCTACGCCCTATAGGGATTACTATTTTTGGTGATTTGATTCTAGGAATTACGAATTAGGCTAAGACAAAAAAGGGGAGAGAGAGACAAAGGAAGCAAGAATAGGGAACTAAGGGGGATTGAGGGAGAGGGTAGAAAGTGTTAATACTGATGCAATAACCTAGAGAGGAGGGTTGATAAGGTGAATAGGTTATTGGATAATTTTGAATTTTCTAGGTTAAAAAGAGATCAGCTTTTGGATGAAATAAAATGAAGAAAGAGTAAGAGAAGAATAAAAAACAACCAATATTTATAGTGATTCCACCTTCCTTGGTGTACGTCTACTCCTAGACTTCATCTGGAGTTTTCATTCCACTATTTTCTCAAAATAATACAAACAACTAGTTTACCCAAGTGTTAACTAAACTTCACAAGTGTTTCTCTCAAACACTCCCCACTTGCTTTTCACAGATGCAAGTAAACCTCAAATTTCTCGTGTTTCACTCATAAAAATCTAAACTCAGATCAAAAAAACCAATCTTCTGATTTTTACAAGAATTATAGAGTGAAATGAAAATGCAAGATGAAACTAAGAACTTCTGATATCTCCTTTACAAGTTAGAGAATAATACAGTAAAGGAAAACAAAAACAGAGTATGGTGTTTGTGCTCGAGAGACTATGTTCAAGTTGCAAGAGTTATTTCTCCTTTATCCATGAGTTGCATTTATAGTCAGAGAGGCAAATCTAGCTATTGAGAGTTATTTATGAGCATTAAATGCAATTCAAAAGCTAGTGTAGTGGTTAAGCTTTTTATTAAATTCAAAACAGCTTTTCTGAACATATATATATTATCCACATGGGATTGACCTGTTGGAGCTCCAAGACCACTTGCTTTTATATTTTGAAATGATGAAGTCATCTTGTCACAGAAGTAGTTTGACTTTCCTTTGTGTTCTTAAAATGATCAGGTCGACTTGATTTGTCTTTTGGTCGACTTACATTAAATTGTATGTGTCACTGAGTTGACTTGCTTTGACTCTGAGTTGGTTTGTGTAAGCTTAAGTTGTCTTATAAACAAGTTTAGTGGACTTATATTATAATTTATTCAAGTAAGTTCGTCTTACAAATAAATTAGGTCAACTTCATTTTGTTTGGATAAGAGGTATAGGTCGACTTGCTCTATCCTTAGGTCGTCTTGATTATGTTACAGACATGACTTTCTAAGAGCTTGATTGTGCAGGTCGACTTGTAATATTGTTGGGTCGACTCATGTTCATTTTATTTCTAGGTTAGGTCAACTTGTTGTTTTGCCAAGTCTACTTATGTTCATGTCATGTGTGATACAGGTTGACTTGTATAGTATCTAGGTCGACTTGATTAGTTTACAAAGTTGGGTGTCTGAGAGTCATTTTTCTCAAGTCGACTGACTTCTTTCCTAGGTCAACTTGTTAAATTTCTATACTTAGATAAATTTTGAAGTTCAATATTCAAGTCGACTTGTTTGTAATGCTGCTAGGTCAACCAAGTGTTAGTTTCTATATAAGATAGGTCGACTTGATTTATGCTTAGGTCAACTTACACCCTTAATGTCTATGGTTCAGGTCAACTTGTGTATCTGGTAAATCGACTTAGTTAGTTTACAAACTAGACTTTTGAGACTTAGTTTTGATAGGTCAACTTATCCTAAGTCTGGGTCGACTTAATACTTATGTTATTGTGAAGTTAGGTAGACTTATCCTATAGTCAGATCGACTTGATTAATTTCAGCATTGGATTTCCGAGACTTGTTTTCTTTAGGTCGACCTGTCTACTACACAGATTGACTTGAAACTTTCTATACTTAACCAATTTTCAAATTTTTGAATCCTAGGTTGACTAGTGTATAATGTAGGTCAACTTCCCTACATGAACTTTAAATTCCAACATTTTTAACTTTATTTAAAAGATAAAATAATTAACTCTAATTATTTTTAATTGTTTTTAATTATCATCAAAATTTATTTTACTTAACAAAAGAACAATGCGATTGGAATGAGATGAGAAGAGAGGGTATTTGAAGATCAAAACTAGCCGTTGGGTTTCTTGGTCTTTCGATTGTGATAAGATTTAATAACTCTATAATTTGAAATTGTCACTGTTTTGTGAATTGCAGCTCCATCTTTCTTATTCCATTATATCAAGATACATTCCGTCAACACACAACTAGAGCAAGCTGAGAGGAGTAGCCAAAGAAATAAGGTTTTTTGGCCTAAGAGAAAACCAAAATGACAACTCTGAGACCGGAAAGTTGAGAAAATTCTCGGGCTTTCTTGAACAGCGCATACCTTCTTTTGGAGAAGGTAACTATTCTTGCACGTGGAGATTTAATTTTTTTTATTTTAATCTTTCTGAGCCCCATAGGGATTACAGTTTCTGACAATTTGAATTTGAAAATTACGAATTAGACTTAAGGCAGAAAAGAAAGGAGAGAGAGACAGAGAAAGCAAGAATAAGGAACTAAGAGGGATTGAGAGAGGGGGTAAAAAGAGCAATGCAATTGGAGTGGAACGAGAAGAGAAGGTATTTGAAGATCAAAACTAGCCATTGGGTTTTTTGATCTTTAAGATGTGATGGGATTTAGTAACTTTATAATTTGAAATTGTCACTCTTTTGTGAATTGTGGCTCTATCTTTCTTGTTCTGTTCTGTCAAGATACATTCTGTGAACATATAGCTATAGCAAGCTGAGAGGAGTTCCTCCGAGCTAAGAGAAGACCAAAACGACAACTCTAAGACCGGAAAGATGGGAGGATTCTCGAACCTTCTTGAACAGTCACTACCTTCTTTTGGAGAAGGTGACCATTCTTGTATGCGAAAATTCAATTTTTTTTATTTCAACCTTTTTGCACCCCATGGAGATTACTATATATGGTGATTTGATTCTAGGAATTACGAATTAGGTTTAAAATAGAAAGGGGAGAGAGAGAGAGAGACAAACGAAACAAGAATAGGAAACTAAGAGGGATTGAAAGAAATGGTAAAAAGAGCAATACGATTAGAATGAGATGAGAAGATAAGGTATTTGAAAATCAAAAGTAGCCGTTGGGTTTCATGGTCTTCAGGGTATGATGAGATTCAGTAACTCTGAAATTTGAAATTGTCATTCTTTTGCGAATTGTGGCTCTATCTTCGTTGTTTCGTTCAGTCAAGATACCATCCATCAACATACAGTTAGAGCTAGCTGAGAGACATTGCAAGAGAAATAGGGTTTTCTGGGTTAAGAGAAAACCAAAACAACAACTTTAAGACTGAAATGTTGGGAGAATTCTCAAACCTTCTTGAATAGCCTTTGTCTTCTTTTGGAGAAGGTGACCATTCTTGCATACAGAGATTCAATATATTTTTTTATTTCAATCTTTCTACGCCCAATGGACTTTGGCAATTTAATTTCTGGAAATTATGAATTAGGTTTCAAACAAAAAAAGGGGGAGAGAAACAGAGGAAGCAAGAATAGGGAACTAAGAGAGATTGCGAGAGATGGTAGAAAGAACAATGCGATTGGAATGAGATAAGAAGAAAGGATATTTGAAAATCAAAATTAGCCATTGGGTTTCTTGATCTTCAGGGTGTGATGAAATTTACTAACTTTGTAATTTGAAATTATCACTCTTTTGTGAATTGTGGCTCTATTTTCCTTGTTTCATTTCGTCAAGATACCTTCCATCAATATACAACTAGAGCTAGCTGAGAGGCGTCATTAGAGTAATAGGGTTTTATGACATGAAAGAAAACTAAAATGGAAACTCTGAGACTAGAAAGTTGTGAGAATTCTCGAATTTTCTTAACCAGCTCATACCTTCTTTTGAAGAAGATGACCATTCTTGCATGCAGAGATTCAAATTTTTTTCACATCAATCTTTTTGCACCCCATGATAATTATTGCTTCTGGTGATTTAATTCTAGAAATTACGAAATAGGCTTAAGATAGAGAAGGGGAGAGAGATACAAATGAAGCAAGAATAGGGAGCTAAGAGGGATTGAGAGAGAAGGTAGCAAGAGTAAGTCGATTAGAAGGAGATGAAAAGAGATGGTATTTGAAGATCAAAACTAGCCATTGGGTTTCTTGGTCTTCAGGATGTGATGAGATTTAGTAACTCCATAATTTGAAATTGTCACTCTTTTGTGAATTGTGGCTCTATCTTCCTTACTCCTTTTAGTCAAGACACCATATAGCTAAAGCTAGTTGAGAGGCATCTTCGAAGAAATGGGGTTTTTCAGCTTGAGAGATGACCAAAACCGTAACTCTGACACTGAAAGGTTGGGAGAATTCATGGACCTTCTTGAATAGCCCGTGCCTTCTTTTGGAGAAGATGACCATTCTTGCATGTGGAGATTCTATTTTTTTATTTCAATCTTCCCGCGACCCATGGGGACTACTATTTCTAGTGATTTGATTCTTAGAATTACGAATTAGACCTAAGACAGAAAAGGGAGGAGACAAAGATAGAAGAAGCAAGAATAGGGAACTAAAAGGGATTGAGAGAGATGCTAGAAAGAGTAATAGATTAGAATGAGATGAGAAGAGAGGGTATTTGAATATCAAAACTAGTTATTGGATTTCCTTATCTTCAGGGTGTGATGAGATATTATAACTTTGTAATTTGAAATTATCACTCTTTTGTGAATTCTCGTTCTATCTTCCTTTTTTCGTTCAGTCAAAATACCTTCTGTCAACATACAGTTAGAGCTAGTTGAGAGGCATCGCCGGAGAAATAGAGTTTTTTGACTTGAGAGAAGACCAAAACGACAACTCTCAAACTAGAAAGTTAAGAGATTGAACATCTCCTGCCTTTTTTTGGAGAAGGTGACCACTTGCATGCAGAGATTCATTTTTTTTATTTTAATCTTTCTCCCTAACTATTTGATTCTGGGAGTTACGAATTAGGTTTAAAATAGAAAAATGGGCAAGAGAGATAGATGAAGCAAGAATAGGAAACAAAGTAGGATTGAGATAGAGGGTAGTAAGAGCAATGCGATTAGAATGAGATGAAAAGAGAGGGTTCTTAACAATCAAAACTAGCTATTAGGTTTCTAGGTCTACAGGGTGTGAGGAGATTTAATAACTCTGTAATTTGAAATTGTTACTTTTTTGTGAATTGTGGTTATATCTTTCTTGTTCCGTTCAATCAAGATACCTTCCGTCAACATATAGCTAAAGCTAGCTGAGAGGCGTCGACAGAGAAATAGAGTTTTCTAATCTGAGAGATGACCAAAACGGTAACTCTGAGACTGAAAAATTGGGAAAATTCTAGGGCCATCTTGAAGAGCCCCTACCTTCTTTGGGTGAAGGTGAGCATTCTTGCAAGCGGAGATTCAATTATTTTTATTTCAATCTTCTTCCCTAACTATTTGGTTTTGGGAGTTACGAATTAGACTTAAAACAAAAAAGGGGCAAGAGAAACAAAGGAAGCAAGAATAGGGACCAAGGGGGATTGAGATAGACGGTAGAAAAAGCGATGCGATTGGAATGAGATGAAAAGAGAGGGTATTTGAGGATCAAAACTAGTCATTGGGTTTCTTGGTCTATAGAGTGTGATAAGACTTAGTACCTGTGTAATTTGAAATCGTTACTGTTTTGTGAATTGTGGTTCTATCTTTCTTGTTCTATTCAGTTAAGATACCTTCCGTCAACATATAGTTAGAGCTAGCTGAGAACTGTTACTGGAGAAATGGGTCTTTTGGCCTAAGAGAGAACCAAATCAGCTAAAGCAATGTGATTGGAATGAGATGGGAAAGAAGGTATTTGAGGATCAAAATTAGTCGTTGGGTTTCTTGGTCTATAGAGTGTGATAAGACTTAGTATCTCTGTAATTTGAAATTGTTACTCTTTTGTGAATTGTGACTCTATCTTCCTTGTTCTATTCAGTTAAGATACCTTCCGTCAACATACAGTTAGAGCTAGTTGAGAACTGTTACTAAAGAAATAGGGTCTTTTGGCCTAAGAGAGAACCAAATCAGCAACTTTAAGACTGAAAATCGAGAGAATTCTCGAGCCTTCCCCTGCCTTCTTCAAGAGAAGGTGGCCATTCTTGTAAGCAGAGATTCAATTTTTTTTTATTTCAATCTTTCTACACCCCATGAGTAATACTGTTTCTGGTGATTTGATTCTTGAAATTACGAATTAGGCTTAAAATAGAAAAGGGGGAGAGAGAGACAGAGGAAACAAGAATAGAGAATTAATAGAGATTGAGAGAGAAAGGGTAAAAAGAGCAATGAGATTGAAATGAGATGAAAAGTGAGGATATTTGAAGATCAAAACTAGTCGTTGGGTTTCTTGGTCTTTAGGGTGTAACGAGATTTGGTAAATCTATAATTTGAAATTGTCACTCTTTTATGAATTGTGGCGCTATCTTTCTTATTTCGTTTAGTCAAGATTACCTTTCATCAACATACAATTAGAGCTAGCTAAGAGGCATCACCAAAGAAATAGGGTTTTTTGACCTGAGAGATGACAAAATGATAACTCTGAAGCTGAAAATTTGGGAGAATTCTCGAACCTTCTTGAATAGCCTTTGCCTTTTTTAGAGAAGGTGACCATTCTTCCAAGTGGAGATAAGAAGAAAGAGTATTTAAAGATCAAAACAAGCCGTTGGGTTTCTTGATCTTCAGGGTGTGATAAGATTTAGTAACTCTGTAATTTAAAATTGCCACATTTTTGTGAATTGTGGCTCTATCTTCCTTGTTCTGTTCTGTTGAGTAAAATATGTTTTGATAATAATTAAAAAGTTAGTTTAAATCTTTGATGATGATTAGAGATCTTACTTTAATAATGATTAAAAGTTGCCCTAAATCTTGATAATATTTGGAGATTGTTGAATTGTTTAATTAAAATGGTTTTAATGTTTAGAAATTATTGAGTTAAAAGAAGTTAATGAAAGTTAGAGTTTATGCTTATGATTCAATGATGATCTTAATAAAAGTTGTTTTATTGGGGATTGTTAGATAAAATTACTTGTTGTGCTTAGAATTGTAGCCAACACATTAGTATATCGATACATGTTCTGATGATATATCGATATACTAAAATGTGCTCTCAGTAAATTCGTATCAAACATTGATATATCGATATATGCCTACAAGATATATCGATATACAAAGACTTGCTCTCAGTGATTTGTACCAGACAAAGATATATCGATATATGCCTACAAGACATATCAATATACAAAAACTTGCTCTCAGTGATTTGTAACAGACATTAATATATCGATATATCATGTTTCATATATATCGATATATTGAAACACAGTCTCAGTAAATCTCTGCAAAGTCAAATTATATCGACTCACATGGCCATGTATCAATCTCTGGATGAACAGTAAAGGCTTGAAAAACAGAGCACGATTTGTATATCAACCTGAGCCATTATGTATCAACCCTTAACACACAAAGCCATGAAGAAAATTCAAATTTATATCAACCAATCAAGAGATATATCAACCCAGCAGAGTTTAACGTTCAAGTCTGACAAAAGAAAGTGGGTAGTTGAGGCATTGAATGAAGAATTAAATGAGCCCCAATGCCTCTTTGCTCAGCTAATCAAACAAGAGGCTTGAAGACATACAAAAACCATTGTTAAAGAGAGAAAAGGTATTGTTCAAAGACATTGAAAATTCGTGTGATTCATTTCTCTCTCTCTCTTGTGGTGTTTCAAAGCTAAAATCTTCGAGTCTGTATTTCATTTCTTCATTATAGAATTTCTTTAAAGACTAGCTAAAATAGATTAAGGAGAGTCTTGATCTTGAGCTTATAGTGAGAAAAATAAAGTGTTGTGTGAATACTTGTATGGGTTTGATCTTGTACCAGGGAAAACAAGATTGAGTAGAGGGTTTCTTGAGTTCCCTGTAAAAATCAAGTGAGTGTAATCTTTTTGAGTTAGTGGAGTTGAAAATCCAAGTGAGAAACTTGGTAGTGGACGTACACCCGTTTTAGGTGGAACCACTCTAAAATCCCATGTGTTTCTTGTTTATCTTTTCTCCACTCTTCATTCTTATCACTTGCAAAGACATAAAATCTTTAGAGCCAAAAATTAGTCAAGAGTGTTAATTCACCCCCTCTTAACACACTAACAATTGGTATCAGAGCTTGGTATCTAGTGAACAAGTCCAACGACTTCTAGATCAACGATCAAATCCATGGCTTATAGTAACACAAATGGTATTCCAGCAGAAGCTTACTCAACAAATAGAGCTCCATTCTTCAACGGAAGCAATCATACATAGTAGAAACAAAGAATGAAGAATTTCATAATAGCTCAAGATCTCATGGCCTGGAGAATAATAGAAGAGGGAATTGAATTTCCTACGGTTGTTGTGGGTGGAGTGAAAATTCCAGCAAAGTTAAAAGATATGAGTGCTGAGCAGCAGTTGGCATTTCAAGCAAATTGTAAAGCTGTAAATCTACTTCATTTGGCTTTAAGCATCTCTGAATACAACTGGGTCTCCTCATGCATTATAGCCAAAGAGATTTGGGAAAGGTTAGAAGCAACATATGAAGGGACTGATCAAGTAAGGACAAGCAAAATTCAGATGCTCAAGTAAGAATTCGAAGCATTCAAAATGAAATAAGGTGAATCGGTGAGAGAAATGGTAACACGTTTCAACACCATCACCAATGAGCTAAGATTGCTTGGAAAAGGAGTTCCTGAAGAAGATTTAGTGGACAAGATTCTTCGATGCATGCCAAAAGCATGGGAAACTAAAGTTACCGCCATCGAAGAGTCCAATAATTTGGAAACACTTTCTATGGATAAATTGATGGGAACTCTCATTACCTACGAAATGAAGGTGAATACTCAATCTCAATCAACCTTAATGGAAGCTAAAGGAAAAATAATTGCATTGAAAGTTGAAAGCGAGAGCTCAAGTGGTACGGAAAGTAATGATGATGATGATGAAATCTCAATACTCTCATGAAGATTGAGAAAACTTAAAATTAAGAAAAAGTATAGAGGAAGGAAAGAATTTAAGAAGAAGAGGAAGGAAGATGAATTAAGATGTTTTGAATGCAAGAAATTGGGACACATCAAGGCGGAATGCCCTCAATTAAAGAAAGAAAGGAAACTTGAAAAGAAACATGAGAAGAAGGAAAAGAAAAAGAAGGCATTGGCGGCTTAGAGTGATTCGGAAGCAAGTTCGAGTGAGTAGGAAGCTACTGAGGAACAAGCCAACATATGCTTCATGGCGTTGGAGAATGAGAAAGACAATAAGGTATATTTTTCGAACTCCGACTCCGATAGTGATTTAGATGAGGCCTTAATTGAAGCTCTAGAAGACTTGAAAAAGTCTAAAAAATGCAATCTTGAACTTAGAAAATCTTTAAGTGATCTTGAATAGAAGATAAATAAAATTCAAAAGGAAAATGAAGACCTTAAAAATGAGAATATTGTTCTAAAAGGTGAGAAGAAGAAATTGCATGACCAATTAGATGAGACTTTTAGGATGATTTCAATTACTCCTCAAAATGATGCAAAATTGTCAAAAGAACTTGAGGAAGAAAAAAGGAAGAACAAAAGACTTAGTTGCATGTTGAATAAATTTGTTCAAGGACAAGAAAAATTAGATCTCATGTTAGGAGCACAACAGGCTGTCTATGATAAAGCTGGACTTGGCTATGATCCATCAAACACACAAAAGAAATTATATAGTTTCTTTGTCCCTAGCACTAAAAAGTGTCACACCTCGAACCGGGGTCGTGAGCAGCCGCTCGTTCCCTAGATGCCGACTACATTTTTACAAGAAATCGGACAAAACCTCCCCATAATTCGGAGGTCTTCCATGTACAATTTAACCTGTTTAATGAACATCCATCCTGTCAAATAAGTAAAAGGGTCATCCCGGCCTCACAACTATCAACCACACCACAACAGACAACCAGGACAACGCAGGGCTATAAAAATTACTAACAGTTCTAGCCACAGACCTCTACTGTCATGCCCAACTAGAGCATGAGCAGCCGCCACACCGAGCGGGTCTAAATTTTATAAAAATTGTACAACAAATTCCCAAATTACATTTTAAATATTTACAAGTGCCTCAATGCAAGTGAAATGAGTCAATATGAGAGTTTCACGAATAAATGTACATAATTTGTACAGTCATCCCATAAAATAAATAAATAAGTACATTGATCAAACTAAAATCTCCAATATACAGCGATATCACCAATAATCATAGCGGAAGAAATGGTAAAATCCATACCCAAGCCCAGTGACATCAAGTCCACGTCGCAAGTATGCTAATCACAATGATTCTCCTTCACTCCAAAACTAATCCTGTGGGAAAGAATGTGAGTGGTGAGTATCTATGGGACGATACTCAGCAAGTGAGGGGATTGACATCGTACTATTAATATCGATGGTGAATTTGGAGTGTCAAAGCCTGTAACACAATATCAAGTGTGCGAAAATAACATGCTGTTTCAAAAATAACATATTTCCAAGCACACATCAGAAAATAACATATGCATCCAATATGTAAATCAAGTCATAAAGAGCCAGCCAATCAAACAACCCCGGCAATGGTCTACCTCGACCAAGGACGGGCGCATTAGGGGTTTTCATAATGCAAATATCAAATAATGGCTCTCTACCACAATGTTAGCCACAGACTACTCCAACTAGCCCGTGAATACTGTATATATACGTATAAGTAGTTGGCCGTATATGGAACCCCACCCGGTACTAGACAGAGCCGTACTCACGTCCTCTTCGAAGAGGGTCAACCGAATGCGTCCACAAACATGACGATCTGGCAGATACCCCGGCCGAAGCGTATCCGGGCACAAGGGGTGCCTCTACCAAATGTCCTTCATAGCTATAGATGCTATAGGAAGCATATAACAATACCATCATATCAGCCGGGCATGTAGCCCACACACATATCCAGATCAAAATCACATAAAACCGTGTGCCAATAGAATGGAAATATTAAAACATGTCAATATGTCAAATGGTGGCACAATATACATTTTCACAACCATGGATGCATATCCGTCGAATCAAGAGGTGTGACACTCCAATGGTCACAAAATATTTTATAAAATATTCAAAACTCTAATGATCATACATTTCTAAAATCATGTCATTGAAAAGCATTTGTAAAACATGGTTTTCAATTAATAGCAAACGTCAAAGTCCCACTCACATTTCAGGGAGGGTGTGCACTCCCAATTCCAAACCAAACCGAATCAAATTCCTCAATTGATCTTTTCTAAGACACGATCACAATTATGTCATCAATTTCCAAACATTATGAGGATTTATCCATTTTTCCTAATTTTGTACAAATCTCAATTCTCTAATTCATGAATACACTCTAATGTCATCAATTGCATTTCATTTATAAATAAATAACATAATCAACGCCAAGTTTAATTCAACCTTAAAACCACTCAAAGTCGGAAATAAGGCTAAAAATAGATAAATTTTCTACAAGATAGAAAATCATTAAAAAAATCATAAACTTTTCGATTCACATCCAAATGTTTCAAACCATATATCATTTTCAAAGTATGGAAGTCTATTTTCGTAATACGGAGATCATATTTAGATCGCCTATATGCAGAACAACTTATAATGAAAAATGCTATATCAATCCTTAAGTTCCAACTCCAAATTCTAATATTTTCATGCATATTTCAAATTAACTCTAAGGGAAACCATTCAAATCAATTCAACTCGATATGATTCCATCATCCAGAACAACCCAATTCATATAAAATCTTATACTTAACCTAAATAATCATATATAATGTCAGACAATGCATTCTCTTCGAATCCAACACACATTCTACCACATACACGACTCCTTACCCTAAATTTAGCCTAACTTCATTCAATTGTCACAAGTATTAGAAATTTTACCTCACCTAGGGTTTTCACAGCTTGCAGTCCTATCCTCTGTGCTCCGTTCAATTCAATCCGAACCCTGTAACGCTTCTAAATTGAAGCACATTTTAGCAATTTATCCTAATTACCAAGGAGATCAAAACCTAGAGCTAATGATCAAAAACCAACACTTACCTACGCAGTGACTGGGTCGCAGAAAACCACCACGGCCTAGGGCTTTCGAAATCTGCTAATGTTGTCAACCTAGGGCTCTACGAAGGTTGCAGCAGTGGTTGCTCATAGCAAGCACCGCGAGTGGGCATGCCACGCCCCGAACCGGGATAGTGAACAGTCGTCCGTTGCCCTGCATGCCGACTGTATTTCTATAGAAAATCGGGCAGAACCTCCCTATAAATCGGAGGTCTCCCATGTACAATTCAACCTGTTTAAACCTGTATAATTTAAAATCATCCTGAAAATAAAACAAATGGTCATCCCGACCTCTCCAAAACCCATCAACCACAGCAGACATCCAGAATAACGCCAGGCTAAGTAAATCATCAACAGTCTTAACCACAGACCTCTACTGTCATGCCCAACTAGAGCATCAGCAGCCGTCACATCGAACGGACCTAAATTTTATATAATATACAATAGTTTCCCAAGTAAAGAGTTTAAATGTTTACAAATGCCTCAATGCAAGCATAATATGAGAGTTTCACAACAATGTCCATAAATATTACAGTCATCCCATAAAAATGTACACGGTCAACTACGGACCTCAATATCCAGACCACGCAGGGTCGAAATAAAGTGCTAAATTCGTATTTTAAATTTAACTTAAACCTTACCGTCGAGAAGAACCAAACCCGCCTAGGATCAACTGAAATCTCTAGACTCTGAAACATCGCTCGAACACAACGATCCTGTCTGAGGGAGGAAAGAAGAGGGGTGAGTATCTATGGGAGGATACTCAGCAAGTGAGAGGAAGGACATCGTGTTATCAATATCAAGTGTGAACTTGGAGTGTCAAAGCATGTAATACAATATCGGGTATATGAAAACAGCGTGCAGTTTTAAACATATCTCAAGACACACATCAGAAAATAACATATGCATCCATCCAAGTATCAAATCACATGAGAAGAGCGGCCGAATAAACAACCTCGGCAATGATCTACCTCGACCAAGGACGGGCGCATTGGGGGTTTTCACAATGCAAATATCAAATAATGGCTCTCTACCCCAATGTTGGCCACAGACTACTCCAACTAGCCTGTAAATAATAATAATATACGTATAAATAGTTGGTCGTGTATGATGCCCTCGCCCAGTGCTAGACAGAGATAACGTCCTCCCCCGATGAGGGTTCAACCTGGGACAACCATACACACGACAATCTGGCGGATACCTCCGGCCGAAGCGTATCCGGGCACAAGGGGTGCCGCTACCAGACGTCCTTCGTAGCTACGGAACAATATCAAATCAGCCGGGCACGTGACCCCATGCATCCCAACACCATTTCGGCCGGGCATATAGCCCCATGCATCGTATCATAATATCAGCCGGGCATGCAGCCCAAATGGTACGTATAAATCCATTCAAATCATGTGCGAATGCAAGTGGGAGCATTTAAAACATATCAATATATCAAAAGGGTGGCACAATATTCAGTTATCAAACTCATGGATGCATATCAATAAAATCAGTAGTTGAGACACTCCAATGGTCACAAAAATATGTACATATACTTATCAAAATCCAAAAATTCAATTTTTCACACGTATAGAAATCATGTCATTTGAAAAATCGGTAAAACATGATTTATCAATCAATAGTAGATGTCGTAGTCCCACTCACAGTATGGGGGAGGGTAGTGCACTCCCCAATAATACCACGAATCGAACCAAACTCGACTCCTTGAGTCTCCAAGAAAGTCAACCTAATCAAATAATAACGAATTTCATCAATTTTCCAACTAATTTCAGGGTTTATCATTTTCCTTAAATTTGTACAAACCCTAAACTCTTTAATTTATAAATGTACTCCAATGTAATCAATTTCATTCCATTTATAAATAAATAACAAAATCAAAACCAAATCTAAATTCAAACCCTAAAACCATTCAAAATTGAAAATCAATCTAAAATAAATAAATTTCCTACAAAATGGAAAAATCTTTAAAAAATCATACACTTTTCAATTCTCATCCGATTCCTTCAACCCATATGTCATTTTCAATGTTTTGAAGTCTATTTTCAAAATACAAAAATTGTATTTTAATTTCCTATATGCAGGGTAACTTAAAATGAAAAAAACTGCATATAACCTTAAACTTAAATTCCAAATTTACAACTGTTTTCATGCATACGTCAAATTAAACTCTAAGAGAAATCATTTCAAATCACCAACGACTTTAAATTTACAATATTCCTCAATTTTAACAATTTCTCCCGAATTTACATAATTCTAATTTAATTCATGCCAATTTCAATTCAAATCCCAAGGAAAACTACGCAAATCAATCAAATAAAACTCTAATACTATTTACGACATTTTAACATGCTTCGCAGTCCAATTTACATCAAATCCTAGACCTAAATTCAATCATTTCATACAAACTTCCAATAATAACGCATTTCTTACGAATTCAACTCATTTTCAATTCACATATAAAGTTTCTCATCCTACATTCAACCTAAACTAAATCAGTTATTGAATGCATTTAGAAATCTCTCTCACCTAGGATTCCACAATTTGCAGCCTAAATCGAACGCCTCCTCAGTCCATTCCAAAGCCTGCAAAAGTTCCAATTTGCATTAATTTCAGAAATCTAAATCTAATTCCTAAGAAGGTTTGAAACCCTAGAATTAGGGTTAGGGTTTGATCTTACCTTTGCAGTGGAAGTGGGTTGCAGTCTAGGGTTTTTAGTCTCTCAAGGATGGGTTGCAGTCGCGCCCAGAAGAAAGGGGGCGCTAGGAGTTGTCGCGCGCGCGCAAGGAAAGTCGCGTTGCAATCGCACGCGTGCAGGGGCGGTCTCGCGCAGGGGATGGCTGCCGGAGAGGGGTCTCAGCCACGATTGGTGGAGAGAGCGCGACTGTGAGTAAGAGAGAGAGTTCGAGGAAGAGAGAGATACGGTAGAGAGATAGAGAGGGAAATCGGGGCGGCGAAGAGAAAACAGAGAGAGAAAGGGAGTAGCGGCGACAGTGGTGGTGGTGGTGCGACTTATCGCGACGGAGGTAGGTGGAGAACCGCGGGAGGGAACGCGAAGAGATTCGCGAGGGAGTGAGAGACAAAGAAAGAGAGCGATTGGGAGATGTAGAGAGAGAATCAAAGGGAAAGAGAGAGGATAGGGAGGTGGCAGTGGCGGTGGCAGTGGACGGTCGCAGCGATGGCGGTGAAGGCGAGCGGCGGGTGAGGGAGGGCGGTGGCGAGGAGAAAGAGAGAGAGGGGGAAAAGGGAAGGAAATTAGGGCTAAGCCCTAATTTCGATTTTTGATTTTTTTATTATTAATATTATTATTATTATTATTATTATTATTTAATACATATATATATATAAAACAATTTATAAATGAATAGATAAGTATTTGTTAAATTAATAATTAAATAAATATTCATATATATATATATATATATATTTATATCAACTTTAAAATTTAAGTTCTAATTTTTACTTTAGATAAATAGATTAACAAATAAATAATTGAGTAAATAATTAAATTAATAAGTGAAAAATATATTCTTCACATCACGAATTGGAATACGGATACTTTTGATTATAACAAAAATTAAATTTTAATACCCCGAAATTGAAATCAATAAAATTAAATATTTCACTCTATATATATCTATAAATTGAGAATTATTTTATTTAAATCTACGAACAGAAATACAACCGTATGAACACCGCAGTGTCGGCGTTACAGGGCAAGGAGGGAGAGAGGGAAAGGCAGAGAGAGAGCGAACCCAAGAGAGAAACACATAGAGAGGGAGGGGTGACCGAGAGGTGAGTGGTGGCGAAGGTGGTTAGTGGCGGTTGGAGGAACCGCCGGTGCTGCAGAGGGTGGCGGAGGAGAGGGAAAGGCGCGGCGAAGAAATCGTGAGGGAGAGAGATTCGAGAGACAGAGAGAGTAGACAGAGAGAGAGAACCGAGAGGAAGGTAGAGAGAGTGTGTGTGTGTGGCGGTGGTGGCTGTGGGTGCGGTGGTTCACGACGGAGGTGGAAGAGAGGGGCGAAGAGTGCGAGAGAGATGAAGAGAGACGAGAGACTGAGAGTGAGAGAGATGAAGGAGGGAGAGAGATTAGGGCTTTTAGCCCTAATTGAATTGGGGATGGGGGAGTGCTGCGTTTCGGCCGAAATGCAGCGCTTCCTTCTCTGTTGTTTTTTTTTAAATAAATAAATAAATAAATGAATAAATGGATAAATTAATAATAAAGTACCCACTTTTTACTAAATTTTTAAATTTCACAAAAATGAGGTTCAGTACGAATTATGGATACGACATTTTATAATATATCAAAAATTCAAATTAAATACCCCAAAATCAAAAATCAATATAAATAAAAATTTCTCTATATATATATAAACTGAGAATTATTTTATTTAATTCCTGAACAAACGTATAATAATACGGACACCGCAGTGTCGGTGTTACATTTTCTAACCCCCTAAAAACAAGTTTCGTCTCCGAAACTTAAATGAAAACCATACAGGGAAAGGAAGACTACACAGTGAATAATGAGGGTACTGTCCCCTCATAGTTTCCTCAGGCTCCCAGGTCTCCTCCTCAACCTGGTCGCTCCGCCACTTCCTTGCTCCGCAGTCTCCTAATCTGGCGATCAAGGATGGCCACGGGCTGAACAGGTAAGCTCAAATCCTCCCACAGCTCAACTGGTGGGGGCTCTAGCACATGGGAAGGATCCGGCATATACTTCTGAAGTACTGAGACATGGAAAACATCATATATGCATGACAACTCCTCGGGCAGTTCCAATCTATACGCCACACTCCCGATCCTCTCAAGGATACGGAATGGCCCAACATACCTGGGGCTCAACTTGCCCCGCTGCCTAAACCGAATCACCCCCTTCTAGGGCGAGATCCGCAAAAATACCATGTCTCCAACCTCGAACTCAAGAGGTCTCCACCTCCGATCCGCATACGTCTTCTGCCGACCCTGGGCAGCTCTCATCCGCTCACGGATGACCCTAACCTTATCCTTCGTTTCCTCAATCAATTCAACACTGCTGAGATGTCGCTCTCCGACCTCATCCCAACATATTGGGGTGCGGCACTTCCTGCCATACAGTGCCTCATACGGAGGCATCCCGATACTTGCCTGGTAGCTATTATTGTATGCAAACTCCACCATTGGAAGGTGTCGATCCCAGCTACCATGAAAATCAATGACACATGCCCGAAGCATATCCTCGAGCGTCTGAATCGTTCTCTCTGACTGGTCGTCCGTTTGAGGATGATACGTCGTACTGAAGTTCAGTCTAGTGCCCAATGCCTCCTGCAACCTGGGCCAAAACCTAGACGTGAATCTGGGGTCCCTATCTGAAACAATTGACACAGGCACCCCGTGAAGCCGAACTATGGTATCAATGTAGAGACGTGCCAATGCCTCTAAGGAATAGTCACCGCGAATAGAGATAAAATGTGCAGATTTGGTGAGTCGATCGACAATCACCCAAATCGCAACATGCCATGTAGAAGTCTGCGGCAACCCCATCACGAAGTCCATAGTAATATGCTCCCATTTCCACTCAGGAATGGGAAGAGGCTGCAGTGTGCCCGCTAGACGCTGATGCTCGGCCTTCACCTACTGGCACACCAAGCATCGTGCCACAAACTCTGCTATCTCCCTCTTCATGCCTAACCACCAATAGCTACCTCTGATGGTCCGGTACATCTTTGTACCCCCAGGATGCATAGCATATGCAGAAGAATGTGCCTCCTTAAGGATAGCATGTCGAAGATCACTATCGGCCGGGACACACTCTGTCTCTGAACACCACGAGCCCATCATCACGGACTCTGAAGTCTCTGCCTTCTCCTCTGCGGATCCTATCGTGAATACCCTGGAGCTCTTTATCAGAATCCTGTAGCTCCCTGATGTGATCGAGCAGAGTAGGTTGCACCTCAAATCTGGCTAGCAATGTACCCTGACTGTCACTAGTTAAACTGACTCCCAAAGCACGGAGTCCCACCAGGCAAGAAATATACGCTCTTTCTGCTGCCTGAGAAGAAGAAGCTGAAGACGACTTTCGGCTCCAAGCGTCTGCCACAACATTCGCCTTGCCCGGATGATAATCTATAATCAGATCATAATCTTTCAGTAACTCTAACTATCGTCTCTACCTGAGGTTCAACTCCCTCTGAGTGAACAAATACTTCAGACTCTTGTGGTTAGTGAAGACTCTGCAGGTCACTCCATAAAGATAATGCCGCCATATCTTCAATGCAAAAACTATGGCTGCTAACTCCAAATCATGCATCGGATAATTCAGCTCATGCTTCTTCAACTGTCGTGAAGCATACGCAATCACCCGACCATCCTGTATCAGTACACAGCCTAATCCTTGTCTGTTGGCATCGCTGTATACCACATACTCCCTGCTGCTAGTGGGGAGAGCTAATACTGGTACTGTCGTCAATCGTTGTTTGAGCTCCTGAAAGCTCGCCTCACAATGATCGTCCCAAAAGAACTTGACGTCCTTCCGCGTCAGTCTGGAAAGTGGAGCAACGATCTGGGAGAATCCTTCTACGAACCGTCGATAATACCCCGTAAGACGAAGGAAACTCCGCACCTCGGTCACTATCTGTGGCTGCTCCCACCTCAATATGGCCTCAACCTTCTGCGAGTCAACATAAATACCCTCTGCAGAAACAAGATGGCCAAGAAATCCAATCTGCCTCAGCCAAAATTCACACTTGGTGAATTTGGCATATAACTGCCGCTCGCGGAGAATCTGCAAGACCACCCTAAGGTGCTGCGCATGCTCCTCATCGCTCTGCGAGTATACAAGGACGTTGTCAATAAATACAATGACGAACCGATCCAGAAAGTCATGGAAGACCCGGTTCATTAAATCCATAAAGGTTGCTGGTGCCTTGGTCAGCCCAAACAACATGACCAAAAACTCGTAGTGTCCATATCGGGTGCAGAATGCGGTCTTGGGCATATCCTCAGCCCTAATCCGCAACTGATGATATCCAGATTGAAGGTCGATCTTTGAGAAAACCCTCGCACCCTGGAGCTGATCAAATAAGTCATCAATACGCGGTAGTGGATATCGGTTCTTGATGGTAGCCTTGTTTAGCTGCCGATAATCTACGCACAATCGTAGGGTCCCGTCCTTCTTCTTCACGAACAACACCGGAGCACCCCAAGGCGAAGTGCTCGGACGGATAAAACCCTTGTCCAGCAACTCCTGCAACTGGACCTTAAGCTCTCTAAGCTCAGCTGGCGCCATTCTGTATGGTGGAATAGATATGGGAGTAGTCCCTGGAGTTAGGTCAATCTCGAAATCAAACTTCCGAACTGGTGGTAGTCCGGGTAGCTCTTCGGGAAATACATCTGGGAACTCCTGCACCACTGGGACCTCCTCAAGCCTCGATCCCTCCACGGTGGTGTCTATCACGTGAGCCAGGTAAGCAGTGTACCCCCGACGTATCAATTGTCTGGCCTCCATCACAGATATAACACAGCGAGGTAACACTCGTCTCTCGCCCGCAAACCTCAATGATGGTCCCTCAGGTCTCCGAAACTCCACCTCCTTGGTGAAACAATCTACAAAAGCTCAATGAGTGCTCAGCCAATCCAGCCCTAGGATAGCATCGAAGTCTATCATATCGAGTGGGATCAGGTCTGCCTCAAGCACTGCATCCCCGATCACGACTTCGCTCCCTCTATAGATAGAGTCTCTAATCAGCTGCTCACCAAGAGGAGTGATAACCAATACCTCCTCATCCAATGCTGACAAGGGCCTACCCATTTAGTGGGCGAAAGACGCTTTCACATATGAATAGTTCGACCCGGTGTCAATAAGAACACGAGCGTGGACTCCCCATATTTTCATAACTCCTAATGTAGGAAAATAAAAAGATCAATTGATAAATAGGGAAAATATATGCTCACACACACACACACACACACACACACACATATATATATATATATATATATATCAAAATGTATGTACAAACCAACATAGTTAAACCTCTAAGGCTTTAACTAGTGATGGTCCTCAAAAGAAAGTACATGGGAAATCCCTAAACATGAGGATCTGTGGGAGGAGTACCAATAATCACATCAGGGTTTGCCTGAGCGTCCTCCTGGGTCATCGCATATACACGGGCCTGGGTCCTCTGCTGCGGTCGGGATGGCCCTAGCACCGTGTTGCTCCCGACTGCTGTCCGTGGAGTGGTGTGGCTCGAGTACGCAGGCGCTCCCTGCTGTCCTCCTCAAGGAACACTCGAGTGTTCTGAATCTGTCTGACCCCTCAATCCCCACTCAGGACAAGTACTCCTGATGTGCCCCGGCTTCCCACACTGGAAGCATGTAATTGGTGCCCTACACTCTCCAAACAGGTGGTGTCTGCTATATCTGCGGCAAAAAGGGGCCACTGAGCTAAAGTCTGAGTAGTGGCACTAAGGGTCGGTGCTCTAAACCCCTGGGATTGTGATCCCTGCCCAAAATGTGCCTGTCTAGGCTGAGAAAAGCCTCCCTGACATCCTGAAGTCCTGCCCTTCTTCGAGCCCTGGCTCGAAGAAGCCCCAGATCTCTTCTTCCTTTGCTCTCTGTTCTCCCGCTGTCTGCCCTCAGCACGGACAATCTCCTCCACCCTAAGTGCTGAGTCCACAATCTCCGCAAAGGAGATACTAGGAGTTACTGTCATATACCTCCTGATATTCAAGTTGAGGTCGTCCTCAAACTTGAACCGTAGTTGTTTTGGCGTCGCCAAGTCTGGAACAAAAGCGGCTAGTAAACTCAACTCCGCCTCATACTCTGTCACTGTCCGGGTTCCCTGCTGCAAGTGCAGAAACTCTACCCTCTTGCGGTCCTGCTGGAACTCAGAGAAGTACCTACGATTGAACTCCCGCAGGAAGTCCTCCCATCGCAGAGGCTCAGTAGCATCATCACAAATCGCCTCCCACCAAGTGAGGACGTCACCATCCAAGAGTCTCTCTGCTACCTGAAGCCGGTAGTCCTCGCTCAACCCCAGATCAGTCAAAATTACCAGTGCGGTTGATCCGGTTTGGCTGGCCGTGGGATCACCCGTTCCCGCGAACTCTGTGCAGCCTAACTGCCTCGCCTCCTTCACTAACTGGGTGAGCTCGTGAATACGCCTCAAGATAGAGGAGGTAGTGTCACTAGGTCCTGAAACAGTGGAAGGACCAACAACTGGTGGCTGATCTGGTACAACTGGAGGTGGCACGGCCGTAGGAGTCAACGCGGCTATCGGTACTGGTGGAGGTGGCATATGAATGTCATGCGAGCTATACCACTCAAACACCTGCCTGTAGGCATCCAGTGGTGGCAGTGGTACTGCGGCTGTAGTAGCCGGTGGAGTAGATACTGGAGGAGGTGCGTGCGAAGAAGACACGTCCTCTGGTGCTCCAGTGGGTTCAGTAAGTGCGAAACGGGTACCTCGCCTAGTTGTCATGCTACTGCGAGGAAACAGATACTAGTTAGACAGGAATGAAAAGATTAGGGTTAGTTATAACTAACCCCCTAAAATAAATGAACTTACTGATTTAGGAACAAATGAAAAAGATGTGGCAGGTTAGTTACAACCTGTATCTAACCCCCTTAAAATGGATGAACTCATCGACCTATGACCATGTACTGGGATTTCATGACTGTAATGTAACTCTCATATGCATTGAGAACTTTAAAACCAATTAAACTTGGGAATATTTTGTCTTTTTTTTTTTTTTTTTTTTTTTTTGCAAATCATTTTATAAAACATAGCTCTAACCCAAGAGTTCTGATACCAACCGAACTGTCACGCCCTGAACCGAGGTCGTGAGCAGCCGCCCGTTACCCTGGATGCCGACTACATTTTTATAGAAACCGGGCAGAACCTCCCCATAATTCAGAGGTCTCCCATGTATAATTTAACCTGTTTAATGAACATCCATCCTGTCAAATAAGTAAAAGGGTCATCCCGGCCTCACAACCATCAACCACACCACAGCAGACAACCAGGACAACGCAAGGCTATAAAAATTACTAACAGTCCTAGCCACAGACCTCTACTGTCATGCCCAACTAGAACATGAGCAACCGCCACACCGAGCGGACCTAAATTTTATAAAAATTGTATAACAAATTTCCAAGTTACATTTTAAATATTTACAAGTGCCTCAATGCAAGTGAAATGAGTCAATATGAGAGTTTCACGAATAAATGTCCATAATTTATACAGTCATCCCATAAAATAAATAAATAAGTACATTGATCAAACTAAAATCTCCAATATACAGCAATATCACCAATAATCATAGTGGAAGAAATGGTAAAATCCATACCCAAGCCCAGTGACATCAAGTCCACGTCGCAAGTATGTTAATCACAATGATTCACCTTCACTCCAAGACTAATCCTGTGGGAAAGAATGTGAATGGTGAGTATCTATGGGAGGATACTCAGCAAGTGAAGGGATTAACATCGTACTATTAATATCGAGGGTGAACTTGGAGTGTCAAAGCCTGTAACACAATATCAAGTGTGCGAAAATAACATGTTGTTTCAAAAATAACATATCTCAAGGCACACATCAGAAAATAACATATGCATTCAATATGTAAATCAAGTCATAAAGAGCCGGCCAATCAAACAACCCCAGCAATGGTCTACCTCGACCAAGGACGGGTGCATTAGGGGTTTTCATAATGCAAATATCAAATAATGGCTCTCTACCCCAATGTTGGCCACAAACTACTCCAACTAGTCCGTGAATACCGTATATATACGTATAAATAGTCGGCCGTATATGGAATCCCACCCGGTGCTAGATAGAGCCGTACTCACGTCCTCTCCGATGAGGGTCAACCGGATGCATCCACACACATGACGATCTGGTGGATACCTCCGGCCGAAACGTATCCGGGCACAAGGGGTGCCTCTACCAAATGTCCTTCGTAGCTATGGATGCTATAGGAAGCATATAACAATACCATCATATCAGCAGGGCATGCAGTCCACATACATATCCAGATCAAAATCACATAAAACCGTGTGCCAATAGAATGGAAATATTAAAACATGTCAATATGTCAAATGGTGGCACAATATACATTTTCAAAACCATGTATGCATAACCGTCAAATTAAGAGGTGGGACATTCCAATGGTCACAAAATATTTCATAAAATATTCAAAACTCTAATGATCATACATTTCTAAAATCATGTCATTGAAAAGCATTTGTAAAACATGGTTTTCAATTAATAGCAAACGTCAAATTCTCACTCACAGTTCAAGAAGGGTGTTCACTCCCAATTCCAAACCAAACCGAATCAAATTCCTCAATTGATCTTTCCTAAGACACGATCACAATTATGTCATCAATTTCCAAACATTATGAGGATTTATCCATTTTTCCTAATTTTGTACAAATCTCAATTCTCCAATTCATGAATACACTCTAATGTCATCAATTGCATTTCATTTATAAATAAATAACATAATCAACGCCAAATTTAATTCAACCTTAAAACCACTCAAAATCGGAAATAAGGCAAAAATAGATAAATTTTTTACAAGATAGAAAATCTTTGAAAAATCATAAACTTTTCGATTCTCATCCAAATGTTTCAAACCATATGTCATTTTCAAAGTATGGAACTCTATTTTCGTAATACGAAGATCGTATTTAGATCGCCTATATGCAGAACAACTTATAATGAAAAAGGTTATATCAATCCTTAAGTTCCAACTCTAAATTTTAATATTTTTATGCATATTTCAAATTAACTCTAAGGGAAACCATTCAAATCAACTCAACTCGATATGATTCCATCATCCTGAACAGTCCAATTCATATAAAATCTTATACTTAACCTAAATAATCATATAAAATGTCAGACAATGCATTCTCTTCGAATCCAACACACATTCTACCACATACACGACTCCTTACCCTAAATTTAGCCTAACTTTATTTAATTGTCACAAGTATTAGAAATTTTACCTCACCCAGTGTTTTTACAGCTTGCAGTCCTATCCTCTATACTCCTTTCAATTCAATCCAAACCCTGTAATGCTTCTAAATTGAAGTACATTTTAGCAATTTATCCTAATTACCAAGGAGATCAAAACCTAGAGCTAATGATCAAAAACCAATACTTACCTACGCAGTGAGTGGATCGCAGAAAACTACCGCGGCCTAGGGCTTTCGAAATCTGCTACTGTTGTCGACCTAGGGTTCTGTGGAGGTTACAGCAATGGTTGCTCATAGCAAGCACCGCAAGCGGGCAAGGAGGGAGAGAGGGAAAGGCAGAGAGAGAGCGAACCCGAGAGAGAAACACAGAGAGAGGGAGGGGTGATCGACAGGTGAGCGGTCGCGAAGGTGGTTGGTGGCGGTTGGAGGAACCGCCGGTCCTGCAGAGGATGGCGGATGAGAGGGAAAGGTGCGGCGAAGAAATCGCGAGGGAGAGAGATTCGAGAGACAGAGAGAGAGAATCGAGAGGAAGGTAGAGAGAGAGAGAGAGAGAGTGGCGGTGGTGGCTCTGGGTACGGTGGTTCACGACGGAGGTGGAAGAGAGGGGCAGAGAGTGCGAGAGAGATGAAAAGAGACGAGAGACTGAGAGTGAGAGAGACGAAGGAGGGAGAGAGATTAGGGCTTTTAGCCCTAATCGAATTGGGGAGGGGGGAGTGCTGCGTTTCGGCCGAAACACAGCGCTTCCTTCTCTGTTGTTTTTTATTATTATTTTAAATAAATAAATGAATAAATGGATAAATTAATAAATAAAGTACCCACGTTTTACTAAATTTTTAAATTTCACAAAAATGGGGTTCAGTACGAATTACGGATACGGGATTTTATAATATACCAAAAATTCAAATTAAATACCCCAAAATAAAAAAATCAATATAAATAAAAATTTCTCTCTATATATATAAACTGAGAATTATTTTATTTAATTCCTAAACAGACGTACAATAATACGGACACTGCAGTGTCGGTATTACAAAAAAGTGTAACACCAAAGACAGATGTCATATTTGCATAAAATATGGGCATGTAGCCCAATCTTGTAAATTAAAGAAAATGTCCAATATTACATATCATAGTCATAAAAGAAACATGACTAAGTGCAATAGGGAGACAACTAAGATAGAGCATAAAAGAAAGACATCATCACAAACACAAAGCACATTAATTTGGGTACCAAAATGTTTTGTGAACGCTAACATTGGCGAACCCAAGAAGATATGGGTACCAAAGGCCACATTGTGAATATTCATTATTGTATTGGTGTGTCTTCACTCCAAAAGTTCCAAGAGCCGATGATTTCTAGATAGTGGTTATTCTCGACACATGACGGGAGAAGTCACACACTTTTGCTCATTGGAAAAGAAACAAGAAGGCAAGATTATCTTTGGAGACAACTCTAAGGGCACGATTATTGGCATTGGTAACATAGGTAACTCTTTAACTAAAATTGAGCATGTTTTATTTGTCAAAGGTTTAAAGCATAACTTACTAAGCATTAGTCAATTATGCGATAAAGGATATATTGTTGTATTTGATTGCATTGTATGCTTAGTTATTGATAAGCAATCAAGCAAGATTAGATTTAAAGGATATAGAAGGAAACATTTATGCAATATATTTAGATGACGTAGGAAATGAAGAAGCGTGCTTGATGGCTCTAGATGTGAATAACTCTTGGTTGTGGTATAAAAGGTTAGGTCACGCTAGTATGAACCAAATATCTAGGCTAAAAGAAAAAGACCTAGTTAGATGCTTACCAAATCTCAAGTTTGAAAAAGATAGGTTATGTGATGCTTGTATTAAAGGCAAGCATGTTAGAACTTCATTCAAACCCAAAAATGAAGTATCTACTTCAAGACCCTTAGAGCTTCTTCATATGGACTTGTTTGGTCCAACTCGAACTCAAAGTTTAGGTGGAAAACACTATGGTTTTGTAATTGTAGACGATTATTCTAGATATACTTGGGTGATTTTCTTAGCAAAGAAGGATGAAGTTAGTAGCCTATTTATTAAATTTTACAAAAAGGTACAAAACGAGAAAGATTATCATGTCTTGAGAATTAGAAGTGATCGTGGAAAAGAATTTGAAAATAGGATCATGCAAGAGTTTTGTGAAGAATATGGAATAGAACACAAATTTTCAGCACCAAGAACTCCTCAACAAAATGGAGTTGTAGAAAGAAAAAATATGACACTTGAAGAGATGGCTAGAACTATGTTGTGTGAACATAGTCTACCAAAATATTTTTGGGCCAAAACCATTAATACGGCTTGCTACATATTAAATAGAGTTTCTATAAAACCAATTCTTAAGAAAACTCCTTATGATTTGTTTAAAGGAAAAAGATCTAAAATTATTTTCATATCTTTGGATGTAGGTGCTTCATTCTTAATAATGGTAAGGATAATTTAGGAAAATTTGATGCAAAAAGTGATGAAGGAATTTTCCTAGGATACTCAATTATAAGTAAGGCTTATAGAGTGTACAATAAAAAAACTATGATGGTTGAAGAATCGATTCATGTTGAATTTAATGAATATGATGAACCTAGAAAAGATGTTGTAAATAAAGAAGATGATGATGAAAATTTGTTTGATAAATCATCTCAAAAATAGGAGCATGAAGAAAATCTAGAGGAGACTAAGGAAGAAATTGATCCTAAGGATGAAGAAAAAGAACTAGAAGATGATTCATCACATCTGAAATGAGAACCTAAATATTCTAGTTTAAGAAAGAGAGTGGATATTGAAAACATGATTGGAGAGTTAGACAAAGGAGTTAGAACAAGATCGGCATTGCAAAATCAATGTGAGTTCGTAGCATTTATCTCCCAAATAGAGCCTAAAAATGTTGATGAAGCTCTTGATGATGAAAATTGGACATTAGCTATGCAAGAAGAGCTCAACCAATTTACAAGAAACAATGTATGGGAGTTAGTTCCTAAACCCAAGGATCAATCGGTTATAGGCACCAAATGGGTATTCAGGAACAAATTGGATGAACATGGCACAATCACTAGGAATAAAGCAAGATTAGTAGCACAAGGGTATAGTCAAGAAGAAGAAATAGATTATGAAGAGACTTATGCCCCGGTAGCTAGATTAGAAGCCATTAGAATACTTTTGGTCTTTGCTTGTCATATGAATTTTAAATTATATCAAATGGATGTGAAGAGTGTCTTCTTAAATGGAATTATAAACAAGTTGGTTTATGTAGAACAACCTCCCGGATTTGAAGATTCAAAATATCCAAACCATGTATGCAAATTGAACAAAGTTTTGTATGGTCTAAAACAAACTCCAAGAGCTTGGTATGAGAGGCTTAGCATGTTCTTAATTGAGAATGGTTTTTGTAAAGGAAAGGCCGATACAACCTTGTTTATTAAGAAGGAAGGAAAAGAAATTTTAATTATACAAATCTATGTAGATGACATAATCTTTGGTGCAACCAAAGAATCACTATGTGAAGATTTTGCTAAGTCCATGCAATCCGAATTTGAAATGAGTATGATGAGAGAGTTAAACTATTTTCTAGGATTGTAAATTAAGCAAAATGACAAAGGGGTCTTCATAAACCAAACTAAGTTTACAAAGAAGTTATTGAAGAAATTTGGATTTGAGGAGGCCAAATCCTATGCAACTCCTATAGGCACAAATGTTAAGCTTGATCAAGATGAAAATGGAAAGCAAATATGCCAAAAACTATATAGAAGCATGATAGGTTCATTACTTTATTTAACAGCTTCTAGACCGGATATTCTATTTAGTGTGTGCCTATGTGCTAGGTTTCAAGCAAATCCTAAGGAATCCCATTTAATGGCAGTAAAAAGAATATTTAGATACCTCAAGGATACATGCAAATTAGGACTTTGGTATAATAGAAACTCATCATTTGAGTTACATGGTTATTCGGACGCGGACTATGACGGTTGTAGAATATATAGAAAAAGTACTAGTGGGACTTGTCAATACTTTGGAGATATGTTGATAGCTTGGTCATCAAAAAAACAAAATAGTGTAGCTACCTTTACTACCAAAGCTGAATATATAGCAGCTGGACAGTGTTGTGCACAAATACTATAGATTAGGCATCAATTGGAAGATTATGGCATAAATTCAAAATGCACATATATTAGAGTAGACAATACTAGTGCAATAAATTTGACAAAAAATCATATTCATCATTCTAGGACTAAACATATTAAAATTATGCATCATTTCATTCGGGATCATGTAATGAAGGGTGAAATTAAATTGGAATATATAGAAACTAAGAAGCAAATTGCGGATATTTTCACCAAAGCCTTGGTCAAAGAAAGATTCTGTGAACTTAGACGAAAACTAGGTTTGATGGAACAAAAAATAAAATGACATTGTTGAGTAAAATATATTTTCTTTTAATCTAATCAAATAATTGTCATTTGATATAGTGTGGAACCTTTACTTGATTTTGGCTTTGATTAAATTGATCAAAATTATAAAGTTGGATCTCCATATCTTATCAACAAAGTGAACCAAATCTGATATATTTTTTAAGAATAAATAATATAAATTTTTAATTTGTCTATTATATTTAATAATAAAAAATTGATAATAGAAGTATAAATAAACATGAATATAAAAGATAATTATGGATAAACATAAAAAACATTTAATTTTTCTTTAACGAGATTAGTTGGAATCTACTCTTCTCATCACACTAATCTCCAAATCTGATATAAACAATTGTAAACCCAATTTTTCTTTCAAACACCCTAATTCACTCTTAATATATTTTTCATTTTGTGTGAATACATATATATATATATAGGTCTAATATTCTAAAATATAGAAGAATAAAACTTTATGGTGAGATTAGAGAGAAGCTAAGACTCCAAAAACCCATATTTAAACATTAAAAAAAAAAAACCCCTTAGAATTACGTGTTTTTCAAAATTACAAAATCAGCTATAATATTTTTTTAAATTGTAAACTAGTCACAATAATTTTCATCATTAGAAAACAATAAAAAAAATTGTCAAAATTACAAAATGGTCTCAAAAATTACAAGTAACAATTAAATTACATTCAACTTGCAAATTTCTCTCAATCACCCCACGGTAGTGTTCTTTTTTAGCAACTCGGCTTTTCTAGTGACATCGTTTCACAGTTCTTAAATCAAAACATTTATTAAGTTCTTACTAAATCCCGGCGTGATCAATAGATAACAGGAAGCTGATTGACCATCTGCATTAACCTGACCAAGCATTGCACTGGGAAATTAGTCAAATCTCAGAGATAAAAGAACCAACTCTATTAGTAGATTCAAGACGTGAACATACTAATGCACATTCACCTTTATATGTCCTCTGCTACAAAGCCTTTTCACATGCATAACAATGCTGAAAACTAATCTGTGGTCCTCATGATAATACCCTCGAGGAGTCCCAAGCTTGACCCCATATCTCATACCGACGGTATGCTTCACACCCATGAAGTTGTAGTTCCACGGGCCATTGTCCGGAATCCAGAGCAAGGTCAAGAAGTGAGTCAGAAATATCTGGATTCGCAAACTTAATAGTTAAGATGCAGGAAGCAGAAAATAATTTCCATATTTCTTACCATGTAGAAACCAAGGAACCGATCACTGAGGAGCATCTGGACCTTCTCATAATGGGTTGGCAGATAACCGTGAGGATTGCTTCCCATATCCTTGTTGACCCGCCCCCACTCATAACCAGTTGGTGCAAGCTTATACGCAGTCAGTGAGCAGGAGCCCGGAGTGAAACTGCAGGTCAAAATAATGCACTTCTCTCCATCCCATTGCTTGTTATTTTCCAAAATCCGAGCATGGGTTGTCAGATCCTCCAAGAATTCACTTACGTAGGTCAGCAGTAAGTCATGAGCTAAGTGACACTATCAAAAGAAAAAACTCAAACCATAACAACCCTATACACAGGAAATCCAACAAATATAAACCTGGAAAGAGGGACAAACTTGTGGTGATAACCGAGGAAGCTCATTAGGCTTAGTGTGCATCCATCCCAATGGCTCCAAATCGTTCAAGAAATCATGCTCAGGAAGTGCAGATGGAAGATGAACTTGCTGATGGGTCCCCCATTGAGGTGGCATGGAGATACATCTGATTTCCTTCACTTGAGGGTTGTCCGGTGGGCTAATACCGTACAACTACCCTGCAATTTGAGTCCGCAAATCTCCAATGCAGATGAATTTCTTCATTATGTTCTTTGGCATGATGTAGGTATATCCAGTCTCGTGCAAACCATATAACTCATATGTTTACCAGTGTTTATACACTCAAAAGTGCATTGATTGGAAAAGGTTGACCTGTCAGCAGCAGTATCTTTATGTCCCCCCGAGTTAACATATATTTGGTTGACTCGGACGTAGAGATTTGTAGCTCAGATTGCTCTGACACACCAATCAGTCTTGGAGTTGAATTCAGCTTGCTCATATGGACTTGTTGTGGTGACAATAAGTTCATCGCCATGGACATTAGTGGTCCTTCTTGTGACGGCTGTTAGCTGACTTGCTTCTTCTGCCTGTAAATGTTAAAGCAACATTAGTAATTAGAAGAATTAATAAAGTATTAAAACCACAAACTGCAGAACAAAGGGAAACCTGTTTCTCAGTCTCTGCTATCTGTGATGGAGGAGTAATTTCAGCTCCAAGTATCATATCACGTATCTCGGATTGTGTCAGAGCAGATGTGTTCACATTGTTTTTCTTTGCATAGTCAGAGAGTATAAGATCCCCCAGAGCAACCTCAACCTGTACCAAACAACATTTTAGCATCCTCAATAACCGCACTTGCTTCCACAGTGAATTTTAAAAAAGGAATAGCAATTTAACATGTTACACATGGATCAGAGAGAAAATCAAGCAAGTTTGATGTTGCTTTAAGAAAGCCACTATTTAATTTATTTTTTAAAAAAAAGGGGGTGAAATAAAGATTCTAGACCACAAATTAAAAGAGGACTCTTAGACAATTGAAAAGATAAGCATGCCCTTCAAATTGTGCAGTAACATGATTATCTAACCATTTTCAGACAGTCAAAGTCAAGCAGATGACCTGATTAAAGTTCAACACCTTTTTAGACATACGTTATTAGATGCCTATGCCAACATGCAGTGGTAGTAAAAGCTTACCTTCATCCATTGATCATCAGTAAGAGAAGGCCAGATATGATGCAGCTCAGTGACAATCGTCTTGTGGGGTTTCAATAACATCTTTGCCTTGTCATTGTTAACATGAAGTGCATGAAGAATCAAAATCAGACGGGAGAATGCTGTGTATGACGAGATGCTCTTCAACCGATCATTATAAATGTTGAACAAAACCATCTGTGGCTATGTAGCCTTAAGAATCAGGTTACCAAAATTCTTAATCTTCGAGCAAACCCTGGAAAGGAAGCTGCAGTTCGTTTCCCTTAATGACTATGTCAGGAAAGTCAAGCAAGTGAACCTCCAAAGGGTCCAACATTCCTTTTCGAGTGACAACGTTTTGCTTTGGCTGCTCTTCCACGGGCAAAGATCGCACCAGAGCAGCTACTTCTTCAGCTGTTTTCCACTTCGCCAGCTGACCAAGACGCTTCTGTCCTGCCCAGACACTTGTATGGATAACCTGCAAAACAGCTGGTCATCATTAGGTCTTTCACAATAAAACACAAATTTTTAGCAAAACGAGTCACCAAAAATCTGACCTTCAAAAAGTGTTGCCCAGTTCTGAGATTGAATATGAAGATGGCACCATTGATGGGCTTAGTAGTAAGGTTTCCTTCGAATATCTTATCAATTGTAACACGGTACACATTTGTATCATCAACAAACTAGATAATTTGATTGCTGAAGATCTCCCCATAGTTCTGAGATGAAAGATATGGTTCCGTAGGCTCAGAAGAATACAGCTGCAATCCTTTGCTTACACACTCTCTAAGCACATAAAAGCAGGATTTGACTGCATATTCAACATAGACCATGAGAATTCACAAATCAATTCAAGGTTACTAACACATAGAGAAAGTAATCAATATTGAGTTTTAAAGAAGATAAGTGGCCTAGGACATAATTATTTTGACTTCAAAATAATTGAATAATAATTTATTGCTTTTTGTTCTTTATCTATATATATTCTTATATGACGTTCCTGTATGTAACACCCATAATTGAAACTAAGTAAATTAAATGTATATCATATTCTCAATTATTTAATTTTATAGGGTATCAAAAAATGTTCTGCAGATCACTCATTACTTAATCCATAATGTTTTGAAATGCAGATATTATAAACTTAAAAACCCAGAGGAGTCATAAATGGTCATCCTCATTCTATGATTAATTGAGCTTTACATGACTTCAATTCTTTAGGATAATACTTTTTATATTATTGGTTTAAAAATAATTTTAATTTTAATTGAAAAACATAAAGGGCACATCTAAGTTTGTTTTGTTTTCTATTTAAAACAAAGAAAGATTAGTAAGAGTTCAGAAAAAGAATCAACTCCGAATCTTTCTTGATATCAACCCTATAGCTTCAGCATTTTTTTAAAAATCCCGGGGGGATCAGCAGATTTGACTGTCAGCATTGACCTAACCAGGCATTGCACTGGGAAATAAGTCAAACCTCAGAGAAATAGAAAGAACCCAAGTAACTCCATCAGCAGATTCAAGACCTGAATATACAAATGCATATATTTTACATGCCCTTTGCTACAAGGCCCTTTCGGGTGCATAACAATGCTAAAAGATAATCGGCACAACAATGCTTTTCTCGTGGCTTTCCCTTCTAATCCACAGACCTACAAATTTTCACAAGTCTTGGTCCGATGAAGCTAAAAGTAGGTTCATCAAACATCAACTCAAGTAAATGTATCTTCCCGATCACCCTCTACCCCTTTCTCTTCTTCCTCCAAATTGCTGAACTCAAGGAAGTGAGTCGGTCTGTGGTCCTCATGATAATACTCTCGAGGAGTCCCGAGCTTGACCCCGTATCTCATACCAATGGTATGCTTCACACCCATAAAGTTGTAGTTCCATGGGCCATTGTCCGGAATCTAAAGCAAGGTGAAGAAGTGAGTGAGAAATAACTGGATTGTGTTTAGTCACTTGCAAACTTAATATTTAAGGTGAAGCAGGAAGCAAAAAATAATTTTTTACTCCTTACCATGTAGAAACCAAGGAACCGATCACTGAGGAGCATCTGGACCTTCTCATAATGGGTTGGCAGATAACCATGAGGATTGCTTCCCGTGTCCTTGTTGACCCGCCCCCACTCATAACCAGTTGGTGTGAGCTTATACGCAGTCAGTGAGCAGGAGCCAGGAGTGAAACTGCAGGTCAAAATAATACACTTCTCTCCATCCCATTGCTTGTTATTTTCCAAAACCCGAGCATGAGTGGTCAGATCCTGCAAGAATTCACTTATGCAGGTCAGCAGTAATTCATGAACAAAGGGACACTTTCCAAAGAAAACTCATACTATAACCCTATACACAGGAAATCCAACAAATGTAACCTGGAAAGAGGGACAAACCTGTGGTGATAACTGAGGAAGCTCATTAGGTTGTGTGTGCATCCATCCCAATGGCTCCAAATCATTCAAGAAATCATGCTCTGGAAGTGAAGATGGAAGATGAACTTGCTGATGGGTCCCCCATTGAGGTGGCATGGCAATGCATCTGATTTCCTTTACTTGAGGGTTGTCCGGTGGGCTAATACCATACAAGTACCCTGCAATTTGAGTCCGCAAATCTGCAATGCAGATGAATTTCTTCAATATGTTCTTTGGCATGATGTAGGTATACCCCGTCTCCTGCAAACAATAAAACTCATATGTTTAGCAGTTTTTATACACTCAAAGTGCATTAATTGGAAAAGGTTAACCTGTCAGCAGCAGAACCTTTATGTCCTCTGAGTTAACATATATATGGTTGACTCGGAGGTAGAGATTTGTAGCTGAAATTGCTCTGACACGCCAATCAGTCTTGGAGCCAAATGCAGCTTGCTCATATGGACTTGTTGTGGTGACAATAAGTTCATCGCCATGGACATTAGTGGTCCTCGTTGTGACGGCTGTGAGCTGACTTGCTTCTTTTGCCTATAAATGTTAAAGCAACATCAGAAATTAGAAGAATTAATACTCCAGTAGAGTATTAAAACCACCAACTGCAGAACAAAAAGTAACCTGTTTCTCAATCTCTGCTATCTGTTGTCTTTGTTGTGATGGGGGAGTAATTTCAGCTCCAAGTATTATATCACGTATCTCTGATTGTGTCAGAGCAGATGTGTTCACATTGTTTTTCTTTGCATAGTCCGAGAGTATAAGATCCCTCAGAGCAACCTCAACCTGCACCAAA
Organism: Dillenia turbinata; assembly: GCA_037126225.1. Taxonomy (NCBI): domain Eukaryota; kingdom Viridiplantae; phylum Streptophyta; class Magnoliopsida; order Dilleniales; family Dilleniaceae; genus Dillenia; species Dillenia turbinata. The sequence goes on from JBAMMX010000028.1 coordinate 19,734,183, forward strand.
CAACATTTTAGCATCCTCAATAACTGCACTTACTTCCACAGCGGATTTTAAAAAGGAATCACAATTTACCATGTTATACATGGATCATAGAAAGAAAATTAAGCAAGTTCGATGTTGCTTTAAGAAAGCCAGTAATTGATTAAAAAAGGGAACAAAAATCAAACCCCTAGACCACAAATCAAGAAAGGACTCTTGGACAATTGAAAAGATGAGCATGCCCTTCAAAATTGCATGGTAACATGCTTATCTAACAATTTTCAGACAGTCAAAAGTCAAGCAGATGACCTGATTAAAGTTCGACACCTTTTTAGACATACGTTATTAGATGCCTATGCCAACATGCAGTGGTAGTAAAAGCTTACTTTCATCCATTGATCATCAGTAAGAGAAGGCCAGATATGATGTGGCTCAGTGACAATTGTCTTGTCGGGTTTCAATAGCATCTTTGCCTTCTCATTGTTAACATGAAGTGCACGAAGAATCAAAATCAGACGGGAGAATGCTGTGTATGACGAGATGCTCTTCAACCAATCATCATAAATGTTGAACAAAACCATCTGTGGCTCTGTAGCCTTGAGAATTAGGTCACCAAACTTCTCGATCTTCAAGCAAGCCTGGAAAGGAAGCTGCAGTTCACTTCCCTTAATGACTATGTTAGGAAAGTCGAGCAAGTGAACCTCCAAAGGGTCCAACATTCCTTTTCGAGTGACAATGATTTGCTTTGGCTGTTCTTCCACAGGCAAAGATCGCACCAGAGCAGCTACTTCTTCAGCTGTTTTCCACTTTGCCAGCTGACCAAGACGCTTCTGTCCTGCCCAGACACTTGTATGGATAACCTGCAAAACAGCCGGTCATCATTAGAACTAGTCTTTCACAATGAAACATCAATTTTTAGCAAAAGGAGACATCCAAAAATCTGACCTTCAAAAAGAGTTGCCCAGTTCTGGGATTGAATATGAATATGGCACCATTGATGGGCTTAGTAGTAAGGTTTCCTTCGAATGTCTTATGAATTGTAACACGGTACACATTTGTATCATCAACGAACCAGATAATTTGATTGCTGAAGATCTCCCCATAGTTCTGAGATGAAAGATATGGCTCTGTAGGCTCAGAAGAATACAGCTGCAATCCTTTTCTTATACGCTCTCTCAGCACATACAAAGCAGGATTTGACTGCATATGCAACAGAGACCATGAGAATACACAAATCAATTCAAGGTTCTAACTAATGCTATATGTTAAACAAGCTAATAATGAGTCAGCATTATACATTACCTTCATGATCTTATTCATTGCTTGTGCAAGTAGTGGTTTTGAACCAGGAAACCAGTTGCCAAAAGTAGAATGTAAGTTATATGCCAGATCAATGCCAATCATTACCCCTGGATGCAAATAAATGGTCAGCACATGCCCAGGAGAGGGGGAAAAAAAGCCAGTAATTTCTTTTGTCCATTTAGTTGCTTCTGGGAGTATGTTCATGTGCTGGGGGACACAGAAGATGGAAGAGGGGGGAATGCTGGAACAGGATTAATGAGTTAAATACCTGTTGGAGATGGATATATGGACATGTTGTCTGTTGTATAATCCATGAATTTGGCACGAGTGTATCTCTCAATATCATGAGAATCATAATCACCCCAACGAAGTTGCACATCTATCCAGTACTTATTGCTGGCTTTCTGATCAAAGACATCCTTTGACTCTGCAACCAAACTAGGCTTTGACATGGGCCATCTGTGAGCAGCAAACAAAAGAATATCGGCACAGGAACTGTTCATTTTGTAACTCTTCCTTGGATGGATTGTTTCCTTTTGCACAGTTTCAATTTCCAAGGCATCTAACTCTTGGTCTAAAACCTGACAAAGATCCATGACAACACTCTCATGAACCTTCTGCCACAAATGGGCACGGAATATCTGAATCAATGATATCTTCAAAGTTGGAATCTTCCCATGCATGAATATTCCTGTCAGATCCAACTGCACTTGGAAACCCACGTAGACATTGGCTCGATTTATCGTTGGCGACCACCATAGTGTGAACCTACGATTCGGGATCTGGTTAAGACCAGATCTTTGAGCATTTGTCAGCTTCTTATACTTCATTGACTCTTCGAAGCCAGATGCCTTTTCCCAGAAGAGACCTTCCCAAGTTGGAAAGCTGTAGGATCAAAGTGCATGAGTCAATTTCAGAATTCAAAGATATCAATAACAATAGACATCCTCCCATTTTAGAAATAAAGTATTTAATACTGCAGAATGAGATAGCAGTGATGCTAAACCAATGCATGCCTAGAAAAGTAGAAGTGTGCTTGGAGTGATTGATCCATTCCCCGAGAACACAAGCAACCAGAGACTACAAAAGACTTACTATGTTCCTTTAAATAAGGTATGCTCCAGAATTCCCTCAACTCCTCCAAGTGCTTGAATTACATCAGTTCGATAGTTATTCAAGTTCCACAGCTTCCCGTCATGCCTCTGGTGTGTCCACCAGAAAGGATTCTGCTTCAAAACTTGATACTGCTTAAAATCAGTACGAACTCTCCAACCCTTGTCATAAGCCAGGGTGTGTCTGTCCTTTTGGAACAATGTATTGATTCGGGGTATCCCACGATCCCAGGAATCCTGAAGCATAAAAAGAATGTAAATAACAATTAATGTCTACGAAGAGAATATAAGAAGAGATTCACAAATACAACGAAGGATACTTAAAAATAAACAGAACATACTGGAGGATCTAAAATGCGAGCAAGAAGCAAAAAATGAGACAAAAAGATTACATCATAGCAGATAAGTACTAACCTCCAGATCTTCAAGCGTTAAACGCCTATTTTGAGACTGAGCTTCCTGCCTCTTGAGTGCATACTCAGCCCAAACACGCTGTGAATCAATGAACTCACTCTCCCACGGCTGTTGAGAAACAAATACTACTGTTAGCATTAAAATCTCCACATGATGGGGAAAAAAAATGAAATTTTTTTCAGGGAATGACAAATACTTGAATGTAACGATAAAGATTTGGAATAAGCTGGTCCTCTTCATGGCTCATGCCACTCCTGAAGTGGGTCACACCTAGTTCAGTCTGTTGGCTGTACCTTAGGTCACTTTGTGGAATTAATATGTGACCCATTGATAACATGCCAAGACCTCCAATTTCTTTTGGTGTGTAGAAAATAACAGGGGGGAATCTGCACCGACAAACCATGTTTCAGGATCATACTAACCACAACTTCGAAAAACATGTACTGTCTAATGTTGAGCTTTAAAAACTCACCTGCTAGGCATTTTTGAATTTAATCCAATCTTAATACGAGTTTGGATTTTGTTTTCACATTTGACCAGCAAATCCAGCAATTCTTGTGTATGTACTGTTGCCTCCCGGAAATATGTCATCAGACCTGGCAATGGGATACGAAACATACTCGGTAAATATTAAACATGTGAATGGGAGCTACCACAAAATTAAAGTGCAACAATACAAGGAACTTAAAAGAATGAAGAAGTACCTATCAGTGCTGTATTCCATTTGTTCACAATTTTTGTAAAAGTAGTCGAACCAGAAGACATAAGAATCTGCCTCACACGATTTTCGAAGACTTTCATGTGCTCGTCATCAACACGTAAGAAAGCAACAGCAGTCCTTTCCTTTGTCTGCTCATTCTGCAAATTCCAAACGCCATCTCTTGTATTACTGAATGCTTCTTGAGTCATTCGTATCTTAGGCAGTATACGGACTTCAAATCCGCACCTATACATTTAAAGCAGATATTTTAGATTGAAAATAACATAACCTGCCTTTGAAAAGGTTTTATCTTGTGAAAGAAAACGAGCAAATCTCAAAACAAAGGAAAATGCAATATAACAGTGGAACAACTTAGGGAGTTAATGAGGAGGATGACCAAGTTCTAAAGGACCTAGGCTTGACAACCATGTGAAACTAGGATCTTTCACCAGGTGTTTTGTCATATCATTCCAAACCTCACCCATAATATACAATTAGGCAACTAATGTCAAATAGGAAAAATATACGAAGTATCTTGGAAAACGACAAAAGAAAATTAATAGGACAGAAGAATGTGAGGACAGAAATGAGGTAACTAAGACTAGAAACAAGTTAATTTAAAACATTCCCAATTAAAAATACTGTGATACACTCCCAACTCCAAGTTATGCTACTAAACCAGAAACTTGTATGGTTCAGAGATTTCACACACAACACAAGCAGTAAAATGAAAAATGAAATCAATTCAGGAATGTAGGGAGGAAAAAAAAGAAAAAAAGAAGTCCCACAAAATGTATGACACAGTACCAAACAGATCAATAAACATGCATCAAGTTCTTATATATGCAGTAAAAGGTACATACATGCTGAAGAGTAGGTTTGGATTGTCCTTGCTATAAACAGAAACAAAGCTGTTCTCCCACTCTAGAGTTGTGATACTTCGAGGAAGACGGTTCTTCATGTCCCAGAAGACACTCCTCCCAAGATTTACTGAAGAAAACAAAACAAATCAGTAGTTTGAATTTCAACTCCACAACTTCATCAAAAATCAAATTAATATGAAAGTCAAAGTAAACAAAATTTTGATGGGTAGATACCATCATGTTTCATGAGCCTCATTCTTGCATCTCTTGGCCAACATTTCTTGTTGTTGTATCCAACCATATTTTCATTGTTGGGATCAGGATGTTCGGTAAGGTAGCGCTGAATAAGATCCCGGGCTTCTTCATGGGTAAATCTAAACAATATATGCACCCTATCAATGTAGCGAGAGTACAATCTGATAGGATGCCGCGTCTCAACTTTCGTATCCCAATATGTAATGAATTCATTTGGCATCTGTGGTGGACCGGCAATTTCACTGGCTCGAGTCAATCCCAGAAGCAAGAGATCCAGCACCAGCCCATAATACTGAACAACAAAAGAAGCAAACTGCAAACCACGTATAAGTCCATAAGAGTTCGTGTGACTCATATCTTTGTAAGATAACACAACGTTGTTTTTTGCAGTGACATAATCAGCAATGTTGTGGTCAAGAACCAAACGAAGGAGCCTGCAAATAGCAGCAGAAGCAACAATTTAAGCACACAAAATGATAGCAGAATAATAACTTATAGCATGCAAGAATTCAATCCATAAGCAAGCAAAGCACTGAAAAAATTGCTTACCTGTTCAACATTGTCAGGTCAATCTTCTCAAAGAACTTCTCAAATTTTGTCTGCAACATCACAACACACTGACCCTCACTTGTGTCCCATATACCTTGCAAGTTGTTTATTCCTTGGCACCATTTATAAACCAAAAGTGGAGGCGGCTCTGAATCTGCAGGCTTAATCCAGTTGGGAAAGAGGTGCCGTTTGTCACCTTCATACCATAAATATTGGTCCAGATATGCATCTGTAATCTTTTCGAGAGGTTCAATCTCATAAACTGGAATCAGGTAGCTGTATAAGTCCATGAACTCGATGCCAACCTGCAAAATAGTTCATTCTTTTTCAAAATCAATGCACTAAACTCATTAAATATCACCAAAAAAAGAATACGGGAGGAAATGAACTATTACCTCCTTAAAGGCACGCTGAGTGAGCAGGTGTCGTTTAATACGCGACAAAGCCTCATGGGGATTGTCATAAGCTTGTTCAATAAGACCCAGCTCCTCTCTTTGCAATTGATTTAATCTTACTGCCACACTATAAGATTCCTTCAACCTCTCAAGAGCAAGGATAAGAAGCTTTGTATCATGCTTGTAAGAGAGTGGAGGGAAAGGAATAGGAGAGAACTTTCTGGACTCCAACCAATGAACGGTGGTTGTGTAAATAGCCACAGCCTCTTCTGGGGTGACATATGGACCATCTTTAAGATAATTGTGTTGCCGTTCCTAAAATAATTAAAGACCAACAAGAACATAAGCAGCAGATCTAGTGCACCAGGAAATACTTGAGGCGAGCTACTCACTATAAATGCAACAGAAATATCTGGTACGGCCATAGCTAGTATAGGAAAAAAAAAGGGAAGAAATAAATCAGCTCGCAAAGGCCAAGATATACCTGCTCCGCTTTCAGCCAGAGGCGGGTCAATCTTCCCAGATTCTTTCTGCAAACTGTTTTATCAACTGTTGCACCCCTTCTAATACGTTCACGGTTATAATGAGCCACGTTGGTCCACCAATCAGCTTTTGATTTGACATAACGAAGAATCATGTTTTCAATTGGAACAGGTAAACCAGGAACCTGAAAATGCCTACAGTTAGATAACTATCATAGAAGAAGGTTATCATAGCTAAACATAATTAGATTGGTGGCATACCTTCCATGGGATATTTGCTTTCCAGCAACGCCATGCTTCACTAAGATGCTGCAAAATTGTTCTTGCCTTATTCTGCTTGATGCCCTCTGTAGTTCAATAATACAGCATTAACAGCATAGACAAGAAAATCTCAAAAAAGATAGACGTAGCAAAATTGAAAAGAGGCCAGGTTGTGGTAAGAATATTTACCAGGCATGGCATCAAGGACATCATGCATAACAGCAGCTCGAAGCTCCAAGTCAAAGTGGCTTTCAACACGTTGCTTCGTGACAGTTTTGGCTACTCCTTTTGAATGACGCCCTTCAAATTGTCGTGCAAGTAAGTTCCCCAACCAACGTTCAAGTAAAGGCACTATCCCACGAAGGAAAAACAACCACACCCTCCACATTGGTGCCCAGAAGCCACAACCAGGTCCTTTCCCCACTGGTCCAGTATTAAAGCGGTAATAAATCAAGTGCTTTAAGTCTTTGCACATTCTAATTTGTCGCATGAGCCTGTACTTGTAACGGTACATGCCTGTCAACTGGCCAACATGTGAAAATATGTACTGCAGGCCGTCAGCCAACTGGAAAGCATCAACATTTCCTAACCGGAACTGAATATTTGCATCAACCACAAGCTTGGTCAATCGAAGAATCTCTCGACACAAGTGGAATGCATTACCAAACCGTGACTTCTTGCGTTCCTTAGTAGTTAGGGTTTTCACAGGCTTCAAGTTGAAGTTGTAATCAAGGTGAAGATAGTTGAGATTTTTCCTGTGTATTAGCAGATTGAGCATATTGTACCCTTGCTTACAGACTTGGAGACCAGCCTCAGCCCAATCAAGCTCCGTAGTCTGGAAAAACTTGGTAGCTTGGAGGGATCGAAACAAGTGCTTCTTCTTTTGTGCCTTAGGAGGTCTATGATGCAGCTCATTCAGCACAAAGCATTTCAACAATTTCTGATAACTAACACGAACTTTAACAGGATACGATGGGGGACTGCATTAAAATTAACAAAAAAGGATAAAGTTCAGAATCTGAAAATGAAAGAGTAAACCATATGGTATAGCAGATTTTTGAATTGAAAATAGATCTTACCAGTGCTCCTTATACCACTCCGAAACAAGGGGTATATCCTCAGCTCGTCGCGTTCGACCAGACCTCATGTTGAAAGGCCGAGGAGCAAACAGCAAGGAGATACCTGCAGCAGTAGTATCCGTGTAAAGGGAAAGACCATCCAGCAAGGGTTCCACTCCCTCTGGCAAGGAAAAATCATCATCATCCTCTTCTTCATATAACTTCTTCTCACGCCGGTCCTTGTTTACTGCAGTTATAGGATGTATCAAAGGATCATAGTAAAATGCAGGTAAATCAGGATCCTCAGTTTTAATGTACATAACCATGGGAGTGTGATAGATCCCAGGCTTAACTTTCCGAGGCCTATTGTTATAAAGATGAGGAAATGCAATTCTGTACTCTGTCCTAAGTGGTGACCTTATGATCAATTTGTTAATATCATTGAACTCATTCCAATCTTCATCTCCTTTTTCCATGTCGCGAAACAAAGGTTCAAACTTCGGACCACCTGCAACAATTAAGAATTACTTGAGAGAGAGTTCAAAGTACTGTAACAATAAAAGAATCAACTCAACATTGTACCAACATGCGCAAGTCAACAAAGTTATTGGCATTAAGATCACAGATATATCAATTGTTTGCATGAAATTGAGGGAAAAAGATGATAAACATAACAATTATGAAATGTGAACATTAAAGTTCCAATCTACAACCTCCTCCTCCTCCTGTCATTCTTCAGAAACTGCATCGACCACTTATATCATATGGTACTAGAGAACCATAGCATTTATTCTTTTTAGATCTTGAAGTCCCAAATGAAAGTTAACATCGTAGATAATTTATCCACCGAATGAGTACAAAGAATTGAGGCAGTAAGAACTTACCAGGGATGCACATATTCAGTGCTTTAGCTGTAAAGAACGACTCCATATCAAACAAGTAAAAATAGTTTCGGTCAGTCAGATCAGAAAGCAGCTGTCCTGCAAGTCGATGAAGAGTTGCCATGATGGGGAGGGATAGATGCCATTTTCGATAACTTGGACCATTGATGAGCTTTGTTTTTACAAGAGGCTTATGGTCATAGAACCAAGTATATACAGCCGAATCTTCTTCTTCATCCAACTCTAGTTGAATTGGTTCCAAAGGATCAACATCCAATAAATTATCGGCATAATCCAGTGGAGGTTCCTCATCATCGAAAGGTGGGAATCGCATCCTCTTAAAATGACGACGATCTCTCTTCTCCCTTCGCATCATGATCCACATTGTACCCCACTGTCAAAAAATTTACCACCATATATAGGACCGAGAGAGAGAGAGAGAGAGAGAGAGAGAGAGAGACTCAAATTCTCACAAGAAAGTGTCTTTGCATACCTGTGCCAAGTATATAGGTTCCACAACCCATGGTATTTCATTCACAAAAGTGATAGCTCCAGTAATATGGTAGAGAATTTTCACATCCCGAACCTGAAGTAAATAACATGAAAATGTTCAACAGAAAATTCTCGTTATATATAAACAGAATTGAATTTCAGATATACTCAAGAGGTGATATATGAAAAGGTACCTGTTCCCACGGCATCGGCATGTTCTCAAGAAGTTTATAAACTGCATGTGGAATGAATTTAAGAGCCCCAAGATATACACGTTTATCATGACGATATTTTTTTGATGACATGTCACCATGATCTCTGGAAGAGCAGACAGAAAACCAATCATTTTTATTGATTCCCAGAGGAAGACAAAGGTTAGCGATTAAAAGAATAGAGCAAACTATAAAGAGTTGCAAATAAGCCACAAGTGCGATTTCATAACATGAATGTTATACCATTTTTCAATCTTCTTCAGACACCATAAATTTTCCACTCCAGCAGAAAATTGTATGATACAACACCCCCAAATGATGAAAAAAAAAAAAAAAAAAAAAAAAAAAAAAAAAAAAATCTAAAACTTCTCTACCGTCCCTAGTTCCTGGTGTAATTGGCAAAACTCGCATCATGGAAGTCAGCTTGTGATGTGGTTCTTGCAATTTACCTAAGACTACATCTTTGCATCTTTTTTGCGTGTGCGACATGTCAACAGAAGTAAAATTAATTTCAGTGTATTCCATATTACTCTTAACCATGTTCTCCAGGTCTTCCTCACAATTGTGGTCTGCTTAAATAGGTATACAGTAAAACCACTCTAGCACACCCATGATATTCAGTTAACATGCCTGGGATGGAACCAGCTAGTTTCACCTGACAGAATTTCCAATTTTGAATATCTCCACTTCACCTTCCTATTAGGAAAAGTCACAAGCCATTCGCATCACCTCATACTCCTCCAATTTCAATTAGCTCAACATCAAGAGTGCGCTTAGACAAAATTTTGTACCCCCGAAATTTTATACAGCAATATTTTCTTTTCAAGTTAGCAATTACACCACAGCCATAAAACTCAAGCCATGTATTATCCATCTACTTCTAACCCTCCAATCACATTCTCCCAACATCTTCTATTAAAGAATGCACTATATAAATTAACTTTCAGCCTAATAATTTCCAACATTCAGAAGATATGGCTCATGAAAATTTTTCAATCTTCTCAACTACTCCATTATTGTAACTCAGATCTCAATTTCTGTCAACAAAATATTATACAACTAACCAAACTAGACCAAACACTTGCTACCAATCATGGGTTTTAGATGTAGAACTCCCCTTCCTTCACAGGTTTCATTGTACATTTTCTTACATTATTAGCCCAATAAACTTGTTATTCTCTTCAGATACGAAGCCAACACAAGAATACGAAATCTCGATTTTCTCTCGGCCAACCAAAACGCATGAAGAATAAAACCTAGTTCAATTTTCATGACCATCCTAAGAAACACAGATAAACAAGAACATCAGACTTCAATATGGGAAAAATAAACCCTGAAACAGTAAGACAAAACCCCAATTCTAAGCTGGAGGACATAAAAACTCATGAAACAGAAGAAAACAAATTCCAAAGAGAGTCGAATCAAAAAGAAAACGCATACCTAATAATCTTGCGAACATGTTCAGGAGGCATGTCCTCCTTCTGAGTCTCGACGAACCCAAACTTCCTCTTATCGCCATATCTCTTGGAATTCAACTGCATCCACTTCCTCGCCTTCTCTTCGAGTCTCGCCTCCGCCTCCGCTGGCGAAGGTAGAACTGTGTACGACGGCTGCGCCGCAGGTGGAGGAGGAATCGACGACGTCCCTCCGGTTCCCGGGGGCGCTATTTGGCCATTGTTGTTCCACATCTTCTAAAACCCTATAAACCCTAGAAAAACAAGAGTCTGCACAGACAAAAATTGATTCAAGTTGTTCGATTTTGATTGTTCAAGAGTTCAAGCGTTGTGAAGAAGATGAATGTCAGTGAAACCCAGATTCGAGGTTTCAGTGTTAGTGTTCTTTCTTCTCACTCAATGCGAGAGAGAGAGAGAGAGAGAGAGAGAGGAGGAGGAGAGAGAGAATGCAGGGGAGTGAAGCGGTAGAGTTTTGAATAAATTGGGTTGGGGTTTATTAGCCTATGGCGGTCAGACGTGGCCGAGACCGACTTCTGGGCTATAGTCGGCCTTACCCCAACTTGGGACGCTTAATCTCATTGGCGTAAAATATTTTGGCAAACTTCAAAAGTAAAATAAAATTATATAATTCTATTTTTGGGTTTTTTATAAATTACTTTTAATCTTTGCTATTATTGTAAGCATCAGTTTTAAAAAAATAAGTGAAAAAATTTGTGATTTCTGGTATTGATAGAGCTGATTAAATTTTTAAAATTAGAAATAGTTTCAAAAATTTTCAAACAATAATATTAACCACAAGTTTAACATTTTTCCTGATAAGTGAAATCAGTTATAGAAATCATTTAATATACGAATCATTTTATATCATTATACTCTATTTTATATGTATACTTAATTATATGATTATTTTTTTATTTTTTATAATATAAGAAATTATAACCAAATGAAATCGGATCGGAAATAGAGAAACTCTATCACTTGAACTTTATATCAACAAAAATTAGACTTTTATCTTACTAAATAAAATCAGTAATATTGACATTTTAATTAGAAATTTAGTCAATTGTTTAGGTTGAAGCGTTATTATTATCCTGTTATATTGGTATGATATTTGTGACAAAATACCCCATTTCTAAAATATTGTTATTAAATAATTTTAATTTATAATAAAATATTAGGGTGAAAAATTGGTTGCACTTTCAAGACTATTTTATTCCATAAATGAATTAATTCATGAATGAAATAATTATGAAAATTATCAAATGAAATCATGAAATTTGTCACATGGAAAAAAATAAATATTATTACTTTTTAATATTAGGAGAAATAGTCTAATTTCAAAATAAAATATTGCTACTCGTCATGGTTGAATTTATGAGTATTCAAAATTTAATCTCATTTCTAAAAACAGTCTTCCTTCTTGCTACTTCCCGTGCATTGGTTATTTCTTTTCTTCCTTTTGTGGAAGAAGAAACTTTCAATAGTTAACAATGGTGGCAAACTTTTGTCTTCGGGTGGGTGTATCAAATTCTTTTGAATTGAATTATTGAATACTCTGCTCACTTAATTAAAGATCTTGAGTTCGACTCTTAAAAATAAAAATAAAAAAATTAAAAGAATCAACTCCTCAATGGATTTTATAATATTCAAATTGGATTAACCAGACAAAATCTGAATACCGATCCATAAAAAAAAAAAAAAAATGGAAGAGGATTCTGATGATACTAATTCTGAGGTCCAGCTGTCCGCCCAAAAAACCAATAAACCCAGAACTTTGTCCCTTGGGCCCCCACGACTGGGAACACTTTGCTTGAAACCCTTTATAGATCCTACCTCCATCCTTGGTACCCCCATTCATCGGTCATATGCTCCTCGGTAAAAAAATTCCCCATCACAGATTGAACAGTTGAAAGAGGTAAGCATGATTTTGGGTAAATTGTAATGGGGACGACTCTTTAAACAAATTTAAAATTTTTCTGATGCAGATAAGAATCTTTCTCGTTTCGTAAATAATTCCAAAATTATAAATGTCCATCCTAGCAAGTTTATCAGTTAAAAAAGGAAGTCCTCCTGTTTGTGGATTTTCCTAAAGATATTTAGAAATAGCATGTACAAACTTCAGATACCGACTGTCCTAATTTCAGGGATTTCTCTCGATCTTCACAAAGGAAACTAGGGTTAGAAGATTTTCAAAAACCCTGGGGCGCCTCGTACAAAAGGGAGGATATATAAATAGAAATTTGGCCGTCTCGCAGGTAAGTTCCCTAAGACAAAACACTAATATCACACACAAACATCCCTTGGTTGAAACTGTTCTTGATCTGTTTATCATATTTAAAAAATCGCAATTTTCTGATTTAAACATCGGACTCTCCTCTGCGGGAAAACACTCCGATAGCTTTTTGCAAGTTTTGAGTTTAACATCATGCTCAGCTTCAAGACTCACCATGTATCTATGGAGAAAATCCACCTCTATTAGATTGATAGTAGTGGGAAAACAATGAAAGTGGCACTCATTTATGATACTCAAACAAGTGGGAATTAAATAGGAAGGAATGCAATTACGAGAAGTTAGAGGCATGAAGCTCCTTTGTTTCTATCTTTTTTTTTTTTGGTTTTCTTCTCATTTTTCTTTTGTGATGTTTTCTTCTGATCTTGGTCCAACTCAGAGATGCTATGGAGGGTGGTGTTGTGCACATCTCAAAGTAATTGACTATCACTATGCAAATTTTCCTTAGTACTTGTGTGATATGTGTACCTTTCGAAACGGATTGTTTCTCCTAAGACGTGCAGAAATTTCCAATCCAAATGGGTTCCCAGTCCTGTTGGGATTGATATTGGGGCACAGTTACCTGCAGAGCATTCTGAAATTTGGAGTTGCACCTGGCATATGCTCAAAAGCTATAGAAAGAACCAAGCAATAAGAACAGCAGAATGAACACAGGCATGCATACTTTTCCGCTGTCCTCAGCCATTTGGAACATGTAACATCCTTATAGATGCCGGCAAGTATGTAGAAGCTCCCAAATATCTCCAGTTTGACATCTGTTTCTATACCTTACGCATATTTATTCCTCCATTTTGGTTTTGCATATTTTATTGTCACTGCGTTTGGCAGATTAATCTTGCATTGCATGTTTAGTGCTCTCCTTTTTTCTTCTTCAAAACATGGTCCCAATAAAAGGAGCTACAAGTCACTACATCCTTCAATGGTAACATGGAGATGAATATGCTATTCCATCTCCTTATACTCTAATGAATTACATTTCCATTCCACTGGTAAAGGCCCAAAATAAGAACTTTGCTTTTTGAGTCATCCATGAAGTGCTTTGGCATGGTATCTGATATAATGCTCAAAAAATGTTGGCATTGGTTGCTTTAGAAACCAAATGAGTACTTCCATCTGAAGATTTCATGAAGTCATTTCACCACTAAATATGCTAGATCTTTCATAATGCAGTACCACCAGATGCCGCTGCAACTTAATGTTATGGAGGTTCTCTGATATTCTGAATGAAAAGAACGGTTTTTTAGCGCTCACAATATTGGTCTATCAGGCTTTCACGAGGTAACAAAAAGTGCAAATTTCCCAAGTTTTTCGATAAAGAAGCGAAGAGGGATCTGGGGTGTAGAAGAAAGCCAGACAAAAGAAATCAAGATGGTTCTATTTCTTGGGGAAAAAAAAGTGTGAACAATCTTTCTCCGTTGTTCTTTTCCATAGCTCCCAATCATCATGCTTCCTCTCACACTCACACCAAATAAAAAAAAAAAAAAAAAAAGAGAAAACAGAAGGGTGCTAAATGATTCCTTTTGGCTAGCTCCTACAATGAGGATTTGTTGCATCACTCATTTGTCAATTATCTAATTACGTCTTTTACAATAAAGGCGAACTTGCACGTAACGATAGAGTTACTCCTTTGATAATTTCGAGATCATGGATTTAAAATATGAAGACAGTCTCATTACAAAAATATAAAGAAAATATTGCATATATATACGTATACTCTTTTTTTCCCTCATACTAAGTCGGGAAACACTTTATGTACCAAAAGAACTCTTTTAACTTGGTCGTGAATGTTTTAGGTTTCTCCTGCTTGTAGTTCCTTGTATGTACTACTCAATTTGGCACAAAAGATTTACCTGCAGTTTGTAATGTGTCTTTATAAATCTTAATTGAGTCTTTCCTATTTTTTCGCTCGCCTGGCGTAGGTATTTCTATCATGGTGCTCTTCGATGGTTTCCTACTTGCAGGGTTAGTGTAGAAAAGCTCCTCTCCTGCATTGCTAATGAGATAATTGAGCATACCAATAAGGCACTTTTTTGTCTTAACATTTTTATTTCAAAAAACTTTTCAATTTTTAGGGGGCATTAATTAAACAAAAATGAAATCACTTTCAAACTTTAATATACAGGATGGAAGCACAAATCTTGCACACTTTCAATTGAAAACACATGTATAATACGTATCAAAACACAATCTTATGAAACAAAATATGAAATAGTATCAGGATTTCGACGAAAATGAATGAAAACTTTTGAAATATCAACTTTTAAGTCACTTCTATTTATCGCAACATCATTAAGATTAATTATAAAAATTTAAACAGATGACAATTAAAAAATAGTGTATATTTATATGTTTTGAATCTTTATTATTCAATAGAGTTCATAATATGCATCATTTTGATTAATTATAAACATATATATTATCACCCAAATTGTCGTAAACATAATCACTCAAAATAATTGTATCGTGTGCATCGTAAGGGTCGCCCCCGCTATATTTGGAGTGCAAATAATATGGAAAAATACATAATTTTCATATTTTTAATATTTTTTGAGGAAATTTTCCTCAAATCAATTGTACTTTTATTGTCAAAAATTCAATATTTACACAAAAGAATAAATTGAACCAAATAACATATTTTGTTATAGTATCATACTATTTCATTCATTTGCAATTAGATCTCCATAAAAACAATAATAATAATAATTTATTCCAATTTACAACCAAAGAAAAAAAAAAGAAGGATATTTATGTCAACAATAACATTTTTTTTTGGAAAACGTAGAAATTAGAGCGATAAGGATTGTTAAACCAAGAAAAATATAAATATATATATATATTATATAAATATATATAAACCCTCTAGACTTGCGACCATGGTTGCTCCTCAACCATGGGTTGGGGAGCCATAAAAAATCTCTACCTCTTGTAAAGAAGTCTTCTATGATTTGTTTACAAAGGGTTCACACATTGATGCTCCTAAATTTCTAATTAATATATATTTCTTCATTAATGCATGAAGGTGAATAGTCCATCTTATTTCAACCTACCAATTTGGATTTTTTTGTTACCATTTTTCGTTTTGCTCATCTTGGAAGGTCTCTAAAGGGTAGCCAAAAATGGAACATCTGAGAAAATTTTTTCTATCCCTTGACTTGAAGGTTAACTTTTCTTTCGGTTTGCTTGATAATATGCATGTCTTGATCAAACTTTTTAATGAAGCAAACTTCCATCTGTTTGGGCCAGGAATATTTGGTTTGTCTTTGGGTGCAAGATGAGGATTTTAAGTCTTTCCCTGTTGATCGTGAATCTTCCCTTGGTGATCATGAATCTTCTGTTGTACTGGTTTGATTTTCTCTACCGAAGTTATCTATATATCTTTTTAATAAACAATATCTTTCTCAAATTGTATCCCGTCTTGTACTGGTTTGATCCTTGATGCTGCAATTATTAATTCAATACACACTAACATGGCTGGGGGCTGGTATTGAAATTTGATCTATTGAAAGTCCTGCCCAAGAGGATTTGGATTAGAGTGGGAGACCAGGATGGATTAGCAGTGATCGTCCGAGAAAACCTCTGCAAACATAGTACCGAATGATTTCATCAAGGCCAAATAAAGATGAATGTAGTGTTGGACATCCGGAGTTGCCTACAATCAAACATATGCCGCCTGCTTCCAATTTTGTAGAAGAGAATGAGATTTGTGTAAAGAAAGATAACCCTTGAATGGAATTCACACTGAAAAAATCTGTTTTTTTTTTTTTTTCCTTAGCAGACTGTTTCACCGCTTACTTTATCATGGTTGGGATTCTATTTCTTTGGAAGAGGGTTGTGTTTCTAAATCTTCAAATGCAGCTCATGCTTCTAAATTGCTAAATAAAGTATGCGTTTCTAAATCCTTTTCGGGCCACAATGGCTCTAAATCTTTGGAGGACAGGCGGATCTCTAAAATTGTAATAGAAGACTCCATATTCCTGATGAATTTAAGTACAGAGTCTGAGAAGGAGTCACTACCTTTTTCCTCAAAAGAAATTTGTTGTTCTTCCTTTGCAGAATGCTTCATATCACATTTTATCTGGTTTCTAAATTGTTGAAGGATGGCCAGGCAATTAAATCTTTGGAAAAGGGTTGTGTTTCCAATTGTTTCAATGGAGTACATGTTACTAAATCCTCTTTGAACAGCAATGCTTCTAAATCTTTGACGGATTCAGAGATGTGGTTTGCTTTCGATTTCCAGCACAAGAGTCTCAATCTCTGCTTCCCGCCACTCTAACCTCTCTCATGTTCTCATATCTCTCACATTTGGAGTCACTCTTGCCTGCTGGCTTCTAAAACCTCACATCTCGAACTCCATATAGGAATTGCCCAAAGCTTAAGTCTTTGTAGAAACACTGCCACCAAATGCTAAAGAGGAGGAAGGTGAATATTGGCGCCGGTGAAAAAGAGGCACAGTTGCTCACTCTGAGGGCCTCTATTCGCCCCTAGGTAGAGAGGCCACCCTGGTGGCAAGAAATGGTCCACTGCCACTAGGAAGTCAAGGGCCGTCGGACTGCATTGTGGTCCTGCGAAGTTGGAGCCTGAAGGAAGAATGAGGGGGAGAGACGATTTTTTTTTTCTTCCTTACCCTCAATTTTTAAGTATTTTTTTATTACTTGGGTTAACTTTACATAAAAATTTTTGTATTTTTTGAAAGTTTATGGGTCTATTTGCATTTGCCTGTAAGTGAAGGAGTTTTTTTTTTTTCATTTTTTTCCATTTTTTAATGAATTTTATTTGCCACAAACAAGGTGTGGGAAAAATAACTATTCAAATTTTATTTTGAATATCATTTTTTTTTTTAATTTGCATTAGTTGTTGTATTGAATCAAAAATAGAAATTATTTATTGTCAATTGAATTTTTTTTCCTAACAACCAAACATAGAAAAAATTGATGGCATTGTTTTAAAATTCTCAAATTTGGTTGGTCTCACTTTGGTTTGGTAAGGCCCATGGTAACCTTGGTAAGCGAGCTACCTGGGTTTGGAATAGGGCAGGTGGATGGGTCTTATGGTCAAAATCATCAGGTTTCATTGGTGCATACATATTAACATTTTTTTCTGGGTATCTAATGGTACCATTCTCAAGTTTTAAACATAAAATTTAATTAAAAAATTTAACATCTTATTTAATAGATTATCGATTGGTTGTTTTTGTTTATTTTCACTTAAATAGAAACTTGATGCTTTGTTGAACTACCTCTTATTCTATCAGCCATGTTGATGAACTATCTACGGAATGATTGTAATGGATTATATAACACCAAGTACCGATGAAAAGGAAGGAATGGTCAATTGACAAGAGGTTAAATGTTGTATGTTGGAACAAAGAAGAATTATGATAAATTCTATATTATGTCACTGACACTCTTTACTCCCTTTGGTAATCTACCCCGGATCTATATCTAGTTCCCAACGTGATGGGTTGAGTACCGAAGCTAGCAATAAAGCTCTGCTTTGCTTTTTCATCCTCATGGCCAAGACCCGAATTGAAGAAGCCAATTGTCCTAATGATCATCTAATTTTTTTATCCTGGTAATTTTGGTTGCATATAGAGGTCTCCAGATGGTAAAAACGGGTCACCTCAAGTAAATGTTCTCAGAAGCTTTTTCAACTGCTAAAGCTAGAAGGACCAGAAAAAGCACAAGAGAATTGCAAAGAAAACAAGTTCAATTTTCTTCACAAGCGTATGAATATATATACACATTACTAAAGCAGCCCATTAGCATTCTGCATTAGAGACCAATCACATAACAACATATTAGTCACCCATAAGCCCTCACCAACATCATAGTAGCCTTGTATTAAAGTTTACCTTGGTGCAGCTGCAGAACCACCTTCCCTGAAAATGATATTGGCAACAGGCGGTGGAAGCCATGCCGGATTGCCACCACCCTGAGCATCCAGATGATGATGATCTTCCCATTGCCTCAGATGTTTCTGATGATGCTGATGATCTTCACATTGCTTAAGATGTTTCTTTCCCTTTTGGAGTTTCACGGTCATGTTTTTCCCCAGAAAGAATCCCAGCTTCATCACAGTAAACAGGCCAACAGCAATTACAAGTGGTCTTACCGCCCAATGGTAGTCCTCAACATGTTGATACTTTTTCACTATACCCCGACAGCTATCAAAAGTAATCTTCTCTACCTCGGCTGGGTCGGTTAAGAAGCTCTTAGGTTCATCTCCAAGCACAAGCCTTCCCGGAAAGCTCACAACAAGACAGCCATTTGGAAGTACTTGTGAGATCCTACCTGTAGCCCATTCTCCTCCAATTTTGTGAGGCCACTCAAATCGAGGGCTCATCACACTTGCCTTCAGCCTCACAAAGTCACCTGCACAATAAGATGCTGCCATTTGAAGATCTGTAAACTTCCCTCTCCAAGGAGTATCTAATCCTAGAAATCCAACCATTACACCTCCCTCACGCTCTACAGAATGTACAACGCCCACTGGTGAGTGGATGCTGTTTTCACTTTTCAAACGCACCCAATCACCTACTGCCAACCCATTTGATACTCTTTCTAGTGTTGATGTGTGTACCCTTTGAGGGTTGTGCATTCCATGAATCTTTACAAGAACAAATCCATCACGATCAGTGTCACTCTCCACCCCAACTACGGTGCCACTAGGGACATTCATGTTTTGAGGATTGCATGAGCGAAGGGGTTTTCTAGAGCGTACTGTGTCATTCAGTTGAAGATGATCCTTTGCGAGAAACCACACACTATGACCACTATCATTGGATCTATCACCAAGTGTTCTGCTACTAAGACCAACCCATCCTCCCTCATTGCGGAGAGCATCCTGTGAGCTGCAGTTTTGGTTTCAAGATATTAGCCTACAAATGTAAATAGGAGGAAGGACAGAGAGCTGATACATCTACAATATGTCTACATAACCCCTATCAGAGATTCTGATCATGTTAGAAAAGCTTTGTGCACCTACGGCATAAAAATAAACAAATTCTTTGACAAACAAAGACCTAGCACTCAAACAAGACTAAAAAGTGATTACATGGAAAATGTTAACAGATGCAATCAAATGTACAAAACACATATATCTACAAAGTACACAAGAAACATTCCAGCGACAGGTATAAAGAATTTGTACTAAGACGGTGTTACAGGTAAAAAGCATAGAAATAGGAGATGAGGCGAAAAGTAATGTTATCCTATGATTTTCAATTCAATTCTGGTTTTCAGATGATGGATGTGTGTGGTATAAAAACAGCAAGCATGGCCAAGGCATTACAGGAAGAGTTGCTTTTACTCTTGTAATTTGAGAAAAAGAAATGTTACTATTATTTGTTCAATCAGATTAGCATGATCCCTTGCGGTTACAATGGTCAAGTGCGGAGTCCTTCTGTTACTGCTCATCCCTTAGAACTACAACGAGGGAAAAAATTGTGTAATGTATTAGCATCAAGGATACGACAAATAGAAGAAAAGGTTAAGTGCCTCAAGTCAAAATGGTACAAACACAAACTCATGGGCAACTTTTGCTAATGAATTTAATCAAGATGACAACGGTCTTTGTTTTTTGTGGTTGGGTATGGAAAGAACTACTTTGAGACACGGTGGACCAAGTCAAATGACAGGAAAGCATATGCAAAACTTTTGCAGTCTTCATGTACTTAGTCTCTTTCATGCACAAAAACCAAGTGTACAGTTAATAAATAATAGAGTTTCCCATCATCATCTTCTTTGACGCTGCAGACTTCATAGTTCCAATTCTGGCACATGCAAACAACCTCAAAACTATGTATGCTGGTCACATGGTATCTCCATCTTAGTTTTCCTTGACAATAGGTGGCTTAAGAAGAAGAATTGCAGAGAAATTTGTCTCTTTATATGTTCAAACTTCTCTAACCTACTTTATTATTTTTTCCCTCAAATATCTCCAAATTACTCCAGTGAAACATGTAGGAAGCATGAATGCAGATACAGAGTATCCAACAAAAACACATAAGCCCGTACTATATTTTTTATTTTTAAATTTTTATCAATAATATTTTACAGAATATATATTTCTTTTTTAATTTTAAAGATCTAAAACTTGGTAAAGAAGAAGCATGAATAGGGATATAATTATTAAACACAATATGGATACGACAACATAACAAATTTCAAGAAACTAGAATATGAGGTCACTACTTAAAATAATAAAATCAATATATTTATATTTAATACATTTTACTACTATCATTATAAATTTTCTTTAAAGTCTAATTGAGAAAATTAGTATTTTAAATATTTAAAAGTGGATCGTAATGTGATATAGGAATAATGATTATGGTTTCTTCATTCATATATTCTCTAATCCAACAATACATAAACAAAATCATATGTGCCATTAGTGAATATTATTACTGTGGCAATATTGTTCTGCTGAAGTATCCGTCAAGCGTCAAGCGTCCAAAAAACGAAGTATCTATAAAATACTCAAAAAGGATCCAGCATTAATAATAATAATAATAATAATAATAATAATAATAATAATAATAATAATAATAATAATAATAATAATAATAATAATAATAATAATAATAATAATTAAAAATAGATTTGCAACATGGAGTATCTGATATGTGTTCAGCAAGCATCGTGGAGTATTGAATCCGATAAATGTCCAATATGGATATGACTTCACAGTAGGAGACTAATGCTATTAGCAGTGGAGAGGAAAGGAAAGAAGAAGAGAAAGGGGAATAGACTGGATTTACCGATTTGTGGTGATTGGTTTCATGGATTTACCAATTATTCTAGTTGCAAACTAATGCTTTCAGAATTATTCTTTATACTTCGATAATGACTTCCTTAAGGATTTTACCACCAAGTAAAAGAGCAATGCTAGAAAGAACCAATTTACATCATATCAACAGCATTCATTGCAAAGAGCAACAAGGACAGGTTTGCATATGGACATAAGACATCATGTTAAGAGAATACTGCACTATTTAGAAAATTTTCAAGTACCATATTCCTTTTAGTATAGTTGATAAAGAAATTCCATACCTCTCAAATGCATGCAATATATCTGTCATCAAAGGTCGATTCCGCAGATCATATTCAAAGCAACCACTAAGAACATTCTCAACCATTGGAGGCAAGCCACTAGGAATCTGTGATTTTTCTTGTTTTATGACAACTGAGTGATATATTTCTCGAACAGATTTCCCAGACCAGGGAAGAGCACCGGTGAGCATCTCCACGACACTGCACCCAAATCCCCATGCATCTGTCTCAAAGGACAGTGGGCCCCTCACTTCTGGTTCCCATTGTTCAGGGGCCATGTAATTTGGTGTCCCAAGTCTGAGAGCTATTTCAGGATCTGGAAATGAGGCCCCACGAAGAAGATAAGGTATGCCAAAATCTCCCAGGATTGCTTGGCCGCGCTCATTGACCAGGAAGTTTGAAGGCTTAAGGTTCAGCACCAGGACTCCTATAGTATGCAGTTGCATAACCCCTTTCACCAACTCAATTCCAAGCCTACAGGAATTAGCATTATCAAATGAAAAACCATGATCGACTGCCACAGCCACAGTTTTATGCTTTATGAAAAAGAAACAGGTCCAAAAATATTACCTTAACACATCAGGTAATGGAAGCTTGCTTCCTTTGAGCTGAGCCATTCTGTCATCAATTGATCCTTCATAGAATTTCATCGCAATGCAAATCTGAAAATCATATGAAACAAACTACTTCATCTCCTGAAGCTGAATCGTAAGTTGAAATTATATAAAACAAAACCATATAAAATTATGTGGCTACGCATCATTAGCATGATAACCTTTCCAGAAATGATAGTGATACCATGCAACCAACAAACACCTTGCAGCCTCCTACACTTTACAAATATCTCCTCAAACTTCTTCAAAAATGTTTGAGTGTGATCCTCCCTCATGGAATGCAACATCTTGAGAGCAACCTCATGAAACTGATCGAATTCGGGGGCTGTCTGGTGATGAGTTGCCAGCCATACATCACCAAAAGTGCCTCGACCAATTCGATGCTTAAGTTTTAAGGAAACAGGATCAATCCATGGCTTACTCGGAGGGGGAGAAGCTACCACTGTCCTGAGATGGTCAGGATCACCTTCAAATAACTCATACTCAAAAGAAGGTGGAGATGCTGGTGCATTCATCTGCTCAGCCATTTTTCCTATCAAAAGAATTCAAATGAGGTAAAGACTTTGCACCAAGTTCTGAAGTCAAACGGTACAGCAAAGAAGAAAAATTCACAAGAAGGAAACATATAATCATACTTAATGCAATATGGTAATAAAAAGGGTCCAAGAAAATCCAAGTCTCATCTCATGTTACATATTGTTCACCACTTACATGATCAAAGGATAAAAAGAGAAGACAACATAATCACTCGGGGGGTCGTTCATCTTAGCAAGCATATGCTATGTTCTGCAAATTTTAGGGACAGGGGAATCAGTCTTATTACCAATATTGCTCATGCGACTTTACAAGGATTTCAACAGCTCTATAATAAATCATGAAACTTTATTCTTGCTTAGCCACAAGAAACATACCATAAAAAAAAAAAAGGAAAACTTAAGAAACTTTGATGAATTTGGTGGGTCATCCTCAACAATCCAAAGAAACACAAATGATTAAAAAAATTAAAAGAAAAACTACTCTTGTACTTCTAATACAAACACCAGTAACCCTAACCCTAAGAAAATTAAAAACAAACTTCAGACTCCACAACCTTAACACCACAACCTTAACAGTGCAAATCATTATCTTCAAAAACCCCAAAATTTTCTTGAAAAATATTCCAGTCAGCTGACACTCCCAAATTTTAAGCTATCAACTAGGAAAAGAAAAAAGAAACCCACCCCAATAATTAAATTTTCCAATTAATCCAGTACTGTGAAAATCCTCGAACAACAACAATCAACATAGGAAACAAAATTTAGTCTAAATTAACAAAGAAAAGGCTCATTACAAATAAGAGAGAGACAGAGAGGAAAGGGAAATTACCAGAGGAGAGAGAGAGAGAGAGAGACTAATTTTCGTTATGAAACAAAAATATCAGTCCCCCTCCAAATTTAGCGAGTTTAATGGTCAGGAACGAGCATGTGGCCTTCCGAGAGAAGAGAGAGGAGAGAGGAGAAGCCCAAAAAATGAAACAAAAAGTAGGTTTTCTTTAGTTGATAAATTCCAGGTCATCAATATGGGTCCAAGCGCAGGAATCTTCTCTTCCTTCTCGGAGTCGGCACACGTTACTGTGATACATATGTCTTCATTTACACTGTTCTGACTAATCGAAGTAGCTTCTTTCTCTCAATTCCAATTACAAATTTCAAAATTATAAATATCTAAAATTGCATACAATATATAAATTTCAATAATTGAGGGAAATTTTAAAATAAAATTTTGCAAATAAAAAATTAAATAATTATTATATAAAAAATTTTATGAAGTTTCAGTTCACCTAAGATCTAATATCTTTTTTCAGAATAATGGTTTTTTTTTTTTTTTGGGTATAGATTTTTAAACAATAATTCATTGCTTAAACTGAGACGTGTTTGGCTTCTTCACTCTAATCTCAGCTGTCTATTTCCCCTCATGTCCTTGTACGCCATTTTTCCCTTCTTCTTGCGTTTGCCGCCACGATTTCTTTATGCATTTTTATGTTTTATTTTTCAAACAAACAAAATAACAAACAATCTTCCAGACGAGACTTTCCCATTTTAGTATTTGAAATTAGTGTCGGTTCTAACTCAATCGGTATTATTTGAATCTTTTTTTTATTATATAAAAATCATAAAAATTAAGAAAATACACGTGTCAATAAAATTCAAATACTAAATTTCAAATTCGAAAAGATATATCTCTTTACTACTTGGGTGTTCCAGAACATTGTTATGTCATTAATAAGAATTAGTATTCAGGTAATGCAATATTAAATCAAACGAGTTAAATATTAAATGTATTAAAACTTCTATCATAATTTATAATAAATTAAATAGATCAAATTTTATATGTAACTTTATATTAAAAAATAGAATGTTTTAATTTAAATAATTTTAAATTAGTTAAAATATTTTTTGAATTAAGAAAAAAGAAATTAAAATATGTTGAGTAAAACTGTTTGTGTTATACAAAATTTAATTCATTTAGTTTTTAACTTATTTGGTGTCTATGTCATTATTTGTTAGTATTTGTTTATAAGTGTAACTAGTTTTTTTTGTTAAATGCCAAAAAGACGGAGTTATTTGAAAGGTTTAGATTAAAAAAAAAATCATAATGAACAAGTTTTTATAATATAATAAATTATTCAAAGTGATTTGTCTAACCCAAAGCACATAAAAGTATTGACATTTTATAATACAATTAAGTTTAGGAAAATATTATAATTTTCCTTTAGAAAAAATAGGATAAAATATAAAAAGGATTCTTATTTTTATCATTAATATAATATAAAATGTGTAGAATTACTCTATATAAAAAGATTCTTAAACTTCAAAATCAAAAAATGAAATTCTCTTTATATAACAATAATAATCTTTATCTTAATTTTAAATTTTGAGATCGATTATTTGATACAAATATAAGAGAGAGGAAAATATATATATACCGTAAAAATTTAAAACAAAAAAAGAAAAATATATAGAAACAATCATTCTCTCTTCCTCTCATGAAAATGTATAGAATTAATCCTTTTGTGCATATCTGTTTATTTTGTATCATTAACATAATAATAAAATATTAAAAACTTTATTTTTTTATTTAAAAATTGAGAATAAAAAAATATCATTCTCTCTTCCTCTCCCTCCTTCAACAATGACCTCATCGTTGAGGCCACTATGGTGTAGCTAGACTGTCTCTGGCGGCCTCTCTTTACCTTCGGTGGGTGGAGATAGGCACTCCATTTCAATTTTGCCATTAGTCTTTGTATTTGTCCCACCACCGTCGTTGATTACATTATCTTCATCGCCACTCACCATTAATTTCAGTTCACCTTCAACCATCGTTCAGATTACCTTCTATTTCTATGATTCCGTTGTCGAGTTCACTTCTTTTTCTCTACCACCGGTCTTTGGTTTTTGCATTCGTTTGTTATCATTATCATTTCCTACAGTCCCATCACCATCGAATCTTGATTCCAATCGTCCGATTCTGGCATTTGAATCATCATCGTCACTTTCGATCTTCGTCATCGAATTCACCTATAGCCTTCATCTTCTTTAGCACAGCCACCGCCAATCACATCATCATTGCCTTCAAATCTTCTGCTGCCGGCCTACGTTTTGAGGCTTCCTTTATGTTATGGAATACCTCGACGAAAGACCCAAGTGCATGACGCCACGCATTTGTTCTTTTATACCTTCTTCTTTCTCTAAAACCAACTCTCCCCGCCCACCAGATTTTCAAACTTTCTTTTCGTTGGGCCATTTATAACATCTAAACACCGTCACTGCATAACAAAATGTTCATCTTCATCATAAATTTTAAGCTTCCACCCAAAATCCGCCATTAACTATGGCACTAGAGGTCTCTTGATCAACAGTAAGCAAATGGCTTCCCAAAATTGAAGTATGATTTTGAAGTTTTGGGACTTTGTGACAGACTGAAGCCTAACTCACTTTTTTTATCACCAATTGCCCTAGTTTTGTTAACATATATGTCCACAGATGCTACAATATGTCAACATTCTGTTAATATATATAACACAATATGTTAATATATCTATATTTGCTATAATATATAATTAGCTTGATTTTAGAGTTTTTTACTTAAATGTACATGCCCTAGGTTGTATGAATACCTCTTTGTTCAATGTATTAAACAAACGTAAATATAGAGAATTCTCTCTTTCATTCTCTTTTCATCCGCATATTTTTTCGAGTTTCAAACTTGGAAGTAGAATTGTTAATCAAACCCTAACACACACCCACGCCCCCCACCCCTCCTCCACCTCCCCCGCCGTTATACGGTCATGGCCATGCAAGAGAGAGAGAAAGAACGGGGAGAGAAAAGAAAAGTTTTTATTTTTTATTCTCAATTTTTCAAATAAAAATAAAGTTTTAATATTTTATTATTATTTTAACGGTAAAGACAAACAAACGGACGCAAATATTAACTCTACACCTTTTCATAGTTGAGTCTGTATTTTTGCACTTTTCCCTTTATTTTATAAACAAAATGATCTTAATTTTATTCTAAGTGGAGAGTTATTTTTGTATTTTTTTCTTTTATTTTATAAACAAACAATAATAACAATAATCAAACCTTATCCCACTAAATCATATCAATTATATGAATTTTTCTACGTTATTGTACTATTTTTCATATCGCATATTCGTTCATATGATTATTTTCTTTATACGATAATAATAATTATATTTTTATATTATTAAATGGAACTAAAGTTATGATTGTTGTTGTTGTTATTGTTTTTATATTATTAAGTGGGTCAGCAATATGGATACTTTGATAGAATTCAAAACCCCTAACGGTACTGTGTCAAAACCCCTAGTAAGGTAAAGAGTCAAGTATGTCAAGTTGCCCCACTACTATGAGGGGGTTTTGTTCTTAAATAAATTCAAATAGATTTGTTATTTCTAGGATTCGAATTTGCAGGACACCCTTCCAAAGACCCCAAATCAATGTTGAGAGGGGATAAAATAGTAATAACAGTCACAAGCATGTATTGCAGGAAATTCAACTAAAATATTACACCTATTTTGTTATTCCCAGCTCCCCCTGGACCAGACCCAAATGCCTTAAAATCTCCTCAAGCCCGCTAGCCCTAGCCCCCTGTTCTTTAATATATGAACAAAGGTCGAGGGGGTTTCTTGGCAAAGAAAAAAAGATAAATAAATTTCTCAAAGCATTGGGAACTCACTTTATAAATCCAATAAATGACCCTTGTTTGGGATGTCATTCAAAGGCACTTGGGCTTTCACTCAGTACCAAGAAAAGTGCAAGAACCCCATTGGAGCAGTGAAGAAGGGATAGAGAAGACAAGAAAAATGACGACAATATCTCAACCCCTCTTGTAATCCCTCTCTCTCTCTCTCTCGCGCGCTCTTTTTCTCTCTCTTTGTTGGTTGCTTTCCTGTCTGTCTCTTTGTACTAGTAGTCCATAACATGCATAAGATTGTTTTCAGGAGATATGGTGAAAGGAGTGAATACGAAGGAGAAAAAGAGGAGAGAATGATAACAAGAGAAGGTGCAGAAGAAACAAAAGAAATTGACGATACATCTGAGACTTTGAAGTGCTTGACCCTTTGTAAACGGGACTATACCAAACGAGGTAATCTCTTTTTTAAATCTTGAATTTTCCAACAAAAGCTTGGAAACATGAAATTTTCTTGCCTAACCAATGTCTTGAAATTGCATTATTTAGTAAGCAATTCTCGTTCAACAATGGCATTATTATTACAATAGTCTACCGCCGTAGCTTCTTGCTCAAATTTCCAATATAAATTCCTTGCCAAAAATGCTCCATTATCTCCTACACACACTCTCTCTCTCCCTCTCTCTCTCTCTCAAAAAAAAAAGGTTGGTCTTATTTTGTATACTGAACATGATTTTGATCAGGTGAAGAGCAATCTTGGGAAAAATATGGATTGTGGAGGCAAGAACAGAAGGCAAGCGCAACAAGACTGATGAAAGCAAGGTGGGAACTAGAGGGCCTGATTGAAGAGCAGCTGAACAGATATGAAGTCCACTACAATCGGACCATGGTCCCAGTCCGTCTGAAAGACGTGGCCCAACTTCTCATGCCTAATTGGGCCTCACCCCATGAGTTGACCGCCTTTGCCTGGCTCGGTGACTGGCGGCCCTCCGCCGTCCTCAGCCTCCTCCACTCCCTCACCCACTCCGCATTCCCATCACCATCCTCCTTGTCCAACTCAGTCGGGATGGAACGGCTATTATCACAGTTGATCAACGATATCCGGATCGAAGAGGCCGTGCTGGATGAAGAAATGGCCGAAATCCAGTCCACCTGTATTCTCCACCTTAGGCCTAGCCCAACTGATTATTGGGCTGGTGGGCTCACATTAGAGTCTGTGCGGTCTGAGATCAAGAAGATCAACGGTGTCATCACTAAGGCCCACCAGCTGAGGTTCAAGGCCCTGAAGCTCGTGGTTAAAAAGGTTCTGGCCCGGACAGATGCCGCTGAGTTCTTAATCGCATTCATGGGAATTCAAGAATTGATTCATGAGATCACCACGCAGAACCGGTTCACAAAGGGCCCTGTTTCGGTGCCTGTTAAGGCCTTGGCGCCTGCTTAACAATGCCCACAATATGAACAATAATCTTTGTTCATGTCAGTTACCCTTTTTATATTTTACAACCCCATTAGAAAATTAAAAAATTTTTGATTTCCCATAAATTCTCTAAATTTCTTGTCAAGAAAAATAGATAGGATTGAAAACTGGGTCGAGTCGGCCCAAGCTCGACTCATTTTAGGGTCAGGCCGAGTTCAGACCATTATTTAATCTCGTTTTAATTATGGCCGAATCTAAACACCAGTGGACTTAACCCGTTATAGAATCGGATCATTTAAAATCAAATATTGGGGTATTTTGATGATGACTTTGATAATTTTAATGTATTACTCTTGATCTTTCATGATATTATTATTGTTAATCTTTATAATAATGTGTAATTTTTAATTTGGTATGATGATATTTATATTGTATTTTATTTTGAATAATTAATATATTTTTATTTGATATTTATTATATTATAAAATGTGTTAAAAAAATATAAGAAAATAAAAGTTATGATTCGAATTTGAGTCTTGTATGAAACGAGCCCCAGGCTTTTCTAGTTTTTTAATCATATTCAATTCTAAATTTTTTCGATTTTCTCAAATCGAGTTATCAAATTTTAACCGAGGAAACCCAAATTTTATATAGATGGACATATAAAACTCAATTTTTTTTTAAAAAAAAAATATATATTTTGCTCGATTGCTGGCCCTACAAATGGCCAATCATTGCGGGTCCAAATCAGAAAAGGCCCTCAATAAGATTAGATCAAAAGGTGGACAAAAGCCGGGAAAAACTACATTGGCTGATCATTCATTATTCATTAACGTGCGTGAGCAAGTTGACTTCTCTCTTTTACCCAAAAGGGCACAGACATCGCGTGATCTTTCCAAGGTGTCACTTCTACGGTCCTGATTTCCGCATTCAAAACGTTTTCTACAATCTTGGCCGTCCAAATGATGGCAGTCTGTGAAAATGTACAAAGCGAGAGCAACTTGAGTCGTTGAAATCAGTTTGGGTCCCACACAATTTTTGATGGTGATGAAGGTGCTTGACAGAACACTCGCGTGCGCATGAACAGTGATGCTGCTGCGCCACTTTTTGGCCTTTTGGGCCCTTCTCATTTATCACCCTCACCATAAAATCAAATAGCACAGCTACATTGCCCAAATCCAAGATCGATTGCCCAGCCAACTAATAATAATAATAATAATAATAAAAGGTCGTACTATACAAATAATGTTCTTCACATTTTGTTCATGAAAAATCAGATGATTATCCAATTCAACATTGTGGGCGTGTCTTAGAAAAGATGGATCGGATCAAGGATTTAGGGGGACCCACAAAATTCATTTGTTGAAATTTGATACTAAATTTACTAGATTGATACTAGGTCATATTATATATATTTTTTTAATTATTGGTGTTCGAATTATTTTATTAATCAAATTTAAACATTATAAGATCGAATTTAAAATTTTACTCTATTAGTATTTATTTTTTATTTTTAATATTTAAATTTAATTATTTTAAAATTTAAAATTAAAATTTTAATTAAAAAAATATGATATTCTATCATTAAACTTATAAAATATTGATATGACATATAGTTTCTTATTTCAATGAACGTGCGCCTCTCTCTCTCTCTCTCTCTCTAAGAAGACAAAAGTTTGCTCATGTTGATTTTAGTCTGATTGATTTAGCATGCGGAGCTCGGGTAATGTTATGATTATGGACAGTCAAAATCTCCATTATTTAACATGAGAAATAAAAAAGAGACATCTGCAACAAAGGCCATTCAATTTCATGTTCAAGGCGACTATGTTTATGACAATAATTTAAAATAATTAATGTTTGCATTTATCCCCCGATAACAATGCTCATGTTGTCAACACATAAACTAGGACAACCTTGATGCCACAAAATAGTCTCGATTTGTTTTTTCTTAATGCCAGATTTATTTTTTATTTATTTATTTTTTATAAAGAGAAATAAAAATTAAGAATTTTTTAAAAAAAGTTAAAAGTTGTTTGATAATTTTAATTTTAAAAAATAAACTTATTTCATAACTTTTAAATAAATTTAAATATAAAAAGTAAAAAATTAAAAATTAAAAATAAAAAATAAAAATTATAGAAAAAAAGAGGATATGAGAGTAAATGAATTTATGATACGAACATATTTAAGATTTCATATCTTTTAAATAGGGATATAAAAAAATAAAAAAAATAAAAATCTATATTTAAAAAAAAAAAAGAGAAACAGAAGCTCCTTCAAAGAGATTTTGTTAAAACTCTATTTTTTTATTAAAAAAAATTAATTTTTTAAGAATTTTTTTAAAATAGTATTTAACAGGTATTTTAAAAAAAAAAAAAAGAAAAGAGAATAAAAAAACTTTACCGGAGCCGAGTTTAGAAAAGATTCATCAATTGATGGAAAAGATTTGCTCAATCTTACCGTAATGGTTTAATAATTCCATAAAAATTATTTTTATTATATAATTTTAAACTTTAAATTTCGTAATAAAAAATAATAAAAAAGTAAAAGAGGAAGGAGCAGGTGACGAATTCTCCGGGTCTCAGATGTACGAAAATAGGGTGAACCCACACGCCACGTAATCATTAAATGTGATTTCTTAGGAAATTTTGTGTTGACTTTGTCGGATTAGAATTGAATCAAATGTAATTTCCATAATTGTTTCATCCACTATTAAATAATTAAAAAATAAAAATAGGATTGGATGAATCATGACATGGGCTACCTGCCTCTGTGCCTACTCTAGATTTTATTTTTGATTTGATGTGCCAACCAATCATATAACACTGTTTTACTGTATTTTAATTATATTAATTAATATGATTTTATAAAACCAAGCACTCTTTTTTTCACTTTATATTTTTTGAATAATTGATTCAAATTTTAAAATAGGAAGTTTTTTTCCCTAATTTAATCTAAATATTATAAAATTTATTAAAAAATTAATCTTTTAAATTTCAGTTTTTTATGTCATGATTCGTATTTAAAATTTATAATTAAAAGATATAGTGTCTTATATTGTATTTATGAAAATTTGATAAATAGAATATATTTAAAATAGATATATCTACTCCTTATTAGTTCAATGTTAATAATAGTGGATTTTCTTATTTAAAATTTAAAATTTAAATTTTAAAAATAAAAAAATAAATATTAAAAGATTTTATTTTCAATGTAATGTAATAGAATCAAAATGGTCAAAATTGTTAAAACTGATTTCCTTGAAACGATCGCTCAAGCAGGGGGAAAAATAAAAAATTTATAATTGGACCCACAAAGCTCGGCCCAATCCAAGTCCATCCCAAAAATCTGAGCCGTCCAATCAGATGACCAAAATGTGGGAGCCAATGCTGTGGAAAAGGATTATAGTGCAAATGGGACTGGCGTCTGCCTGTATAAAATGGTAAGTAGCAGAAGCAGCACTGAGCTGAGACCCAGTTGGATCTTCTTTATTGGGTACTTTCGCCAACAACAAAAAGATATGTTTTTCTAGTTTTACTCTCCCTCTCTCTCTCTCTCTCTCTCTCTCTACTCTTGATATTGATAGTAAGAGAAACAAAAAACAGAGGAAACAAAACGGGGAGAGAGTGACCCAAACCCAAAAAATTATATATAAAGAAAAAGAATTCAAGCTTGAGCAACTAGAGAGAGAGAGAGAGAGAGAGAGAGAGAGATGTTTGCAGAGGAGAATGGGTTACTTGGAGACCCAAGATTGAAGGGTATCTCTGAGGCCATAAGAGTTGTTCCTCATTTCCCTAAGCCAGGTTTCTTCTTTTCTAACATTTTCGTTTTTGTGGGTATTATTTTGAAGTCTGAGAATTTTTTATAGAAGGGTTTTTGAATTTTCAGGAATAATGTTTCAAGACATAACAACACTACTACTGAACCACAAGGCATTCAAAGACACGGTTGACATTTTTGTTGATCGTTACAGAGGCATGAATATCTCTGTTGTTGCTGGTACCTCCTCTCTTTCTCTACGCTTCTTCTTTTACTTCCTCTTTTAGAGAGAGAGAGAGAGAGAGAGAGAGAGATTGCTTTGGATGCACGTGGGTTGATTGGTTTCCAATTTTTCACGATTTGTTGACTGACCAAAAATAGAAAACTTTGGTCTTTTTTTTTTTTTAAATTTAAAATTTTATTTTCTTGTTATTTGCTTTTGTTTTTTTTTTTTTTAAATCAAAACTATTAAAAAAATATTATATATTAAAATCAAATTAATTATAAAAAAATATTATATATAAAAATTGTTAGAAAATGAGTATCGGTTGGTCCATGAGGGATTGTTAGAAAATGATTCGATCTTAAAAAATTTTGAGAATTATGATTGCATTTTATATACAAAAAATACATGAAACAAATTTAAATTATAACCAGAATAAACTAAAAATTGATTTAATTTTAAAAATATTTAACTTTCTTTGTTTTTATTGTTTTTATATTGTTTTCATGTTTGTTAGAATGAGTTTTTTTTATATATATATATTTAATTTATTTTAATATTTTATTAAAATATTAAATCAATAATATTTTATATCATTATATTATTTTTCGTCTCTAAACATATGTATAAGAGTTATGTGGAAATAATTTTAATATGTTATCATCATATATCTTTTAATAAAAATAATGGGCAAATGTGGATTTAGGGGCTATTAATCATTTATGCGGCCATTTCTAGTCTACATCAAACGTTGAAAAATGGTCCCATTTCGGATATTGTTGACCTCATTAAGCATTATCCTTTCCCATTTTCCTTAATAAAAATAAATAATTAAAATCTTGGTCTAATTGTCTAACCTGAATGATGTCTGATCAACTAATTGACGACTAGATTTTCTGGGCATATGTTTTTAGTACAAATGTTACAAATATTTCAACTACAGGGTGATACATTCTCCTTTTTTTATCCAAAAGAAAAGAAAAGAAAATCTTTAAAGTCAAATTGAAGGATTTGTGCTATCTGTGCCCAAGTGCTTCCCTTTGAGTTCTCAGACCATTTTTTCCCATGTTACTTTCATAGTTCTTTATGAAAACCTCGTACTTTAATTGAAATTTAAAGGTGTCAAATAGACTTTTAATGATAATCTGCATTTTGCTGCATTGTAACATGAGACTTTCTTGGTACGTCCAGGAGTTGAAGCTAGAGGATTTATGTTTGGTCCATCAATTGCTTTGGCTATTGGAGCAAAGTTTGTACCTTTGCGTAAGCCTAGAAAGTTGCCGGGTATGCTTTAAAATTTGAAATATTCATTTTATCACTATTTTTGGCAAATTTACATTTGTAAATAATGCAATTGCTAATCACTGATCGGTGAAAAGTTTCTTAAATTAAATATTATCAGTTCTAGCCCTTTCATAAAGCTTCTGGTTAATTTTATTAACGAAAGCAACAAAGGGGTTCAAGATAACTTGCCAAAATGATACTGAGATTGTTAATCATATTTACAAAACTACGGGCAACAATATAATACTGATTTTGTGCTTGGCCTCAGAGAAAGAGGGGTAAAAGCTCATGTAACTGATATGATCATGTATTGACATTTGTAGAAGAAGGGGGGAAGAAGGCTGGATCCGCCTGGGGTGGAGGGGATGGTTTAATATGTTACTCTACCTAAGAATTGAGTAAAATGTTACCCCGTTTATGGACAATGTATTCTGACTTTGGTGAAAAACTAAGATGGATGCTAACATGAAGCTTTACATCCATAGTGTTATTTTCTAAAATTTACCCCTTCTTTTCCTTTCCCTTTCCCTTTCCTTCTACCAAATATGATCTAATTGTAGAATCGACTTGTTTGTTGTCAAACTTATGTTAGTCTAGATCTCTTGGTTGTTTCCATGTCCTTAAAGGTGGGTGTGGTGACAAACTGTGGCTAATGTAAAACCACATCATATCAATCATATGCCTCATCTTACATACCAGTACCTTATTAATAGATGAACTAATTATAATATTAGTAACATTCTATGTAGTTTTTTTAGTAGTTGTTTCATGAGCTTCTTTTCCTTATCAAAGTACAAGGGTCCTATGCCCTCGCGACGCCATTTGGCTATCTAATATGGAATATAGAAGAATAAGCTTCTACAAAAATAATACATTTGTGAGGTCATGGGTCTGAATATTGTCACTTTGCCAACCAATTGGTCTCAAGCCTTCCAGTGTTAAGTTAATCCCTGTTTCTGAATCTAAGTTTTGGGGTAAGATAGGAGTTTAACCTGCCCGTCATCTTCATCTGATGCTGGGCAGTGAGACAATCCAAAGCATCTTTATCCAAAAAGGAATATTAATAGAGAGGATTCTTTATCAAGTCCTCTGGAGGGAATTCAGATAAGTTGCCCTAGATTGTTGTCTGATACAAGTCTGTATCACAAATTTCAATCTGCAGAAAGTTGGCATACACTTATATTAGTCGTGCTGCTCTGCAATGTAAAAGAACTTGTTTCCTAGAATTCCTGTTAGAAGCATGATTAGGCTCCTGCACCATATTTCAGTCACACACAAAAGGGAAGGATGAGGAAACAAAAGAAGAGATTTGTAGACATCTATAATACTATTAAATGACTCTCATAACAGCAAAATAACTCCCCATTGTTAACAGACACAATAAGACAGTGGTTACATTTTGGACAGCATGAATGCCTCTCACCAAATTAGCTATAGCTTTATGGAGAAAATTGATATCCATGGATGGCTCAGTATGTTAGAAGCTAGAATTCTAGAGCTTTAACATGAGATATTACTTGCATAAACAAATGAGATTGAATAGCCAACGGTAAGAGACCTCTTCATAGTTACTATTGTAACTTTCAAGTTTATTAACTAACAAACCCTCTCTTCCCAATAGCAAGAGTAAAGGGCACATTTGAAAAGAAAGGAGGTTGATAAGTGTGAATATGCTGGATAGCAATCTCCAACTTTGACTTATGTTTTAGTAGTGGAAGCCGGAATATGTTGGTTCTTAACATGATGGGGGGGATTTAGGTTGGCTATGTTTGACCTTTTAAGCACCTGAAATCCCCCTTGATAAGCTTTAGATGCTAATTGAACTAATTCTTAGTGTTTTGTCATTTTTAGATTTTTAGTCTTGGTTATAGTATCTTTTATTACCACCAATTCTAAAACTTGAAATGTTGGTTGAGATTTCTAACACACGTTGCATTTCCTCCAAAACCAATTTTCACTGGTATGCATTTCTTGTGGAATGAGATTGATCGTGAATGCTAAACAACAATGGTTGACTAGTAGATACAAACTTGCCACATTGTCCTTTTGGCTCTTTGGCAGTTTATTGAACCACTAAGTTCATGCATGCCCCACCTCACAGTAAATAAGAAATTGAATGGGCTTAATGTCTGTAGTACAAGGCTATTGCTATTCTAATTTAATTTTTTTTTTCAGTTTTATCAAGTGGAGAAAAATTATATTAAAAAATGTTATGATTGCAATTATTGATAAATTTATTACAAATAGTTCTCACGGAAATTTAGTTTTTCAATGGCTTCTGCTTCCGTGGTTGGTTACCGGAAAAGTTATAGCATGCCTAACCCTATAATATCAATTTTAGAATCCTGGTGGAGAGCATCAGTTACATATCAGTCGCTTTTTAATCTTTCTGAAGTTTGCTTAGTTCTGTATGTGTGAAATTTCTACATGTACTCTTTTCTTTTTGATGGTTCCAGGTCACTTTTCTGTGACTGTTTGTTCTGAAAATCTTAAGGAAGTGGTGTTCAAGCTTCATGATATAAAAACTGCGAATTTGTGTTGATATAGGTTGTGTAGAAATACCTTTCTGGTTTTCCTCCACGAAATATTTAGTTCTATTGATAATGGAAAAAGGTGGTGTTGCATTTGAGGTGTCGCACCTTTTACTTCTTTTTTCTGTTTTGTGAAAAGCCTGGCCACATTTCTCTTCCACAGAGGTGTTATCTATCCCTTTCCCTGTTCAATTTTTCATACATTATTCTTTATATCACAGCTCCACTCAGAAGTGTCCTACCTTGTGTTCTTTTGTTTTGAACAGTCTTTCATTCCTTTGTTGAAATTTCGTAGACTTGCAACCATGTAACATCATTTACGGCACCAAAATGTGGAATGTGTAGGAGAAGTTATATCAGAAGCATATGTACTAGAATATGGGTCAGATTGTCTGGAGATGCATCTTGGTGCCGTTGAACCAGGGGAACGTGCATTGGTCATTGATGATTTGGTGGCTACTGGTGGAACCCTCTCTGCAGCAATAAGACTTTTAGGTAAGCTATGTAAACCTGTTTGTTTTGGCTTTATCTATTTCATAATCCTCTTTTTAGTGGCTTTTACTCTCATTAACTATTTGATATGCTTACCGGGTTTCATATTGAAGAACGGGTAGGAGCCGAAGTGGTTGAATGTGCATGTGTTGTTGGATTGCCTGAGCTCAAGGTGAAGTATTTTCTTTTGATCTTCCTCTTTCTCGATTTTTGCACACACAGCCTATCCCATGTGAAAAGTCTAAACTGTACTTGAATGGAATGTTCTGCAGGGTCTATGCAGACTAAATGGGAAGCCATTATATATTCTTGTCGAGTCACATGAGTAGACAGAAAATATGCCTCTCATTGTTTCTTGCCACCCATCAGGTAACATGCACTGATCAAATTGTTCCTTCCTTTCTGTATAGAAGGTTTAGCTCACATGAAAGTCCATGATGCTGCATCTCTTAAGCTTATCTTAGAACTTCTTATAAATACACCTGTTTATCTGGTCAAGTTTATTGAAAAAATTTTACTTAAACAATGCGTACTGCAGAAAATAAATCTGAAACACCAAAATTCCAAAATTTTGGAATGGTTAGACCAGCCTATGTCTACATCCTTGGATAAAACAACGATGGTAATTTTCAATAAATCAAACAATCAAAACATGGCAGCTCTCACAAATCGGCAGCAAAGCAAATCTTTTCACACACTATTGCAAACCCCGTTATCAATGTAATTCAATACCACATGACTAACCTCTCCAACTATGGTCATGCATTCAACTTAGTCTAAGCAAACCCTCACATGTTGACAACTCTACCCCAATTGTCACATGGTGAGACCCTTACCACATGGGTCACACTCCTTTCCTCACTTGTTAAGGATCCTCAATGGTCACATACCTTATCCTTGGTAAGCCTTAAGGCAAACCCACAAACCTGAGAAACATCCTCAATATGTAGCATAGACAAATTTTTCTCTTCAATTAAATATTCCTTTTTAAAAATTCAACAAAATCTCTTGCAGGATATTGTTGATCCTTGTCCCATTTTCTATATCCTCAAAGATTTCCAGCATCCCTTTTCTTTTCCTCAATATCAGTTACCACCTGTTACCCCTTTTTGCCTTTTAATTCTTCCTAGCACTCCTTTGTTGCCATTCTAGTTGATACAAATATATAATTTTTAATTTTATGATCAAGATGCATGCAAGACAGTCATTCTTTTTCCTATTAGTTATGCAATATCAATGACCACCTACTTCCCCGCCTTCTGGCCGGATATGCTTCCTACTTTGCTGTGAACTCTAGTTCTTCACAGTCTCCTTATCTTCTTCCATTGATTATATATTGCAAATCACTAGCACAATGCACATTTTGGTTTTCTATTTCTAACAGCCACTTAACAGTTTGCAGCTTTTTACATTTTTTATCGTTAAATTTACTTTTATTGTTGGACCAGTCCAAAAATTTCACATATAAAATTTTGATTTACTGTCCACGGCATTATGAGCAAAGGGACCTAAAAATGTAGTTTCTTCTAGAAAGTGAATGCTATGTACTTTTTGGTGAGAGGGCAGTTATGAGGCAAGATGTACAGTTTCTTGCCTGTGGGAAACCTTATGAACTGCATGAGATGCTTCTAATAAAATTTCAGTGTTTGGGTAATATCTTTGTCAGGTTTTGCATCGGCATGCCATCAAGAGGATCTGTCCAAAATATTAAATATTTTCACGTGCTTGGGGTAGATTATGGAAATTATGGTCAATCTGTTTCATCTTTGGTCGCTCTTGTCAATTATGGCTACTATTGGTCATGATCAATTCTACTACATATCTTGCTGAGCTTTTGTAGTAAAATAGGATTGTCATGAGTATGCATTGATCCAAATTGAGCATGTTGCGATTCAAAAGAAATGGCTGTGGACTTTGTTGTCCTGCAATTATATACCAAACTCCTATTATGGGCCTCTTGAACTTCACGTTGGAGTGAATTTCTGGAACTCGGTCGTGCCTGTGAGACGGTTGGCTCTCGTTAGTTTTTTTGGCTTTTGTGTACCACACTTGATTGATTTTCATTTAGAGAAAGTGGTGGTCAAGAGCATGACTTTGTTTCCCTATTCATGTCTCTATTTTGCCTCATTTTCTGCTGGCTCTTCATATTGTTTTGTGGGTTAAGCTGTATGGATATTCCCATTGGACCAGTCTCCTCCCTCTGAAATTTTCATTATCTTTGCAAATTTCAGTTCTACTGAGCGGAGGCTCAACGTGCAGTGTCATGTGCTTCTCTGGTGCTTCAGCACATGGATCATGCAGTCCTGCCAAGAACCTCACTTGGCACAGTGATGCCACTTTCCTGTTGTAATTTCTCCATTAAATGGATTTGTTATATTCTTAAGTTGTTTTAAGTTGTATTGCCTTCCTTGATTAAATTTCAGTTTCTTTTGCTTTGAGGAACAGGTGGAATTGTAATGTATTAATGTTGTCAATCCAACCTTTATTTTCTTTATCAGGATATTGCTACATCACTCTCTTCTGCGCATTTGAATGACCCCTACCGGTATGGTTATGGGGAAGAGTGGACTCTCGAGTTGGACAATGTAAACTTGTGAGATTGACCCCTTCTTGTACTAGCAGGTTGTGAGGGTTCCACTTCCACCGAGCTGAGTGAGGACATAGGATTGGGAAAATTCACAAGCGTGGGTTTAGGAAACGACCTAGGCAAGGGGTTGCTGATTTCTATAGATCTACTCTCTTCTGTTCAGGCCAACATTACGCAGCCCTAGGGGCACTCACAAATTTCAGATCACCTGAGTCGTGCTCATGAATCTTATTATGCAAATTATGATTTTATTATTTGCAGGAAATTATATAAATTCTTTAAAGCTGTTGACAAAACTTTCTGCTGTTATGCTGGAGATGCGGATGCTTTATTGATATGCAGACCACCATGCATCACTAAAATGACCTTAAATTGAAGTTTGAATAAATCTTGAGACCTATGGTTCCATAGCCTTCTAAGAAGTAAAAATTGCTATCCGTTTGACCTTTCTTTTGAAGATTGAGACAAACAAAGTAAGCTTCTATGAAATCTGTGCAAATTTATCAAAATTAGGCAATCATGTCCAATGCTCTAAGGTGAAAGAGGTGATAGCGGGCTAGGACTAATGCGGTTTCCTCTTCAATCAAGAGGCTGTAGGCCTGAGCTGTGTTGCCATATGAATTCTTTCCTCCACAGTGTGTGAAGTGGGAATTGGCAAATGAGCATGTTAAATGATCTATACAACAAATTTTTCCCTTAAATTTGCAGACTTCAATCAAAAGTGAAACTCCAACAGTTCAAAAACAACTTGGGATAATGCCTATAAGATTGTTGCCCTCGCTCTTGTGATTCCTGAAGACCTCTTCTAAGACCACGGAGGAATAGAGACCTCAATAATCTTTATGAACGTTGTGCTACTGAATGGGAAGCCGCTTCTTGCTTCCGTGACACAGACTACAAGTTGTTAAATAAGGAAAAGGCTGCCTTTCAGGGATGACCACTAGGGATTTCAGTTAAGTTTCCCAATAGGGATATGAACAAGATGCTCTTCATCAAACTAATATGCATCCGTTTACTCAAGAACCACCAATAGCTAACACCAGATAAAGTCAGAAATGAAAACCCAGGGGCAGCAAAAGAACGAGCCACTGAACTAAACATCGTCAATTGTAAACCCACATGAAAAGAGGCAGAACAATACAACCACACCAATGAAACCTTATCTACACACCTGTTAAAGACCTTAAACCCACTTGACACAAACACATAAAGCATGCAAGAATCTAAGCTAATTAGCAGCAACAGAACAGATAAGGCACACTCCAGAACCACGGGAATCTCAAAGGACGTTTGGTAAGAAGGTACCGAAATGAGAAATCAGAATGAAACCAAAAGATGATATTTGGATTAATATTATGAGAATGAACATTTTGAAATCATATCCAAATATTTAAAAATCTATAAAACCAAAATAAAATGGTGGGTTTTGTTAGAAATCCACATTTAATTCCTAAATAACCATTTACTTTTATATTTACCAAAAATTACTCATTACTTTCCACTCTCACACTTCCTTTTTTATTTTCTTTTTTTATAAAATTATCAATTATTCATATATATATATATATATATATATATAACTAAACAAGTAATATATATATATATATATATATATATATATTTATAATATTTCCATTATTAAGTTAATTTTTTTAATTTTTGAAAAAGATATAAAGTTTACTTGATAAATTCATATAATATTTATTTTTTTCATTATAAAATTTCTTATTACCCATTACTCATACAAATATTTTTATAAAATTATATATTACTCATATATATATATATATATATATATATATATATATTAAACAAACAAAAAATATAAAATTTTCACTATTAAGTTACTTTCTATTTTTTTTTTGTTTATGAAAAAATATAAAATTTATTTTACAAACTCATATAATATTTATCTTTTTCATTGTAAAATTACCATTACACACACACATATATATATGTGTGTGTGTGTATATATATGTGTGCGTATATATATATATGTGTGTGTGTGTATATATATTAAAAAAAAACTAAACAAGTAAAAAAAATAAAATTTTTATTATTAAGTTACTTTATTTTTATTTTTAAAAAGAATATAAACTTTATTTGATGAACTCATATAATATTGATTTTTTCATTATAAAATTACTCATTTCTCATATATATATATATATATATATATAAACTGAACAAGTGAAAAAATATAAATTTTTATTAATAAGTTATTACTTTTTTTTTTTTGAAAAAGATAAAAAATTAACATGATAAATTTATATAATATTTATTTTTTTCAAGTGAAATTAATTTCATACAATATTTTAAAATTGTTTATTTTAAATTATTTATAATTTTTATTATATATTGAACTAAGGGTAAATTTGAAAATTTGTTAATTATTATTATAAAAAAAACCAATCAAACACCAAATATGGTAATGATACACATTTTAGTATATTGAACCAA
Organism: Dillenia turbinata; assembly: GCA_037126225.1. Classification (NCBI taxonomy): domain Eukaryota; kingdom Viridiplantae; phylum Streptophyta; class Magnoliopsida; order Dilleniales; family Dilleniaceae; genus Dillenia; species Dillenia turbinata. The sequence continues at coordinate 19,776,493 of JBAMMX010000028.1, forward strand.
ACAGATGAATTGTAATGATTCCGTCTATTCTAATTGCAGAAGATATGATTTCGATTCCGATTTCTAAAACTGAACCAAACCCCCCCTAAATAGAAAAATATTAATCAAGTTTTTCGCAGTTTCATCCTTTAAAGTGTTAAACCCTATCTATTGGTAACATGAATAAAAAGTGTCGAGAGAAAGGCATTAGAGCTATTATTGCCCGAACAACCCATGATCACAACAATATAGAAACAAAAAGTAATATGGCATGTTCATTTACAAGCAACTTGAGGAATACATAGAGAAGTAAAACTGTTCACGTTAACAAAAGTTATCTCAAGTTACGCTAACTGAAAATAATATTTTTATATATTTGAATTATATTTTTTTTAGTATTTATTTATGTGTTTTAGAATTGATTTGAACCATAATTTATGATTTTATATTCATTAATTTTGTGAAAATTGAATTTAGGAAAAATGGAGTATAATTGCTATTTTTGAATTGGACATACAACATTCAGTATTTTGAACATAACTTTTTGTTTCAATATCCGATTGAGGTGATTCTTATAGCATTGGAAAGAAAACTTCAAGTTTTACAAATCTTGTGAAGATCTCAGAGGTTGGGTCAAACAAAAATATATCCAAAAATTGAGTTGAATTTACTGTAGTGATGGACAACGAAAACTGGAAATAAAAAAGGAAACAATGTGCTATAATTTCAAAATTATATTGCTAATAATTTTAGAAATTATTCAAATTGAAGGAAAGAGAATTTTCAAATAGTTAAAAATCATCATCAATGACAAGAGAAAGTTTTCAAATCAAATTCAAAATCCAAACTTCTAAAATAGTTCAAATTACTAAATTTTTCCTAGAGTTTACGTTTCTATATATTGCCCTCATTGTAGCAGCCGTGAAATTCATTCATTCTAATTCTTTTTGTCCATTTATTCTCTATATTTTTCCTTTTTTTTTTCTCTCATTTCCCCACCATTACAAACCCTAGCAGTCATAGCCTCCATAGCATTCATTTTCGATATCCATACTCGTGAAAACATGAGTTGTAATGTTTCTTTTTATTTTCTTATTTTTCTTTTCGATGTCTAGCTAATTTTCTTTATCATAAAACTCGATAAATTCTATTTTTAATTAATTGCATGGGTTGATTTCTTTCTTTCCTTTAAGTTTCATTGACATCGTTATTGATTGATGAGTTTTTATTGTTAAACTTAATATTTCAAAACGTTTGGATCCGCATTTTGCATGATTTGAGATCGAATGCATATATAACCATATAATTGTATAAAATTAATCCAACAATAAAATCCATATAAAATGATGAGCATAACCATTGGATTAATTTCATGTATGGGGATTTAGGAAAAATTCTAAATTACAGATTATTCATAGATCTTAATGCAATTTGGTTAATCAAGATTGTATGACCATTGAGTTTTGGTTAGTTGAATTAGGGATTCATTACATGACCATTAGGTGAATCTAATTTAGAGAAATCTGTTAACATCATCGATAATTTGTAGCCAATGAACTTGGAGATTGAAAAGATTCAAATGTGTAAGAAATTAAAATAAATGAAATCGATGTCCTAAAGTTTTCACATATTAGGGTTTCAAATCTTAGATCTTGGTTTTAATAGTTTCTAAAATTTTCACAAATTGATTTGATTTGTTCAAGTTAAATTAGGGTTATTCATACTTGATAATATAAAATATTCTCATGGAATTGACACTTGTTCTGCATTATACATAACACTCGACTAGGGTATATTTACCCGAAATCATGATCTACCTAAATTGCGTAACAAATTTTTGACGTCGTTGTCGAGGATATCTTTGTATATCAATCAGGATAATTTTGTTTGAAATTAAATTTTGTTATTTCTTATTTATATTAGGGTTTAGATTACATAGTTACTTATTTAGATTTTGATTTTGGAATTTTGACGAAATTTTTGGGAAATTTTCAGATTCTAGTAAAACAGTTTTGATTTAGAGTCAAGCGACCACTTGTTTTAAAGGATTTCGGGCCACTAAGCAAAACTCATGGTTTCACCAGGAGCACCACCCTATCTAGGCCAAATTTCATCATTTTTATAGATTTTTCTATTTTTCTTTGATTTTTTAGTGATTTTTTTTAATTTTTCAATTTACTGTTTATGTATCTTTTATGCATTTGATTACTATATTTTTGTGATTTTCATTCATACATATGTATTTTAGATTTATTAAAATAGTTTTTATAATTTATTTTAGAGATATAATTTTGATCTATTTTGTATTCGTACGAGATTTATGCTGAGATCGAAAAGTTCTGATCTAACCGAGTTCAATTCTAAAATAGAGAAAACTCTCAGAACCATTCGTAGACAACTTAAGAAAGAAAAGGAACAAGAAGCAGCAATGGATCAAGAGAACAAAACCATGAGAGAGTTTTCTATGCCTAGATTTCATGATATTCAAACTAGTATTGTACGTCTTGTAGTTGAGGCAAATAATTTTGAACTAAATGCTAGTCTTATTGGTATGGTACGGGCTGATCAATTTGGTGGAGAAACCTTTGAAGACCCAAATAGTCACATAAAGAATTTTCTAGAAATTAGTAATACTATTAAACTGAACGGAGTAACCCCAGACGCGATAAGGTTACGACTATTTCTTTTCTCTCTTAAGGGAAAGACAAAAGTATGGTTTAACTCATTCCTTTTTAATCATTTTACTAATTGAAAAAATCTATCTCAAATATTTTCAGTTAAGTACTTTCTACCGGGTAAAACTGTTAAATTACGTAATGATATTACTAATTTTAGACAATTTGATTGTGTGTCTTTATATTATACTTGAGAACGTTTAAAGGATTTGATTAAAAAGTATCCACATCATGGTATACTTGATTGGTTAGTCTTGTAAACTTTTTATAGTGGTTTGTTACATTCTGTTAAGATTACAATTGATGCAGCGACTGGGAGGTACATTCATGAGCAAATCATAAAATGAGGCATGCGCATTATTAGATGAAATGTCTTCAAATCAGGATGATTGGTCTAGTGAGCATGAGTTGCCTACGCAAAGAGCTGGTATGCATGAAATTGATAGTTTAACCATACTTAGCGCAAAAATTGACTCTTTGATTAATTGCATGAAAACTAATCAACTTAATGTTGTGAGTAATCATGCCTTGTATTGTGAATTTTGTGATGAATCTACTCACATGACTTTTGAGTATCCGCAGATGCAACAAGTGAACTATGTTTCTAACCATGACAAGCCTCAGAATAACCCATACTCAAACACATACAATTATGAGTGGAGAAACCATCCCAATTTTTCATGCAGTTAAGGGGCACCACAAAGAGCAAATCATTTACTATGTTTTAGTTAAGAAAGTCAATAGTAAAGAGAGAGCAAGACATTAGGATGCATTGAACGCTTCGCAGCATTGACCAATGAAAGATTTGAACATTTAGCAATAGTGACTAATTAAAGGTTTGAGAGACTTGAAAATAAAATTGATCAGTTAGATAACCCCTTTCATTCTCATGTGTCAAGTCGACTGTCAAGTGATATTGAGAAGAAGCCAAGAGTGTAGGTAAATGAAATTTCGTTGAAGAATGAGAAAGAATTGCAGTAGTTTTATGATCCATCCTAGGAAAAAGAGGAAAAATAAGAGGTCAAGGAAGAAATCTATCAACCTACCAATGAGAAGGTTAAGGCATCAGATTCTAAATAGGGAAGTATTTTAGTTTTGAGTTAATACAAACCCTCTGTTCCTTTTCCTGGACATCTTTTACAAGCCAAAGCAGAATTTGAAAATTTTTTAGAAATTTTTAAGAAACTGCACATTAACATTTTTCTTTTGGATGTCATTAGACAGGTGGCAGGTTACTACTGGGGATTCCTTGTGGATGTGATCAAGAAAAAGAAGAAATTGGATGAAGTACCAAAAGTCAAGCTTAAGGAGGAATGTTCTGCAATCATACAAATGAACCAGCCACCGAAACTCAAAGATCTAGTAAGTTTTTCTATACCTTGCACTATTAGTTCTACTGAATTTTCTGATATTTTGTGTGATCTGGGTGTTGGTGTCAATCTCATGTCATATTCTGTGTTCTTAAACTTAGGGTTAAGGGAATAAACACGTACTAATATTTCCTTACAATTGGCTGATAATAATAGAAAATATCGAAGAGGTATTGTAGAGGATATTCTGGTTAAAGTTGATAAATTCATTTTTTCTTGTTAATTTTGTCATCTTGGATATAGATATTGATGAAGCATTTCTTTCATTCTAGGCCGACTTTTTTTTGCCACTTCACGAGCATTGATGTCACGCCCCGACCCACTCCCGAGCCGGGTACCCGACCAGCCTGCCGTGACACCTCAATGCACGGGCTCTACGTCCCGCACATCGAAGCACCGTAAGGCTGACAGCATTCACAAAATCCAGGTTTTCAAATCACAGAGATCCCCAAGTGATAAAAATAATATATGTATGGCTCAATGCAAATTAAAACAAGTGAGAGTTAACCTTATATAGACCAGAAGAATTATAAATACAGTCATTCCAATTTAAACAAATACAATGGTCATCCTAACTTCCTCAAAATGATACAATAACCTCAATACATAGCGGAAGAGCGGGTAGTCATACCCGGCCCAGTAGTCTCCAAAGAATATCCAATACAACAATGCACACAAATCTCTCAGTCTGAGTCTACACCTGTAGGAGGGAAATGTGAGGGGTGAGTACCGTTGAAAGGGGGGTTGGTACTCAGCAAGTCGGGGGGATGACATGCTACAATTAATTTTAGGGTGAACAGGAGTGTCAAAAATATGTCCCAATAAATCCATAGTATGCAAAAATATTATGACATCTTAATAAATCATTCACGGCATACGTATCAAATCAAATATGCATCCAGTATGCATGTCCGTCATATCATGTAGAGTCGGTTGAAAATATCTCAACAAGGGCCAACCATGGCCAAGGACGGGCAACGTTGGGGGTTTTCACGGTGCAAGTAATAAAATAAGGCTCTCCACCCTAACGTTGGCCACAGACTACTCCAACTAGCTTGTATATATATATCGTACACGTATCAAGGATCAAGCGTGTATGGAAACCCGCCAGTGCTAGACCTACTAAGGTCCTCCCAAAGTGGTTCAACCGACGGCTGTCCGTACAATATGTATGATAATCTGGTGGATACCCCCTGCAGAGGCGTATCCGGGCACAACAGGTGCCTCTACCAAATTTCCTTCATAGCTACGGAATGCCATAGGAAGCATATTATCATTATCACAGTATCCACAGGGGCATCCAACCCAAATCACATATCTCAAGCCAAATCATCAAGTCATATCATGTCAAAAGCATGTGCCAATATGCAATGGAAGCATAAAATCATGTGAATATATCAAAGTGTGGCACAATCATCAAGTATCAAAATCATGGATGCATATCGATATAAACAAGTTGGGACACTCCATATATCACAAAACATTTTCATAAATCCAGGGAAATAGATCAATCATGCCATTTTAAATCATGTCTTTGAAAACTTTTTAAAACACGGTATCAATTAAAAGTAAATGTCAAGTCCTACTCACCGCTCAGGGGAGGGTAGCACACTCCCTAATATAACCACAATATGAATATCAAGATCTCCCCCCTGATCCAAACCACCATAAACCAGAATACCAATAGATCCGCAGATATCTATCCTGCGCAATCATGAGAAATAATCTATAACTCCTGGTATATAAATCCAAGAATTTTCCTTTAAATTTTTCTAAGTGTCAAGTCTAGGGTTTTTGAATTATCACTAACCGTTTTCATGCTTATTCATGCCTAAGGCATGTCCACAAATCAAATATCGTCATGAAACTCAAATTAGCACACGGCGCGGTCCCAAGTCATCCTTCCGCGCTCACAGCAGGGCCACAGCCCAGCGCCCTGTGCACGGCACCCATGCGCCCGTGCGCCTACCGTCCTGTGCCTACACATAGCGCCTAGCGCCTGTGCGCAGTGCCTTGCTACCAGCGCCCCTGAGTGACCTCAGTGCTCGGCGTTCCAAGTCTATGTGCTCAGTCTATCCGTTCGGCATCCCAGCACTACGCTCGACAGTACCCATGCCTGCGCAGGGTGCACTGTACCCCGCAAGCACCCGGCAGCACGCAGCGCCCATGCACTGGGCGCACAGAGCCCATGTGCACGGTGCCTGCGCCTGCCCACCATGTCCCATCTCGGCCATCCATAACACCATCAACAAAATACATACTCCAAGCCTCTATAATTTTACAATTGACATTCAAACATCACTATTAACATACTCAAAGAAATATCTACACATAAACACCTTTGCACAGTTATGGAAAGATGGTCATAACTTCTACTTCATAACTCCGAATCACATGCTTCCTATCTCATTTTAAAGCTAAGAGATAGCACTATAACTTTTATTTTGCACACTTCCTCAGATTCAAATCACAGAATTCCCAGCAAGCCTTATTTTGTTACAGTCATATTTAAGTTTTGGATTCTATCCAGTTTTTGTGCAGAAGCTATAACTTTCATTCTACTCACCAAAATCTAATGAAATTTTAACATGTTATAGCTAAGATGTAGATCTACAATTCATATAACTATCATATTTTCAAATTCTGGCTCTAAGATGCCTTAAAACAGAGATAAAAATGCATACAGAAAACAGACAGAATTTTCCAGAAATTTCTCACCTTAGCTTGATTTTTTTTTTTTTTTTTTTTTTTTTTTAAAGTTCTAAAATGGATCCTTTGCAAGTCCAAACTCCTTCCTTCAATTTGATTTCTCAAAACAACATATGAATAGATTAGGATCTCAATTCCTTCTTGGTTCATGATAGCAAAAATGAGGGAGAAATGTTTCTTACCAAGAGTTTCCTTAGTTTTCTTCACTTGCTCCTCCCAAAGATCACTCTAGATTTCAAGAATATGAAGAACAAATGCTCTCTCTCTCTCTATGGTTATTCACGTTTATGGCTAAGGAAAATGGAGAGATGGCTTTATCTTTTATTAACATTGTTTCAAGTCCACCAATAGCCCAAACTTGCATGACATTTGATTGGGCAAAATTTTTTATTTCTTTTCACCCATGACATGTGTCCTCCAAATGTGGCAAGAAGCTCCATTTGTTCCCTTCCACCCTCTCCATTCGGCCAAGCAACTTCTCCTCACCCTCACACTTGTTAAATTTAGGTCTTTTTTTAAAATTACACTTGTCAATATTTACTCTAAGTTTACCTTTAATTGCCAATAGGTCCTTTGACTTATAGATACTCAAATTTGATCCCAATAATTTTCATAATTACACATTAGATCCAAGATCTTATATTAGGCCTAATTTAATTCATTTAGTGTAAAATAAGTTCATTGGGCCTTCTCGAATTTCGAATAACAATTTTTCAAAATTTTACCGTTTAAATCTAAAAATCTCATATTCAGTAATTATGTAAAATTTCACACTCCTAAATCCATGAATTTCATCATAGACCCTTTTTGGGTTATTTCGGAAATTTTATCTTTGCAGAACTTCGAAGCGAAAATTTCGGTACCGTTATTTCGAAAAAATTTCTTAGTAAAAAATTGATATCATACTCATGAAATGGCATCATATATGTATATAAGACTGAGTACATATAAATACACCGAGAGTCGGTGTTACAATTGATTAATGTTCCTTCTGAAAAATTGATTTTCAGAATAGATGATAAAAAAATTGAGTTTAATGTTTCCCATCATAGAAAAAATTTTGATAAGCAAGAGGTTTTTAGGATTGATAACATTAAAAAAATTGTTAAACATGATGTTGATATCTCTCATTCTATTGATCCTATTGAAAATTGCATTGTCAATTTCTCGCATGTCAAACATGATTTTTTGGACAATGAATATGTTGATGCATATGCTGTCTTAGGTGTGATTTCAGAGAATCTAAATCAAAGAAAAAGTTGCATGCAGGTAAAGAAAGAGAGTTGCAATTTAATGCGTTGGAGGAAGAAAAAGAGATATTTGAGAATAATCGAATTGACAAGGAGAGGACAAAAGCTGAGCAAGATGCCATGAATGGTCACAATGTGAAGATCTATGAGTCAAGTTGAAACAAGGAGATGATGTCTGGTTAAAAACAATAAAGAAAGGCGTTTATTGAGAGACAATCCAATATTTTTATGATTTTTTTAGTATTTGTTTTTGTTGATTTAATTTAGATTTGAGTTTTAATGGAATTTTATAGGTGATTAAGAAACCCTTTGCACAAGAGGAAAGAAGTCGAAAAGAAGACTACATTTTAGGGGAGTTTTCTATTCTCTTTACTTTTATTTTATTTACTTTTCACATTGAGGACAATGTTTAATTTAAGTTTGGGGGTAATATGCATACATAGGCTGCTGAATTTTTTTTTTTAAGGAATTTGAGTGCTGAATTTTTGCTTTGTTCTAAAAAATTTTTGCTGAATTCTTCAATGCCAATTCTTGAGTTTTCTAGTCCTTGCATATTACTTGTTTTGAATTGGATTGTATAAAGGATGATCGATATTAGTAGTTATTTGATACATGATTAACTATTCATCTTTTTATGGTTAATTTGAAAGAGAGAGCATGCAAGATTTGATACAAAATTTATCTTCGTGAAGATTTGAGTTTTAAAGAGCAAATTATTGCTCTTATTCTTTTTCTTGTTGAGTGTATATCGCACATGAGTTGATTATTCTAGAACTCACTCTGTTATAAATTTTGAAACTACATTCTTGATTTTCATGCACCAAAATAATTAGGCACTTAACTTTACACAATTTTAACTTTCGAAAAATACCATCTCTAACATATTATCTCTTAGTTAACCCCTTTGAGTTTAGACTTTTTTTTTTCATGAATCACCTACATAATTTACCCTATGGCCTTCATTTTTTCTAACCTCAAATTTTGAACCCTAATTCATTATTGTACTTATAGTTGATAGTATGACATTTTTTTTAGGAGTTATATTCTTTTTATATATTTGAGTTTAATATATTTTTTTCGGTATTGTCAAATCAATGTATTTAAAAAAAAACAGTCGAAAAAAAAAAAGAAAAAAAAAGAGATGGCTGGTTGACAAAAAAAAAAAGAAAAAAAAAGAAAGAACCGACAAAAAAGAAGAGAAATAGAAAAGCATTCCTTATTCTTGATTTTGTTCACTCTTACAGTGAAGTTTCATTATATTATTTTTTGTTTTGAATAAATGATATATCATATTAACATTGGAGTCCATCAAAATTCGGTATTAAGTCTCATAGTATTTGCAATAGTGATAGATGAAATCACAAAAAATATTCAAGATGAGATACTATAGTGTATGCTTTTCATAAATAATATAGTTTTGGTTGATGAAACTAGAGAGGATATCAATACCAAATTAGAGTTATGGAGGGACATGTTAGAATCTAAAAGATTTAGATTAAGTAGATCTAAAATCAAATATTTGATATGTAAGTTTAGTGATAATCATCATGATAATGAAGAAACGATTAAGTTAGAAAGAAGAGAAATCTCAAAGAGCGAACGATTTAGATATCTTGGTTCCATCATTCAGACTGATGGCAATATAGATGACGATGTGAATAATAGAATTCAAACGGTTTGAATGAAATGAAGAAAGGCATTCGGAGTTATCTGTGATCGCACGATATCATTACATTTAAAGAAAAAATTCTATAAAACTGTAGTAAGACATCCTCTATTGTATGGCACTGATTGTTAGACCATTAAACAGTAACAAGAGTAAAAAATGAATGTAACTGAAATGAGAATGTTTATATGGATATGTAGAAAAACTAAAAAAATAGAATTAGGAACGACGAGATACGTAATAAATTAGGAGTTAGGTCAATTGTAGATAAAATGCAAGAATGTCGTCTGAGATGGTTTGAATACGTACAGCGAAAATTTAAAGATGCACCTGCTAGGAAAATAAAGAACTTACATATAAGAGATGTAATAAAACATAGAAATAGACCGTTAAAAATTTGAATGTAATGTATTCGTAAAGACATGATAGTTATGGATTTAATTGCACACATGGTCTTAAATAGGAATGAGTTGCATAGAAAAATCTGCCCAAACTAAATCAATTTTTCTTTCTGTCTTTTTCTTTTCTCTCTTCCTCAATATTTGTCTTTTAAATAGCCGACTCCAAATGTTAGAATAGAAGATCTAGATTATTGTTGTTATTTTTTAAATGATATATCATATTATATATTCATAGTTAAAGTTCTCTTATCTTAATGTAGAGGATACCTTGTTTTGATATTTAAGTATTTTTAGTGAATCATTTTAACCTATCATTTTACTCATTATTCTACCCTTTACCTTAACCCCATTACAATTAAATCAAAAACCTTTTGATTGGTATATGGATTTCATATATTTAAGTGGTGAAAATTTGATATATGAGTAATCTTATGATAATATCATCTCATCGTGTTGATTGAGTGATACACATACCCTTACATAAATTGAGTGTTTTGAATAGTTGAATAGTATCTTCCTTCATTCTATTGAGTGAACCGATTGTGAGAGTGTTTGAATCTTGTATTGTTCTTGATTTTGAAAAGACTATAGGATATATAATGGTTTCTCTAATATTGAATGTTGCGAAGTATTGATTGTCTTAATTATAATTTCGACTTGAGTTTGTTATATGCATAGTTAGAGACTTAGAAAAATTGAACTAGTTTTGGAGGAAATTTTTTTTGCTCAAAGGCAAGCAAACATTCAAGTGTGAGGTATTTGATAATAATTTTTTTATACACTTAAATTTTATCTTTTTTAGTATTTATTTATGTATTTTAAGACTGATTTGAATCATATTTTATGATTTTATACTCATTAATTTTGTGAAAATTAAACTTAGGAAAAATGGAGCATAATTGCTATTTTTGGACTGGAAAGACAGCATTCAGTATTTTGAACATAACTTTTTGTTTCAATATTCAATTAAGGTGATTCTTACTGTGTTGCAAAGAAAACTTCGAACTCTACAAATCTTGTGAAGATCTCAAAGGCTAGGTTAGATTAAAAGACATAAAAAAATTGAGTCGAATTTACTACAGTGCTGAAAAACGGAAACTGGGAATGAAAAAGAAAACAAATTACTATAATTTCATAATTATATTGCTAATAATTTTCAAAATTATCCAAATTGAAAGAAAAAAAAATTTCAAGGATTTGAAAAGTTAAAAATCATTATTAAGGAGCAAGATAAAGTTTACAAATCAAATTCCAAATTCAAACTTCCAAAACAGTCCAAATTAGTAAATTTTTCTTAGGGTTTTCACTCCTATATATTGCCTTCATTGTAGCAGTCACGAAATTCATTTATTCTAATTCTTTTTCTCCATTCATTCTCCATATTTTTCCTTTATTTTTCTCTTATTCCTCCACTATTACAAACCCTAGCAGTCATAACCTTCATAGCATTCGTCTTCGACATCCATGCTCATGAAAACATGGGTAGTAATGTTTCCTTTTATCTTCTTATTTTTATTTTCAATATTTAACTAATTTTCTTTGTTTTATGACTTGATGAATTCTATTTTTAATTAATTGCATGAGTTGATTTCTTTCTTTCGTTTAAGTTTCATTAACATGGTTATTGATTGATGAATTTTTATTGTTAAATTTAATATTTCGAAACGTTTGGATCTGCGTTTTGCATGATTTAATATTGAGTGCATGCATGACCCCTATAATTGCATAAGATTGGTGCAACAATAAAATCCATATGAAATTATAAGCATGATCATTTGATTAATTTCATGTGTGGGGATTTAGGAAAAACTCTAAATTATAGATTATTCATAGAATTTAATGCAATTCGGTTAATCAAGATTGCATGACCAATGAGTTTTGATTAGTCAAATTAGGAATTCATTGTATGATCATTAGGTGAATCTAATTTAGAAAAATCTGCTAACATCATCAATAATTTGTAGCCAATAAATTTAGGGATTAAAAAGATTCAACTGTGTAAGAAATTAAAATAGATGAAATTGATATCCTAAGGTTTTCATCATATTAGGGTTTCATATCTTAGATCATGTTTTTAGTAGTTTCTAAAATTTTCACAACTTAATTTGATTTGTTCAACTTAGATTAGATTTATTCATATTTGGTAGTATAAAATATTATCATGGAATCGACACTTGTTCTACTATAACAACACTCGATTAGGGTATACTTGACCGAAATCGTGATATACCGAAATCGCGTAACAAACTAGACAATTTAATACAAAGTCAAACAAAATTATAGTTCCTTTCCTTGCCTATAATGTTAGCAACAACAAAAGCAGAAAGCCAAGGGTGGAAGGCCTAGAATCCAATTCTACTCAGAACGACCAAACATGGGCGTAATCACCTATAACTAGATTACTCTTCTGCCTGATGGAAGCTCGTGCTACTAGAATTATTGGGCATTCTCCACTTTCTCAATTTGATGCATTTAGGGTGGGGGAGTGTGGGTTCAAGAAAGAAAACATCAACGTCATTCCCTCTCCCTTCCAATTACAAGTGCTTGTTTTCATTTTCTTTAAAAAAGTTGAACTGGATTTGATTCACTGGCATAGATAGCGATTGTGTCTTCTGCTAACATCAGTTTTAAACAATATCTATTCCATGAGGAAACCTATGTCATAACAAGTAAAAGAGCTAATTAAACACTCGTTCTCAATTTTCATTATCTTGTTGTTCCTTAGTATTCCCTAGTTTCAAGTGGCATCTTCTTTTTGTGGGCTTGGCTGATTTCCCGATCGTATTCATTGCTCTTTTGTGATAGTACTGATCTATAGCAATGAGGTGCTTCTTCTTATTCCTTAAGAAAACGTTGTTCATGACTGTCTTCATAGTAATCATTCAGGGCAGGAGATGAAATTCCTACAGAGCATCCCCTTTGAATTTTCTCTGCCTGTTATAAAACTATCAAGTTTCCTTAGAAATTTCTACAATTGAACACTTACTTTTGGGTTTCGAAGCCCCCAAGAACGTGTTTGTCCCTTCTCTCCTATTTCACCCCAACTAGGGATAGCAATATCCGATCTAATCCGACAGATATTCGAAAAATTCGATCCGATGGATCGGGTTTTTTTCCCTAAAAAATCGGGTTATGGTCGGGTTATAATATTAAAGTAATCGGGTCAGTTCGGGTTCGGATTTATGTTATAAATAATCCGATCTGATCCGATCCAATAATAATTTATAATAAAATAAAATTTTATTTTAATATAATATTATTAAATAAAATTAAAAGACTTTTATAGTTTGTTATAATATATAAATTTTATTTGTATTATTGAAAAAATATTATTAAATTAAAAAATGTATTAGATTATAGTTTAGATTGGGTATGGGTTGGGTACAGGTCGGGTATAAGTCAGTTTAATATCGGATCGGAGTAGTTTTTTAAAAATACATAGTAGATTAGGTTGGATCGGATTTTTTGAAAAATCCGTAGGATCGGATATGATTTTTGATTTTATAACCCAAATTGGGTTAGGGGTCGGATATGAATATTATAATTAAGATTTATGGTCGGATATTGTATTAGTATGACCCGAATCATAACCGATCTATTGTCATCCCTAACCTCAACAAAGCCCTAAAATCAAATTTTCACAACGAAAAAAATTCTAAAATCAAAATTTAAGAACCAGAGTAATATCTTTCTTCAATTACAAATGGAAAGAGTGAGAGATAGAAAGGGAGAACAGTGGGAGGTGGAAGAAATTAGAAATACCGGAATTGTAAATGGCACGTTGGAAATTTTTGACCATTGGATTTGTATGAGTATAGCACGTGATCTTTCTAGCCGTTGGTTTCAAACTTAACCACGAATATTTGACAATAGTCCACGAATTTTGCTACCAAATTCAAACTTTAACCCTAGCTCTAATCGGTTGGATTCCATCTCCACTTCGAAATACATTTTGTAACAAAAAGAAAAACCCTAGAAATTTCCCACTTGGATTTGAAGCCTACGAAAAAACATTTTAGGAGAAAGATATGATTTGCTTAAGGCCTTCCTCATTTTTAAGAGAAAAGAGAGGGTAGCCATTTTTCTTGATTACAAAATTTTCAAATCCCTAGGTGAGACTCTTACGAAAGATTTAGATTGAATCATGATTAATCAATTCAAAATAAACAATCCGGATAAAACTTGCACTATAATAGATCAAAGAGCATTGAGAGGGTCAATATGAACAAAATTCTTATTCACGCAAAGTGAAATATGCTTTTATTATTTTTTTTCAATTCTATTTACGTAATATTATCGTGATAAATATTGTGCATGTAAATATTTTATACAATAAATAATAGTTAAAAATAATTATTAATTCTATTAAATATTTTATATGCATGGAGTTTCTGATATCATAATTATGAGTATAAATAAAAATGAGTAATTTTTAAATTTCCACCCCCTCATCTTGCTAGTAAAGAGAATGAGAAAAGGTCTCTTGGCATATTAATATCACAATCCTGTGCATTTGAATGACCTCTACCCTCATATTTATGAACAATAGTTCAAACTTGAGAGGTTAAAAATAACAAATGTGTTGGGTCTCTTCTTGTACAACAAGGTTGTAAAGGTTCCAACATTGGATTGGGAAAGTTCTTTATTCCAAGCTGGGTTGAGGAGAGAATCTAGGCAGGAAGGTGTTAACCTCTATAAATCTACTCTTTCTTGAGTTCATACATTAATTACTCAAGCTTAAAAACATTTACAAAATCTAGATCACTTTGGGGTTTTCCTCATGAATCTTATTATGCAAATTATATTTTTTATTATTATTATTATAATTACCAATTGTAATCTTACTTGTCTCTAAAACTGCCGACAAAACTTTTTGGTTTCAAAGACTCACCTTCATATGTTGTGAAAATATAAGGTCAATCCTTTTGAATTCTAACTTTGTGTTTGTTTAGAAGTTGAAGTTGGAGTTTGTCTAGGAGTAGGAATTGTTTGGGAGTTGTTGCTGGCAAGAGGACATGCAGAGGACACTTTTTTCACAGTGTCATATGAGTTTCCATTTCTGGCAAGTTTCAAAAATGGAAAATGCCAGGAAGTTAGTGTTTCCATGCATTATAGTTTTGAGAAGATTCAATAGTTTGAACTTAAAGGAGGAAGGCAAATTCAGGAGAAAAAAATATTATTCTTATCTTCCACAGATATAATCCTCCCTTAAGATAAGATGTAGTGAAATAGAGTTCATTTTCAACAAAACTGATATATGTAGATGATGGAGGTGAGTTTTCTCCACAGATACTTACCTTATTTGTTTGCATGGGAATCTTGAATTCGAGGGCTATACAACGCTTGGATCTTGCAAAAAGTCGACAGAGAGTGTTCCAATGGAAGAGATTCCGATGCTCAAGTCAGATAAAACGAGTTTTGAATATGGTAAATGGATAAAGAAGAGTCTCAGTTTTAGGATAGTAATATATGTGTTTTCTGTGTAGAGTTTTAGAGAACTTACTTGCATTGCGGGGTTTCTTCTGCTTAAGTATCCCCCCGTCATAGAAGGTGGCTTAGGGCTTAGGGGATTTCCTAACCCCTAGTTTCTTTTTTTGGGGAATTGAGAAGAATCCCCGAAATTATTCAAAATTTTATGGAGATAGGATACTTTTGGTGTTTGAGGGAAGTCCATAATTATGGGGACCTGCTTCTTTAACCGATATATTTATTAAGGTAAGTCTTTATATTTTGGGAATTACTTAAAGAATAGTAGAGATTCTTATCCTTATAAGAGAAGTTTGAATTTATTTGAAAATTCATTTCCTTTGTGGATTACCTTGAATTGTATTGATCCTTTTGATCATTTAGCTTACGGGTTTAAGGCTATCTTACCAAAGAGTAGGATAATCGAGAAACATAAGTACCAAGAAAAGAAATAACCGAGGAACCATAAGTGGTCTCGAGTGAATGCCCCTGATTATGAGGGCCCATAGGGCAAGATTTCGGTTCAGTTGGTTTCTAGGCCATTTGATGGGCCTTAGGACATGAATCATTAGTAGAGATAAAAATTTTTTTTTGGTAGGAGAGTGATAACACTTATACTCTTTTGTACTGAAAATATCACAATACCCTAGGTGTAACACCGACTCTCAGTGTATTCTATAATGAATTCCATTTCATATATATATATATATATATATATATAATGTTTTTACTACTATATTCATTAATTTTCACTAAGAAAATTTTTTCGATAAATCAACCTTAGATATTTGACGATAAAATATAAATCGGATCAATTTTGACTCAAAGAAATTCAAAACCTTAATTTCACATTAAATAAATTTAATTAGGTCTAATATAAGATTTTGGGCCTAGTGTGTAATTATGAAAATTTTAGGGGTCAAATTAGAATTTTTATAAGTCAAAGGACTTGTTAGCAATTAACAAAACTTAAATGAAATGTGACAAGTGTATTCTTGTATTGAACAAGTGTTATAGTGAGAAGGACAAGTGTTGGCCAAATGGAGATGAGAAAGGCAAGGTGGACCAATGAGAACACATGCACATGAAAACCAATGAGAACACATGCAATAGTTAAAATGATCCTATGGTTTAGATTAATTGGAGATTTGATCCTAGGGTGGTGAGTTATTAACACTATAATAAAAGAAGAAGGCCTTACAATGCTTGTTCATTCTTCCCAATTCGTGAGAACAAGGAGAGAAGCAAGAGAGGAAGACAAGAAAGTGAGGTAAGAAATTTTATCCTATCTTACTTTAAATTTTATTTCTGTCTGTGAATTCATCTTTGTTTTAAGATATCTTAGAGCCAGAATTTGAAAATGTGCTAGTTATATGAATTGTAGATCAAAGTATTATCTTTCAAACGAGATAAGAATCACCAAAATCAGATGCCTGTGCCAAAAGTTATGGCACTTTTCCTGAAACTCGACATAGAAGTGTCCTGTTTCGAACCTTGACAGTAGTGAGTAAAAACGACCCCTCTTCATTCTTAGTTTGAAGAAACACAAAACATGAAAGTTATATATATACTTCTTACCTATCACATATTAAAATTTCAGCCATTTCGCACGAGGAAATTGAAAGTTCTACAATTTTCCTTAAAACTGTGTTGACAGAAACTTTATGTTTCACTAAAACTTATCAGTCCTATTCATGAATTTTGTTGAACCCCTTCCAGGCATATTTGGATAAAACTCAAAACACGAACGTTGTAGATATACATCTTAGCTATAACATGTTTAAATTTCATTAGACTTTGGTGAGTAGAATGAAAGTTATGGCTTCTGCACAAAAACTGGACAGAATCCAAAACTTAAATATGACAGTAACAAAATGAGGCTTAACGGGAATTCTGTGATTTGAATCTGAGGAAGTGTACAAAATGAAAGTTATAGTACTATCTATTAGCTTTAAAATGAGATAAGAATCATCTGATTTGGACTAGTATAGCCAAAGTTATAGTCTGTTTTCCATGACTGCGCAGGTTAAAAAAAAATCTGCAGACTGTTTGTCTCCCTAAGAGTTATTTGAGTTGAACGGAGGGAGCACTTGATTTACGCTTTGTGGAGATATTGGGGAGTGCGTTATCCTCCCCTAACAGTGAGTGAGACTTGACATCTACTTTTAATTGATACTATGTTTTAAAAAGTTTTCAAATGTATGATTTAAAATGGTATGATTGACCTATTTCCCTGAATTTATAAAATGTTTTGTGATATATGAAGTGTCCCAACTTGTTTATATCGATATGCATCCATGATTTTGACACTTGATGATTGTGCCACACTTTGATATATCAATATGATTTTATGCTTCCATTGCATATTGGCACATGATTTTGACATGTTATGGCTTGAGATTTGGCTTGAGATATGTGATTTGGGCTGGATGCCCCTGTGGATACTGTGATGATGATGATATGCTTCCTATGGCATTCCGTAGCTACGAAGGACATTTGGTAGAGGCACCTGTTGTGCCCGGATACGCCTCTGCAGGGGGTATCCGCCAGATTGTCATACATATTGTACGGACAGTCGTCGGTTGAACCACTTCGGGGAGGACCTTGGTAGGTCTAGCACCGCGGGTTTCCATACACGCTTGATCCTTGATATGTGTGCGATATATATATATACAGGCTAGTTGGAGTAGTCTGTGGCCAACGTTGGGGTGGAGAGCCTTATTTTATTACTTGCACCGTGAAAACCCCCAACGTTGCCCGTCCTTGGCCATGGTTGGCCTTTGTCGGGATATTTTCGGCCGGCTCTACATGATGTGACGGACATGCATAATGGATGCATATTTGATTTGATAAGTATACCGTGAATGATTTATTGAGATGTCATAATATTTTTGCATACCATGGATTTATTGGGACATAATTTTGACACTCCTAATTCACCCAAAAATTAATTGTAGCATGTCATCCCCCCGACTTGCTGAGTACCAACCCCCCCTCTCTACGGTACTCACCCTCACATTTCCCTCCTACAGGTGTAGACTCGGACTGAGATATTTGTGCGCATTATTGTATTGGATATTCTTGGAGACTACTCGGCTGGGGTATGACTACCCGCTCTTCCGATATATATATATTGAGGTTATTGTATCATTTGAGGAACTTAGGATGACCATTATATTTGTTTAAATCGGGATGACTGTATTTATAATTTTTCTTGTCTGTATAAGGTTAACTCTCACTTGTTTTAATTTGCATTGAGGCATACATGTATTATTTTTATTTCTTGGGGATCTCTGTGATTTGGAAACCTGGATTTTGTGAATGTCGACAGCCTTACGGTGCTTCGATGTGCGGGACGTGGTGCCCGTGCATCGAGGTGTCGCGGCGGGCTGGTCACGTGCCCGGCTCGGGTGTGGGTCGGGGCGTGACAGGCCTCGGTTGGTATCAGAGCTCTTGGTTAGAGCTAAGTGTGAGAAACTAATTTTGAAAATATCCCCAAGTAAATCTGATTTTGAAAGTCCTTAATGCATGTGAGAGTTACAGTACAGTCATGAAATCCCAGTACATGGTCATAGGCATATGGGTTCATCCATTTTTAGGGGGTTAGATACGGGTCGTATCAACCTAGTATACCTTATCCATTGGTTCTGATGCCAAGTTGATTTCTTTTAGGGGGTTAGTTATTCCATAACTAACCCTAATTCTTATATATCTGCCTGATTAGTGCCTTTTTCTTCGCAGAAGTATGACGACTAGGTGAGGTACCCACTTCTTACCTATTGAGCCCCCCAGTGTACCAGAGGACGTGTCTTCCTCACACGGTTCTCCTTCAGTGCCTACACCACCGGCCACCACGGCCGCAGATCTACCACCACCGCCACCATTGGACGCCTACCGACAGGTGTTCGAGTGGTACGCTGCCCACAGCATTCAGATGCCACCATCACCACCACCACCGATGGCCGAGCCAACCCCTATGGTCGTGCCCCGACCAGTCGCACCGGAGCCTTCACCGGTTGTCGGTCCATCTGCAGTTTCTAGACCCAGCGACTGTACTTCTTCGACGTTGAGACGGATTCACGAGCTCACCCAGCTCGTGAAGGAGGCGAGACAGCTAGGTTGTACCGAGTTCTCTGGGGTGGGTGATTCCACTGCTGCGAAGCACTGGATCAACCGCACTCGCCGAGTATTGACAGACCTTGGCTTGAGTGAGGAGTTCAGACTACGAGTGGCCGAGAGATTATTGGATGGAGATGCCCTCTCATGGTGGGAGGCAGTTTGTGATGATGCAGCGGAGCCCAGGAGTTGGGAGGACTTTCTGCGGGAGTTCAACCGTAGATATTTTTCAGCGTTCCAGCAGAATAGGAAGAGGACGGAGTTCCACCACCTGCGGCAGGGGACTCGGACTGTGATCGAGTATGAGGCCGAGTTGAGGAGACTGGCCGCTTTTGTTCTGGACCTGGCCACACCTAGTCAGTTGAGGTTCAAGTTTGAGGATGGCCTCAACTTGAACGTCTGGAGGTATATGACGGTGACCCCTAACTTCTCATTTCCAGAGATAGTAGACTCAGCACTTCGGGCTGAGGAGATCGTCCATGCTGAGGGACGATAGAGAGAGAGCAGGGAGCAGAGCAGAGGAGGAAGAGGCCTGAGTTTTATTGGGGCCAGAGTTCGAAGAAGGGGAGGACCTCAGGGTTTCACGGGGACCCTTCCCAGAGGCAAGGATCGCAGTCCTAGGGGTTTAGAGCACCAGCCCCGAGTGCCTCCACTCAGACTACAGCCCGACGACACCCTTTTTGTCGTCGATGCGGCAGACATCACCCCTTCGGAGCTTGCGGGGTGACAGTGACTTGCTTCCAGTGTGGGAGACCGGGGCACATCAAGAGCCAGTGCCCTGATCTTGGAGCAGGGGGTCCGACAGTTTCTATTCAGTCGAGTGCTCCACGAGGGGGACAGCAGGGAGCACCGGCACACTCTACCCCCATAGCCCCACGAGCAGTAGCTGGGAGTAGTATGGCACCGGGACCATCGCGGCAGCAGCCGAGAGCTCAGGCCCGAGTGTACGCGATAACGCAGGAGGATGCGCAGACGAACCCCGATGTCATTATTGGTACTCCCCCTTCTGACTCACACACTTAGAGATTTCCCCTGTACTTTTATTTTGAGACTCATCATAAGCCAAAGTCTTAGAGGCTTGACTATGTTGGTTGTACCTACTTTTGAGTTATATATGATGAGCATCTATTTCCACCTTTATCTAAATTGATCTCTTTATTTTCCCCACATTTAGGAACTATGAAGATTTATGGAGTCGACGCCCGTGTCCTTATCGACACCGGGTCGAACAACTCGTATGTGAGAGCGTCCTTTGCCCACCTGATGGGTAAGCCTTTGATGCCACTTGGAGAGGAGATATTGGTTTTCACACCTCTCGGTGAACAGCTCTTGAGAGATTCAGTCTATAGAGGGACAGAGGTCATGATTGGAAACACCGTACTTGAGGCAGATTTGATCCCTTTGGACTTGACCGATATTGATGCCATCCTTGGCATGGATTGGCTGAGCAGACACATAGCCTCCGTTGATTGTTTCACTAAGGAGGTTGAGTTCCGGAGATCGGAGGGACTTGCTTTGAGGTTTTCTGGCAAGAGGAGAGTATTGCCTCGCTGTGTTATTTCGGTGATGGAGGCCAGGAGGTTAATACGTCGAGGCTGCATGGCGTACTTGGCCCACGTTGTGAATACTATTGTGAAGGAACCGAGGAATGAGGATGTCCCTGTAGTACAGGAGTTTGCGGATGTTTTCCCTGAGGAGCTACCCGGCCTTCCACCGGCTTAGGAGTTTGACTTTGAGATCGACATAGCTCCGGGAACCACTCCTATATCTATTCCGCCATACAGAATGGCGCAAGCTGAGCTGAGAGAGCTCAAGGTCCAGCTACAGGAATTATTGGACAAGGGTTTTATCCGTCCGAGCACTTCACCTTGGGGTGCTCCGGTGTTGTTTGTAAAGAAGAAGGACGGGACCCTACGACTGTGCGTGGATTACCGGCAGTTGAATAAGGTGACCATCAAGAACCGGTATCCTCTGCCACGTATTGATGACCTATTTGACCAGCTTCAGGGTGCACGGGTCTTTTTGAAGATCGATTTGCGGTCTGGTTATCACCAGTTACGGATTCGGGCCGAGGACGTGCCCAAGACTGCATTCCGCACTCGCTATGGTCACTTTGAGTTTTTAGTAATGCCGTTTGGGTTGACTAATGCTCCAGCGGCTTTTATGGATTTAATGAACCGGGTCTTCCATGACTACCTGGATCGGTTCGTCATCGTATTTATTGATGACATTCTAGTATACTCACGGAGTGATGAGGAGCATGAACAGCACCTGAGGGTGGTCTTACAGACTCTCCGTGAGCAGCAGTTATATGCCAAATTCACCAAGTGTGAATTTTGGTTAAGGGAAATTGGATTTCTGGGCCATATTGTTTCTGCGGAGGGGATTTTTGTTGATCCGTAGAAAGTAGAGGCCATATTGAGGTGGGAGCAACCACAGACCGTTACTGAGGTCCGGAGTTTTCTTGGACTTGCTGGTTATTATAGATGATTTGTAGAGGTTTTCTCGAGGATTGATGCTCCACTCTCCCGATTGACGAAGAAAGACGTCAAGTTCTGTTGGGAAGACCGCTGTGAGGCGAGTTTTCAGGAACTCAAACAGCGACTGACGTCGGCACCTATCTTGGCTCTCCCTACAAGCGGCAGGGAGTATGTTGTGTACAGTGATGCCACCGGGGGTGGCTGGGTTGCGTATTGATGCAGGATGGACGGGTGATCGCTTACGCTTCGAGATAGTTGAAGAAGCATGAGGCGAACTACCCGACTCACGATCTTGAGCTGGCAGCCATAGTCTTCGCACTGAGGATATGACGACATTACTTATATGGAGTTACCTGCAGGGTCTTCACAGACCATAAGAGCTTGAAGTATTTATTTACTCAGAGAGAGCTAAACCTAAGACAGAGGAGATGGTTAGAGCTGCTGAAAGACTATGACTTGGTTATTGACTATCATCTAGGTAAGGCAAATGTAGTAGCAGATGTCTTGAGCCGGAAGTCATCTTCTTCTACCACTTCTCAGGCAGTAGAGAGAGCCTACATCTTCTACTTGGTAGGACTCCGAGCTTTGGGAGTCAGCTTGGCCAGCGATGAGCAGGGTACACTGCTAACCAGATTTGAGGTGGGGCCTACACTACTTGACCGCATCAGAGAGCTTCAGGTTATAGATGTAGAGCTCCAGACTATTCACGATCGGATCCGCCGAGGAGAGGGCGGGGATTTTCGAGTCCGTGCTGATGGACTCGTGGTGTTCAGAGACAGAGTGTGTATTCCAGCTGATGTTGAGCTTCGACGTGCTATCCTTGAGGAGGCACACTCTTCGGCTTATGCTATGCATCCCGGGGGTACAAAGATGTATCGCACCATCAGAGACAGTTATTGGTGGTCGAGCATGAAACGGGAGATAGCAGAGTTTGTAGCACGGTGCTTGGTGTGCCAGCAGGTGAAGGCTGAGCACCAGAGACCAGCAGGTATTTTACAACCGCTTCCCATTCCTGAGTGGAAGTGGGAACATATTACCATGGATTTTGTGATGGGGTTACCGAGGACATCCACGCAGCATGATGCGATTTGGGTGATTGTCGATCGACTCACCAAATCTGCACACTTTATCCCCATCCGTGGTGACTACTCCTTGGAGGTGCTGGCACGTCTCTATATGGACACCATAGTACGACTTCACGAGGTGCCTGTGTCGATTGTTTCAGACAGGGACCCTAGGTTCACGTCTAGGTTCTGGCCCAGTTTGTAGGAGGCATTGGGTAGTAGACTGAACTTTAGCACAGCCTATCATCCTCAGACAGATGGCCAGTCAGAGCGTACGATTCAGACACTTGAGGATATGCTTCGGGCTTGTGTTATTGATTTTCATGGTAGCTGGGATCGGCATTTACCACTTGTAGAGTTTGCATATAATAACAGCTACCAGGCGAGTATCGGGATGCCTCCATATGAGGCATTGTATGGGAGCCGATGCCGCACACCTTTATGCTGGGACGAGGTCGGTGAGAGGCACCTCAGCAGTGTGGAGCTTGTTGAGGAGACGAGGGAGAAGGTCAGGATTGTCCGACAGAGGATGAGAGCCGCCCGGATAGACAGAAGGCATATGCAGACCGTAGGCGGCGACCACTGGAGTTTCAGAAGGGAGACATGGTTTTCTTGAAGATCTCACCCGGGAAAGGGGTGATCCGTTTCAGACAGCGGGACAAGCTGAGCCCCAGGTATATTGGGCCCTTCCGTATTCTTGAGAGGATCGGAAGTGTGGCGTACAGATTGGAGCTGCCAGAGGAGTTGGCACGTATTCACGATGTGTTCCATGTCTCGGTGCTTAGAAGATATATGTCTGACCCTTCTCATGTTTTAGAACCTCCACCAGTTGAGCTACGGGAGGACCTGAGTTTACCTATACAGCCCGTAGCAGTCCTTGACCAGCAGATCCGTAGACTGCGAAGCAAGGATGTTTCATTGGTACGCATTTTGTGGCGTAGCGACCAGGTTGAGGAGGAAACTTGGGAGCCCGAGGAGACTATGAGGGGACAGTACCCTCATCTATTTACTGAGTAATTTTCCTTTCCTTATATGGTTTTCTTTTAGTTTCGGGGACGAAACTTGTTTTTAGGGGGTTAGGAAAATGAAACACCGACTCTCGGTGTATTTTATAGTGAATTCCATTTCATATATATATATATATATGATGTTTTTACTACTATATTCATAAATTTTCACTAATAAATTTTTCCGATAAATCAACTTTAGATATTTGACAATAAAATACAAATCGGATCAATTTTGACTCAAAGAGATTCAAAACCTTAATTTCACATTAAATAAATTTAATTAGGTCTAATATAAGATTTTGGGCCTAGTGTGTAATTATGAAAATTTTAGGGGTCAAATTAGAATTTTTATAAGTCAAAGGACTTGTTAGCAATTAACAAAACTTAAATGAAATGTGACAAGTGTATTCTTGTATTGAACAAGTGTTATAGTGAGAAGGACAAGTGTTGGCCAAATGGAGATGAGAAAGGCAAGGTGGGCCAATGAGAACACATGCACATGAAAATCAATGAGAACACATGCAATAGTCAAAATGATCCTATGGTTTAGATTAATTGGAGATTTGATCCTAGGGTGGTGAGTTATTAACATAATAATAAAAGAAGAAGGCCTTATAATGCTTGTTCATTATTCCCAATTCGTGAGAACAAGGAAAGAAGCAAGAGAGGAAGACCAAGAAAGTGATGTAAGAAATTTTATCCTGTCTCACTTTAAATTTTATTTCTGTCCGTAATTTCATCTTTGTTTTAAGACATCTTAGAGCCAGAATTTGAAAATGTGCTAGTTATATGAATTGTAGATCAAAGTCTTATCTTTCCAACGAGATAAGAATCACCAAAATCAGATGCCTGTGCCAAAAGTTATGGCACTTTTCCTGAAACTTGACATAGAAGTGTCCTATTTCGAACCTTGACAGTAGTGAGTAAAAACGACCCCTCTTCAGTCTTAGTTGAAAGTTATACAATTTTCCTTAAAACTGTGTTGACAGAAACTTTATGTTTCACTAAAACGTATCAGTCCCGTTCATGAATTTTGTTGAACCCCTTCCAGGCATATTTGGATAAAACTCAAAACACGAAAGTTGTAGATCTACATCTTAGCTATAACATGTTTAAATTTCATTAGACTTTGGTGAGTAGAATGAATGTTATGGCTTCTGAACAAAAACTGGACAGAATCCAAAACTTAAATATGACAGTAACAAAATGAGGCTTACCGGGAATTCTGTGATTTGAATCTGAAGAAGTGTACAAAATTAAAGTTATAGTGCTATCTCTTAGCTTTAAAATGAGATAAGAATCATCTGATTTGGACTAGTATAGCCAAAGTAATAGTCTATTTTCCATGACTGCGTAGGTTAAAAAAAAATCTGCAGACTGTTTGTCTCCCTAAGAGTTATTTGAGTTGAACGGAGGGAGCACTTGATTTACGCTTTGTGGAGATATTGGGGAGTGCGTTATCCTCCCCTAAAAGTGAGTGGGACTTGACATCTACTTTTAATTGATACTATGTTTTAAAAAGTTTTCAATGGTATGATTTAAAATAGTATGATTGACCTATTTCCCTGAATTTATAAAAATGTTTTGTGATATATGGAGTGTCCCAACTTGTTTATATCGATATACATCCATGATTTTGACACTTGATGATTGTGCCACACTTTGATATATCAACATGATTTTATGCTTCCATTGCATATTGGCACATGATTTTGACATGTTATGGCTTGAGATTTGGCTTGAGATATGTGATTTGGGCTGGATGCCCCTGTGGATACTGTGATGATGATGATATGCTTCCTATGGCATTTCGTAGCTACGAAGGACATTTGGTAGAGGCACCTGTTGTGCCCGGATACGCCTCTGCAGGGGGTATCTGCCAGATTGTCATACATATTGTACGGACAGTCGTCGGTTGAACCACTTCGGGGACGACCTTGGTAAGTCTAGCACCGCGGGTTTCCATACACGCTTGATCCTTGATATGTGTGCGATATATATATACAAGCTAGTTGGAGTAGTCTGTGGCCAACGTTGGGGTGGAGAGCCTTATTTTATTACTTACACCGTGAAAACCCCCAACATTGCCCGTCCTTGGCCATGGTTGGCCTTTGCCGGGATATTTTCGGCCGGCTCTACATGATGTGACGGACATGCATAATAGATGCATATTTGATTTGATACGTATGCCGTGAATGATTTATTGAGATGTCATAATATTTTTGCATACCATGGATTTATTGGGACATAATTTTGACACTCCTAATTCACCCAAAAATTAATTGTAGCATGTCATCCCCCCGACTTGCTGAGTACCAACTCCCCCTCTCCACGGTACTCACTCCTCACATTTTCCTCCTATAGGTGTAGACTCGGACTGAGATATTTGTGCGCATTATTGTATTGGATATTCTTGGAGACTACTCGGCTGGGGTATGACTACCCGCTCTTCCGATATATATATATTGAGGTTATTGTATCATTTGAGGAACTTAGGATGACCATTATATTTGTTTAAATCGGGATGACTGTATTTATAATTTTTCTGGTCTGTATAAGGTTAACTCTCACTTGTTTTAATTTACATTGAGGCATACATGTATTATTTTTATTTCTTGGGGATCTCTGTGATTTGGAAACCTGGATTTTGTGAATGTCGACAGCCTTACGGTGCTTCGATGTGCGGAACGTGATGCCCGTGCATCGAGGTGTCGCGGCGGGCTGGTCACGTGCCCGACTCGGGTGTGGGTCGGGGCGTGATACTAGGGCCTAATTTTTCACTATGGATATGGACAAATAACATAATCAAATATCATAGAAAAAAGATAATTTGTGGTACCAAAATTAGGAAAGAACTTAGAAAGTATTTGCATAAAACTTTTGAAGCCTAGAACCCTTGATAGTAATCTATTTATGACATGTATAGTTATAAGAACATATTTCTAGTAGTATTGTGGCACATTAATCTAAAATAGAAATGCTCGAGTTGTTGCAAGTGACTATTTTTCCTTTCAGCCACATTATTTTCTTGTGGTGTGTTGACATAAGATGATTCATGAATGATTTCTTCTTCTTAAAAATAAGATCATAAATTTTGATTGAAATAATTTATTGCATTATCTATTTTAGACCTCTTGATTTAAACACCAAACTAATTTTCCTATCATGTTATGAACATTTAAGAGAATATTACTCACATCAAATTTAGATTTGAACAAAAAAGTCTAATTAATCTTTTGTGCAATTGTCAATGAAAGAAAAAGAACTATTAACTCCTAAAATGTTAGGAATAGTTGATAGAGCCCATTGGTCACTATGAATTAATACAAAATGAACAGAGTTTCTTTTATTACTAATTGGAATGTCTTCATATTTGTGTTTTGTTAGTTTGCATATATTACAACGAAAGCTTTCACTACCTATTCTTATGAATAAAGAACGAACATAAATTTAAGAATTTTGAGACATAAATTTAAGAATTTTGAGGGACGAATGTCCTAGTCATATGTGGTGAAATCATATTCTATTTTTATTGGTAAGAGAATCTTCGGAGAAACATAATAAAGAGATTTTGACCTTGCTAATACTTGGTTTTTCAGGTATCTCAAGATAGTGTAATCCATTCCATTCCTCAATATGTCCAATCACCATTTTCGAACCATGGTCGTGAAATACATAGTGAGTTAAAAAAAGTGCTATGTTGGCAAAATATATTTTAATGATGAGTAAAACTAAGTTTTAAGTTAGATAATGAGCAAAACTGAGTTAGATGATGAGCAAAATAGGTTAGATTAAGAAAAGATTAATTTGGAATAAATTGAAACAAGCTATGAACCGTGACACATACTAAGACATAGGTCAGAAAATGGAACTTGAGTCATACACTAGGCCAAGTCAACTTATACATAGCCCAGTCCGCTTGCATGTACACAGAATAGTGATAAATTTAACATAGAACATGCACAAATCGACTTAGACACTAGAGTTGTTAACCTACTTATACATGCATAACAGTGAAAATGTCATTTGACGCGCTCTAATGATAAAGATTTTATTTATGAATGATAAAATTTATTTAAAATGTTTAATGCTTGAAACAAGGGGTTATTAAACACATTTTGATGATTGATTTTGTTTAAAAGTGTTTAAAGTGGTTGAAAGTAGTTTAATGAGATTTTAAATAGACTCAATATTGTTATCATGTTAACTTAGAATTGAAAAATTTTAAAACAACTAAGTGTATAGAACAATGCAAGTTAACTTAGATGGTTTGATTAGTCGACCTGGTGAAATCAAATCTCAGAAAATGGTTTCTATAACTTCATAAGTCAACCTAAGAATATATCAAGTTAATTTCAGAAATACCAAGTCTAAAACACATTAAATCGACCTTAAAGAAGCATAAGTTGACTTGGTAAGATTTATAAGTCGACCCAAGAGATAAACAAGTCAACATGATCAAATTTTTTCTCAAAAAACTCACTCTGAAAGAAGTAAAGTACTAGTATTTTACCTATTTTAAGTAAAAGTAGATCTAAGATTGAAAGAAGTCGACCTGTAAAATTTGTTCTTAGAAATACTAAGTGTGAAATATACTAAGTCGACCTCAATAGAACATAAGTCGATTCAATAAGAATTGTAAGTCAACCTAAAAGAATAGTAAGTCGACCAACCAAATTTGCTCTTAGTCTGAAATGAGCAAAGTACTGATGCTTTGCCTATACTATTATAAAATCAACCTAGGATGTGAACAAGTCGACTTAATAACATTTGTAAGTCAACTTGACCAATCATACTCTTAGAAATCTAAGTTTGAAACACAATTGAGTCGATCTAAGAAGAAAACAAGTAGACCTAATAGCATTTATAAGTCGATCTGAGAATATGATAAGTCGATTTAACCAAACACACTTTTTGAAATTCAAAGTTTGAAACATATTGAGTTGCCTGAGAAAAGGACAAGTCGACTTAATAACATTTCTAAGTCGATCGAGCATAGAGTCAAGTCGAACCATGCAAAATTTTAACAACATATTGTTGACTTGGTAAGATTTCTAAGACGACCCAATTCAACAAAAGTTGACTCAAAAATAAAGAAACCGACTCAATACATTTACAAAATGCAAGCAAGTTGACTTAATACAAATACAAGTTGTCACGCCCCGAACCAGGATCGTGAACAGTCGCCCGTTGCCCTGGATGCCGACTGTATGTCTACAGAAAATCGGGCAGAACCTCCCCATAAATCGGAGGTCTCTCATGTACAATTCAACCTGTTTAAACTGTATAATTCAAAATCATTCTAAAAATAAAACAAATGGTCATCCCGGCCTCTCCAAAACAATCCACCAAATCTCACAACCGACATCCAGACAACGCAAGGCTAACAAATCACCAACAGTCCTAACCACAGACCTCTACTGTCATGCCCAACTAGAGCATGAATAGCCGCCACACCGAACGGGCCTAAATTTTATACAAATTTACAACAATTTTCCCAAGTAATATTCAAATACATACAATCGCCTCAATGCAAATGAAATACGAGAGTTTCGCAAATAAATATACATAAATTTTACAGTCATCCCAAAATAAGTACACGGCCAACTACGGACCTCAATATCAATACCACGTAAGGTCGATAATAAAATACGTAATTCATCCTTCAAATTTAAACTTAAACCTTACCGTCGAGAAGAACCAAACCCGCCTAGGATCAACTGAAATCTCTAGACTCTGAAACGTCGCTCTAGCACAACGATCCTGTCTGAGGGAGGAAAGAAGAGGGGTGAGTATCGATGAGAGGATACTCAGCAAGTGAGAGAAAGGACATCGTGCTATCAATATCAAGTGTGAACTTGGAGTGTCAAAGTATGTAATACAATATCGGGTATATGAAAACAGCGTGCAGTTTTAAACATATCTCAAGACACACATTAGAAAATAACATATGCATCCATCCAAGTATCAAATCACATGAGAAAAGCGGCCGAATAAACAACCCCGGCAATGGTCTACCTCAACCAAGGACGGGCGCATTGGGGGTTTTCACAATGCAAATATCAATCATGGCTCTCTACCCCAATGTTGGCCACAGACTACTCCAACTAGTCTATAAATAATAATAATAATAATAATAATAATAATAATAATAATAATAATAATAATAATAATAATAATATACGTATAAATAGTCGGCCGTGTATGATGCCCTCGCCCAGTGCTAGACAGAGATAACGTCCTCCCCCGATGAGGGTTCAACCTGGGACAACCATACACACGACAATCTGGCGGATACCTCCGGCCGAAGCGTATCCGGGCACAAGGGGTGCCGCTACCAGACGTCCTTCGTAGCTACGGAACAATATCAAATCAGTCGGGCACGTGGCCCCATGCATCCCAACACCATTTCGGCCGGGCATATAGCCCCATGCATCGTATCATAATATCAGCCGGGCATACAGCCCAAATGGTACGTATAAATCCATTCAAATCATGTGCCAATGCAAGTGGAAGCATTTAAAACATATCAATATATCAAAAGGGTGGCACAATATTCAGTTATCAAACTCATGGATGCATATCAATAAAATCAGCAGATGGGACACTCCAATGGTCACAAAAATATGTACGTACACTTATCAAAATCCCAAAAGTTCAATTTTCACACGTATAGAAATCATGTCATTTGAAAATCGGTAAAACATGGTTTATCAATCAATAGTAGATGTCGTAGTCCCACTCACAGTATGGGGGAAGGTCGTGCACTCCCCAATAATACCACGAATCGAACCAAACTCGACTCCTCGAGTCTCTAAGAAGTCAACCTAATCAAATAATCACGAATTTTATCAATTTTCCAACTAATTTCATGATTTATCATTTTCCTTAAGTTCGTACAAACCCTAAACTCTTTAATTTATAAATGTACTCCAATATAATCAATTTCATTCCATTTATGAATAAACAACGAAATCAAAACCAATCTAAATTCAAACCTAAAATTGTTCAAAATCGAAAACCAATCTAAAATAACTAAATTTCCTACAAGATGGAAAAATCTTTGAAAAATTATACACTTTTCATTTCTCATCCGATTTCTTCAAACAATATCTCATTTTAAAGGTATTGAAACCTATTTTCATAATATAAAGATTGTATTTGACTTACCTATATGCAACACCAACCATAATATAGAACAACGCATCAATCCTTAAACTCAAATCCCAAATTTTGACTGTTTTCATGCATTCATCAAATTAAACTCTACGTGAAACCATTTAAATCAATTTAACTCAATTCTATCATCCGAAACAACTCACTTTCGTATAAAATTCTATACTTAACCTAAATAATAACATATAATGTCAAACAATGTGTTCTCGAATCTAACGTACATTCTGAACCTATACAACACTTCCTTATGCTAATTTCACCCCAAATGCATTAAATTAACTGAATCAGTTAGAAATCCCTCACCTAGGGTTTCCCGATTCGCAACCCTAAAGTCCATGCGCCTACAACTCAGTCCAGAATCCTGAAATACGTCCAAATCGAAGCATGGTTCAGCAATTATACTAAATTACCAATGAAATCGAAACCCTAAATTTAACTCATCTTACCCAATGTAGAAAATGAAGTGTGCAGGCGAACTTAGAGCTCTGCGATGATCGCAGAAGGCTCACCACAGTGAGCAGCTCATGGTCGAGCGGACAGGATAGGGAGAGGCAGGGTCGCGCGTGCTGGGGCAGTCTCGCGCACGCAGGGGCAGTATCCCGCGCTGGGGCAGGGACTGTCGCGCGCTGCAGGAGCTGTCTCGCGTAGGGTCGTGCGAGCAGTCACGCGAGCAGGGAGAGAGATAGGGCGACTGAGAGATAGAGAGCGAAATGGAGAGAGACTGAGGCTACAGTGGTTGTTCGCGGTGGAGACTGTGGCGGGGAAAATGGAAATCACCGCGGGGCGGACCGAGAGAAAGGGAGAGAGAACCCGCGAGGAGAGAGAGAGAACCGAAAGTGGGAAGGAGAGGGATAGAGAGATGGAGATGGTGGCTGCGGGTGGTGGCGAAAAGGGGCGATGAACACGGCGAAGGGAGATCAGCGGCGGTTGGTTGCGACAGATTCGAGAAGAGAGAGATAAAGAGAAATGGAACCGAGAGAGAGAGAGAATAGAGAGAAGGAGAGAGAACCGAAGGGAGAGAGAGAGAATATGGTGGTCGGAGATGGCGGAGAAGGCAAGCGGCGGGTGAGGGAGGGCAGCGGTGAGGAGAAAGAGAGAGAGGGAGAGAGAGGGGGAAAGGGTTAGGGTTTTCTAACCCTAACCCCTTTTTTTTTTTACTATTATTATTATTATTATTATTAGTATTATTATTATTATTATTATTATTATTATTATATATTTATATGGATAGATTTGGAAATAAATAAGTGAGGATATAAATGATTTAATAAATGAAAAGAATAATATATTTATATATATACTTTATTATTCTATTTTAAAAATTTAATATACCAAAGGTTTGAATTAAAATCCCAAAAATCAAAATTTAATAAAATTAAATATTTTTCCCTATATATATATAAATTGAGGATTATTTTATTAAATTCAAGAAATGGGAGTACAGAAGTTCGGCACCGCAGAGTTGGTGTTACACAAGTCAACCTGAACAAACCAAAAGTTAAAGATAAATCAACTCGAAGCATGAAGGAGCTAACCCATTATGTGTATCGGCTAATTGTTTAGAAAAGCTGTTGGGCATTAAATGAACTGCGACGACCTTGCAATGGCTACTTCTAAAGGTATAATTCTTCCCAATGGCCATCTCTTCAAGAGCAATATAAATACAACACTTTAAGACAAGAAGAAGTGATTAAATGAGAGAAAACATGATGATCCAAAAATATCTTCTAAGTTGAAACTTTCATTTGTGTTATATTATCCTTTGGACTTCAATGACATATTAGTAGTTAAAGCTTCATTCGTTGTACATTTGCTTCATTTCCAAATCTTGTAAAAGACTAGAAGAAAGAGTTCCTT
The DNA here is from genome assembly GCA_037126225.1 of Dillenia turbinata. Classification (NCBI taxonomy): domain Eukaryota; kingdom Viridiplantae; phylum Streptophyta; class Magnoliopsida; order Dilleniales; family Dilleniaceae; genus Dillenia; species Dillenia turbinata. The sequence continues at coordinate 19,809,712 of JBAMMX010000028.1, forward strand.
TGGTCTAGGCATTCAAAGTATTTTGAGTGAAACACGAAAGATTTAGCTTTGCTAGTTCTTGTACAAAACTTGTGGAAAGTGTTTGAGAAAAATATTTATAAGGTCTAATTAATACTTGAGCAAGTTAATTGTGTACTATTTGAAAAAATAGTGGATTGAAAATGAACATGCAGCCTAAGAGTGGACGTACACCAGGAAATGTGGAACCACTATAAATCTTTGATATTCTCATCTTCTGTCTCTCTCTCTTCCTATACTTCTTATAAAACCTAGAAATATACATAAAGTGCCAAAACAATCTATTTACTTCCTCTAGATTGTTTTCTCATGTTACACTCAATCAATTTCATGTAAGAGTTTATTTATGGACACAAGATTTGTAAATAGGTTTAGGACATGTAATATATTCCTAAGAATAAAGGAAGTACTGTTTTGACATTTCCAACACCTACTACAATTGTTAATAAAACATTTGTTGTGTCGATACTTTTGTTGTTAGGACAAAGATCATGTGTACTAAATTTATGAAAAGAATGTGTTATATGATTTGTTGTTAATGAGTCAATAATCTAAGAAATTGAAAATGATATATCAAAGACATTTACGCCATGTGAAAGAGGAAATTTATATAATTGACCAATGAACAAGAAATTTACCTAAATGAGTTGATAAATAGGTACCTATAAACTTTTCAAGAGATACCAATAGATTCTTTAGCTTTTTAATTTCTTTTATGTTGACATCTTCATGTGCTGAAACCTTTTCTTACATGACGCTGAAGACACACAATCACAACACATAGCAAATAGATATGTATCATTATCATATCACATATACAATCAACAGACTCAAATACTAACCATAAAAACTAGAATGTTATTGGAACCCATGAGCCCACTAGAGCTAAATGGGTCAACTCTTAATCTTATTTTGGTAAACCCTTACTGGCAATCATCTTCTTGGTAAATTTTGATAAGCTAACCCCTTCTTAATGAATTACAATGAGCCACCCTTTTAGTCAAACATTAACACTAACTCAATGTTCTTCATCATAAAGGAAAATAACTTATTTACCAAGTAAGTATATTTTTCTAAAATTCACTTTTCTGATCAATCTAAAAATCTAATAATTTTTTTGTACTAAAAACCACTTTCTATTTTTTGTATTTGGGTTAGACCATAACAATCTCCATGTCAACTCAAATACATCTTCACCATAATACTGTAAAACCTAATTGTTTGATCAAATCTTGAACTCCTTGCTTATCACAAGCATTGCATTGTTTGCAAAATTCCTATCATAATCCATGCATGGAATTAAAAACTCTATCATGAAAATAAGTTCTCAACCCCAAGTGAAACTATGAATCTTGTACCAATTTATTTTGAAAAAAAAAAAAAATCTATCTACTATAAATAATATGCATACATGGTGAAAATCAATCAAACATGAAATATACTATTTTTTGTGGTTCAATACTATATCTATATCCACCGATTATCACCTATTACCATTCATTCTATTTATATCATTCAACTATTATAATTAATCAAACTATCAACCATCATCACAATCACTCACCAAAACCACCGTTATAATCTAATTACACTCTCTCAATCTATACTAATTACATAATAAATGACACCTTTTGTCAACACTTTAATACCGCTAATGGTTACTAGTATTGTGGATGCCTACTTTTTGGTGAACACTAATGGGTCATCATCTTCTTAATGAACTTGAAAGAGCCACCCTTCTATTTAGTGAATTTCCATGAAATATAAATTAACCATGACATAATGTTCTTACTTGTCTACTAAGTATATTCTTCTAGAAAACACTTTCCTAATCAACCTAAAATTCTAACAATTTTCTTTTTTTCTAAAAACCACTTCCAATTTTATATATTTGGCATAGATCAAAACATAACAATCTCCACCTCTATCTCAAATACATCTTTACCGCAATGCCCAATTGTTCGATCAAATTTTCAAGTCATCACATGTCACGAACACTCACCAATTTATGAAATTCCCACTATGATCCATGCATAAATCAAGTACTCCACTATGAGAATAACTGCTCATACCCCAATCGAAGTCATAAAGCTCTGGTATCAATTTGTTAGGGAAATTTGTATCTACCATCAATAATATGCATGCACAGCGAAAAACAACCAAACACAAAATATACAATATTTTACATAATTTAATCAACATGTTTACATTCACGATCATGATCCATTACATCATTGTCATTCACTTCTTTCATATCATTTAACCATTATAATCAACCAAACTATTCTCACAATTCGTCACTAAAACCATATGCATAACCCAATTATACTCTTGCTTAATCTATGCTAACTCCTCAATGAATAGCACCTCCTAGAAACACTCTAATCATGCGAGTGGATACAAATAGCCAACTTTTAACCTCTTATGGTAAATCCCTTATTGGGCTACGCTCTTCTTGGTGAACACCGATGGACCATCATTTTCTTAGTGACCTCCAATGAACAATTATTTTACTTAGTAAAGTTCTATGAACCACATAGTAACCCTACAATAACATTCTTCTTTTGTTGAGGAGATTAACTTGTCTACGAAGTAAGTATATTATTTTAAAAATCACTTTCCCAATCAATATAAAATTTTAATAATTTTCTTTTTACTAAAAAATCACTTCCAATTTTTATGTATTTGGGTTGAACCAAATCTTTGTGTGTTGTTTGGTTAGTTCAAGATGGAGTTTGCCTTGAGTTGCTCAGCTTTTCAAGTCAGATTTTGAAAATTTGATTGATTTTGTGCTGTAATCTTTTGGTTTGATCTTACCCATGCTAAGGTATGGTTCATGGTTCATCCCTCATGGATTTTGACTAGTCTATAAATACACATCTTCGGTGGATAGGTTGTGAGGTGGTATTTGGTTAAAAGGTATGAGAATCACGAATGAGATTGAAACTTATGTAAGTTGTTTGGGTTAATGGAATGTGAATAAAACTTTGGGAATGAAATCCCCAAAATATGAGTTTTGTAAAACCCAAATAAAATGATAGGTTTCATTTGAAACCCAAGTCTCTATCTTTGCGTTCTCTCTCTTGATTCTTTGTTTCGCTTTCACATTCTCTTCTCTCCCTTGGCTTTTTCAATTTTACTCTCTTCTCTTCCATCTCTCCCTCTGTTTGCGTCTCTATCTCTGTTCTCTCTCTTTCTTCTGCATTCCACCACTGCCACCAAACGACCACTCCCTGAATCCCATTATCACCACAATCAAAGGCCCTTTTGGTTCTCTCAGCTCTCCTTCTCTTCCTCTCAGACGCGATCAAACTCGATTAGCCTTGATTAACCCCTCTCTCTCTCTTCCTTTCAGTTAGTTGAAGTCATCATTCTGTCTATCAGTCTTACCTCAAAGTCTCAATCTCCCTCTCACAAACCCATTTTAATTTCTCTCTCAATAGTATCATCCATAGAGGTTAAAAGCGCGCTTTAAGCGCGAGGCGCAGCGAGGCGATCGTTCTAGGCTTTTTTTAGAAAAAGCCCAGCGTAGATGAAAAAGTGCAGCCGAAACGCACTGTAGTGCAAAAATCGTAAAAAAAGCGGGGCTTTTTCATATTTTTCATTTATTTTTTTAATTTAATAACTCTTATATAATTTCAACCATTGGATGTTATTAATGGTGAAGATGAGATGGTCTATGCTATTTTTCATGGAACACATGTATTGGATTGCAATTTTGTGTTTGGGTAGCTTATTTGAAACTGATTTGATCTCTCGGCCAACTGAGGAAGCAAACTATGGAAACAAAGCAGATCTAACCATGTTGGTTTCTCTTCTCTTTTTCTTCTTCTTTTTCTTCTTTCTTTTTTTCTTTCTTTCTTCCTTCTCGGCTCCTCTTCTTCTTCTTCTTCTTTCTTTCTTTCTTTCCTTCTTTATTTCTTTCTATCTTTCTTCTTGGTTATTCTTCTTCTTCTTCTTCAGGCGCCTCTGCTTTTTCAGGTGCCTCTGCTTTTTTTTTTTCCAAGGGCCTTTGTTTTTTTTTTTCAGGCGCCTCTTTTTTTTTTTTGCAATTGCTCTTCTGTAATTTTCTTTCTTTAGTGTGAGTTTTGTAATTTTTTCTCTGTTCTTCTTCTTCGATTTGATCATAATTAAAGTTTACTAAGTTTCGTTTGAAATTTTTTTCTCTATTTTTCCTTAGTGTCAGTTCTTCTTCTTCGATTTGAACACAAGCACATCCCTAAGTTTCGGTTGAAATTTTCAATTCCCACTTTAGAGTGCAATCCAGTTGCTATGTTTATAAAATTTCTTTTCCATTTATGTTGTTCTGTAGGTAAAATGTCATCATCTGATGCTTCCACTGCTTCTACTAAAAAAGATATAGGCTGGGACCATGGTTGTTTGGCTTTTCCCGATTCTAAGGACACTACCTCGGTGCGATGCCTTTATTGTTCAAAAATTACGAAAGAAGGGATCTATAGGCACAAACAGCATCTAATTGGGGGTTATAAAAATGTTACTGCTTGTCAAAAGTGTCCAAAAGAATTAAAGGAACAAATTATGCAATATGTTGCTAAAAAAAAAAGAGCTAAAAGGAGCAAATGCATGGAATCCCCCATTTTGATGACATAGCCGATGAAGTTGAAGAGATTGAAGAGGAGGATGCAATTGGTCCTAGTGGTAGACGTAAGGGTGATAAATCAATTTTAGGACCAAGTCCATTAGAACCAAGCCTGAACACTTCACAAACACATAAAAGGATGAAGAAAAGTTCTATGATGATAGGTCAAATGTATTTGTATTTTAAGGCTGCTGGAGAAAAAGGAAAGAACAAAAATGACCAAAACTCTTTGGAAGCATGCAAAAATGAATTGAAAGAAAGGGTAGTTTGAAATTTTGCTAGGTGGATGTAAGATGCAGGCATCCCTTTCAATGCTGTTAGATATGATAGTTTCAAGCATTTCTTGATAGTATTTGTCAATATGGTCCTAATTTGAAACCACCTTTGTATCATGAAGTTCGAGTTACTTACTTGAAAAAGGAATTAGATTACATGAAGACATTGAAGAAAAAGCCATGAAGAAGATTAGGCAAAATATGGATGTAGTTTGATAGCAGATGGTTGGAGAGATAAGAAACAAAGAACTTTAATCAATTTTTTGATCAATTGCCCAAGGGGCAACATGTTTTATGATTCCGTTGATGCTTCTAATTACTCAAAAACAGGAGAAAAGATGTACGCATTACTTAAGATATACATTGAACAAATTGGGTCGGAAAAAATTATTCAGGTTGTCACGGACAGTGCATCTGAAAATATTTTAGCAGGTGCGAATAATTTACTATTAATTTTGTATTATTCTATCTTTTATATCATTGTTTATTTGACTAGACAATATCTATATCTAATACATACAAATTTTTGATGTTATTTCTTGGATAGGGAGGTTGTTGGAGGCTAAGTTTCAGCACTTGTTTTGGGCACCTTGTGTTGTCCATTGCCTTGATTTGTTATTTGAAGACATTTTTCAATCACCAATTTTTAAGAGGACAGTTAAAAGAGCAATTCAGGTGAATGTGTTCATTTACACTCATACTTTGATTCTAAATATGATGAGGAAGTTTACAAATCAAAGGGAAATGGTTAGACCAGCAAAAACACGTTTTGCAATTGCCTACTTGACTTTGAGAACGTTTCATATTCACAAGGTAGCATTGAGGAAGATGTTTACATCTGAGGAGTGGAATAACAACAAATATTCAAAGGACCAAGTTGGCAAAGTAGTGGTCAGGATAATATTATCGGGAGGTTTTTGGAATGATGTTGTTTATGCACTTAAGATTTTTGGACCACTAGTAAGAGTTTTAAGGCTAGTTGATGGAGAAAAAAGGCCTCCAATGGGTTATATTTATGAGGCAATGGTTAGAACCAAAGAAACTATTGCTAAATCTTTTAATGGTCAAAAACACAAGTATGAAGAGGTGTGGAAGAAAATTGATTTATGATGGGATACTCAACTTCACAGGCCATTACATGAAGCTGGTTAATTTTTAAATCTAGAATTCTTCTATTCAACACCAAATATCGAGTCATATAGTGAAATTATGGATGATTTGTATACTTGCATAGAAAGATTGGTGCCATCTATTGAAGAGCAAGATAAAATTAGTAAGGAGTTGCATATTTATATGAAAGCAGAAAACATATTTAGTCGTCTTATAGCCATGAGGCAGAGAACAACAAAAGCTCCAGGTTAGTTCAAAAAAGATAAAATGAATCAATTTTATTATGAATTTGACGTTATATTTGCATTAATAATTTTCCATTTGGATTCTTAATAGCTGAGTGATGGTTTGCATTTGGTGCTAGTACACCAAGTCTTAAAAAGTTTGCCATCAAGATTCTTAGTTTGACTTGCAGTTTATATGGTTGTGAGCGTAATTGGAGTGTCTTTGAACATGTGTGTAAATGTAAATTAGCTAATTTCTTAGTAGTTAATACATTAACAATTTGATGTTAATACTTATATATTTTATAATTTCTGCAGCTTCATAGCAAAAGGAGAAATAGGTTGGACTAAAAATGCCTTAATGATTTGGTGTATATCAAGTATAGTAGGGCTTTGAGGCCTCGATATGAAGCACATGATAGAATAGACCCTATTACATTGGAAGACATTGATGAAAGTAATGAATGGTTGATAGGGGTGTTAGATGCAGAAAACGATCTTGTTAATAAGGAAGATGGACCTAATGGCTTAGCTTGGGGTCAAGTTGGTATAGCTAGTGGTGTTGAAGAAATTCATTATGCATCTAGATCTCATGTGAGTGCAAGGGACAATGTAACCTCGCAAAATAAAGGAAAAGGAAAAGCTGTTTCAAGTTCATCTAGTAGAGTGCACATACAAGATGAAGAGCTAGATGTTGAAGAGGAGAATTTGGAGGACTACGAATCAACTCATGATGAGGAGGATGATGAGACTAAATTGGAGGAAGACGAAGATGATAAGTAACTAGGAGTTTCATGATATTTTATTGTTTTTTCTTCCGTTCTTTTTTTTTTTCATTTTATTTCATCTCCCATTTGTTGTTGTTTTGAGTTTTATTCTCAATCTCAACTCTTAAATGAACTTATTTGTGCTAAGTTTTCTAATATTTAGTGTACTTTCTTGTCATATAAGATTTTAATTTTTATAAATGTTGATATTCTAGTATTATAACATATTTCATGTACTGTTATTGTATGTCCGAATAAATATTTTGATTTTATATTTTAAGAGCGCTTTATATAAACCGGAGCATAATTGGCTATTACAAACGTTATTTTACAGTTTTACTAGCTACAGATGCAGTGTTATTCTACACCTTCTTTTTTTAATCTTCCAGCATTTTGATGTTGCTCCTTTCAGTTGCTTGATACTGCTCTTCTTTTCTGTAATCTGTAATCTAGCCTCTTTTTTTGATGTTGCTCCTCTTTTTTTTTTTTTTTCAGTAATTGCTTCTTTTTCTTGTACTCTTTATAACTACTTTGCTGCTGCTCTTACAAAAAGAAAAAAAAAAAGTGTTTGATGAGATTTATATCAAAAATTAAAATTATTTTTATGAAACATATATATTTTATGTACTATTATTGTAAATCCAAATATATATTTTAATTTTATATTTTAAGTGCGCTTTATATGAAAAAGCTCGCGCTTCACGCTTAAGCTTCAGGAGAACCTGTCGGTTTTTTGCGCTTTTCTTTTTTAATTACTATGACATCATCATCATTGAATTCGTAAGTCCTCATTGGCAGTCGAACACCCAAGAATCAAAACTTCAATCTCTGCATCTTCACTTCAAATTCCAATAATCTCCGTTGACAATCAGAGGTGATATTTTAGAAATTCCTACTAGTCTCTTTTGAGTCACCTTTTGAAATCAACAAAGTGTTCAAAAGTTGCCATTCCTCAAATTTTCAAAGGATTAGGGAAAATCTGGAAGCCAAATTTGCTCCATAACACAGCGCTTCTCCAGAAACACAGTGCTTCTTCTCCTCCTTCGTGGTCGTGACTTTTCGTATCCTTTCTTCCTTTTTTTACGAATTCTAACAGCTTAGTTCTTATTCCCTCATTTGAAATTTTCTTTTGCAGCCAAAGTGTTCCACACGAATCATGTTTTAGAAGGGGATTGAAGTGCCAGATTAAAGCAGAAATTCAAGGTGAACTGAAAAGGCAATAATTTTATTTTTTAATAAAAATAAAATTTTAAATCATAAAAAATATTTAAAATTATAAAAATATCTTTTATTATGATCAAAATTAACAATCATATTATGTTCATTTTAAAAGATATATAAATCAAATATTAATAATAATAATTATATCTATTTTAAATTTTGAATTAAATACAAAGTATTGTATTTCAATTTCGATTTTGAAGGCTTCTAAATTTAGATTTTTATTATGATTTTTGAATGTAAACCAAACAGTCTCTAAATTTCGATTGTTGGACGGATTTGGCCCGTTTGCTTTCTCGTTCGGTTCAGGCATTGCCTCCCTGAAAAAGAAAAAAAGAAAAAAGAAAATGAATATCCAAACGTGACGTGTGTGACTATCAAAAAGCCACCATACACCTATATAAACAAATGATGCGTGGAGAGAGAGAGAGAGAAGAGAGAGGAACACGAAAATAAAGAAAACACAGCGTCAACAAGAAACCCTTTAGAATCGCTTCAACATCCAAACCAAATCTCAAACCCTAGGAATCTTAAACCGCTATGTGTCCTTAATCTCAATCTCAATCTCAATCTCAATCTCAATCGTCTTGATTCTTTTCTATTCCGTAGTCGATCTTAGATATACATCTATTTTGGTGTTCGTAGGAGGAAGAATTAGGGTTTTGAGAGGCGAGAGAGAGAGTTGTAGAGAGAGATTGAACAATGTCAGCCATAGTGTGCGGCAGCAAGAGATCTTTCTTCGAAGAGCCAACGACATCTCCTCCTCTTCACAAGAAGCTTCGCTGCTCCTCCTCGTTCTCGCCGCCGAGGTCCGCCACCGCTTCCCCCTTCGCGGTCACTTCGGATCTCGTCGATCATCTCAGAACCCTCTTTCCTCATATGGACGATCAGGTTTGTCCTCCCAATTGGATTCCTTCTTTCTTATCCATGCCTACGTCTTTTCCTATTACATCATATGTTTGATGTTTAATAGCGGGCTCTGTCCTCGATTAAATTCTTGTATTATGGAATTGCACATATTTATTTAGTAATTGATATTAATTTTGTGATGAACAACCTTTGAAGTTGAAGGTTGTTGTAATAATATGAACTCTGGATTTTGATTCGATCGTTTGAAACATTCTTTTTGGGTCTTTATAAACGCTCGTATCCTCATGTTTTAATTTTTAATTTTTGAACCTTATGGTGCCTTGTTTAGAATTAATACGATGCTCGCTTTTAGTTTTCAATCATCAGTATAACATATATTACTAGCAAATATAGGGAAGTGTTTGTGCACCCCACCAAGAATCCTGGAGGTTGTAATCATCCGAGTTGATTGATTCTTGTTTGTATGCTTTGATGAGTACTTTACTTGGCTTGTAGGTTTGGTTTTGGAGATATAATGATAAAAAGATGCATTGATTTTAGCAATTATTTGTTGAAGTCTGCTGGGTTTCTATCCCAAGACTTGCCCTCGTGCTTTATTAAGAAAATGACTGCATGCGTTGGTTGTTTTGTTGGATGGGTGATATATTTGGGCGATTGTAGCAATTAAATGAAATGTTGTGTATCAGTTTGCGTTTCTATTACTTGTTGCATTGGTTTATCTGAATACTTCCCTCTTAACCTTTTCATTTTTGGTCCTAGTTATGTAAATGCTATTCTTTAATGAAATGCCATTGGGACTGCAGAAGAGGTCAAATTTCTTGTTTAATTTAATTTGAAGACCCGTCCCTTTTTCTTTTGAGTGTATTTGGCTTTATTAGGATCAAAGATTAATTCATAAAACTAGAGAAAGACCTTAAACAAAATATAATCCTGGTGCTTGTTTTTCCTAAATAGTCCTGGGATTATTAGTCTCTTGGGGGCTAATAATCCCTCTTTTTGAAGCTATTGAACTCCACTTTTGCTGTGGGAATAATGTAATGTTTGCATGAGAAGATCATGTTTCTTTCAGAACTATCTCTTTCTAGCCTAAACTACTAAAACATGTTTCATTTCAAGAGAACTGAGTTTAATCCCAGATCACTACACTATGATTATTAGTCTGTAGGTAAAATAATTGTTAGTCCTGCATCGCAGATTTCAGTCCCAGAAAAAGCCTAGAAGATGGTGAGTGAACTTGTATTTGACATTGGCACTGATAATCTTATGCCATATTTTTCAGGTTCTTGAGAGAGCACTAGCAGAATGTGGCAATGATTTAGATTCTGCAATCAAGAGCCTGCATGAACTCCATTTGGGATCTATAGATGGAAACATTCATTCTGTTGAAGAACAAGATGATGGTGTAGATAAAGGTAAACTTTAGCTTTTTGCAGCAGACTAAGGCATGCCTGATAAATTGAGTCTTTAAAATGAAATGATTATTCTGGATACTAGGCGCCAAGTAGTTGCGGAGATTATTACAATATCAATATATGTGAGGGTATTATAAGAGGTTATGACCTTGACATTCTGCGATTACATATAGAAGATGTTTACGGTATTTGGCTAAAGTCGTCTAATTCTTGCTTAATGTATCTCTTCTTTTTCTTAAACCCAACTCAACTATGCCTTTGTATCAACTTAGTTGGGGTTAATTATAGTAATCCGTCTTTTCCCAGCTTTACTGTAAGTCATGTTACTGGTCAAGTTAGAACCGACCAAATCATGTTTTATTATCCTCCCTATGGTTTTCTTGGTCGGCTATATAATTCCTACTCTTGTTTTGTTTCTCAATTTTTAAAGAGTGCTGAAAATTTGGCTGTTTTCACTTTGCATGATCAATCAAGCTTAATAGAGATGATTTGCTATGCATATTTCCCTTCTGGTTCAAATATTAAACAAGCAGTTTGAGTGCAACCTCTTGTTAACATTGGACTATCAGGTCTTATCTCTTTTGAGATGATGTCTTTTTCTTTTCCTCATTTTTCCTAGTAAAAGCGTATAGTAGGAGTATGGCTGCTTGTATGAACACTAAAGTATTCAATAAAAAATTACAAGTATATTGTTGTTAGATACAAGATTATTTTTAATTTACACTCGCACATATAAGTAATTTTAACCATTTCAAAGATGTGAATTTTGAATGAAGAATATGTGGCTATATGTATAGGTCTTTCCAAATATGTGTACATTGTGTTTACCTTCCTTAGACTGTATGCCAGCTAGGGGATTGACCTAGTTAAATAGGTTTGATGTTTCTCAACAAAGCATTTTTTTTTTCAGTTGCAGGCTCCAACAATGTTGATGTTGCTTCTTCTGAGAATCCAGCTTTACCAAACATTGTTGCTATGGATGGTTCTGAGTGGGTTGAATTGTTTGTGAAGGAAATGATGAGTTCCTCTAGCTTGGATGATGCAAGAGTGCGTGCAACAAGAGTGCTTGAAAGTTTAGAGAAAACTATCAGTGCACGTGCCGGAGCTGAGGCAGCTCAAAGCTTTCAAAAGGTAAATTTTATCTTGAGTGTAAGCATATATTGCATTAGATGATACAAACAAAGCAGGAAGTGCAATTTTTTGGACATCTTGATTTCTTGTTATGGTTGACATTGTACAATAGTATTATTTTCCTTATGTCTTATGCTGCTCAAAATGACATTGCGTGCCTTTCTATAGTTCACCAAGAGAAATGAACATATTCAAGTTAATACCTAGGGACGTGTTTCAAGCATGCATCTATTTCTATCGTCATATGTGTGAGTGTCTTAATTATGTAGGGAAGATTGAGCAAGAGTAAAATGTTGAAAGGATTAATTCTGAAGTTTGAAACTTTAAAATATTGTATTTTCAACATGGCTAGGATATGCAGGGTGCGGGGTTCTTCCTGTTCACTATCTCAGTGAACTGAGCACCGTACTTCCCCTCCACTGTGTACATAGGGGCCTGTAGGAAATCTAGTATGTTGTGTTTCAAGGAGTCCTTGCATTTATGAGTACATGATTCATTTCATGTGTAACCATCCATCATTGAGTCAATGGATTGTTGAGTAGTCACTATATGCTTTCCTTTCTTGTTTGGCCTGAGGACTATAGCAAAAAATATGATGTAGGGATCTTGAAGTCTGCATAGAAGTTTGTTATGGAGGTCTAACTACAAAGCTCATGGTTGCCTTAAAAGCAATGATTATGTTCTCTGGGATTCTTTTCTTATACAAAGCTTTCTTCTTCAGGAAAATATGATGTTAAAGGAACACCTTGAATTATTGATGCGGGAGAATGGTATTCTTAAACGTGCTGTTGCTATTCAGCATGAACGTCATAAGGAGCATGAAGAGAGAAACCAAGAATTGCAGAATCTGAAGCAGTTGGTTTCTCAGTACCAGGAACAGTTGAGAACCCTTGAGGTGAGTTAGTCTTAGAAACCTTTAGGTAGTTTGGCACTCTATTTGATGGAGCATGAGCATTCTTGACCATCTTGAATAATATATGCAGAATGAGCCTTTAAATTATTCGTGTACAATGCTTTAGATGAGAGGCTTTCATTGGCAAAAAAATATTGAACTTTAATTGTAGAATTTCCTCTCAACATTCATGCTAAATTATTATGACTGTGTTCTAAATGAATGACTTGAGTCATGGATCATGGAGCATGGAGCATTTCCTAACTGATATGGTACACAAAATATTGAAGCTTTCCGTGCAGAACTTCCGATGTTTGTTTGGCATATCAGCCATGGGGATCAGAGTATGATAATTTCCCATCATTTTAGGGCTTTCTGGTGATTTGATCTAGATGCTCTTTTATGAACTAGACAAGCAGGGTTGTTGCTTAAGATGTCCAAGCACTCTAAGGAAGGCTTGACATGAATTGCAAACATGAAGGATTATATAATTGCAAGAACTTGGAATTCCTGCATTCTGACCATTAAATGCTTGTGATTGCAGGTGAAAAACTATACCCTGACAATGCATTTGAAGCAAGCTCAGCAAAACAATTCAATCCCGGGGCGCTTCCATCCCGATGTTTTCTAATAAACAGATAAAGCTTTAGAAGGCGATAATAGAAGTTATCTAGCTTACTAGTTAGCTTCATCATCAGCTTGTTGATATTGTTTTTCAAAAGTATGTTTGTCATGTCAGCACATATGGTCCAGGTCTGCACATAAAATATGGTTGAGGGTTTGAACTCTCTGATTTCTCAAGGTTTTGTGGGTTCTAGCTAACCTCGTAGAGATGGTCCCAACCAGTGTCAGATTTGGCGACTAAGAAAGATATAGATTACAGAAGTATTATTGTTTGGTAATTTATTTCTATATGATGTTTATAAAATTGATTCGGTGCTTGCTTTCTATTATGTTGTGTTAAAAATGTAGCATCTGAAGTGGCTGCACAAATTTTGGTGCCTTTTTACATTATCAATTAATTGGCTTAGTTCTTCAACATGCTTGAATCATGTGGAAATGCTGCGCCCTTTTTTATAGGAATCTCTCTTTTTATGTAACTAACACGGAGTTCAAGTTCAGCTGCTAGAGAATATTTATCAAGTAAAATAAAAAAAATAGAGAATTCTTTCCATAAAAATAACTAAATTTATTATTGAATTATTAATTTTTTTATTAAAAGGTTGACCTAATTTCCTCTCCTAATCACCGCACTAGACAAAATTTAGACTCTTTAGTTGATTAGAAGAATTTTTGTACGGTTTTCAATTGAAAGATCAAATGTAAGTTCTGATTTTGCTTTGGTTTCATTTGATCAAATTTGATGATGGTAATAAAGGGTTTTTGTCAAAGCTCAGGTCCACTGGCTAGAGCTCCGTTTGAAGTGAGTACCCCCCCCCCCGGGGGAAAAAAAAACCGGGGGCCGGGGGGGCCAGAAGTGGTGGGAAAAAAAATCTCACACGTCAGTGATGATGCTACTACGATGGTGACCATCAGGGTTACCAAATGCACCGGAAGTCCGGAAAATGTTGGCCTAAAAATTACTTTTAAATTACGTTTTACTTTAGGAGAGAGAAGCCTCTCAAGCTACTGCAAGGTCCAGCATTTAGGATTGTTTATATCGCTAGAATCAAAAGAAGGAAGATTGTTTAGATAGTTGATTTGATGAAATAAAATATTAAAATTTTTTAATTAAATCTCGGATTCGGGAGGTCCGTTTCTAAATAAGATTCTTCATAAATGTTTAAATTGAATTAATCGAAATATGACTCTGAATAATAGTGTTGAGAAAAAAAAAAGATTGCTTCTGTCTTGCGTAAATATATAATTAAAAAATTAAAATTAGCTTTTTCTAACGTAGGGGAAGAGAAGAGGGGGACAACCTTCTTTTCTCTTAATTTCTTGAGAAGAGTGTTCAGAGTGATGTTTCGGTGGCACATTATTATTTATTTTTGTTCCTTCGACTTGGTTCACTACTTGATTTTTTAAGTTTTGTTTTGACTAATTTGGGTCAAATCGTTAAAGTCTCTCGAGAGGTAGAGCTCTCATCAGTATATTTGCTCCCTCGAATTCGAGATCTTTTGGATGAGATCTAGTGACTTATCCACTGGATCAACATTATTTCGGTGGCACATTACTTGTAGCATTGAGAATCTCTATTTCTGTTATTATTTTGTCTCTTAAAAATAGAAATATATTTATCAAGAAAAAAGGAAATATAAAAATTTGAATATCTTCTATTTACTTTTATAAAATTTTGAAACTCCTCGTAACAAACCTGAGGGATTCATAAATGGGGTAAAAGGAGTGGCTTAAAAAAATTAAAACAAATTATTTTATAATGTGTATGAAATCTCAATTCAATTAACTATGTGATATATATATTATAAAAAATTATTTTTTAATTAACAATAATAAAATTAAAAAAAAATACATAAATAATAGCAATTGTGGATATTTTGTTAATATTTTTTTTTATTTAATTATTGATATCTAAAAAATTTAATTAATACTATGTAAATATTGAATTTTTGATTTAAAAAAACATGGTTTGTACGGAAGGGAGAGGTCGAAAGCTTATATTCTTGACCTTCTCTTCCGGTGTCTCCCACCCCACTACCAAAAAATAAAAAAGAAAAAATAAAATTGTTTGTGCCGCTTTTGGTGAATAAAAAGAAAATGATTGTCGGTCTTTTGGCCGTATAAAATTTCTTCCGGTATTGGTTGTATTTTTTAAACGTGAGCGATATGCGCCACACGGTGCCCCCACGCATCCTTTTACCTCCCCTCCCTCTCCCTCTCGCTCGCTCGCTCATTCAGCTCTCTCCCTGTCTCTCTCTCTCTCTCTCTCCCTACCTCCCTCTCTCACTCTATGAATCAAGAAAACGCAAACTGAACCATCATCAATAAGCACCAAAACAATGACTCAGTTCCTCTCTTAGACCAAACGTCAAGCACTTTCCCACTCTCCCTCTCTCTCTCAAAATGGCAGCATCATCGCTCTCTCTCTTCCCTTCTTCTCTCACCTTCAAACCTGACCGTCCTCAGCCATTGCTTTCACAAAGCACATCTGCTTCTTCTTCAAATTCTTCTTTTCTAAATGGCGGAATTCATTTACACACGCACAAGAACTTTCTCTCTGTAACTTATTCTGTTCAATTGAATAAGAAGATTTCTGCTCAGCGTTTTGGAAGAAGATTTATTGTTAGAGCTTCTGGTGATTACTATGCGACCCTTGGAGTTCCCAAATCTGCTAGCAACAAGGAAATTAAAGCCGCTTATCGAAGGTTAGCTCGTCAGGTACTTAAATTTAGCTTAGGGCTTTGTACACTGTTCTGTTTCTCTATTCAACATTGGCGTTTTGGCACTGAATTACATTAACTCAATTTGTGGGTGTGTGAGAATTTTATAATTTCTTAAGTAATTTGATGAAAACCTGAATATGGGTGTCATAAAATCTTGTGTTCTTTGTGTGTTCCAAAATTTAAGGAATTTTTTGGAATGCATTAGTTAGTAATGTGAATAATGTTGCTGGTTGACAAAAAGGGTAAGTGCCTCTGGTGTTTTATGTTTTTGTGAATATCAACATGAGAGAATTTTGTTAGAATAACCAAGAACTTTTCAGGTCTGCATGTGTTTTCCAATATGCCCATCAATAACACACCATGACCAACAAACCATGCCCCCGCCAACTGCATTAGATAAACCCCATCTGTGCGCTCAAAACCTAGAGTAATCAAGAAAAAGCGGTGGTCCTGTGGAAGGGTTCCAAGTGTACTAGATTTGGTAGGGATTCAAGATCAATGGTGGTGGTTGTCCAGTGGGATTAGCATTTGGATGAAATCAATTCTACTGGAAACTGTCATTGTCTGTTGTAAGAATTTCAAACTTTTGATCGTTTAGATGGCACTAAATCAGTCCAATATGGCACCTTTAAATTTCATCATTTTACTGTGTCTTAATTATCTTCTGCAAATTCTTATGTGAGACTATCTTTGGTCCTCAACTTGTTGGTTAAAATTCATTGGATGGTCCTCCTTTTTTGTTAAACATTCATAAATTGTTAGGAAGCAAAGAATGTGCGGCTCCCTAGAAGAGAGGTAATGGGGAGGGGTCGAAGTATCACCTCCTAGTGTATACAACAATATTCTCACATCTTTGGTTTTTTGTTGCACATGTTCAAGCCATTTCAGACAATATTTTCGCATCTTATTCACAATTGAACTAACTCCTAATTTATTATATATTTCTTCATTTCGAATCCTATCCTTTTTAGTTTTGTCACACATCAACCTAAATATCTTCATTTTAGATACAACCATTTCATACTCTTGTTGTTGTTTAATTGCCCAACGTTCGGTGCCATATAATAGTGTAGGTTCTATTGTGGTTCTATAGAACTTCCCCTTCAAATGAAATGGTATCGTGCGATCGTAAAGAACTCCAGATATATTTCTCTATTTCATCCAACCTGTTTGAATCTTATGATTTACATCTTCATCTATATTGCCATCATTCTGAATGAGAGAACCAAGATATTTAAAATGTTTACCTTTTGATATCTCTTTTTCTTCTAACCTAATTGTTTCTTCACCATTTTGATGATTGCCATCAAACTCGCATATTATATACTCAGTTTTTGACTTATTCAATCTAAATCCTCTGAATTTCAATGTGTCTCTCCATAACTTTAATTTAGTATTGATACCCTCTCTAGTTTCATCGACCAACATTATATTATCTGCAAACAGTATACACTATAATATTTTATCTTGAATGATTTTTACGATTTCATCTATCACTATTGTAAAGAGAATGAGACTTAATGCCGAATTTTGATGAAACCCAATATTAATAGAAAAGTTATCAGTTAGATCCCCACAAGTTTTTACATTGGTTATAACTCTTTTATGCATATCTCTAATAAGATTAACATATTTCACGGAGATCCCTTTTTTCGACAACGCCCACCACACTATGTCTAATCTTATCATATACTTTTTCTAAATCAATGAATACCATATGTTATCACCTCCTAGTGTACAGGTCACCATAATGTTTGAACAGAAGAAGATGAAAAACAAGGTAGGGTTTCTGTAATTCAAATCCACAAAGTGAAATGGATTGAGATTTAAAACTCTTATTCCCTTTGAGGTAGTTGGTTATAACCGAAAACCATGTAGAAATGGGTCAATTAAGGAGGATTTGTGAATATTAATAAAATCTCACAGTCAAAATAATGCTTTGGTCTCTTTAAGCAGTTGTCTTAAGAGAGTTAGTTGCTATGGTCTTTACCTTTGGCTAGCCTGCACATGAGGATGCAGGGTGTCATGGCTTAGATTTTTCCATAGTTTAAACACGAGTGGTGCTCGCTTGGACTTGACAATCCAAGAGTTTTAACCAACTCTTGTAGCGCGGAAGTGTGTTCGATTTGCTATTCTTGAGTATAAAATGATTGAACAACACAATTGTAAGCAATGTGCAATGGATGATTGAATACAACAATAATCTTTATTAACTAGTAAGAGTGTGTACAGCTTGCTAGTGAGGAGACTCTTGGTAAGCTACAGCCAAGGTCAAGGAGTTTCTTTATCTAGTCGTGAATCTTTGTCCGCCTAAACAGCTTCTTAAGCACTTATAGGTCAAGTAGGAGGAAACATTGAAATATCTGAGGAGCCACATGGGGCTTTTTTTCTCGCTCTCAAGCTTTGTACAGTGTTACAACAAGTCATGGTGCACGTCATACTCTTTTCTCGAATTTTTACAAACTTTCCTCAACACTCTGAAAATTACCTAAAATAAAATACCGTCAAAAATAGAAAGTGGCCAAACACTTGGATTTCTTACAAAGTAAGCCTACTACTATAAAAAGCTACTCCTAAATAGTTTGTCTCGAGTTGTGGGACAAAACTCCTTGTCAATGAGTCATGGCCACTTGTCAAAGTTGGTGTAGAAATTGTGAACCATGACACGGGGGTAGGGATAAGAAATGATCTCTTTCCACATGCAATATTATCTTTGTTTTGACACATAGATATGTACTTGTCATTTGTTTCAAGCATCTCTAGGGCGTTTCCTTTGTGCTTTAGTGTTAAGAGACCAAATTTTGGCCAGGTGATGTTCTACTGTGTTTATAGTAGTGTTGAAGTTATCATGTGCTCTTGCCCTTGAATTGGATGCTTTGTGTCAGACGTCTTTCCTACCATGAATCAGATGAATGTTATTGCATGCACTTGGGTGATGGCTGTTCTTATATGTGTGTTCATCCTCGATGTGTTTCCAATAAATAAGTAAACCTAGACTTTATTGCCTTATTCATCAAATCCGTTGTTCCTCCGCTTTTATTTACACTCTTTCTTTGAATGCATACTCATTCTATTCCTGTCTTGTTATTATAGTATCACCCTGATGTTAACAAAGAACCTGGAGCCACTGAAAAGTTCAAAGAGATTAGTGCTGCATATGAGGTACTTCACTTCTATTATAAATTTTTAGAACAATTCTTTATCTTGAAATATTCCTGAGTTCAATCTTTCAAGCATTTTAATTTTTATTGTTGTTCCTAGTGATGTACTGTGAAAAGCTAGGATTTTAGTCATTTGATATGTACTCTTTGGATTAGTATATGTAAAATCCATAGGCTATGAAGGCCTTAAATTTGTTATGACTAAGTTTTATGTTGCTCGAACATCGCACATGGCAAAAAGTGTGAAATTGCATTTTCAATTTGCATTGACCTAAAATCAATTTCTTGTGCTTTGTGTGTGTATATATATATTTTGGATAACAAATTTTGGGATTAAGGCTCAGATTATTGTTTTATATGTTGGATAGCAAATGAGATTGTATTAGATGGAACAAAGGAAGTACAAAAACTTGAAAGATGAGAAATCCTTAGAGATGGAAAAAAGAAGATCAAAACATAAACTAATTGATAATTGCTCTCTAGTCCCTCTCCAACTCATCTAAACTATAACCTTGTAAATTGTTGTAACATGAGCCTGTAAAGAAGAGTAAAAAACAATTGAATCTAGGGGTGATCATTTAGTTAAACTGTAACCAAAATGATCAAAATTGAAATAACTAATTTAATTCAATCATGCAATTTTCATAATCATAATTTAACCTAATAGACCAAAAATTGACAATTTGGTTTAACCAAATTAGGCGATTAATTCGATTTGATTATCCAAATTGACTGAATTATTTAAATTCCATGAGGGACTTTTAAGTAATGCTGCATCCTGTTCCTAAATATAATTGTTGGAATTAATCGAGTTACATGCAGCGGAAACATTCATAAATAATTTTCGAAAAAAATAAATAAATAGTTTTGGGTATAATAATAAATACCTCGAATATGCAGTCTTCAAAAATCGACCGTGCGTCGCTCGATCGGATCTCGCGGTCGGGATGGTGATCACGATGTTAATCGAACCACCACCGCAATGTCACAACGCCGCAATCCTCAGTCCGGCGATCATCGTGATGAGAGAAATTTTCCTACGCGAAAATTTCTTAAACCCTCAAATAAAATTCTCTCTCTAGAGAATTCTATTTTTCTCTCAATATTGTGTATTTTCTTCTCTCAAGCAAAGTCTTCAATTATGAATCAATAACACAAGAGTGAAGGAGAGGTTAGTCTCTCAATCTAATTGTAACTCTACGTTTGAGAGAATCAAGGGTGAGTGGGTAGGTATGGGTTAGTGGGAGTTATCCAACTAACCCCTATCAATTACCTAAAATGTCCATCTAAGGCACAATAAATTAATCTCCCACTTGCACTTGAGGGCATTATACGTTCGTCACAAGATCACAACTCATGCGATCACATCACCCTACTGGACTTTCATATAGAATTGGGCGTCGTGCGACCTGCGAGTACACCTGCAAACAAAGACCTCTCGATACAGCTGTTAGGATGATCGAGAAGCCATCGTTAGTATCAAAATAACTCGCTGCACTCCAGATCCAAGACTAATTACATCTATCGAGTTACTTTCCTCAACGAAAGTAATCCCCAATAAATGTTCGACTGTGTATCCACTATTATGCTTACATCCCAACATGGACAGACATAATAGGCTAGCCAGTGAATACAACACAATGATGTAATGTCAATTGGTATTCTTTTTCCCAAACTTGAATCTATTAGCCTCAATTCGGCTGCTTTCCTAGACCTGTCACTCAGTCCTCAATTTATCTTCCGGGCCATCGGTAAACAGACTAAAGTAGCAACACTGAGTCAAGATTTCTAGAAACAGCCGAAAGTGATAAGGGTACAAGAGATCCCACACAATGGAGCTCAGGTCTCACACAGTGGGAACGGGGATAAAAAAACATATCAGTGTCTCAAATAATGCTCTCACTATCCTTGGTCGACATATCACACGCGGTATGAAACGCGTGTCACAGTGTTATTCCTCCATCTCTCAAAGGACATATATCAGATTTCTCTAACACTGTACAGGTATGGGACTCAGTCTACACATAAGACTTTACCCAGAGATCTCAGAGAGAGTATCTCAGAGACAATATCACTAGTCGCATGTGATATCTGAGATCTCAAACCTGATTACTTACAGGCAACATGGATGTGGGTACGTCCATGCCGGTCATATCGCATATGACCTCATCCTGAACACATATCAGGGCGACTTATGTTCTAGTAGGGCCACTCTCAAAGCCTCTTATAACTAGAAACCGTCTCATCTCCGCTCACTCAGAGCTGGAGGTGGTCACTCGTGTGAGAGAGTCGACCACGCCTGCCTGACATATCATTTATCACAACATATCACAAAATATATGACAATTAAAATAGTGTAATAAATAAGTGACCCAATCATGCACACATGTCATATATATAACACAATAAGCATTAGTACAAAATGAGAAATGACAATATACATGCAAATCCAATGATTCCAATATCTCATACAGGAATCTATCACAATGGGTTTATTGAAGGGATCAGCCAACATGCTGTATAGTAATGTACTTAATTTGTCACTTCACCATTCTCGGTGATGTATCTCATAACGTAGTATTAGGTATCAATGTATTTGGACTTATTGATACTTAGGGTCTCAAGTGTGGTCAAAGGCGATCTGATTTTCTCAATAAATCATTACCGGCCTCCCACTTTCTGACACAACCCCTAAGTGATCCGAAAATTTCCGGAGCCAAACACTCTCCTGAACTGCTACTGAGCATCTCATAAGCTTAGTCTCTATCGTAGATAGAGATATATAGATTTGCTTCTTGCTACTCCAAGACAGCAAAACCTGATATCGATTTGCGTACATTCAGATTGCTAACCTAGTCGGTATCTGAATACCTAACAAAATGCAAATCACCTCCTCCGTAACATAAGGAGAGATCCGCAGTTCTCTTGAGATATCTCGGAATCCTTTCACTGCTCTCCAGTGATCCCCTCTAGAATTTGATCGATACCTAATTACCATAGTGACTGCAAATCAAACGTCTGATCGTGTACGCGACACTGCATACATCAGATCACTCAGTGCACTGGAACAAGGGATTCTACTCATTTCCCTTGTCCTTTTCTGAGTCATAAGGCATATATCAAGAATTAGGCTTTAACCTTTTAACATTAAGAGTATCTTTAAGGTCGTAGTCGATCTCCTCGAAGCACTCGAGAACTCCCTTGATGTTGGACTCCTGTGAAAAAGTCAACACCTGTCTCGAGCGATCCCTCTGGATCTTAATTTTGAGGAAGAACTAAGTCTCACCAATGTCCTTCACATCAAGACTCGACAACGTCCACGTCATCGTGGTCATCAGATACTCTCTGTTATTCCCAGTCAATAAAATGTCATTCACATAAGGACATGATCACAAGAACGTAAAAAGTATACGCAATGATCATCCCCGATCATCACGAAACCGTGAGCTATCACCTCCTCGTGAAATCTCAAACGTCACTGCCTGGATTGATGATTAAAGTCGCATGTCGACTTCCGAAATCAATGGACCTTATCATCCTGATCTACAGGAATAAAGCCAGATGACTGTTTTTTGTAGATCTCCTCGTCCAAAACTCCTACTCAGGAGAACAGTCTCGACGTTCCATATCATATCCACAACAATCGCTAAAAGTAAACGGATCGAGATAATTTCGCCCTCAATCTGAGTAACCCTTAGTTATTAGATGGGCCTTATACCTCAACACCGATCCGTCGGCTTTTTTCTTGATGTTGAGAACCTACTTGTTCCCAACGGCCCTATTACCTTCAGGCAAATCAACTAGATCCCAGATCCCGTTGATTCTCATCAACTCCTCTCACCCATGGCCTATAATCAATGGTCCATAAAACCCTCAAGAAACTCTAGGACTGTTAAAGGTTTCTTGTAATCCTCAAGAGTCACTGAGAGCCTCTCCCTCAATCGAGAAGCGACGATTAGGTACGCGTTCTCGACTACTCTTAAGAGGAGGGGAAACCTTTTTACCTCTAGATGAATTGCTCCCACTAGGACCAAGATCCATAATGGATTCTTGGATCCTGCTACTGGGATTAGCCAACCACTAGACTCATCCATCTCATAGAAGGTAAAGTCCCAATTGATTTCACCTCTCATAGGGAAATCACTTTCAAGAATCTCGGCATCATGAGAGTCAATCTCAGTGAGAGAGTGAGAGTGTCATCTGTATGATCATTAGAAATACATCTCTTTTCTCGCAAGCCTAACTCGCTGTGTAAATGCGAGAAATAGTGAACATACGTTGCATAACCCCATAATCTCAAATGGCTAAGGTCAGGCTGCCTCCCTGTTCAAACCTCATATGGAGTACTGACTGCGGATTTCAATAGAATACGATTGAGAACATAGGATGCAGCCAATAACGCATCTCCCCAATGAGAAACGAGTAAATTGGTTTGCGCCCTCATCGGTCTCACCGTCTCAAACAAAGTTCTATTCCTCTCTCGCGGTTACTTTACTCCACTGAGTAACGAGGAATAGTCAGTTTCTCGTAATGCCCTTCTTGAAATAGAGCTCTTTAGACAATCAATCGGTTCTGAGTATCTCAACTCTCAGGTCTAACTGATTCTCAACCTCGCTAATAACCTCCTGAAGCATCTCAATGCCTCAGACTTGTGCGGGATCAGATGGAAATAATCGAAATATGTGTATTTGTCTATGAATGTAATCGAGTATCCAACACCATTTCAGGTTCTCACGTTCATAAGGCCACAGATGTTGGAGTGAATCGACTGCAATGGAGTCCCAGCCCTCATTGCATTGTCGAATGGTTTTCTTGTAAGTTTGCCGTCTAGGCAAGACTGGTTAGTGGGTTCTACAAAACCACTCACTGCTAACCGGTTCATCATCTCTCACACTAGGAGGATAACAAGAAATACTGTTGAAAGGAATTATTTCCAGTGCATATAGTCTCTCATAGACCAAAATAGAACCAATCATAGAATTGTCGTAACAAATAGAAATTTTAAATTTCTAAATTAACAGAGCATATCCTAAACTGAAATCAAGTTCCGTTGAACTTTTGGAGCGTAAAGAGCATACATGGTCCGGCAACTTTGCAACTCCAATTTGCAAGTGTTACTCCCTCTGATGTCAACGAAACACTCTGTTTCAGTACGTAAATCCTCCTACTTGAGGACTCACCAGGCAAAACTATATAAGTGCGCTCCTATCTCGAGCTATTTGGTTGGTTGCTTCTGTGTTTACAATCCACGAAGGAGAGAAAACAGAAAGCAACTCAAACCACATAAACAAGAAAGAGATAATTTTCACTCGTCGCACTCACGAGCGAAATGACCAAGTCTACTACACGTGTAACATTACACCTTGGTTGTATCCAACTCTTTCTCGCTGCGCATTATTATTATCGATTTTTTTCGGATGTTTTCTTCTTACCTGAATCTCGAGTCCCACATGAGTCCTTGCTCGACTTCATCGCATAAGCATGACCCGAGTATGGCCTACTCGCCTCCAGATGCTCTTACTCGAGCTCACTGTGCCTATTCACATTAGTGAAAGTGCGAATACTTTCGTCGTATGTGAAATAGACTTTCATGATTTCTCATGAATCAGGTAAAGAGCTGGATCGCATCCAGCACTAGAAAACATATCAAAAATGGGCTCAGTCACATTCCATAAATCGGCGATCATACTCGACATTTTTATCAAATGTTGCATCATCATATGATCAACCATTTTCTTATAAGTTATTATACTTATAAGATAGCATCCTCATCTCAGAATCTGTAAGAGCACTATAATATTCTTTATAGGGTGAGCCAAACTGATAAAACCGTAGGATATTGCTCATAGACTGGGATCACATGATCGTGCATGCTACTCAAGAGGATTGCCCTAATTCGGCTATCATTCCTCTTTCATGAACGTAATATCTCCTAATCCCGTCTATCTGAGGTGTGGTACCCTTCCCGAAGTCCACCATCTCATACCTCAGAATTTTAATTAGATTTTGCTCCCCGAGGATAAATTGAATCTACCGGTGAAAAATCACGTATTTATCACCATTCAATTTTATCCCCCTTACAAATATCTAATACGACAATTTTAGAAACAGTCAATGAGATAGTCGTGACTTGTGATGCTTATTCTCACATTTTGTGCACCCTACGAATCAACAAGACCCAAATTGTTTGAATACCTATCCCAAGACAAGCGTATGAATCAACAGACACCATACACCACAATCCGGGATAGCATCTCACCATTTGGATTAGGATTCGATACACAAAAACCCACAAAAATCACTTTTATGAATGTGGAACCCATAAAAAATTGAAAAATTTCTATTTCGGACAATTTGACGCGCTGCCGGTGGTCCCACGCACCGCCACGCACCGGCGGCGCATCCCCACGCGCCTCCACGCGCGGGGACAGTTACTGGCGCGTGCCAGACGCGCAGCGCGTCTGGCACGCTCTTACATGCGCGCATTGCGCGTCGGCGCATGCGCCTGACGCACAGGAGCGCGAGTCACGCGCCTTCACGCGTGGACCTAGCGAGCGCGGTTTGGTTTCCGGACCCGGTAGCGAGTCAGAACCCGAACCCGGCTTGGATCCGTGGGTCGCGGGTCGGGGACACGTGTCCGGGTCGTAATTGACCCGAACGACCCGATCGGTTCACGCGCCTCTCTTGCGCGTGAACGTCACGCCCAGCCTGCCTTGCGCTGCACGCACTTGCCTCGTGCGTGTATCTCACGCGCCCGCAGGTTGGACCTCTTCGTCTTCACCCGAATTTTCCTGTAAATGGGTCTTTTGACACGGTTGCCGGAAAACCCCATTTCCGGCACCATTTTGATCGGATTTTTTTATGAAATCTCTAATTCCATTTATTCCAAGCATCCTTTACTCGATTTTTGGAATAATTGTGCCCTAAACTCGACGTATTTTGGATCAAAAAATCTGACCCTCCGCGGTGAATTTTGAAACCCAATTTTCCGACCACAATCATATGCAATATATATATCAAATTGAAGAGCATGAAATAAGGATTACAGATCTATAAATTTCATGCATTGATTTGCCCTAAAACTCGACAAATCTAAGATTGAATGGGTCGGTCACTATTCACGATCGAAACTTTCAACCGGAATTTTCTTCGCGTAATCGTGCTAAGAAAATTACGAAAAAATTATTTTTGTGTTCTAGGGATCATGGGTAATGTAGTGGTATTCTCGGATTCACGAAACTCATCCATGATTCGAACCCCAAATTCTAAACGCTAAATTTTTTATACCAAAAAATTAACCCAAAAATTATTTTTAATCCAACGTATCGCTCTGATATCAATGCTGGAATTAATCGAGTTACATGCAGTAAAAGCATTCATAAATAATTTTCGAAAAAAATAAATAAATAGTTTCGAGTATAATAATAAATACCTCGAATATGCAGTCTCCAAAAATCTACCGTGCGTCCCTCGATCGGATCTCGCAGTCGGGATGGTGATCACGATGTTAATCGTGACGGGAGAAATTTTTCTAAGGAAAAATTTTTCAAACCCTCAAATAAAATTCTCTCTCTAGAGAATTCTATTTTTCTCTCAATATTGTGTATTTTCTTCTCTCAAGTAAAGTCTTCAATTATGAATCAATAACACAAGAGTGAATGAGAGGTTAGTCTCCCAATCTATTTGTAACTCTACGTTTGAGAGAATCAAGGGTGAGTGAGTAGATATGGATCCCACTAACCCCTATCAATTACCTAAAATGCCCCTCTAGGGCACAATAAACTAATAACAATATATATCATTCTCCTTAATGTGAGGCTATAAACTATAATTTTAAAGTTTAAAATTCACTAATAATTATAGTTCATCAAATGTTAGTTTGAAAATTTGAAAATTCAAATTTCAAACAAATTAACAAAATATTAAGTTTTTAAACTAAATTTACTACTCTACTAATAGTTCATAAAATAAAAAAGTAATTAACATTACATCATTCTTCAATAAAATAGTCTTTAAAATATTTTTCTTTTTTAACTTTTAGTCATAATATTATATCATCTCTTTTAGGATTTTTTTAGTTATAATATATATTTTTCTCTCTTAATTTTTAGTTATAACATCAGATTAATATTTACATGAATAAAATTTATCTAAAAAATATATATCTAACTAATTTGGTTAATTTTGTTTGATCAAAATAAAAATTGTTAAAATCGTAACCATCCAAATAAACCAAATTAAATTTTAAATTTACCCAAAAATCGAAAACCATATAAATCGCCCAAAATATAAGAAGTGGTTTGGAGAAAATGGTTTTTTTTCAATTTTAACAGAATAGTGCTCGCCCTTAATTGTATCCCATAGAAGAGAAGAATCATTAAGCACTTTTTTTTTGGGGTTGAAGATTTTGGCGTTCCTCTCTCTCCAAAGCAATCGAGCATCTTTTTTTTTGGAAAGTTCTGCTTTGTATATATTCTGTAAAAAGATGTTGACTTTTGAGTTTCAGATTAAAGCAAAAATTGTGAAAAGTATTATGATCCTTTAGAACCTGGTCATCCTAACTAAGGTTGGGTTGGAACAGTCCTCTTGAGAAATCCTTCTGGTGGCAGACTTGTTTCCAAGAAGAAGTAAGTAAATGCCCTAACCTGAGGCAGCTATTGGGGATGGGATCTTTATCTTCTTCCTGACCTAATGGTGTTTCAGGGTCCCATCCCTGCACCGCTAGCCTAGAGAACTCAGAAGAAATAGAACATGTACAAATTTCAGAATTCATAGAACTAAACTCAACAGCATTTACAATCAAATTTCAAACAAAATTCAAGGAAATTTAGTGAGTGAGTCCCAGCTTTTATCAGTTTCAGATTTAATCATAGCGTTCCTCTTCGTCATCCAACGAGTCATCCAAATAGTGTAAATCCAAAATAATACAGCGATCTGCTTTAGCAGAGAGATGAGGTGAAGGGGTCATGGTGGGGTAGGTTCCAGTGGCAACTCGTACAATGCTTTCTCCGCCCCAAAACTCCATTACCAAACCCGCCTCTAACTCTTAAATGGAGCTCACAATCCTAGCCTATGAGCGGTCGGGCTGGTCTAGCTGGAGTAGGTCAAAATTGCCTCCATAGGAACTGGCATATTTTTCTGATAGAAAAAGGAGGAATAACATAAACAAATTAACCGTATTGAGGACAGCTGAAGAATTTGAAGAAGGGAAAAAGAAAATATAGAAAAGAAGAGATATAGAAGGCTTAATAATCTTTGATGAATAGCCTTCCAATCTTGCTATATCTGTGATGATAATGACCCTTGATAGCTGATTTAGACCATAAAGAGTTGAAGAAAAATCTTATCCCAGATGCTATTGACTAAGTAAAAAGGGTCTGTAACGATTCTAGAATTTCTCTGAAGCCAAACATTCACATATTCAATATCTTAGTGTGAATCTAAGGCTATTGACGTCCTTTGGGGCCCCACTACTTAATGTGATTTTTTCAAAGATAGCAGGACAACATCAAAGGTGTCCAAGAGATTCAAAGGGTCTGCTTCTAAAATCATTCTGGAACTCACAATGGCTTTAGCATATGACAGATTCATTCCTTGGTAGACTTACCTGTAATTATTAGTTATCATCGATGCAATCAAGGACCAATGGACCAATTGTTGAAAGAATGAATGTTTAGAAAAATGGTAGAGAGAGAGAGAGAGAGTGAAGAAAACTTCTTCTATTGAACAAAAAGAGCTTCAGAAAGTAGGGACGATTGCCCTTTTAGAGCTTGAGCACAAGATCAAAGAAAGAGAGCAAGAAGAGAAAGATACAAGAGAGGAAGAATAGATTGTTCTTCCATGCTTCAAATGAGTTACAAACATCCTATTTATAGGAAAAAGAAGCCAACTAGCCAGTAGACACATGAACTAGCCAGTAGATACATAAAACTATCCTGTAGAGAGAAACCAAAAACTAACCATTATAATTTCTGCCCAAAATACCCTTGACTGTTTGAGTTGTCTTCTTGGGCTTTTCTAGGCTTCTTTGGGTATTTATTTGGACTTTCCTTAATGACCTTTTATCCCTCCAACTGGGCCTTCCTTGATTCTCTTCTTACTGCTTGAAATGGGCCACCATAGTGGGCTGAATACTGCCTAAATTATGGACAGCATGCTGGATTTTCTTGGAGCACAATTGCTTTGATGAGAGGAGCTAACTTGATTATTTTCCTTACTTTCAACACTCCCCCTCAAGTTGGGCGAATAGATGTTGACAAAGCCCAACTTGCCAAGAATGTTTTGTAGATGACTAACCGGAGTTGTCTTAGTGAAAATGCTAGCAAGTTGCTCATTACTTTTCACTTGAGTCGTGGCTATAGTTTTTCCCTCCACCTTTTGCCGAACAAAATGACAATCAACCTCAATGTGCGTTGTCCTCCTGTGAAAGACCGGATTAGAAGAGATGTGGATTGTTGATTGGTTGTCACAACAAAGTTGGATTGGAAATGAGGATGGATATCCAAGCTCTTCTAACAAAGCCTTCAACCATATTATCTCACTTGTAGCAAATGTCATAGCACTATATTCTGCCTCAGCACTTGATCTTGAACCACATTCTGCTTCTTACTCTTCCGCAAGATTACCTCAAACGAACGTACAGTAGTCCATTATAGATCTTCTATTTTCTGAAACTCCTGTCCAGTGATGGTTATACTTTGGTTATTCTTCATGCATATTCCACCTCCTAGATTTCCCTCCACATATCTCAGGACTCTTTCAGCAGCTTTCTAGTGCTTTATCTTTGGTGAGTGCATATGTTGGCTTCTTCTGCTTGCTGCAAAGGCAATATTTGGACGAGTGATTGTAAGTTATACAAGCTTCCCAACAAGTCTCTGATATCTTCCTACGTCTTCAAATGGTTGGTCATTTGATTCACTTTCTTGAGCAGAGGAGATAGGACTATAAGCTGGATTGGCTCTTAGTTTACCTATTTCACCAAGAAGATCAAGTGTATATTTCCTTTGCGATAAAACGAGCCCCTTGTGAGAATAGGCAAGTTCTATACTATACCTAGGAAATACCTTTGTACGCCTAAATTTTTAATTTCAAAATTAGTAATAAGAAATTGTTCTGTAAGAGAAATTCCATTCATGTCC
Organism: Dillenia turbinata; assembly: GCA_037126225.1. NCBI lineage: Eukaryota > Viridiplantae > Streptophyta > Magnoliopsida > Dilleniales > Dilleniaceae > Dillenia > Dillenia turbinata. Next base: position 19,839,875 of record JBAMMX010000028.1, read on the forward strand.
TTCCCGATGATAATATTGTCATCGACATAAATAAGTACATTGGTGATTCCTTCACTTTGGTTTTTAATAAATAATGAGGAGTCACTATTACACTTGGTGAAATCATTATTGAGAAGGGCAGAGCTAACTTTAGCGTACCATGCTCTTGGTGATTGTTTGAATCCATAGATGACCTTTTTTAGTTTGCATGCTTGGCCATCCTGATTAGTATCGAGGCCTTGAGGAATTTGCATATATATCTTCTCTTCAAGTTTTCTATGAAGAAAAGCGTTTTTTACATCCATTTGGAACATTGGCCATCCAAGATTCTTAGCTGGAGACATAATCACTCTAATTGTGCTTATTTTTGCTACGTGGGCAAAAGTTTCAGAGAAGTCTATTCCCTAAGTTTGGGTGAGTCCTTTTGCAACTAATCTAGCCTTAAATCGTTCAATAGATCCCTCACTTTTATGTTTAATTTTGTAGATCCATTTATCCATTTATACCCTATTGCTTTCTTTCCTTTAGGTAAAAATGCTATTTCCCCGGTCCCATTTTTATTTAGGGCATCTAGTTCTTCTTTCATGGCTTTCCTCCATTCTAGATGCTCATTAGCCTCATTGAAGCTCCTAGGTTCTTGAAACTGGTCTATGCCACTTAAGAAAGTTTGGTGACTTAAGGAGATGTTAGTGATAGAATAAACTTTAGAAAGAGGATCAGTTGTAGAGAGAAAGTTATGGTAGAGCTTCCATTTTGAAGGAGGCTGCCTTAGCCTAGATAATCTTTTTAGAGTAGGTGGAGAAGGCGGTCCATCATTTCCACTCTCTTGGTTTGTTTCTGGATTGGATTCTTGAATTTGAGCTCCCCTTACTCTCTTACTTTTTCAGCTTGAGGGAGGATTGGATTTTCAGAAGTATTTTCTCTTTGATTTGATCCATCCTCTAGATTTAATTTAGGGGTTATGATGTTAGGAACTGGAGTGTGTAGGAATATGTGCAAATCATGAGGTTCATGTTCCTTATCTTCTTTTTAGAGTAATAGAACTCATTTTTTACAAGTACTACATCTTTTGTCATGTATATTCGATCAGAGATTGGATCAAAACATATATACCCTTTTTGAAAGAAGGCATATCCAATAAACGCACAACGCCTCTCCCTTTTATCTAGTTTATCCCTAAAATGAGAAGGAATGTGAACATAACATACACATCCAAATACTTTGAGATGTGAGATGGTTGGTTTAGAGTTTCTAAGAGTTTCCGAGAGATTTTCCTTAGAGAACATTAGTGGGGGGACGATTAATCAGGTGTGTAGCTGTACTAACTTCATCACTCCAAAAGATTTTAGGCACATGAGCATGGAATATAATTGTTCATGTCTATTCTTTCTTTCTGTTACATTGTTTGTTGAGGTGTATAAGAACAATTTGTTTGGTGAATTATTTCTCTTGATTCAAGGTATTCTTTGAAGGCATGATTCATGTATTCTCCTCCATTATCAGTTTTTAAGATTTTGAGTTTTGCATCAAATTGTTTAGTGACATATTGGATAAAATTTTTGAATGCCTCGTAGGCTTGAGATTTTGATGTTGGCATATAGACCCAAGTATATCGAGATTTATGATCTATAAAGGATATGTAATACTTGAATCCTCGCCTAGATTCAATGGGAGATGTCCAAATGTCAGAATGAATAGCTCAAAAGGATTTTCATATTTGATTTCCGAAATGGAATATACATTTCTGGTTTCTTTTCCAAATATACATACTTTACAATGTCTATTATTATAATCTTTTGTTGGGAATAGGTTTTTTAAAGGTTATTTATTTGGATGACCTAGTCTAGAATGCCATAATTCATACAAGTTTTCTACGCATGCTACAAAAGCTTGGTTGTTTTCGTATAAAAAATATAAGTGGTTTCTTCTTAACCCTGTTCCAATCACTTTGTTGGTCTTGATGTTCTGAAAACAATGGTATAAGAACCATATAGTCTAGGTCTTTAGTAACCTTACTAATGGACATAAGATCAGAGGTGAATTGAGGAGTATATAAAGCCTCGTTTTTTCTTCCAAATAATTCTATTTCTCCTATGTTTTCAATTTTTAAATTATTTCCATTACCTACTTTAACCACCTTAGAATTTGGCAAGAATTTTAGGTTTTGAATTTTTTTTGCTATCCCTAACCATATGGTGGTCACAATTAAAATCTATTACCCATTTTTCGAAAATTAAAGAGGAGTTTAGGTTGGTATCTTGATTGCCGAGGGACTTGGTCACATGGTGGAGCATCTTAGTGATCTCTTCCAGTTGTGACCCCACATTGACTGGGTGAGCTTGAGCTTTGTTAGGGGAGATGTCTCGGCCATCATGGGAAGGTCCTCTCTTTTCCCTTAGATGAGGGTGGATAATCCAACGTTTTTCTTTGACATGCCCAAGTTTCTTGCAATGAGTGTAGGTGGGGCGAGGTTTCTTTACTTCTTGAGCTTTGTTGTCTGTGGTCCTTTCTTCTTCAATCATGAACCCATAGGCTTCAAGCTTGGAGGATTTAGATTCTTCCAACCTCATGCCTGCCGTTGCCCTTTGAATCATAAAGCAAACTTCTTAGTAGGATGGAAATTCCTTCATCCTTAGTATTTCCTGTTAGCCATTAAGTAATTCCTCTCCAAGAGAATTAAGTAGGCTGAAGATTTATCCTCATCCATTCGTTGCTGGATTACTCAAATGTCGGAGGTGATAGGCTGCAGGGATTTAAGCTCATTCCATAGATCCTCACATTCTCCAAAAAGTTGGGATAGAGGTTTGCCATCTTTCCTCATGCTGGACATTTGCCTTTTTATTTCAAAGATTCGGCCGAGGTTGGATTGTTGACCGTAGAGGCTGAACATCTGATCCCACACTGCCTTGGTGTTTGGAGCACAAGTCACCGGACTTGATCCATAGAGCTAACTATAAGAAGGAACACCTGGTCATCTCTCATCTTCCATGCCTTGTATTCTGGCCTAGATTCGTCAAGAGGTGCATCGAGGATGTGATCTAGGAGATTGTGAGAATTTAGCACTCTCTTGACCCTTGCTGCCCATGGGAAATAGTTGGAAGAGCTTAAGATGACCAGTGATTGAGAAATAAAGTGTCACTTAGCTTGGGTTTAGAAGAGTATATAGAGATTTCCCTCTACTTTGATACGATGTTGAAAGAATGAATGTTTGGAAAAATAGGAGAGAGAGAGAGAGAGTGAAAAAAAATTCTTCTTCTATCCAATAAAAAGAGCTTTATAAGATCAAAGAAACAGAGCAAGAAAAGAAAGATACAAAGAGAGGAAGAATAGAGTGTTCTACCATGCTCCAAATGAGCTATAAACATCCTATTTATAGGGAAAAGAAGCCAACTAGCCAGTAGACACATGAACTAGCCGGTAGAGAGAAACCAAAAACTGGCCGTTATAATTTCTGCCCCAAATAACCTTGGTTGTTTGAGCTGTCTTCTTGGGCTTTTCTAGGCTTCTTTGGGTATTTATTTAGACCTCCCTTAATGATCTTTTATCCGTCCAACTGGGCCTTTCTTGATGCTCTTCTTGCTGCTTGAAATGGGCCACCAAAGTGGGCTGAATACTGCCTAAATTCTGGACAGCATGCTGGATTTTCTTGGAGCACAGTGGCCTTGATGAGAGGAGCTAGCTTGATTATTTTCCTCACTTTCAACACCAATGACCAAATGATGAACATTTTTTACCATAAAAGCTGGAAAATGAAGGTTCTAAACCAAATGATGTCTTTAATCTTGATAGCAGTGTTACACTTCAAATAAGATCTACCAGTAAAATTGAGGGGCACTGCAATTTCAGATGAGATAATCATGAACATTTTTTACCATAAAAGCTGGAAAATGAAGGTTCTAAACCTTCTCCTTAGGATTATAGGAAAAAGTAAATGAATAGAACAAGTCAATCACATAAGATAAATCCAGAGCATCTTCATCATGAAGATGACCAAACAAGTAAACATGCCAAGACATTGAAAATCTTTGCTTTCTCAGTTCCTAGATTGGTTTACATGCATGGCTTGATATTGGCTTGCTTATTGCTGGAAATGTGCCTTAGAAGTTGCTGAATAATTGCTCAACAAACTAGATTTTTTAGGAGATATTTTCCAGATATTTTTTTAGTTATAGCTTGATATTAGGAGATTTAAATTTGATTTTAAATTAACAAATTTTGTTACTTTTTGTTATGTTTCAACTCTATATAAAGAGCAAATGCCGTGAATTAATAAATGTGCTGAAGATTCCAAGTGATTCCAAGTTTTCTTTCTCACCTAGTTACCAAATATTTTCTTTGCTCTTATAAAATTACAACAGTGGTATTAGAGCCATCTTCTTGAGGGATCTGTGAGTTGAGTAAATCCAAACTCAAACCGAAAAAACACAATTAGCCCCTCATGGCTTCTAGCAATACACTTGCTCTCTCACCCCCAGTTTTCAATGGTGAAAACTATCAAGTTTGGACTGTCAAGATAAAAGCTCATTTGAGAGGTCTTGGTTTGTGGCAGTGGGTTGAAACTGAAATGAAAATATCCCCTTTGGGAATCAATCCAACTCTCAATCAAATTAGGGCTCATGAAGAAGAAAAAACTAAAGCTCCAAGAGCTTTATCCTATTCCTACATTCATGCTGTTGTCTGAGATTCAATTTTCACAAGTATTATGGTTTGTGAAACACCAAAGGATGCTTGAGACAAGCTCAAAAAGATGTACATGGGGAGTGATAGAATCAGGCAAATGCAGATTCTGAACTTGATGAGGGAATTTGAAGTTTTGAGTATGAAAGAAAGTGAGTCCATCAAAGAATATGTAGGTAGGCTTATGGAAGCTATCAACAAGATCCGACTACTTGTTGAGAATCTAACGGATCAAAGGGTTGTAGAGAAGGTTTTAGTGAGCCTTTCTGAAAGGTTTGAGTCCAAAATCTCTTCTCTTGAAGACTCAAAGGACTTAACCAGAATTTCCCTGACAGAATTTGTGAATGCATTACAAGCACAAGAGCAAAGGAGAATGATGAGAAAGGAAAAATATGTGGAGGGTGCTCTCCAAGCAACGGTAGAAAGTTTAGAAGAAGATAGAGAGAAGAACGAGAAGACTAGTATAAACAACAAAAATAAGGTTGAGACCTATCCACCTTGCCCACACTGCAAAAAGATGAATCACCTGATTGTGGAGACCTGATGTCAAGTGAAGGAAATGTGGTAGGATTGGACACATGGAGCGAATTTGCAAGTCTCAACAACATGAAGAGGCAAAAGCTTCTATCGAGCAACATCAAGAGGAACTTTTTGTTACAACATGCTTCGTGACAAATAATAACTCCAGTGATTCCTGATTGATTGACAGTGGCTGCACAAACCACATGACCAATGACCGATGACTGAGAGCTCTTTAAAGAGCTTGATAAAACTATCATTTTCAAAATAAAAATTGAAAATGGTGAATTTATTTCAGTCAAGGGCAAAGAAACCGTAGCTATAGAAAGCTTAATAGGTTTGAGGTACATTACTGATGTTTTATATGTGCCTGACATTGACCAAAACTTGTTTAGTGTTGGACAGCTAGTTGAAAAAGGCTTCAAAGTCATATTTGAAGACAAGTGGTGTTTAATTAAAGATGCAACAGACAAAGATGTATTCAAAGTAAAAATGAGAGCAAAAGGCTTTGCTCTAAATCTAATGGAGGAAGAGCAAATTGCATTTTCCAGCAATAAGCCACAATTTGGTGAAAGGTGTGCCAATGTTGGAAGTTCTGTAGAATGAATTGAGCTTGACACAGAGAAAGGTAGAAAGTATTGAAAAAGATCTTATGGCTGCTGGAATCCAGGGGAGACTGATCTCTGCAGGTGAGGAGATGACAGCCTTGAATTTGGAACTACAAGAAGCTGAAAAGTTGATCAAAGATTTGAAACTCAAAGCTGAGGTTGCACAAGAACAATGGATGAAACTCATTGATGATTGTAGCAAGTTGCAGGAGAAAATGGGGCAGACAGAAGTGAACACCCAAGCGTATGCTCGAATAAACGAGTTAGAAGCACAAAATGGAGGTAAACTATCTGATATAACACAATTGCGGAAGGAGAAACCAGCGACCAAGAACAAGGATCAAAAGTACATGCAGAAAGATTTAGAAACTAAAGACTTGTATGAAAAGCTAGATTTGAAGCCCTAGGCCTTTGCAACTACTAAGGCAAGGAGGAGTGTTGGAAATGTGTCTTAGAAGCTGCTGAATAGTTGCTCAACAAATTAGATTTTTTAGGAGATAATTTCTGGATATTTTTTTAGTTATAGCTTGATATTAGAAGATTTAAATTTGATTTTAAATTAGTAAATTTTGTTGCTTTTCTGTTATATTCAGCTCTATATAAAGAGCAAATACAGTGAATTAATAAATGTGTCGGAGATTCCAAGTTTTCTTCCTCACTTAGTTGCCAAATATTTTCTTTACTTTTATAAAATTACAACACTTATTAACTGAAAAAGCTAGCTTTGTGCTGTTGTTCTCATTCGGCAAGTTAATTCAAGGAGGCTGTAGTCTTGACCACGTATTGTCTGGTCATGCTTCTGTTTGTATTGGAACCCATAGAGTATGAAGCTTGTAGTTTTCCTGGCATCATATTCACATGAGGCAGCATCACTGTTCTTAACTGAATCCCTTTGCTGAGAACAGGGAAAAACAAAATTACCTGAGAAGGCTTGCATGAGGACTCAATGTCCTCTACAAAATGGGGAGAATTTATATTTTATTTATGTTTTTTTTTATTATTATATTTTTTTTTAAAGAAAGAAACAGAGAGAAAAAGAGGGAAGAAACATGGGTATTGGGTAAGATTATGTACAATAGCTATTCAATTCATAAACATAATATTGAGAGGAATACCAAGCTCCTGCCCATGATGCAAGATACAAGACTCTATCCCAAGCAGGGAGAGTTGGAGTCTTCAGATTCTAGCATTTCTTTCAATCCTTTGGCACCAAACCACTGAGAACATCTAAATTCTCCATTGGATCTCGAAATTCTTTCCATGACCAAAGCCTTCTATAATGATTTGAGGATGAACTCAGTGTTCTCCCTTAAACAGAAAAATGTTATTCCAAATTGCCTTTTCATAAGGAGAATGAAGAAAAGGATGACTTTGGGTTTCAGTAGTCTCTTCTCACAACAAATACTTGTTAGGGATTAATGAGTTTTTTTGGCCCATAATTTGCATTAAATCATTGGCATTTATCTTGTCATGAGATACAGTCCTGATGGGCTTTACTTAAGAGGGAACCTTGGCATGCCCAATAAAATTGTCTAAATAGAAAGAAGAATTTGGCTTATGAGTTTTGTGCAAGTGTCTCAAAAATTTACATTGAAGCAACCAAGCTCCAAAGAGTGATTACCAAAATCTTTTGTATTTCACCATGCACTTTAATATTGTTATTTGCAAATTAGGAATGTTGGCACTAATTTCATCCCACATACAAATTTTGCCATCCCAGATAGAGCAATTTAAATGTGATATGATAAACTGTTTATGACTTGCGTTTGAACTTTTTCTTGGCTGGTGTGTATTAAACTGGATTTCAGGTGGGAACCTTCTTGAATCTGGTTGTAAGTAGAAGTCAATTGAATATTATTAAGGACCTTTGGCCCTTTGGCATTTCTTTAGCATTTTGGGCTGCTGTGGCACTTAGTAATTCTACATCCTTATTGAAACTGTTGATCTGGCTCTTTCTTTTCTTTTATTCTTTCCTTCTCTTCTCTCTCTTTTCTTTTGCTGATTGCTTAATATTCTATTTGGGTTCAGAAGTGTTGTCTTCAAATGAAAAACCATGCTGCCAGCCTTTGTTCTACACTATATTATGCATATAGACAATTGTAATTAAATAATAAACTAGTGCTTTTGTGACTGGGAAATTTTTTTACCTCCATGGTGAAAATATGAAATTCTGTGTTAGAGGTGTGTGTCGTTCCTGAAAAGTTGATGCAAAATGTCTGTCTTGAGTCTTCTTGAGGGAGTATACGATCAGTTGTTGCATTCGATAGTCTTTCTACCATTGTGCTTCAGAACATAAGGTGCATTCCTTCTCCTTGTCTTTTGAATTCTGAAGTTCAACTTGTCAGGTGCTATCAGATGATAAAAAAAGGGCTTTGTATGATCAATATGGTGAAGCTGGAGTAAGAAGTACAGTGGGGGGACAAGCCGGTGCTTATACGGTAATGTAGTCAGTTTTCCTTTTTCTGAATTTCATTTTCCTGTATAATGAAATGGACAATATTTTATGATTTTTCTTTCTGGATGAGAATCATGATTGTCCATAGGCATTAACTGTCTTTGTTACATTGAATTTGTATTCAGCTATTGTAGAAGTCGAATGAGAATTCCAAAGTTCATGATAAAATGGACCAGTGTATCCAGTTTAGATCTAGGTGGGTTGAATGATCTGAAGAATCTAAATTGTCAATAGGAGTTCCAAGAACAATCCTTTGTGGACTGCTGATAGCTGATCTTCTGGCCAATATGCAGCAACTACAGGATGAGAGCTACCAGCTGCCAACCAAGCAAATATCCCATCCACCCCCCACCTTTTCTAATGATGTTTCCTTTCAACTGAATGAGAGAATGAGCCTATTAAGGCATGCGTCCTTGTACAATGATCTCTCACTGACTAGAGCAGATTTTGACCATTCAAAAATCAAATCAGAGAGATGAACAAAGCCATATAGTTTCTAAATAAGGTAGGAACTCAAGCTTGGCCAGCTGGTCCTGCTAAAGAAAAATGTCTATGGAGATCAGTACCTCTAGATCAAGTCTTGGCTGGTGGGCAATGAGATTCATGCTTACAAAATTTATGAAAGGGAAAAAATAACTTGCTGAGGGTCGATTTCTTCTTCCTTCTAGATGAATGGGAAGGACAGAACGGAGGGTATTATCCTTTGGTTGTACCGTGGGAACCTGTTCTCAACTGATTGAAAGAGGTCAGACTGATTCCATTTGAACCATGCGTCCGTGACTGATATAACTTTGTTTAGAATTGGGTCAAGGTAAAATGGCTTCTTAACCCAATCAACAGATCAGTTTTGTTCTCCATTTGTGAGCTTGACATTGTAAATTAAGACAAGGTTGCATGCAGGTCAGTTACTTGGTTTTGATGGCCTTAAATTAGGTAAACAGCTATTTGCAATCTGAGCATAGTATTAACCATGAGCAGGCCATTTATCACGAAACTGCTCTGTGAAGTCTGGTTGGTGTACAGTTGGTCTATTGGCTTGAAAATATGAAAAAGATCATAAAAGCTCAAATGTTCTCCTGAAACAGAATTCAATCAAAATTCACATCCTTGGTGCTCATTGTAGGCTTTGTTTAAATTGGTATAGCGAAGAGAAGAGTGCATATGCTGCTCCCTTTGTCAATTTGTCTGAATTAGTTTCTTCTCATCTGTTCTTCCATATATATAGAAAATTGTATAGAAATAATTTAGGAAAAGTTTTTAAATTACAATCATGATCTACTCTTATTCCTAATCTGTATACTCTAATTTTGATAATCTAATTATCTACATGGTATGATTGAGCAAATTGATGGAATCCCTTGATTCTCAAATTGACTTGTAAATTGATGGAATCCTCTTTATTTCTGAATTGACTTGTAAATTGATGAAATCTCTTGATTTTCGAATTGACTTTCTCAATTTGATTTTGATTTCTCGATTGGTTCTGTTGAGTGAATCTCCTACTAACATACCCCCTCAAATTGATGTGGTTGATCAAGAAGTATCAATTTGTTTATGAGAAACCGAAACCGGTGACGAGGCCGAGGTAGTGCCTTGGTAAGGACATTAGCAAGTTGAAGATCTGAGATAATATGCAGTAGGGAGATAAATTGATTTTCAAAAACTTTATGAATAGAATGACAATTCACTTCATTGTGCTTGGTGCGTTCATGAAAAACATAATTAGCAATAATCTGAATAACACTAGTATTATCTGTGTAAAGAGGTGTGTAAAGAGGTGTGGCTCGGATTGAGGAAATCCAATTTCAGTTAATAAACCGCAAAGTCAAATAATCTCAGAACAAGCAGTATACATGGCATGATATTCAGATTCAATGAAAGATTTGGATATCCAAACTTATTTCTTACTTTTCCAAGAAATGAGTGCAGAGTCAAGAAACATACACCAACTAGTAATAGAGCGTCAAGTGTCTGGGCAGCCCGCTTAATCAGCTTCGCTGTGACCAATTAATCGAAGGGAGGATCTAATAGGAAAGAATAAGCCATGACCAAAAGTACCCTTTAGGTAATGGATGATACGACAAACAATAGCTAAGTGAAGGTGTCGAGGGGTGTGCATAAACTGACTGACCTGCTGAACAGTGAAAGATATGTCAAGACGTGTAATTGTTTAATAATTAAGTTTTCCGACCAACTGACGATACATCATAGGATTATAAAGAAGGCCATCCTCCTCTCGATTAAATTTCACATTAATCTCTAGAGGGGTATAAATAGGAGAAGCAGATTGAAGTCCAGCTAAAGAGATCAAGTCCTCTGTATATTTGTGTTGATGCAAAAACAAATACCATTCGGATCCAGACAGACCTCAAGACCCATGAAATAGTGGAGAGAACCAAAATCTTTCATATGAAACGAAGTTTGAATCTACTATTTAAGCTGTTGGATCAAAGCAATATCTGTGCCAGTGATGACAATATCATCAACATAGATAAGAAGAAGAACAACACTGCACGCTGTTTTGTAAAGGAGTAGAGAAGCATCATATTGGCTCTGCGTGAAAGAAAAACAGAGTAAAGTAGAACGAAATTTCTCAAACTATACCCAAGGTGATTGTTTCAAGCCGTAAAGAGAACGTTTAAGTTTGCACACATAAGAGGAGAAAGAGAATAAGCCTGGAGAATGAGTCATAAAAATTTTTTCCTTAAGATCACCGTGCAAAAACGTATTCTTAACATCTATTTGATGAAGTGACCATCCCTTGGAAGCAGCAATAGTAATAACAGTTCGGATGGTAGTCATTTTGGCTACTGAAGCAAATGTCTCATCATAATCCACCTCATATTCTTGTCTATTGCTTATGGCAACCAATTGAGCCCTATAGCAATCAAGAGAACTATCAGAATTAAGTTTCACATAATACACTCACTCACAACCAATAGGTTTAACACCAAGAGAGTATGCAATAATATCCCAAGTATGATTTTCTTGAAGTGCTTGGAGCTTATCTTGCATGGCTTGTTTCCAACATGCATGTTAGGCTGCCTGAGAATTAACAAGTAGGAATAGGAATGTTCAATAAAGTTGCATTAAGAGATATATGTGAGAACCCATACCTATCTGATGGATGGGAGACACGTGTAGATCTTTGAGGTGCTAGAAGTACAAGCTCACGTGATGGGTCAGCATTAGAAGGAGTTAAAGTGGTCTTACGTCTCGTATACACAACATTTGGTTTTAAATGCTCAATAGGACACAGAACATTATCAAAGTGAGGAAGTATAACAGGAGTAGTAGAAGAGACCATATTAGACTGAAAAAAATAGTGATTCTCAAAGAAAAATCATATTTCGAGAGGTACGAAGATGATTAGAAGTAGCATCATAATATTCAAGTCCCTTTTTAGTGATACTGTAACCCAGAAATGCACACTTAACAGCTTGAGCACCAAGTTTGTGATGTTCAGTAAGCGGTAAGTGAGCAAAACAGACATACCTAAAAGTATGAAGAGTGTGATAATTAGAATGAGTGTTGTAGAGTAAAAAAAAAAAAAAAAAGAACTCAAAAGTGTGTAAAAAAAAAATTGTAACTCTCTGAAATGAAAACCACAATATGTGATTCGGAAATAATTCCAAAATCAGAACTATTGAAATCAAAGGAGAAGACCAAATATTCGAGAGCCCCTAGGGCTGAAGCAAGAAGGACACTAAGGTCCCTAGAATTGAACCAAAGATATTCGAGAGTTCCTAGGGTTAAAACAAGCACACGACTATTTAGAAAGCTTTGATATCATGTTAATTTGTCTGAATTAGTTTCTTCTCCTCTATTATTTCATATATATAGAAAATTGTATAGAAAAAATTCAGAAAAAGTTTTTAAATTATAATCGTGTTCTGCTCTCATTTCTAACCTATATACTCTAATTTTGGTAATCTAATTATGTACATGATATGATTGAGCAAATTGATTGAATTCCCTTGATTTTTGAATTGACTTGCAAATTGATTGAATCCCTTGATTTCCGAATTGATTTATAAATTGATGAAATCTCTTGATTTCTGAATTGACTTTTTTAATTTGATTTTGATTCCTTGATTGGATCTGTTGATTGAATCTTCTACTAACACCCTTTGTCTATTTGTTGGTTAGTTTGGAGGAGTGCGTGGAGGATTTTTTTTTTTTAATGATGTTGAGAGACCTTTGTCTTGTATTGTCAATAGCTTGTGGAAGCTGGTGCAATTTTTGGTTCTCCCATGGTGCTTTGTGTTCCTATTGGAGTTTGTCAGTTTTGTAAACTTTCTCCTTTAGCTTTTGTTTCTTTGGACAGCCTTGGTTAGCTTTTTACACCCACACACACCCGACCCTTCTTTTCTTCTATAAAGAAAAAAGAAAACACAAATTGGCCATGCTGGAGTTGGGAGTTGCCATAGGAAAGGAGCAGGTAAATAATGTTAGCGATTTTCAACTGGTTCCATTGGTTGGTCTTTGGCTGGGCAGTGGAAGGTAGGTCTAGAGGCCTGAGAGGGAAAAAGGTTGTTAAACTCTGTCACTTGAGTTCTTTTATTGTGCAGTCATACAGATCATAAGCATTTCTACTTGGCTGGCTTTTACAGTTTAGTTTATTCATTTTTTGATTGCCCTGTTCACTGTTCACCCTTATTAAGAAGCTAGTGAGTTGCTTTAAGTAACAAACTGTATGTTGATGTCCTTGTGCCTCTTCTCACCTGTTAAAAATTTCTTCAGCAAATGTTTATCTGTGCATTGTATTTCATGCATTTTTTGATAAAATATTTCATGCATTTGCAGTAGAATAACCTATATTGCTAACTTTCTGCTGCTTTTATTTTGATTTCTACAGACAAATCCTTTTGATCTATTTGAGACCCTCTTTGGGGCTAGTATGGGAGGTTTTGCTGGTATGGATCCTACTGCATTCAGAACAGGTCGTCGTGCTACCGTGACAAAGGGTGAAGATATGAGGTAAGTTCGGATAAAATTAGACAAGTTCTTTATGAAATCACCCTGTGATTCCCATACTATATTCATTATCTTATTTGGAGTTCATGAAATTTGCTTTGAGGATACTTAAAAAAGCTAGAGGATAGGACATTCGAAATGGCATAAATATGCTAATTTAATTCTACATAGAAGTTATCGTAATTTACATAGCTTGATGTTCATGACCATCACATGTATTTGGCTTTATTGTAAGAATTTTTGAGGACCTGATTTGTTTTCTAAACAAGATTTCAAGTAAGATAATATCTTCACAATATGAAATCTGTCTGTTGTGAACCAAGATTGCAAAGCTGTTCTTATGACTGCAAATAATGTTGGGCAGTTATGTAATACTCTGTATACTTTTTGTGAAAAAATTTTTTGCTCTCGCAACATGATGACATTCAAATATTTTTGTTTAGATATGACATGACTTTAGAATTTTCTGAGTCGATCTTTGGAGCTGAAAAAGAATTTGAGCTTTCCCATTTGGAAACATGTGAAGTTTGCACCGGTACTGGAGCAAAGATAGGATCAAAGATGAGAATATGTTCCACCTGTGGTGGTAGGGGCCAGGTCATGCGAACTGAGCAAACACCTTTTGGCCTATTCTCACAGGTATGACATCTTTCTTTCAACTCCGCAACTGGTAATTGGCTGCCTTGCAAATAGAGTACGTTTTGATACTGAAGTTCGTTGGTCTTTTCAAATACATATATATATATATATATATATATTAAGTGAATTCTTGTCATAGTGCAAGTACTGTTGAGTCATCATAAGCCAATGCAGCATTTTTCAGAAATTTTGTATGTCATGACATGATTAAGTGTGTTATGCATGCTTTTGTTGTGTAACCCTTGTGATAGTTGTCTGCATTTGTGTTCTATCTAATACAAAAATGTGTCTGTATTTGTGTATCATTTTTTATGCAATTTTTTATCATAATTTAATCATTTTAGGCCACATATATGATTCTTGATTCAACAGAACAAACTGCCACCTCAATTATCCTTTTTTATATAAAAGTGTATAAAATGGTTGATGAAAAGGCAAATTCTTATAACAGATGAATGCAGGAATTTGCTATTATGTCCATGGAAAATGTTTATCTTATTGCCATATTCTACCATGTTCTGTCCTATTTTGAATTCTTTTGTCAAATTTCTAACCTTTTGAATTCTTTATACCTGTCAAAGCATTCCAGCTTTATGTTCTGCTTGTTCTTTCAACTTATATGATGTTGCTCATTCTATTTTTATCTTCCAATTAATGCTAGGTTTCTGTATGTCCAACTTGTGGTGGAGTCGGTGAAGTTATTTCTGAATACTGTGAAAAATGTGCTGGTCAAGGACGTGTCCGTGTTAAAAAAGATATCAAAGTTAAAGTTCCCCCAGGAGTTAGCAAGGGTAGTATTCTTCGAGTTGCTGGAGAGGGGGATGCTGGACCAAAAGGGTATTTGGACATTTGTTCATAAGCTTCAGTTAGAGTCGTCTCATGTATATATAGTGCATGCTGAACTGTGTTACACTTATCACTCCTTTCCTGCGGTATCACTGGCAATTATTTTCCTTAATTTCCTATGGGGTCAGATTGATTAGTTGACCAATAAATTCTTGAATTTAATACTAATTTCTTGGATCATGTACAGCAATGCACTCTATGATTGAAAATGTAAAAAGATGGCTAGCAAGTTAGAAATATTAGTAGCCCTAATGCAGTACATGTACCTGCCTTTAAAACGAATTAACTGAATTCCATTTTTTTCTTGTCTCACTCATTACTTTCTTCACTCTATCATGTTTTGAAAGGTCAATGATCAATCATTTTTTTTTCCTTCTGATTTCATTTCAGTCAAGTGCCATTGATATTTTACAGCTAATAGAGCTTTAAAAAAAATGAGTTCTCATAGTCAGGAAAATTTCATTTAGGGCTTCAGACTTAGTTGACTAGGTTGATTTGGGTCGTTTCAGGTGGCAACTTTGTCGAATTTAAGTTTCAGTTGATGAGGGGGAAAATCCAGTTGTGCTTAATCCTAGAATATGGGTCACGGTCGAGATTGTTAGTATTTTGAATTAGCTTTGAGCTTTATCACTATGATGGTGCAGAGAAATAGATGGAGCCACCTAGCTTCAAGGATAGCATGTTTATTGGGATTTACCCACTTATATGAGGTTGAAGGTTGGATAGAATTAATTATAGGTGCCGATATTGTGAAGTTAGTCCTCCCATCTGTTATGAGGATTCCTTATGTATGCTATTTATTTTATTTGTAAGCTTGGAGTTTAATGTGTGGGAGGAAGACCAATTGCAAGGAAGAGTCAAAATAGTCACCTTGGGTGGTGAGAGGACTAGAATACTGATAAGAAAAACAATTGAGGTAAATTTAGAGTTGATATGTTTTTTTGGTGCTGTGAATGTTCTTAGGGAGGTTATCCAACATGATGTTCAAGAGTAAGGTTCCTTAGTGTAGCTTATTTAGAATTCTTCCCTTTTTTTTTGGGGGGGGGGATGATGTGGAACTTCTCTTCGACTTTTAAATATCGGAAACTAGAAATTAGTTGTAGCCTTCATGATGTGTCACACTCTTATAAGTGAAAAACAAATGGTTTTAAAGGTTATGTTTAGAATGAAATTCCTTGGTGTGTTTTGTTTGAAATCAATGAGTGCAAGAAAGGTGTTAGTAATCTAAAAAAATGGAGGAAGGATATAAAATAAAAAGGTTTTATAAGTGGCATTTACAAAGTTATAGCACAAGGAAAGTAAACTTTGTATAAACAATTATATATACCAAGAGGGAAAGTTTTCTTTGCTTAGGATCTATCATTCAGAAGAATAGAAATTTTGCATCTTTTGTTTTTTTTTTTTTAAAAAAATGTGTATGTAGCCATAAACCTATCATTACCCCATGCAGAAGAATAGTTATAATGCATTTGTTGTTTATGAAAAAAAATATATACATAGCCAAAAACCTATCATTACCCCCCTCCTTCTGTGAAATCTTCCTAAAGAGTGAACCAACGGAAAACACCACCAGATTGGTTTTGGTATGCCTTGCCTCATTAACTGGACTATTTAAACAGATTCATTCTGGAGTCATCATTCAATGTTGTGGTTTAACATGCAGCTATTTTTCTTGTTGGAACTTATTTATTGTGAGCTTCTATGCCTTTTTAAACAGTTATGAAACAACATATAAAAGTAAAAAAGTCTTTTGTAGCAATGAAAGAACAGTTTGTAGAGTTCAAGCCTACTGGAGGTCTTTGCTTCTTCTAAATCTCATGCTTTTGACAACACTGATGCTGTTTGTGTAAATTCTGAGGATTTCTTGGTCATCTTCAGAAATTTTGCCCAAGTCATCTGTTGCCTCTACTCTCCCTTCCATTTCTTAGTTGTAAAAGGAAAAAAAAAAAGTTTTGCTGCCTTTTCTTTTTTCATTCTTTCTCTCTCTTGATTTCTTTTGCCATCAAGGTAGAAGCCATGGTGCCCATAACCTTGTTCTTCTGCTCCCAATGGGATCTTTCATGTTTATGACATACATGTAGAAGGTGCTCCAAGGAGTAGAGGAAGACCTTAGGAAACTCTATTTAAGGTGGCTAAGCATGATATGTTCAGTTTTGACTTAATTGCTACAGAACTGAATGGAAAAGGCATGAAATTCTTATAGCCAAACTCAACTAAATTGAAATTATGGCTTAGTTGAGTTTGCAACTCCTTTTCTATTCCATAAATCTATTTGACATAATGACTATAAAAACTTTTTATTCCTTCTCTTGACAACAATTATCACGCTAGGCAGTTGTAAGTAAGTTGAGGAGTTCCGTTAAATCCTACTGCTAGGAGGTCAATCTACTGATATTTTCTTTTCCCTCTCTGGCAGGGGACCTCCAGGAGATCTCTATGTGTATTTGGATGTGGAAGAGATACCGGAGATTCAAAGAGATGGCATAGACCTCTGTTCAACTGTTACAATAAGCTACTTAGATGCCATACTGGGGGCTGTTGTAAAGGTAAATTTCATTAATATGATTATATTTTCTGCTGTTGTCAATTCATTATTTGTATCTGTAGCAAATCTATGCCTCATTTAGGCATGCCAATCTTTATCCATGCTATTCTACTACAGAGTAAATGTAAAATATCAACTTGTGCTTTTACAAACACCAAAGTATTGATCATGAGCACTACTAAATTTAACTTGCTATGACTTTAGCCAAAAAAGGAAAAAAATCTAAGCAATTCTAAATTTTTTTGCATCATGGGAAGTAAGACCAAAAAGATTCTGAGCGAAGAAACTGTTTCCTTACGAAATTGTTGTATTTGTTATAATTCCCACTTCATATTATCAATCTGAGTTTTCTGTATGCCTCATCCTCATTGATGTACATTATGGTTTCTTTCTGATCTAATTCACTTGGTTCCCTTATGAAACAAATAGAACTTTCAGTTTTGGGAATTCAATTATTTTGATTTGTTGCTTCCCAAATATTTAATTTTTTCCTAACCATGCCCTTTCGATTAAATGATCAAATTACAATGTCCATAACTACTTTACTGTTCTCTCCCTTGTAATTCAAGTTCATAATAATGTAATTCTAGCAGCCTGTTCATGACTTTTTGACTAATCTTTGGTTTTCTTCGAAGTCCTCTTCCATTGAAGATTTTGTGGACTTTGTTGATGTTCTGCCTCAGTTTGTTTGGCTGCACCTCCTTGGTGCTCTTTCTATTGAAAAAAGTTCTTTTCCTCTCTAATATGTATGTATGTATGTATGTATGTATGTATGGTGTGTGTGTGTGTGTGTGTGTGTGTATTTCTAACTAGTGCAGCTTTTCTTTGATTTTCCTGTCTGTACTTAGATAGTAGTTGTTTCATATATTAGTCGAAAAGGGTTGAAACTGTTTTGTCTATGAATCATGATGATTCCTGCACATTGAGAAGTGGTTGTAATTTATTCGTAAGGAGGTGAACTTCTGTTTGGGCATAATGGGGGAAGGTCTCACCCATAGCAGAATATCTACTTTGTCCGTAAGTGTTCTATGCATGTGACAAGGGTCAGCCGGAAATTTTTATCAGGCAGGGCGAAGGACAACATGTAGTTAGGGTTATAATTTTTGTGAGGTGGGGGTTTATAAATTTTAGTGGGACAAACAAAGTCTGAGATTATAATTTTTGAAATCATATACATAAAATTCTTTTTCTTAAACTTTCAAGGGGGTATTTTCGCCTGTGATTTGGGAGTCGGAGAAAATGATTGTCTAAGGCAAGTATGCATTTTTATGAGTGGATCCCTAAGATGGTGAGGGGGGCTATTGGCTAGAGTACTTGTAGTGAATCTAGATTCACGGTTGGGAGTTCTCTTCCCCCTTTTTTGTTGTTGTTGGGGGGGGGGGGAGGAGTGGTTCAATTAGCAATGGATCCTAATCTGTTGTCATTTTCAAGATCTAGAGGTTGAGGATTTAGCTCCCTTTTTGAGGCCCTTTGGCTAGCAGTGCTGTATGCATCAGCCCATTATGAAATTTGGTTTCAGGTATTCTCTTAACAGTAGGAAAAGGGAAATGCGCCTGGGGCCGCGGGGGGGGGGGGGGGGAGGGATTTCATTTATTAAGCTCTGAATCAAGATGTGAAAGGATTTCTTTTCAATGACTATAGTGGTTGAGAAGCAATTGATCTTTGAGAGGGGATAATGATGCAATCCGCAGAAGAGGATTGAAGATATCCATTTTCATTTATGCTTAAGAAATGGGAATGGATATTAAGGGTCTGCAAGGTTTTGGAACTCAAAGAATGTAACCTCTTAAATTTTGTAAGTGTAACACACAGATTATATAAGTATACAAAAAGTATGCGGGAGATTTCTAGGGTTCATTTGGACTAACAAGAATAGAATTAGGGATATCTCTCTCTGTTTTTTTCTTCTTTCCTTTTTCTTTTTTTGGGAAGGGGGTAGGAGGAGGAAGATGTGATGAAAAATGTATTGTTAGCACTATTAGCAGATTTATTATTTGGATTTTTTTATTATTATTATTGGGACAAGGTTTTGTATTAGACATGTTATTGATTATTGAACTTATTATTGAGATATCTTTGTCTCTCCCTTCTATCTTGATCATCTCTGTGCATGTGTGTGCGTGTTCTCTTCCCCTCTTCTACCTCCTTGACATGTGTACCTCCTGCTATTTCTCTACACTTCCTGTCATCCCAACATTTCTCTTATTGCATTCTGCTGCAAGATGTCAAATGCCATTTCTAAGTTGGGAGCTTGCTCTTTGTAGTCTTACATCTGGTTGTCATCTCTGGATTGTATACTTCACAGCAAGGAGGAAAATGGCTCCCTCTTATGTTCAATTTTTTAAGGGTTTCTTAATACTGGTTCAACAGTTAAGGCATCTACTTGTGTTGTAGATGTGTGCTTTGTGGATTGATCAGTTTGAGTTATTAGAGGCATTTGAAAATCAAAATTGGCCTTGCCTCGATTGGAATTTTCTTCAAGTGGTGTTGACGGGTGATGGTTGGAAGGCTGCCAAAAGGAAGAGAGTGAGAGATAGGTTGGAAGGTGTTTGAGCTTTAAAATCAGGTTAAAGTTGGTCAACCTAGGTTGTTCTTTGTAATTAGAATGGCATTTGGTACTCTAGCATCTAAAAATTTTGCGGATATATATATACATATATATATATATATATATATTTAAGTTCTCAAATATTATTGAGCTATGAAGTAATTGTAATTTGAACTTTGGCAGGTGAAAACAATTGAAGGGACTAGTGAGCTAAAGATCCCTCAAGGAACCCAACCCGGGGATGTGCTTGTCTTGGCCAAGAAAGGTGCACCAAAACTGAATAGACCATCAATGCGTGGTGACCACTTATTTACAATCAAAGTTTCAATACCAAATCGTATCAGGTAGTCATTTTCCTTGTTAATTAATTTAATCTGATCTCATTGTGCTTGAATAGCATGAGCTTTTAGTATTGTATCATCCAAATTGATAAGGTACGACATTTACGAGACAAATCTTTTACCAAACTAGATGTTTATCTCAAAATAACTGTGTAATTATTGTGCTGGGATCATGGATGGCTTTTCTCCTGATTTATGATTGAGCTAATTCCCAAGTCTGCAACCATGTAAATTACATATACCAAAAATGTGCCAATCTAGGTGGTAGAAATTCTCCCATCAGCAGAATGCTTGAATGGTTGGAGCCTGCAGTTTACTGCTTCCTTGTGTGGAGTATAATATGAGCTGATCGAATACCTCATTAAAATTTGGTTTAACATCATATGTTAACCCCTATACATGCGTACTTATGCCAAACAATCATAATGTTTATGGTAACAATTTGAATGCTCTTGCTAAAATTGCTTCATTGTTTGAACTTCAATCTATGCAGTAACAAGGAGCATGAATTGCTTGAAGAGCTTGCATATCTTAATAGATCTCCTGGAAGCCGTCCTCAAAATCGTCCTAAACCCCAGCCATCGCGTAAGTAGTTGCTCAGCTTGTTGTATTTTGTAACATACGTCTTATAAAATTCTGCTTTAACATGTATAATAGAGTTTAGCTTTCCTCTTGAGATTATTAAAGTTACCACATTGTATGTGTGCAAGGATTTCCATTTGTAAGTGTGATTGGATTGTACCGGAATAGGCTTTATGGTTCTGCTCTCACACATTGTGCAAACTGACACCTAGATATTTCATATATAGGTTCCTTATTTATAGGATCATCAGGATTAAAGAATGTCGATTGTGTTTTGCAGCCAAAACTACTGAAAGTCAAATGGCTACGGAGACACGGAAAACTGAAGAATCAGAAGACGATAATGATCTCTGGAATAAGTTGAAAGGTTTTGTGGGGTAAGCTTTTCTACAGTGAGTCATGAACCATGAGCTTAGATCCATTGACACAACACTTTCAAAGCAATGAACAAATACCAAAGAAACTAGTTAAACCCTGAAGTTTTTAGAAAGAGATTTTGTGTGTGTGTGTGTGTGTGTTAATCCAGTGAAATCATCTCCTTTATAAATTTCTCCATGCTGACCTACTGTTCTCTGGAGACATCTTTCTCTGATTACAGGTCTATTGCCGATGGAGCTTTGAAATGGCTGAAAGACAACTTGTAGATGAGAAACTTTGTTCTTTGGCTGGGTGAACCTCACGTTTTTACTGTCATTCAAATTTTAAATTCTCTATACCCGCCATTGGGCATAAAATGACATGCAATCATTTGTTTTGGGTTCTTGAGGAAATGGTGCTAAGGAAATTGAGGGCAGCTTAAAGACATCCTTCTTTATTCTCGTCATTTGTCAAATTTTTTGCACCCAAAGAGACTCAAGAATTGACTAATTTGTACATGTAGAAAGTTACACAGATTGGAAAGCTACGAGGAGCTTTTGATGTAGTATAGGTCGAAAGTGTAATTCTTTTTGACTCAGCTTTGAATGATAATATTTCTGCATCTTCAGTGAAAGATTTTGAATGCACATGCTTCTGAAATTCTGGAATCTACTCATTCTTGTGCAGTCATGACAGCACGCCTGTTGAAGGTGAAAAAAGAGGACAGAAAAGAAAAGAGAAACAGGTGTAAAAGCGAAGCGCAGCAAAGTGCATGAGCATGCTGCAAAATCCTTCCTAGGTGGTATTAGAAGTCCAATGGACAGCTGCAGTGGCTATGATATATCTAAGTCAACAAAAATGTAGGTTAAGGTTTTTCCCAATAGATGAGACGGTGGCGCCTGCTGCTGCTGCGATGGTATATATTAGTCTAATCGTTCTATTACTGCTCAGCTCTCAACATGAAGCAATTGCCAGTGGAAATCAATCAAAAATTTTTAACAAACAGATGTTGTCATCTTCTGCAGTCAATATACAAACGTGGCCGATGATCAACGACTTGATTCTCATGCATTTCTGTCATCTGTCTATACTACTATTCTTTATCAAAACTAAAACAGCTATTACAACTGGAGTTGAAATCATTAGCAGAGCCTGTGCGATGTTAGGTTTGGTAATCTCAGGGAAAAGGATGCTTCCATACTTTATAATAGCTGCGCCTGCAATAGATCCAGCTCCCAATTTCCATAGATAATTCAAATCTTCCTGCATTAAAGAGAAGAATTTAGTTTGTCCTTGGAAATATGAGTTATTTACGGCTTTGATTCGGTTTTTAAAAAATTTTTCTAAAACAACTCACGAAAGAAAAAAATTTATAAAATGACTCCCATTCGTCGCATGTTGAACATGCGACAAAGTTTAAAGCACACAAGATAGGAGAAGAAAAAAAAAAGAAAAAAATAAAATAAATAAAAAATGCATATGTCGCATGTTCAACATGCGACATATGCATTTTCTTTTTTTCTTTTTTTTTTCCTCCTCCTATCTGCTGTGTTTTAAGTTTTGTCACATGTTGAACATGCGACAGAGGGTCATTTTACGAATTTTTTTCTTTCGTGAGTTGTTTTAGAAAATTTTTTAAAAAAACGGGTCAAATCCGTACATAACTCTAGAAATATACTTGCATCCCAATTTCAGAAAAATACACCAAGAATTTCTATATTTAGATTCAAATGGTAAACACAGCCATTACCTGTCTTTTCTATATTTTTGATTGATCTACAAAAATTTTATATAACAGATATGTGTTGTTAAATAAATTGTGAACCAAAGTGGTACATTGGTACAAAGGTATTGAGTTTTGTACAGAAATAACCCTTTTAAGGAAAGAGAGAAAAAAAAAATCTTTAAAAAACCCAAGTGGAAAACTAATTCCCAAAATGACCCAAAATGGTCGAGTGTTGAACACTCAACCAACATTTAGCCCTCGACCACCTTCTACAATTCAGTTCGATATTCAGCCCCAAACCCCAAAATCTAGAGGGAGGGAGGGAGAGAGAGAGGGGGAGAGAGAGAGAGAGAGAGAGAGATAGACCCACTTGCCAAAGAACCCCCAAATCCACAGTGAAAAGAAGAATAGTGGGGGAAAAAAAACAGTGAAAAGAACAATGAAAACCCACTTTCATGGTCGAGTGTTGACTTTCTCTTAACTTTACTTCTCTTCTTCGGACAAGAACAGTGAAAAGAAGAGAAACTCACTTGCCAAAGAACCTTCAAATCCAAAAAAGCAGTGTTTGTGCATTTCAAAAGGGGGGAAAAATAGAAATGGATTTCAAAGTTTGTTGCAGAGTAGTGTTTGTGCGGGGTAGTTTTTTGGTCGAGTGTTAAGCAATCGACCGACATGGTTGTCGAGTGTTCAACATTCGACCGACCTCTATGTCAAGTGTGAACACTCGACCATTCTGAGTCATTTTGAGAATTAGTTTCTCACTTAAGTTTTTTTAAGATTTTTTTTTTCTTCCGGTACAAAGCTCCAAAGGAATCTACAACTTTTCCTTCAACATACTGGACGAGCTAGATTACCCAGATAAAATCGTCCTGTATCATTTCGAATTCAAACAATATTCACAATAGAAGATGCAAACATATTATTGTAACCAGAAGACAGAAGGTAAAAGCATGATGCACTTTAGTTAATAATATAACTCTTTGTCTGCACAGACAACTAATTCCATCCAGAAGAAAGTTTGAATAAATCATCACAGGGTTTCCGTTGCATTTGTTCCAGAAATAAAGTAAAAAGAACATAGAAAAATGCAACCAAAAGAGAAGAAAAATTCTGGCAAGACTGCCAAATATGAAATGAGGTGGCTCAATTAGGAAAGCCGATAATGGGAATATTTGATTTAGCCACCTATCAATCAGAAAATCAAATACATAATTTGACCCGGAACAAATGAGCTTTATTAATCTTTTCAAAAGAGGGGAAAAAAAAAGGAAAAAGAAAAGGAGCTTTTATTGAACCACCCAGGTCCATGACATTCAACTTAGACTTGCCCTTGATATAAACCTCCTACTCTTGGGTATTCTTTCAATGTTGGGATTGAAAGAACCAGCTATTTTTTTTTTTCCCTTTTTCTTTTCCTTCTAAATATCCACTTGGAGATGTTAGTTTTGCTTATGAACAGAATAAAACATGATCCAATTTTCCGATTACATACAAACTAATGCTTGTGATAATGCCTTCAAAAAGCTAAATGATTGTTTCTAATAAAGGTTTCAAATATGCAGTTTTCCTTCCTATATGTTTAGAGGCAATTACTTCATAAGAAAACCCAATTAAGGTTCATAAGGAATCCACCTCTATCGGTAATCTTTTGAAGTGCTTGATACCTCACATCAGCAGCAGCTCCTGGTCAGAAGATTTTCTAAAGCAGCACTGATCACTAAATATTCTAACTGCCTCAATAGGAAAGTATGTCCAGCTACACTTAAATCTGTCAAATACACACAAACATCGAAAATGGATTCATCTACAGTTTGCCGCTCAGCCGTGAATTCAATCTGTTAGACTAATGAAAAGTCTACTCTGTAGTTTACATCTTTGAGATATATCATTAAGGAAAACAAAATATATATAAATGTATATAAATAATCTCTAAGAGATGAAATTTCCGATTTCAACCAAGCTCTTGAAAGTTTAATTCTTCAAATAAAATAACTTTTTTTTTTCTGAGTTTTGCTTTTTTTTTCCCAATTTCTTTAGGCCTGTGATCAATTTTGGTCATGCTTAGTGATCCGGATCACAAAGTGAATCACATTTCAGATTTTGATGTTTGGCTTGTGGATCTCTAGGGAGTACAATCCAGACACCGCATTAGAACACTTTTGCAGAGCTCCTAAAGATTGCACAAGGAATATTTTGGTAATTGTTGTTCTCCAATACTACAATATCATCAAGCTCTTCATCTGAAGCATAAGACCAGAAAACACACATCCCCCGTCAGTCCCATTCTTGCTATAGATTTTGATGCCCATTTCTTTTTCCTTTTTGGGAAAATAAAACCAAAAAGAGTTTGAACACACATTTACAAAAACATGACATTTGGGAGATTTATTTTGACTGAACACATAATAATCATAGTTTAATCATAAAAGTAAGGAGTGGTAATAGCTAAAGCATTTTCTCTAGAAACATGCTAAAGAATTTATGCTTGTAATGTCCCCCCCCCCCCAAAAAAAAATAATTAACCTACCACACATTCTCTGGCAAGAAAAAAGGCATTGAGGAAGAGACAAACAGTCAACCAACAATTTGGACCTGAATTTGTAATAAGAAACAGATCAATGCACTCATCTCATTCAAGAAATGAGGTCACTGCATTTCATATCTGTCCTTCTACATCCAACAAACTCCCATGTCAGTCGCAGAAATTTTCCACTGGATATGTGTGTGTGAATGTGTGCATGTCCAGGACAGGTTGAGTACAAATACATTTGAGAATTAATGTTGTGATCCTGGGATACAGCAGATGAGTAAGAAGCAATGAAACAAAAAACACACTACTTGAGTAGAGTATTAGTGTGTACTACAGTTGCCAAACGGGACATGCCAACTGTGCAATGATGGCATGCCCCTCCTTTCCTGTAATCTTCCATTTTCAAGTTCAATGAATTGGTTGTTATCAAACGTTTGGCTCAGATGTGCTTGACAAAAGTTTGGATAGAACATAGAGCCATATACACACTTTTACCCAAATTAACCTAATTTTTGGTCTTTTTTTGTAGGGGGGGAGGGGGAATATTTTAAATCTGAATAAATAAGTATCCATTAGTGTATGCTGTATAGTTCTCACTTTAAACCTTGTTAGAGGATTACATGGTTCTCATTTTATACTTCAGATGCCTCAATATCGATATGTTTATCCATATTTCAGAAGGTTCGAAACTATGCTGCATTCTACTTTTTGTCGCCACTAACCTAAATAACCAAATTTAATGTGGCACAATTTCGAGCACATGGTAAAACTCTCTAACCAAAGAAAATGCAGCACTACTAGATTTTGTCATTTTGGCCATTGGCTTTTTGAGTCAAAAGAAAAAAAAAAAAACCCTAATCTTGCTGTTTTCTTCTGTGTACAAAATCCAACTCTTATGGCATAAGTCCTAATTAGAACAGACACACCCACAACAACATAGGGTTGCAAGCTTAGGGGAAGCAATCAACTGTATATAATTGAAGCTGCTAATGCTCCTCATCGATGTCATATATCTACTGCAAATTACTAACTCTATGCACCCTAAATTGCAACAGGACATAACATATCCAAGTTCAAACCCTAAGAAACGACATCACATTTAGAGAGAGAGAGAGAGAGATACCCGAGATGTGAAGGCACTGAAGGTGTTGTTAGTGTTGGCACTATGCTCATCGCTTTGCGGATTAATAGCGCCAACAATACGAAATTGCTTCCGCATCGTCCTGGAGAAGGATAACGCCGTCGCTGTCGCCGCCGGCAAAGGACGACGGAGACAGCCGAAGTGGCAACGAATCCCAGCCACGTAGCCAACTGGGGCGGCCATATATTATCTGGTGGATTCTCTCTCTCTCTCTCTGTGTGCGCAAGTGGACGTTATAGTTTTCACTAGTCATGATATTTAAACATTGACCCCACGACTTTTCTACCGGTTACAAATGCTGTGACCCCTTTTCGACGGAAGGTTGGGCCGGAACCGGTCCGGGTATTGTGTAACAACTGAGAGTCTGTAATTACGTGTAAGCTGAGCCAACAAGTGAGATAAGGAAAGGGAAGAAACTGATTCTGAAGCACTCTTATTCTCTCAGCTTTCTCTTTCTGATTCTCCATCTCTCTCTTTCTTCTCTCTCTAATCTCTCACTTTTCTCCCGCATTCTTTCTTGAACTACACATCTCACATCCTAAAATCCTACAGTCGTAACTCCATCAATTGTCTTCACAATCTAGCTATCAAGTTCAGTAGGCGACCGAGTGTCTACACAAGTCGACCCGACAAATTCCACAGTTGACTCCTCCGTTTTTATTAAACACTGCAGCCTAAGTCTTGGATTATTACATATTGCCTCTCTCCACCCTGCCCTTGTAGGGGTCGCATTATTATTATTATTATTTAAAAGAGATGTCATGCACATAGATATGGAGATTATTACATATGGGTAAAAAAATATAAAATTTTGAACTCTCACCCTGCATGGGTCTAAAAATAAGAAATTTTAGTAACAATTAAACAAATAGCCCGGTGATGGCATATTTTGAGTGATCAAAATTGCTCTAATGGCGATAAGCACAACATTCCGGTAAAAACTATATTTTAGAATGGATCAAATAATGACAATAAAATCCACTTTAAATTTGACATTCAAGTGTACCTCAAAATAAGTTATTTAAAAATTGTTTTAAATAAATGGGAAATATTATTTTGAGTAGCATTTTTTTTTTAAATAAACTACCGGTATTCAATAACTACGTTGAATTCGATTAAATTTAATTTGAACATTTGTCATATGAAATAGATATATTATGACCCCCCCCCCCCCGGGGGGGATCCAACATTAGGGACTTCGCAGGTTGTTGCTATCGACACAAGGTATCCACCACTTTCTAGTCAGAGTGTATGTATGTATATGTATATATCTATTTATAAACAAACAAACAAAAAAGAAGTATGCAAGAATTGATAACTAAAAACACTAGGCAAGACAAGAGTTCAAGATTATACACAAGTTAGAATTGAGAGAGCTTATCTCACATAAAGAATTAAATGTATTCAACAATGCTGGAAAATTTCTCAAACTACTGTCAACAGAAGAACACTTTATCTAGTTCTAACTACAAGCTTTTAGACAAATAAGCATAAGCTAGTGACTATTTTAACCAAAACATCATGACTGACACCTATAACCAAAACCAACCTAAAACCCCATTTTCACATCTGTATTTGAAAACTCTGTTGCACTGTACTGTAGCCAATCCTTGGTGCACACAAGGGCCTCAAGCGTGACTGGCTTCAGGGAACTATGGTAGCTATCTATCTTTTTGCTTACGGGATCGAAAACAGAATCAGGAGCTACTGTAGAGACGGGGATCGATAGAATATCACATGCCATTTTGGAGAGATATGGATACTTATATTTGTTCACCTTCCACCAGTTCAAAACGTCCAAGTCTTCAGAGCGAGGCAAAAGAGACTCTTCTAAATACTGATCTAATTCTGATCTGGTCTGTAGGGGACTTGAAATTTCAGAGATATAGACATCAAAATCTGAAAACCCATCAGCAGAAGACAGAAGGCTTGCTCCATCAGGCTCGGGCATTTCTGTTTCTGTTTCTGTTTCTGTTTTGTTGTCATTGTCATTTCCCACCACTTCCTCAAAAGTCGTAGCTTCAGGAAGCGTTAATGTGATATATTCAAGAAAGAGTTCATGAACAGCATCATCTACCATCTTGGTCCATGCCTCACCACCCTCACCATAAATCTTAGAGAAGCTAAACTCAACAAGCTTCATTTTGAACCTTGGATCCATAACAACAGCAATAGCTAACACCAAACAACAGTCCCTCCAATACTTATCAAACTTTTCTAGCAAAGGTCTGGTGAGACTGCTAGCCAAGGGATCCTCACTTATGGCAGCATGTGTCAACTCCAACTGAATTTTACACACTTCATGGAAGAATGCATTGGCAGTTGGGTATGCTGTGGATACCAAAATGTTTGCAGAATCGTGAAAAAGCTTTAAGTACGTGCATAGAGTTTCCATTTGCCCCCATTCATCCATTGAAGGGGATTCCTTGTAACTAGGATCTGAAGTATCCAAGCAAGTAAAGACTTCCTTTAACTCACAAGCAGCAACTAGCATGTGATAAGTTGTATCCCACTTTCTCTGGTCATCAATGAAAAGACTGCTTGTGCTAGGGACTTGAAGTTGTTGTCTCAGCTCAAGGAACTTTTCTTCGTGAGATTCTGAAGTTACCACATACTTCACACTGTCACGAACTTTCTTGATGGTGTGACTCATAGCTCCCAATGCATCCTGTACAAGACGACTTATAACACGAGCAAAACAATTTCCAATCACCAACTGACCATTAAGAATGAGAGGGTTTCTTACAGAAAGTAAGCCTCTGAGATTTCCCATCACAGTTTCATTTGAGACAGATTCATCTAGAGTGAAAGTGAACAGCTTGCTTTCCAAACCCCAGTCAGACAAGCCAGACCCAACAGCAAGATTCAAAGCATTGTCTGAATCCGGGCATGGTACCATGACAACATTGAGGATACGCCTATTCAGCTTGTAATCGCTATCGACAAAATGCCCAGTAAGGACTACATAACCAAGAGTTTGATCAGAAGTCCATAAATCCAATGTAAGGCTGACCCGACCAGGGATTCCACTGATAAGATTCCAAAGGCTCTGCTTCTCCCTCAGATACAAAGCCACACAATCCCCTTGAATGGTGTTAGAGCTCACCATGTTAAATTGGGGTTGTAAAGCCTGCACAAAATTAATGAAGCCACTATTCTCCACAACATTTAGTGGATACTCATGCAAAATAATCATTTTGGCCATCTCATGGATGCAGCGGTCCTGATCAATTGGAATGTTAGCTGATCCACTGCTTACTTTGTTGCGTTTTTTCGGTGGACCTGTACCATTAGTTCTCGACTCGGGAGAATAAAGAGCCAATTGATTTTTCTCCTGATTGCGACGACTTTCAGGGCAGATACCCAAGGCAATATGTCTCTTTAGGTGGCTAGTCCCTGCCAGCTTGGAACCAGTAATATAAGCAAATGATCTGTTGCACTGCTTACAGTAGGCCTTGGTACATCCAGCACTAACAGTCTGGACTGTAAAATGCTCCCAGACTATAGACTTCTTTCTTCTGCGCTTATTTGGTTGGCCATCTGCATTAAGAATCTCGTGGTTATCAGTAGGGTTGTCCATCTAAGGAAGATGAGATATCCTGCATAAGGTAAATGTTTATCAGGCTGAAGAACAGACAAAAGGAGAATAAAGGACTACTGCAAAAAAGTCCTTATTCATGCAGTCAATAGCATGGATAATTTCAGCACAAGTGAACATGGTCTCACAGTTTACATATGAAAAAGCTTATATAGTGGCAGAATTTAAAGAACAATGGGAGATTCTGGTTCAAAAGCCATCATAATAGTCACCTCTGGCACACACATTACAGATTAACCTGCTGTTGAATTAAATTTGGAGATAAGTCAAAAAAAAAAAAAAAAAAAAAAAAAAATTCAAATTCAATACCCACATCCTAAATTAGTAGATCAAGCAAAGAAAATCAATAAAGAAGAAATAAATAGCCAAAGGTATGTATGACCATCATAAGTATATGTATATGTATTAGTTACTTTAACATAACTATAAATTATTATATTACTTCAACTAAACTACAATAGAGCTGAACAAAAAAGAAGATTCCTATAGCCAACCCAACTAAGTTGGAACTACAGCTTAGTTGAGTTTAGTCGTACATGTATACATGCACGCAGAGTTCATATAATGGGATCCTCATGGGTGAACACAAAAGAACAGGTCAACAAGGTGTTGTAATTGCTGAAAGATGCAGAAGCAGGTATACTGTATCGTGAGAACAGGGAAAAAATGCGCAGAGAGCAGACTTTGACCAACTGGAAAATATCTTGTTGCAGTTGTGTCTGACTCCAAGCAGTTGAAAATTGTAGATTCAGGGGCATAGCCATGTACAATCTTTTGGGGGAGGGGGGGTTGGCCCCGAAGACTTTTACAATCTTTTTTCTGGCATAAAATTATAACTTTTAAGCTTTGTGGCTCCCCCCAAAAAAAAGTCGTGGCCTCTCCAAATGTTTAAAACAATAAAACTTTTGTACTTTAAAAATTTAAAACAGTATTATATTTGATATTTGGACTTTGTGAGGTCTGGCCAGGATACCCTGAAATTTAAAATATACGTATATAATATATGATACATAACTTTAAAGAATATATTATTATTATTTTACCTTTCTAAAAATAATATTTCTATTCTCTGTGCCTATCTATCAATTCTCTTCCCAAGGAAGAAAAAAAATGTTGGCTGCTAGAATGACACAACCAATAATAGTTGGCAAGAACAAACATACATTTTTAAGACGTCCCTTAAAAATCTATGTCAACATACTCTTATACAATTTTTCCCCTTTTTCATGTTGATATCGTGCGCGACTAACATTCTGATCAAAGTTTTTGCCTACTGTATATTACATTCTTATCATCTCTATAGCCTAGTTAATATTTTTTCCATGATTTTATTTCTGTATTTTAGATATAATTAATATTCTTTTAGTACAATATTGAACTACCAATATTTTATCTATATGATTTAGATATATAAAGTATTTCATTAGTTATATT
This sequence comes from Dillenia turbinata, assembly GCA_037126225.1. Taxonomy (NCBI): domain Eukaryota; kingdom Viridiplantae; phylum Streptophyta; class Magnoliopsida; order Dilleniales; family Dilleniaceae; genus Dillenia; species Dillenia turbinata. The sequence goes on from JBAMMX010000028.1 coordinate 19,871,377, forward strand.
AGATAAATGTGAAATTCTCTATTTTTGGTAAACCCAATAGTCAGATAATACTGTGCATCGTTAGAATTAGGATTTAAGATCTATATATAGTGGCTCTCTTTTCAATAAAAGTTTGACCCTAATTTAATAAAAATATAGGGTTTTCCTTTCACTTAAATTTTTCTCTCAACTTTTTTTTTTCTCTTGTGACTTTTGATTTTCTTTGTTTTCTTGTTCAGAAATACAAAAAGACAGGTAAAGAATCAATTATGAGAGAAAAGACAATCGGTTCCTTTTTAAGAAAATTGTTACTAACGATTCAAACAATAACACAACTTTAAAAAATCATGATTTTTCTCGATCAAGAGCAATCTTCTCAAAAGCGAAAAGTACAACTTTATAAATTATTTATTTTGTTTAATATTTTTCGTATTTTTAATTAGAATTATATGAATTTTTAACACATTTTTATTTAATAATTTTTATTAATTATTGCTTTATGGCTTCCCAAGAAGATTTTCCTCGCTCTGCCCCTGTGCACATTATTTGAGTCCTAATAGCAAGGAGAAAACAATATTCCTGAATGATAATATGCAAATACCCATTATATATTCTCTTTGGGCATGCATTACCCACTCATTCAGGCTGGAGAAAAAAAAGGTACCCTAACATCAGTAACCCTTGACTACATATAGTATCACTTTGTGCAAACATGAAAACCATTTTTCCACTCAAATAATGATCAGTATTGAAGAGATTCTCACTCATGGTATTTACAACAAATCATGATCCCCTTTCTAATTCACTGAATCAGTCCTCATAAGTTTGAATACATCGGATGCAACAACCTAGCTCTTCTCGAACTGAAATAGAATTGGCAACAATGCCTATTTTAGTTTTCATGACCCAAGCCTGCAAATTTTTATCATAAAGAGAACTAAAAATTTTGTAAAGCATTGAATAAAAGTCTCTGTGAGCTAATTTTATGCTACAACATATTTTTATATGCACTTTAGCACTGACAACAATGGCAAAAGTGTGTGGAGATGTGCATTGAAAAACGATTTTATTCGTTCACTCATTAAGCATCTCAATGCACAAAGCACCTGCCACTTTGTAGTAAGGGAGACGCAGCCTATGCAAGAAGCGAGGTTATTGCATAATTTGAACCCAATTCTCTGCTAAATACTTCTACCAATCTTTTTTACATTGCTTGTTAATTACTTGACCATTTATTAATGAGAAGCAAAAGAAAATATTTGAATTCCTAACAACGAACAGCCAAGGTTCATCTCAATATATAACAGTGCCTAGCCAAAAGCTTGGGTGTCCTGGGTTTCTAACTTTGACCGTTTTCTAATATAGAGCTGCAACTCAAACACTCCATTTACGGTAACATACAAGATGGCCATAATACTTCTCCTGCAACTGCAGTCTGGCAGGAATTTAGCATAAATTAAAAGTTTATTGATTTAAGGAACGATGATGGAGAGAACCAGAAGTTTTAGTGAACATCATTTATATGAAAGAAAGGCAACCCCATGGGATTCACCAAATGGCAAATCGCTCTCTAATGAGCACTTCAAACGGAGGTAGGGTGATTGAAACCCAACAAAAAGCCTTCATCCTCAACTGGTCACCACCAGGGGACGTGAATGCCAAAGTAATCGCCTAGCTCCCAAAGGATTGAAGCCCCCAACAAGAAAATTAACAAGGACCCCCTAATATTTTGTATTACTTTTACAATTCAGGAAATGCATACTAAGGTTTTATTTTTGTTATAGCAAAGACATACTTTTAGGAAATTTCCAAATTTGCACCTTAAACTACTACGCCAGGTCAAAAGCTTATCAAACAGTAGATAGGCAAAACACAAAACCAAATAGTAAAACAAATTATAAGACAATCCCAAGAAAATTAGAAACAAACTAATTAAAGAAATATCCAAAAAAAAAAGGATCCTACAAGTCTGAATACTAGAAATAAACTTTGAATGCTTTCCATATCACTTCTTCCATGCATGATAATCAGAAGAAAGCTTGCTCTTAAGTGTGAACTAAATTTAACCACATGTCATCTTTAAATAATCTTCGACTTTTTCTTCCCCCTTCCATTTTCTAGAAACTCCACATGGAGAACACCATTATCCTCATGTGCACTTCCATTTTCTTAATATGACAGACCCTCTGACACGTTAGTGGATTTTTCAACACCTTTGCACTATTACCACAAAAGCTTCACCTAAAGTGTGAGTATCAACATCACTGAACACCCACTATCCTAGACTACATGTTGAGTTTGCAACTCCTCAATTGATAAGCTGTTTCACAATTTTACTTGAAAAAAAAAATTGTAAGTTGTAAAGTTAATGAAATCACAATAAAGGACAATTGACATTAAAGTTTTATAAATAATTTATAAAATAAATAGTTTCACAAATAATTCCAAAACATTTACAAATTAAACATAAATATTTTAATTTCATAAATATTATAAATATTCATAAATATTTAAAGTTCACGCATTTTTTGAAAGATTTCCTAAATTTATTAAAAAAAATAATAAATTATCAATTTATATTTTCCATTAATGTTAAAATTTCCATTAATATTTTTATATGTAACAAAATTGTAATAGTGAAAATAATCAGAGGTAATTTCATCAGTCCAAATATTTTTATTAAAAAAGCTGAGCAAAAGCTCCTTGCATGAGCTTTTCCTTTTCCCAGTTTTCTTCATTAAAAAAAAAAAAAAAAAAAAAAACAACAACAACAACAACAACAACAGCAACAACAACTTTTGAAAAACCCGTTTGGCCTTACTTTTGATTTTAAGCTGACTTTAAGTTAGAAGAAATGCAGGCCAAACAAGCACTAAGTATTGAATGTCACTTAATACACTCACCTCACCCTTTGCTTTTACGTGTAAGTGTGGAATAACTCTCTCAAAACTTACAAATGTAATTTGCTCCACAAGTATTCTTAGTTATAGCCACTACATCTTTTGAAAGCTAGTCTAAGAATCAAAACCCCACTAAACCACATAGAATTTCATAAAATTATTTTTCAACTTTATAATCGTCCCGTTAAAATACCAACAAACTCCCTTTATTCTCTTTTAGATAGATACAAAATGGCCCATTATAACCAAATTGATGACCCAATCCTATTGAACCAGCAGATAAAACTCAGAATCTGAACTATAATCATTTAAATCATTCACCACGTCATCCTTCATACGAGAGAAGACTTTAGATACTAGAACCTCTTCATGACCCAAAAAGGCTGGTTTATCTTGTATTATACTGAAAATTTGTTGATACGAAGGATAACCACTGTGCACACAAAGTTTGCTCCGACTACAATACAAGGGAAGGTCTCTTGATGTTTGTTTAAAAAAAGAAAAAGCACATTTTTAATCAGCCTTCTCTCAAATGCCCTCTGTTAATCCTACTCCTCTTGCCACAGCAATCCTGGTCTTTCAAGATCCAATTGAGAAAGACCATTCAGCAAGTTGAGATTAGTCTCTAAAGGACCAAATAGGGATTATTGTATTGATCATACCGAAAATAAGATCTAAGATTGGCACACTTTGAAGAAAACGCCCTTGATTAAAGTCTCTTAAGTGATCAGAGAACAACCAACTCAGCTAATCGTATTGATTTTTTTTTTTTTTTTTTTAAATAAGACTTGCTATTTATCTTTTTGATTTGTGTATGACTAGTGTAACCACTATGCAAAAACATTACTTTCTTTGTTCTTTAATAGCCATGAGTTACTACTAATCTAATCCATCTAGAAATATAAAACAAAACACTTAATTCCAAGGTTCTAACATTGGACATTGCTTTGGGAGGTTTTGAGGCCACATACAAGATTCAGCTTGCATGCTTGCACATAGTTACAACTCAGCTAGGCTATGATATCCAATGCCTTCTATTTCTTTATTCATTTTACCATCAAATACAATTTAATTCACCTGTATCTATCAATCAACATACTCAGAAACATTTGAACGACCTGAACAAAAGCAAACTGCGGCGCTAAAAAGCAGTCTAAGCATATAAATCTAAGCATATCAATAGACCCACAAATTGCACACTGGAGTAGATAATGTACAACATTCTCATGCTCCTATACCACATGATAATGTACAAGAATCGAGGTTACAATGTGCTTGATTCAAGCCTGTAGGCTATTGAAGAAGAACAAGAAGAACAAGAACAAGAACAAGACACCAATTACACCGTGTCCTGTGCCTGCTCTAATTTCAAGTCCATCCGACTCTAGGTTCTCAAAATCCACATAAATTTACAGGAACTCATTTAACTTTTTTCTTCTCTTTTCATCTTAACAATCGTAACTTCCTCTTAATTTTCTCAATTTCATAAATATTCAGTACTCTTATGGAATGGCTTAGGCAGGAAAGAACCTCCAAGACTTACAAATCCCACACAAGGGCTCCAATTCAACGTGTCTCAAACAAATCGTTCTCTAACATCTCACAGTAGAGCACAAAAATAAAGGAAATTCACAAAATTATGGAAACCCAAACCAAATTCCCACAACAAGTAAAGAGCAAAACCGAAGAATCCCCAGTAAAACGTGACAAACACAATAATTAATAGTAGGAGTTTCAAATTTGGTACCTTAATCAAAACTCCTTCGGTGACTGTGAAGTGAAAGAACTCCAGCAATGGCGGATAACCTAATTTACTAAGAAGTATAGCAACAGCGACGGCGACAGCCACGCCGACGGCGACGACGACGACGACGACGACGGAGAGAGAGAGGAGATAGGAGAGCAGAGACAGAGAGACAGAGAGACAGGTTTTAACCCTAATAATCGCCCGCTGCCAACTAAAATAAAACGGGAGAGAGAGTTGGAGAGTTAAATGTTTAAAAATTAGGAGCTGCGAACTTCCTGAAGATGGGCCGGGTCGTTCTTCCAATAATGCACCAAATTCACGTAAAAAGAAAAAATTTTAAAACAAGATGAAAAAATTTTCAATTTTAACACCCTCGACTTTTAAAAACCGGAGTACCATATTAGATTTTTAAAATTTGATATTAGAAATATATGAATACTACCATATATTAAATTTTAAAAACCCGTCATTATACTGTTTATGTCGGGTTTTAAAAATCCGACATGACACTGTTATCGTGAATAATATATTATAGGTTTTTAAAACCCATTATGTGTGCGCTAGAAAATTTTTTCCTCAAGGCATTGTTTTAAATTTTTTTTTTTTTTTATTTCTGATACCAAAAGCATTCTTTTCTCTCGTTCTTCTTCTATTTCGAATCCGATAATCATGTTAAATTTAATTTAAATTAAATTAGACTTTATTTTAAATAATATTTATGACTTTAAAAAATTATCAAATATGATGATATAAATAGTGGAAGTATTAGCTATTTTTTATTGAAACATATCCAACAAATCAATTAAATCGAGTGAAATTTTTTCTTCAACCTTAAAATCTATTTTCAAATTTTAATTAAAATTTCAATCAGAAAAAAATGCATCTCTTGTTGTTTCGGTATTTATATATTTCAATTAATTATATAGTAAGTTTTTGTTTAAAATTTTAATTCTCAATTTTTTGAAAATAAAATTTCATGTAATAAGTTTTTATTTAAAATTTCAATTTTTAGTTAGTTATAAAATTTCATTCTGACACAATTATTAAATAAATCAGAATTATTATTATAACAACTCGAATCTATTTCACTAAAAAAAAAAAGGAGAAGAGGCTAAAACATGTATGACCTTCGAGTTATTTTGGTCGTGTATTTTTAACATTTTCTATCTTTTTGAACGTTAATTGTCTAGTTTTATTTATTTATTCATTATTTAAATATTTTTTTATTTTAAAATATGTAATTAAGTACAAGATAATATAAGGATAATTTCATTTTTTTTTTATAAAGGCTATTTCAAGTAATTAAATGTGGAACTCAAATACACCTCATAGTCTATTTCATTTCCTCTTGTTAACTATTTCCATTTATTTAATCGATATTTTTGCCTCCATTCTTACCATATTTCATCACTCTTGCCTTTTAATTCTTTTACTCTTTATCCTATCTTTTTTTTTTTTTTTTACCTTTTTTATTTAGAAATAAAATTATATTGATGTCCATTAACATGAAATTCATAACGTAAAAGACTTAATATAAAAATTAAGTTAATATTCAAAATAATAGTATATAAACAAATAATATAAATTTTTAGTTTTACTCGTTGACGTGCCAAATGTGCCTCAGGTTGGGTCTTATAAACACAAGCCAAGGCTAGGGATTCAAGTATGCAATGAAGAGATAGAAATTTTGTTGTTTGTACTAAATTTAGAAGCTAATAAATGAGGAAAAACAAAATATTTGCAAGATACATATATTTTGGGAAAGAAACTCACAAAATAAAAAATTTATTTTCTCATTTATTTTTTCATATGATCATTTCTATAATCTTTAAAATTGAACTAGATTTGCTCTGTGCTCTAATTATTATTATTATTTTTATTTTTATAAATCATCGATATTTAAAAATTATGTTAAATCGAACTAAATTTGATTCGACTCATATTTGATGTTTATGAGCAAATCTCTTTCAAAATCTATTTCGTTATACATAAAATTTAAATTTAAAATTTTACTTAAAAAAATTTTACTTAAAAATTAAAAGAATAAAAATAAAAAAAAATAACAAATAACAAAAATAACAAATAACAAATAAAATAATTTTTAAAATATGGGTTTGCTCCAAATCATCGATCGACATCACTTCATTGTTCCAAACGTCAAAATATTGCCATTGGAAATCAATAATCAACTCTATTTTTTATTTATTTGTTATAAAATTTTTATTTTCTAATTTTATCTTTAGTTATGTCTTATGATATATAATCGTCTAAAGTACATGGAAGGAGCAAAGTGATAATAAAATAAATATTGCCAATAGAGTATATCTCAACTGACACCATTTTCTCATTCTTTTAGAGATTTCAAGTTCGAATTTCTCTTATATATAAAAGAATAATAGAATATATATTAGGGTGATATTTTGGTAAGTTTCAAAGTAGAGGGGGAACAAAATGAATTGGGACCAAATAGGGGGAGAAGAGATATTTTTTTTTCCTCCCTTAAAAAAATGCCAACAAGTAATGGAAATAATAAATAAAAAGATGAGGTACTAAATGTAGTGTGGGGTTGCAATGAGTTTTTTTTTTTAATTTTTTTTTCCAAAAGATTTAAAATCATGTAGGAATTATATTTGATGCACACAGGATAAAATTGGATAAAAGTTAGTCCAGTCCAACATTTGGAAAAACCAAAATCAAAATTAATTAGGTTAAATGGTGATTAATTACTCCTTTTTTTCTTTGGTTTATTAAAAAAATTCATGGATCCTGAAAACCTATATAATTTCTAAAAAACTACGATCATTAGAATTTGAACCCGTATACTGAAAAAAAAAAATTATCAGATATAAAACTGTCAAATTATGTTTATTTGTGTGATTAGTTAATCCCTCTAATATGGTAGGATTAAAGTGAATTAGATAAAATAAAACTGATCTGCCTATTAAAAAATTATGTATTCAAATCTCAATTTTTTTTCTCTCTCATGCTTCTTCGTTAAATTAAAACTATTAGTAATATTTTCCATTACTAAGTATTTAAATTTGGCTAATTGACTTATTATTTGATTCAATTATTATTTGAAATTTTGATATTGAAATTCAAGGCTATGCATTAGCTAAAAAAAAATTAAACATTTAGGTAATCAATTTTAATGGCAGAACCTAATTTTACTTATTCTGAATTCTTATTTTACTCCGTGTCAAATATAAGATTATAATTAAAAATACAAAATTTTTAGTAATAAATAAATAAATCTCAATCATTATTCTACTTTGTATAAAACACGAATTGTTTAAAAATAGATAAATAGATAATCGAATCCTTATTCTGTCTCACACCAAATATAAGATTGTAATTAATCTCAGTTGATCATCTCTAATTCCTTGTAGTTACTAGAATTCAATCCCACACTTCAAACAACTCTATACAGAATTTGAATTTATAAGGTGATCCAACCTTATTCAAATTCCAAAAACTACCCTTTTAAATTCATTAAGAGATTCAAAAATTTTAAATTATTCAATTTAAAATAATGCTTCACGTATAACTATTATATAAATATTACTATTAGAAATTGAACATTTTCTTCTAAAAGAAACTATTATGTGCATATTCAATCGAAAGAACTAACTGAGTATATAATTGTTAGGGTAAACTTGCTGTTTTTCATACGATTAGAAAGTAATTCTCCAATTTAGGTGTGAGAATAAATAAATTTCTTTAACGGCTCCCTCTTGAATGTATGTATCCTTGTCGTCTTCACTACGCCACCAGGCTCCATCTTTGGAGTGGTTAAAACCATTTGAATGTGAATTGACCAAATCAAACTCAACACAAACCAACTTGCTTAAACATATCATATATTAGATAAATAAGTGCTTTTTTTTATTATTATTATAACAAGAATCGAATCACGGTATCGGGGGTGAGAAACTATTGCCACCGGAGTGTCTTCTTGGAGACGATAAGGGGTTTATTATTATATCATATTTTTTATGACAAGCTCCATTCAACAGCAACCCCGTATCAAAGAGAAGGAGAGAATTTTAGGAAAATAACTTAACTTTGTCATTATTAATCCAGTCACTGGTCCTGTTTCAACTTGGATTTACAAAAAATCATACGAACCCACCAGTTTTCATTATAAAAGTCAACCACCCATTGTATATGAAAACTGTCTCAACACCAGCAGAAACAAGAGAAGAAAAAAGGGCAGGCCCATCTTGTGATTTATGTGTCTCTTCGTGACTGCATTTTTCTTTGGCGGCCAGTTTTGATGCCATTGCTGGGTTATCTATTGCCAGGAAAGGGAATATCAAGATGAGCAATTGGACACCTCACTCGGGCAAAATCGGGTTGTTCGATTTTAAGCTGAACATGGATGTGGTGCACACCCCACACATACACCCCCGGGGGGGGGGGAGAGAGAGAGAGAGAGAGAGAGGCATTGATGAGCAAATTAACCTCTCAACTAAGGCACAGCGACACAATTATTATAAGCGCGCCCTACCACTAAAGTCAAAAGCCCATTGTGGGGGGCTTCACTCTTAGCGTGACACTCGTTCAAGCCCCCATGATGAGATCAAATACCTTACAATGAATCAAAGATCTTCAAAACTTAAGGCTTGCAGAATGTTTTGAGCACATAACGTGGCCCCAAATCTAGAAATCTGGACCACATTAATACTGATAAGTCCCCACTGATGATTTATCCTACCACCTGCTTGTAGCTTAATACAATGGTTTCTTGTTCAAAAGCTTGTAACAATTGTAATCTTTAAATTATACAAATCGTGTATACTTCGATTTTATGATAACAATAGACAAATTTAAAATTATATGTCTACAAAAAATCATATTATTTTCTTGTGTCATGTCAGTCTTCTACCTTTTTTGAAAATTTGTTGAATTTAATATCATTGTCCATGTTCATGTTTCACAGATTTTTCACATTTGTAAATCTTTTGAATGATGAAAATTTGAAGATTGCAAAGATTGTTAACATTGAAAAGAAAAATCATAGGCAACCCTGTTTCAATAATGAAACAGAAATTCGTCGGACGCAATGTCTCCACAAGTAGAATCAACATTGATTCTAAATAAGCTAGCAACATAACCTCATTCTCAATTTACTATAGTTTCTTGCAGAGACATCTCAGCTCAGCCCTAGAATGCTTAATTGCTTCAAGAACTAATATTTCAAATATTTTGTTCCTTTGGGAACATCAGAAGTTCGAATCATAGACAGATTAAAACCAAGGAAAAAAAAAGAAAAAGAAAAACCCACATATACAAAGCAGTAACCGTGAACACAAATGAAAGAGAGGAAGGCAATACCTTTCTTCATTGATAGGAATATCAATTCAATTTCACAAGCCTCCAAAAGATCCATTTGTAAGCAGAACCAAATGAAATCTGAAATAGAAGCGAAACAGTTTTAAGAACATCTTTCAAGATACATTTCTTCACACACCCAGGAAGAAAAGATGAAATCTGATTTTTAAGAATAACACTATTTTATAGCTTATTCTATTCAACTGAATTGAGATAATGAACAAAAGCAAAAAAGAATTATACTGCACTGCACCATTTTTCATGGGATAAAGACAATAATGCCTGAAAACTTACAGGGTTGGGATGATAAATAAATGGGGCAGAAAATAACAGTTGCCGCCATCATGTCAATAAGAAACTAATGCACAAATAATCAAGCAACTCATCTAAAATTTGAACATGTTTATGCTTCATGATTTCAACTTGTTACCAGTCACCACTCGTTCCATTCATTAATGAAGTCATTCCACATTGTGCTTGCAATGGAGTCACGTAACAAGGATGCCACCTGTTGTTGCATTGGTGATGCTAACTGAGCATCTGGTTGAACGTCAAGATCAGGCAATTCATCAACGACCATGCCTTCAAAGCTACTAAACAACCAGTCGGATCTCTCCTCATGCCTGATGTAATTATGAAGAACACAGGCAGCAATGACTATGTCTCTCTGGATCTGAAATGCATATTGAGGTGCAAGCTTCAAAATTGGGAATCTTGCTTTCAACACATCAAAGCATCTTTGGATGACAATTCTTAGAGAAGCATGACGATGATTATATAGATCCTTTGCATTTCTCGGCAGCTGGTTGGCACCTTTATACTCCTGGAGGTGATATCGAACACCAAGATATGGAGCAATAAATCCATCCATATTGGAATAACTTGTATCAACAAGGTAGTATTTTCCTGCACAACATTGAGTAAGATGATACTAATAATGTGAAGTGAAATGCTGTTTTGAGAGTGTGTGTGCATAAAACTAGGAAATGAGTTTCATATATTACTACAAAAACAAGTTCACAAGAACCTTCTGGTATTAGAGGAAAATTCTGATCCGGATCATCAAGTACTGCTCTGAGTACACGTGAATCAGCAGCAGCTCCCTCCCAGCCAGGATAAATGAATATAAACTGTAGATCAAATGTGCAAGCAGCCAACACATTCTGTGACAGAATGCCTTTCTTATTACGAAATCGTGATTGATCTTTTGCTGGGACATGTGCAGGGACGTGCATTCCATCAATTACTCCAATACAATCCTAAATGAAAACATCAACATTAGTGATATCCGATATAAACGAAATGGGGACAAGAAGGTCCTCAGATGCAAACCTTAAAGTATGGGTAATATCTATTACTTCTGATGATTTCTGGAGGAGTGGAAAGTGGTGGTGCGTGTAGAAACTCACGAGATAATGACTTGATGGCCTTCAACACATTATTGAAATGCCGGCTGATGGTTTCACCAGAGTGCTGAAATCTCTCCTGAATGACTCTATTGCGTTCATTGTGGCCAACAATGTTCAAGAAAATTGCCAGCTGCTCCTCAATCATAACTCCAGCTGTATCGCGTAGCAGGCCTCTCTCTCGGCGTGCTACATAACTTGTGAAAGACATGTTTATCCATACGAAGCATTTCCCGACATACATCATCATGACTATTAAGTAGTACAGTCATAAATCCAGACCCAGCAGGAGACAGACTACATGTAGTCTGCCTTGTTAAGCTGTTATAATAGTAGTACCCTGCAGCAACTGCAACCAACTCCATCTCGTCCAATTCAATGTCAATGTCACCCATGCTAGCTGAAATATCTGTAGAAATAAAATTGAAATGCAAAATGTGTGATACCAAAAAGCTAACTTGATAATGAACTCAATAAACAGCTCTTAAATTCATTTCAATCACATCTCATAGCCACTTGAACTAAATTAAATTGGATCATGAATGCATATCAAAATAAAGTGTAATCATATCAGAGGTTAATAGGCTAATAAAAAACATCAACCACAAAATTTCCACTACAAAGGTCAAAAGTTTTATTGGAAGTCTGTTCAGCCCATTCGGCATGGAGAACAAAAGAAAACGTATGAAAGATATGTAAAAATATAGTAACAAATCCATCTGCTCATCATGGTATTGAACTAGAGGAAGAACTACACTTTCCCTGCAACCACATCAATCGTCTCTCACTCCTAAGAGATATGAAAATCTCTCTGGAAGTCGGATTCTCAAATAAATCCAAAGCAAGAAAATATAGACGTTGATCAACACCTTGCATCTCGTCCAATACTTTTATGCATCTGCTTATACAAAAGCGGTCCCCATTCTTCATTAATGCAGTTGCCCTCATCTTTGAAGCAGCGGCTATTTCTAACATTGCATCGACAATAGCATCACCAGTAGCCTTGCGGCTTCTTTTGCGCCGGTCTGAATTTGGTGCCGCAGACAGACGCTTGTTGTTTCCATCTATCAGGTTCACATCTTCACCAGATCCTGAAGAACCATCCTCATCCACAAAATTCAATGGTGCATTTGGATCAATAGACATGATTGACACAACAAACCCTTAGTACATGTGAGATTATGTCGACCTTGATTCCAGCTGTCTTCATTCCAAAACAGCAACAAATCCCATGTTATTCCAATTCTATACTAATATAATAATTCAGAACTTAATATAATGAATGCACTATTAAAGAAAAGCAAAGAATAATTAAACAAGAAGGAAAACCATAGGTCGATAAGTGAAAACAAACCTGAGCGACAAAGAAAATAGTTCATAAATAATCAAAAACCAATTAAATTCTTATTGAAGTCAAGATTTTTAATTGACAGGGGTAACTAATCACAAAATATTACTCCATACCAACTTGTTTTACCCAACCATACCAAAATTAGATGGGATGCTCAGGAATTTCCCTTCTCAAATTTTTGAAAAATAAATGAAAAGGAAAAAGAATATTCTGATTTGCAAGTATTTACCAAAAAGATGTTCAATAGAAGAAATTATTACGAACAAACTAGGCCATGAGGGCACTCAAAGTGTATTATATAAAGCAACTATTACATCTGGAGATTTCCCTTTTCATTTTAGGTGTTGAGAGGGGGCAGGAGAGGATACATACTGCAACTACAACACAAATGGTAGACTAGCCCAATCCCACCCCAACCCCTCCCACTCCCCAAATCCCAAATCCCAAGGAAAAAGTAGGATAAAACAGTTTGAGCATCAATCATGGTACACCGGGGCATGCAAACTTGGAAGAACTTAGTGAATCCTATGCTCCAAAGGGCCTCAGGCATCAACAGAGGATGCATTATATCTTTATCGCCTCAGATCAATTAAAGCTTGCACTTGCTGTCCACAACCCCAGAATTTGGAACAAGCATTTGGGGAGAGCTAGCCTTCTTTGGAGATATGCATTGGTGGCTACTCCTTGGTGCATTTGGAAAGAGCATATTGCCAGAATTTTTAGAAATCAGCTCATGAATCATCTCTACTTTGGGATAATATTGTATTTAATACTTCTCTATGGGCTCATGGATCAGAGATCTATAAAGATTATAGTTTAGAAGGGGTTTGAGAGCTATTATTTATTAGGGCTTTTGTGTTGATCTTGTGTTTCCTCCTCAAAAGGATTTCTTATCCTTGGAGCTTTCTACATTCTTCTTCCCATCTAATATGTAATATTTTTTGCCATTCAAAAATTGGAGGAGGAGGAGGAGGAGGAGGAGGAGGAAGAAGAAGAAGAAGAAGAACATCTTTCTTTTCTTTCGTAACTTCACCATAAAGAAAACATATTACATTTGTTATGTCTGTTCTTGTTCTGGGTATAGTGATGAATTAAATATAACATGGGTAGGGAACAACAAAGCCTACATTTACATTTCTCTCTGTAAGTAGTAGTCCAATAGACCATATTAATTTTCCAACTCTTGCAATAGTATAATCAACTAAAACTAAAACCCTACTACAAAAGCAAAATAAATATTATCCTCATCTGTGCCGCCATTTTTCTAATATAACAGAACCTCCAAGAGATTACAAGATTTATCAACACTTTTTTACCATTACCACAAAAGCCTCAATTAAAGAACAACTATCAACATAATTGACCACATACCATCCAAGCCTACAGACTGAGTTCGTCACTCCTCTATTAATAAAACTTATTTTGCTTAGATTCATATTCATCACCCTAGCCACTCTCCTTTAACAGTTGACCATCACCTGTATGCTCACCACACCCATTGTTTTTAAGTTGTGAGTGCTGAAAAACTCTCTTGAATTTCCTCTGCAAATATTCTTAGTTACAGCCACAAACATTTCTTGAAAGCTAATTTGCAACTTTATAGATAATTTGTGACCTTTATATAGATAATCATAAGTCTAGGAATTAAAATCCCACCAGATCATACAAACATTTTATATAGATAATTTACAATTTTTTTATACGCCAGTCAAAATCCCCAAAACCCCCTTCATTATCTTTTTGATAAATGAAAAATGGCCCTTCAAAACCAAATTGATGACACAATCCTACTGAACTAGCAAATAAAACTCAGAATCTACACTGTTAACAATTAAAATTATTTTGATAATCTTCTTTGATACGATTCACCAAGTCATCCTTATCTGATAGAAGACCTTAGATACTAGAACCTCTTTACGATCCACGAAGGCTGGCTTATCCAGTCGTATAATTTCTCAGTATAAAGAAGAATATTCAAGCTCACAAGGTATGCTCTGTCGGTACATCTTGAAGTTCTAAAAAGGGACAATTTCCATCGTCTCTTTTCTCAACTGCCCTTGTTAACCCTACTCTCACCATGGCAATCATAGTCTTCCAAGTTCTCCACTTGGACAATACCTTTGCGCAAGTCAAGATTAATATCTAAAGGGCTAAAAAGGGATTATTCCATCAATTAAACAAAAAAAAAAAGAGAGAGAGAGAGATCTAGGATCGGCCATTTTGAAGGAAATGGCCTTGATTAAATGCCCCCATTTTTAATGTTGAGCAACCCAGCTAATGCGATTTAACTGAAGAAGTTGTTACTGAACCTTGCAGTTTCTATGTTGGACCCAGGGAAGCAAAAATCCCATTAAACCAACTCAAGCTTCTAAAGCTGGGGAAATATTATTTGCCATTTGAATTCCATGATCTATGCCCATTGCCATCACCATCTTGCTAGCATCACCCATACTCAGAATTAGCAAAAGCAGTACTCTTAATTACATCATAAACCTCCCACCAACCAACAGTGCAATCCCCTTAAGCAAAACGATCCCCCTAGTATGACAGTAGTGATCAACATTGAAGACAAACCATCACGCAAAAGGGATTTTCCCGTGGCAGTGTCCTAATCTGCCATTAACTCTTATTTTCACCCAGGGAATCACCCCTCCACCACCACTAGGGGACAGAGCCAAACCAATTCCTACTAGCTGATGGTCTTCATCTCAATGATAAGATCAAAAGGTTTCCCTTATCACCACTAGCTGATGGTCCAAAGGAAACCATCTTCACAAATTTGGCAAACATCCACATCAAATTACTCAAAATTAACCAAACAACAAGCACATGTAAAATCCCACAATGAGATATCTCTTAGCATAAATCTCAAGAGAAATCCAAGATACCCAAACGAAATCAATATGCTGACTAAACCAATGAAAGTATGCACATCCATCCACTTCCCTAAGAGATGATCCCACTTTTTACAAGGCTCACACTCAGGCTAGATACTGCCTCAAACCTATAAATTTGATCCCACATCAGAATTTTCTCAGTACTAACCATCCTTTTCCCATATAGATGATTGCATATTTTATGAAGCACACACTCAGGCCAATGAATACTTCAAAGCCATATATAACACTTACCCCAACACATTCAAAACTTTCTCAATAATCAAGTCACAAGAAAACAGGGAATCATCTGTGGAAGATAAATGGGAGACGGCGACTTCCCAACTTTTCAGATGCCCACCTTAATATCACTAAAACAAGTCATATGGCTTTCTACAAAATTTTGTTACCTATTCCCAAGATGAAAATACATGCAGAAAACCAGGAAAAAATGAGCCTAAGCAACTGCTTAATATTCCTTATTAGAAAGGGAAATATCCAATCCATCAAGAACACAATGGATCTGAACATCAGAATTATTTCCTCATCGTTCCAAATCCCATCCTCTTTAAAGTGTAAATAAGGGCTCCTACCTTGAAGTCAGAGAGTTTTCAGTGTTTGACATGTACATGACATCCAATATCAAGTCGAATTCTCAACCCCATGTGCCAGACTGCACAAAGAGGAAAGTATGCTGGTTGCTTTCAAGCGGTCCCCAAGCACCATTAATCATCTTTACAAACTAGCAGGCCTCAATCTAATGTCCCAACCCTGCTCCAAGGGATCAAAGTAATGAAACTTATAGGGGAAGTGAGGATATTTTCCATCTCAAGAAGAAGCACGTGATTAACTTCAGTTTAGACCTCTGCATAGAAGCCCATACATATTAAAGTTGCCCGTTAATAAGTTGGCCACCATCAAAAGTGCAGCCCCATTCCCATTTTAAATCTATGAAAGTTTAGGGATGGTACTGGAACACTTTTCAGGGATTAAATTCATAGCATATTGTCTAAAGTTCAAGATTTATGAGTTAAACACATTTGATGCAATGACTATGAAAAAAAAACACATTTAACGCAACTCATCTGAGAAAAACCCAATGAAGGAGAATACCATAAATTTTCAAAGTATCTCTCAACCTCGAAAAAGTGGAAGTCTTAATCTTAAAATAATTGAGAACGATGAATACAAGAGAAAAGAATTCTGCATGGATGATTTCTAAATATAAAGTTGTATTGTGCCACAAAAGCATGACGTAATATGTAGGTGGTTTATGCATAGAAAATGAGTAGAAAAAGGAAAAAAATTGCCTATTTTATTCTGCATGGAATGATTGGAATCCTTATGAGTGATCAAAGAAGCACAAACTCAAGCTAATCTGATTTTGATACTTTATTTTTTATGACCCATATTTTATTTTATTCATTTTTTCAATGTGTATGATTAAGATCACCACTCCATAATTGTTAGGAACTGCCATTAATCAAACCTATTTAAACATATCACACAAAACACCTTATTCCAAGGTTCGAAGACAGGACATTGCTTTGGAGCAAAATTCACCAAGTGTGATCCAACATAGTTACTAAAATTACCTTACCCCCCAGCAATCTGAGATCTAGAACACATAATCCACATTGGCGTACTTTTATGATCCAAATTGCTAGAAATAGTGATTCCAATTCACCTTGGCTATGATATTCACGTCGTTTGCCCCCCCCCCCTTTTTTCTCAATTTCTTCTGTCAATCAACCTACACACACAAACATGTGAAAGACTTTGAGCAAAAGCAAACTGCCACCTAAAAAAGCAGTCCAAACACATAAAACTAACACTCTAAATGTCAGAGTAGATAATGTACTGCATTCCTGAACCCCTACACCATATCATAGTGTACTAGAATCAAGGTCAGATTGTGCTTACTAAATTTCAGTAGGCTATTGTGGATTACTATGGCACACCCAAAGGGCTGCCAGTGTCATCCAAAAAAGTAGGCACTAGTTTTTCGTTTCTTGTGGCTACTTGAATTTTAAATCTATCCAACTCTAGTTTCAAGATCCATTTAACCTTACAAGCATTTGTTTAAACCTTTTATTTTATTTTATTTTCATCTTTATAATCGCCTCTTCCTCTTAATTTTCCCAATGGCTTTACTCTGCAGATTGTTAGTCCAAAATTAACAAATTTTCGGTACTCTTGTGGTATGGCTCAAGCAGAAAGACCTGCCACATAGGCTCCAATTCAACGTCCCTATCAAACCGTTCTCCAACATCTCACAGTCGAGCACAAACAACAGCAATTCAAAAACTAATGGAAACCCTAAACCGAAATCCAAGAACAACTATAGAACGAAGACGAAGACTCCCAAGCGAAACTTGACAAACACAATGATTAACAACAGGAGTTTCAACTTTCGTACCGTAATCAAAATTGCATCGGTGTCTGTAGCGGTCAGTGTTAGTGATTAGAGAAACTGAAAGAACTCTGCAGCAATGGCAGCTGAGCTAGTTCACTCAGAAACTGCATCGACGACGACGACGACGACGGACAGAGAGAGTGAGAGTTTGAACCCTACCGCACGCCGCGAACTCACATAAAACGGCAGAGAAAGGAGAGAGAAGAGAGAGGGGACGTAGTAACTACTTCAAAACGAGTCGGGTTCGGGCGCTGTTCTATTGCTCCGGATCGGTTTCAAGTTTGAGCATGGAGTTGAAGAAAATAATAACACCTTGGCCCAAAAATTTGTGGGTCTTAGTGTAACAACTTAGAGATGGGAATAGGACGGCCGATCCTTCTTAGTCTCGACCAATAATAGATCCGGGTAAACAATAACCCGAAAATGGATTGATTATAATAGTGGATCAATTTGGTTCCTCGATTCTTTGAATCAGGAGCCGGTCTAGCACGAGTTTGGAATCGATACAGAATCGGTCCCGATTCAAAATTGGCACGCTGGTTGCAATAGCCATTGGAACTGGCCCGACTTGGCTGGCTCCGACGGTTATTTCCGTTTTTTTGAATTTTTTCAATTTTATCCCTTCTCATTCTCTATAAAACGGCTAGTTTGAATAGTATTTTGGGTCATAATGTCAAAAAAATTTTCTCAAATTAGTTACATCTTATTTCCAAATCTCACACAAAAAAATATCATATTTTTTTATCATAATCTTATTCTCTTTGCTACACTTTTTCAAAATCACTACATAACAACTCAATTCTAAATTTCTACAATTTGCTCTCACATTAAACATATTTTCATCTTCTACTATTTACACAATTTCCAATCACACCACTATTTCCATTTTTAACTTATTTCTAATCTTCTACTAATCACACCACCTACAATATCTATCAAAATTTGGTAAATTTTTAAGTTTGAAAACTCAAATTTTCAAAATTTGGCGATAAACAATAGTAACCTCCGTGAAGCCGGTAACATTTTATTTTTTATAATTTTACATTTTTTTACATATTTAATTCATTTTTATTAATTTTTTATATATTTAAACTTATTTTTTAAAAAAAATAGCCGAAACATATTATTCACAATCTTTCTAACATCTCCTCTCTCCCATTTTAATTTTTGCAATAGAGCATTTCGAGACACATAAATATTGATATTGGTTTTGAAGAAAATAAACTTAGTAACATACAATTTAATATAACACGCACTAAAAAAGATAATTTTAATATAAAAATTGTTTTTGTTAAAAATTATGAAGAACAGAAGACAAATTGTAAAATTTGTTATCAAAAATATAATTTTTTAAAGAATTAGGGAGTGGGCACATTTAAAAGATATATAATTAGAGATCACTTGGATAAATTATCTCTAACTAAACAAACACAAATCGTCGTAGGGAAAAATGTCACGAGTACATTTTGATATAATTTGGAGGCCGAAATAATAGAACAAATAGAATGGATAGTACGCAAAGAGTTACCACTTAGTATAGTTGAATATAAAGTTTTTGAGAAATATGTTAAAAAATATTTACAATCGGATTACAAAAAAGTAGCAGAAAATATGGTAGAATGATATCACTAGACCGACTTCATACCTTAAAATATGTTTAATTACAAATTTCATAAACACTGATTGTAGATTTTTATTAATTTCAGATATTTGAAAAAATGAATCTAAAAAAATATTTTATTGTAATAACATGTTATTGGATTAATCATAATTGAGTTTTAGAAAAAAAGAATTTTAGCTTTTCAATATTAAGAATACTCATATTTCGGTTCTTATATAGTTAGAGTAATTACGAATATTATTCAAGAATATGATACTAGTGATAGAATTTTTTCTTTGTCTTTCCATAATGCATCGACTAATTTTAGTACTATTAATACTTTAAAAAATATTTTAAAAACAATATTAAATTGAACATTTTTTCATAATAAGAGTACAAGTCATATTTTAAATTTATGTATTAAATATAGTTTAGAAGGGAAGGAAACGACTCATTCGTGATTTAATTTATCAAATAAGAAATTATTTGGCAAAAACACATAAAATGAGACAATTATGTAATTTATATAATATAAAATTTAAAAATTTAAATAAGAATATAATATTAGGTGAAACTCAACTTATGATATATTATAATATGTAATACCTTTTAAAAATATTTTAATTGAATTTACTAATTTTAATTATGAATATGATTTTATTGATAATATTACTTTTGATTTTGCAACCACACTCCTTTAATTATTAGAAATTTTTTATACATGTATAAATTTATTTTTCGAAATTTATTATCTAACAACTCATTTAATGTTATCCAATCTTTATAAAATTTATTTTCTATTTAATCAATTTGAAAATGAAGATAGGTTTACTGATATTGTTCAACTATTGAAAATAAATTTTTTAAAATATTATGAAAAAATCCCTATTTTGTATTTAGTAACAAGTGTTTTAGATTTACGTGTGAAAGTTGAGGTGTTGAAAATCTAATAGATTGTTTTGTTGATAGTTTTCTAACGAAAATATATATTAACCAACAATATTTAAAATATAAAATATCTCAAACTTTACAAGTCATGTTTGAATTATACAAAAATGAATATAATAATATAAGTGGTAGTGATATAGGTGGTAGTAATAATAATAGTTCAATGACTTATTCATCTTCAATTTCTTTTAATCATTTACATATGTTAAGAAAAAACAAAGAACTTCTTTGTCGTCACTAAATGAATTAATTTTATACCAACAAATAGATAGATTAGAAAGTTGTGATGATAATAATTATTTTGATATATTAGGTTGGTGGAGAAATAATATATCTTACTATCCAATTTTGATCAAAATATACAAAAATATACTAACTTCTTCGATATTCACAGTGCCATCAGAAAGTGTTTTTAGTGTAGGTGATCGAATTTTAACAAAAAGGCGTACAAAATTGGCAAACAATACTTTGAAAGTCTTGATTTACATTAAAGATTGGAAGAATACGGAAAAAAGAAGGCAAGACATGGATAATAACTCAGATACGGAATATGAAGAAGAATAATAATAAATTTTTAGTATATAAGAAAATTATGTAAATATATATAAAAAAATCTTCCATGTAAAAATAATAAAAAAATATAATTGTATTAAATTAAGGGATTTGAAAATTTAATTGAAGAAATTGGTAATGGAAATACATTGAATTTGATGGAATCATTCTAAAAATTTTTTATGTTTCTAATTTATTTTTTATCTATTTATTGGTTGATTTTTTTAATAAAAAAAGTGAGTTTAAAAAAGAAAAAACAAAGAAAGTAAAAAGGAAAAAAAAAAAAAACAAAGAGGCTTAAAAAAACAAAAAGAGTAAAAAAAATTAAAAAAAAAGGTTAATTATATTTTTTCCCTGTAATTTAGCTGAAATCCACGCACTCCCCCTATAATAAAAAAAATGACAAATTATATCCTTATAATTTAAAAAAGTATAGCAAGTGGACGAAAATTTTTAAAATTAACAGAGATTCAATGAAAAGATGTAAAAAATCCATTATCCCCTCTTATTAAACCTTAGAAACTCTTCTCTTTCCTTGATTCGGAGAAAAAAGATCAAGCCACCAATCTTTTTTCTTTAATTGAACAAGGTGAAGACCTTGAAGCTTGATTCGGAGGAAAAAAAAATCAAGGAGAAGAAAAAAAATTTTTCTCATCAACAAAATTTCAGAAAAAAGATCAAAAGATTCCACGTCTATAGAACACCCATCTTTGGAGAACACCAATCGACAAAATTAAAGGCAAATTGTGAGGTTTAACCCATCTTGATTTTTTCTCATTGATTTCTGGTGTGTGCCAATAATCGGGTTAGTTTTTGCATTCCCAGAAGAACCACTCCGCCATTCTCTCGTAGGGACCTGGCTCCTCGGATTCTTTGTTGGTCTTTCTGGATTTCCTGAAGGGATTGGAAATTGAAATTGAAGCGAAATTTGGGGGTTTTAGGGCTCTGCGTGATGTGGATAGAGAGAGAAAATTGATGGGTGTGATAGGGTTTTGGGGTTTTCTGAACAATTTTCACCGAAACAGTTGAGATTAATGGACGCCATTTGGAGTGAGATAGGGTTTTTCTTAGCAAGAGAAAGTTGAGAGAGAGAGAGAGAGTGAGTGAAACCAAAAAAAAAGAGAGAGAGAGAGAGATAGAATGAAACCCTAGAAAGTTTTCATTTCAAGGGGTTTGAGCTTAGTTGTGCAGATAAGTATAAAAGGAATCTATTGTCTGTTGGCCAGTCAGCTCAGGGCGAAGACACAAGAAATAGAAGACAAACTTTGCGGGAGATGACGCAACGTTATTGTGAGGTTTGATTAATTTTGCCTATTCGATTCTCAGAGACACACTTAATTTTCCTTATTTGCGAACCCCTATTTCATCTGCTGTTGGCGACAGGGGAGGAATGGAAGAGAGGTGAAGAAGTTAGTAGATCTGAAAACGGAGGTAGAGGTGATGTCGGATCTGAAAGTTGTGTTAGAGGTAGAGGTGAGGAAGTTAGCGATTTGGATGGAGGGATGGAAGAGAGGGTCATCGGCCATGGCTACCGGAGTGTGCAGAGGAGAGGAGAAAAGAGAAGAGAAGTGAGAGAATGTGTTTTTTTTTTTTTTTTTTTTTTTTTTTAACTGAGGGTAATTTTGAAAATTAAAATTAATATTGTGAGTCAACGTAGGCTTTTCGCACTTTAATTTCAATTTTTCATTAATTTTGGCCATTTTCATAGCTTATCATTTTTTTTTTTAAATCACATAGATAAAAATAGACATTTTTTCACCATAGGAGAATGGATTTTAAACAAGTAATTAACCCTAAAAAAAAAAACAAATAGATAAAACAAAAAAATCAAAGAGAGTTTGAAAAAATAATAAGGTTAAAAAAAAATCGTGAACTAGCCTGATTAGCTCCGGCATGACGAGCCTAATTCATCGGATCGGGCTGGTTTCAAGAAATTTTCTTTTGGAATCGGTCTGGCTAGGTCCTGGAAGGTCTCGGAGCTATAGCCAAATCAGCCCACAGTTCTTAGGCCTATGCAAGAGTCGAACCGAAATCAATCTGGTCTCGTCTTTATAACAATTACCGGTTAGATTAGTAAATAGAAATAGTTAATTGATATAACAATCATTAATTAATAGTTAATAGTTAAGTGATAAGTAGTTAGTAGTTAATTGATATAACAATTAGTAGTTAATAGTTAGTACTTAAATGATTAGTTAGTTAGTAATTAAAATAATTAGAGAAAAAAATATATAAATATTTAAAATGAGAAGAGAATAAGGTCATGAATGAAATGGAATAAAATATTTGAGCATTCTGTCTCTACTATTCTTTCTATCTCTCTATAACTTCTCTCTCTATCTCTTTCTCCCTCTCTCTCTCTTGGTGAATCTTGAGATAATTGCAGAGGAAATCTTGTATGAAACTATTGAAGTACAACTCAAGAAACATAAGGTAAAAATGTAAGAATTTCATCTAGGATTAAGAAAGAGAATCGATGAACAATTTCAAAAATTGGAAACTTTTATGACCACTATTAATGAAAAATTCAACACCATCATGAAAAATATTGAATAAAGACAAATCTAAAAAATAAGATATTAAAACAAATTTTAAGTTATCTATTCTATCTACTTCTAGTGAAAAAAAAAATTGAGAGTAGAAGGTTGATCGCACATGTCTAAGAAAGACACATTAATGATATTTTTTTGCAAAACTCTCCAAAAATTGAATTTCTAGGATTCACTGAGAAATATTTTTTTGCTAGAAGCAAGATCTCAATTGTCCAAAAAAGAACCTATTAATGATGAATCCTTGCCAAACCCTTTAAAGATTGATTTTTCGGTATTTACAAAGAAAAATCCTTTACCAAGAAATATTTCCTTGCCACGAGCAGGTGGCGCGTCCCCACGCGCCTGTACGCCTCGGGGGAGGGCCTGTATGAGTGTGCTGTGGGTCGGCACATGCGCCAGACAAGCAGGGCGTGGGGTTACGCGCCTACACGCCCACGACTTACCTTTCCGGGTCGGTACCCAGATCGGACGAGGGTCGGGGAGGCGGGTCGGGTCGAAACCGACCCCGGACCACACCCGACCCATCCACACGCCTCACTCATGCGTGGAGTACAAGCGCCCACACACCTTCGCTTCACGCTCCTCCCACGCGTGTGCACTGCACACGCCTACGGGTTTGGAGCCTTTCTTCTCTGCCCGAGTTCTCTGCAACTGGGTCTTTCGACCCGGGTGCTGGAAATCTCCATTTCTAGCCATATTTTCGTCGGATTTCGACTAGAAAATTTAATTCAAACCTCTTTCAATCATCCTAACTCAATTTTATGAAGGGTTAATGCTCGAACCGGTAGAATTGAACACCCAAGTCACAGTCCTCGAGGCCAATTTCAGAAAACCCAGTTTTCGACAACGGCAATACACAAAACTTATATCAAAACGTAGAAAAGCACACGTAAAACACATATCAACCATTTATTTAGATCAACACATTCTTAAACTCGACAGATCTATGATCTAAAGGACCGGTCAATATTTGAGTCGAAAATTTTAACCTCGGTTTTTATGGCCCTATTGTGTTCAAAAAATTCAATAAAAATTATTTGCATACTCTATGGATCATGGGCAACACAATGGTATTCTCAGATTCACGAAACTCATTCGTGATCCGAACCCTAAATTTAATACCTTATATTTTTATACCCAAAAATAATTCCAAAAATTATTTTTAATTAATCCAACAATTACTCTGATACCAATGTTAGAATTTTAGGATTTTCATGTGTAGTGGAAACATACAAATAATTTTCAAAAAATAAAATAGATTGAATATAGGATAAATACCTCAATATATAGAGTTTTCAAAATTAATCGTATGATAAATCCCTAGATCGGATCTCACAACATGGATAGTGATTAGAATATTAATTGAATTATCATCACAACTTTATGATACCTTTTAATTCTTGTTATGATAACAAAAATTTTTCTATAACAAAATTTTTCGTTCCCTCGGTCTGTTTTTCATTCTAGAGTACTTAGATCTCACTTGGTCTCTCCACCAAAAATGTTCTCTCCGTCGGATGTGACCTCCCTCAGAATTTGTTTTCATTGACACACACACCGATAGGAGAGAGAGAGTAGTTGAGTCCTATTAGGAATGTCATTGGGAGTCATAGAAATAATGAAGATTAACTCATTATTCAAAATTAAATTTGAAATTAATTTTTACTTTTCCAAATGCGCCACATAGGCATATCAACCAACACAATATGCGTCTCTTTAGTATCCTCCATCTCTTTTTATCTGCACTTTATCACGTTTTTAACACTGATTACATTATTTGATCTGTATTCAACGATTAGTTCAAGTGTTGAAGACATGCCGCTAAAAAGTGAAACAAAATTTGTGTTAGACACTTCTACAACAACTTCCAACAAAGATCCCTTTGGATTCATATCAAGAATTAATTGTGGACATGTGTTAAAGCAAACACTTGATTAGTGTATAAGGTGGAGATGAAACTTTTGAAGGGTACGAAGAGAAGACATGGAGCTGGTTGCATTAAAGGAGAGATAAGAAGTGGTTCAAGGCTTCTTTTAAAAATTGATTGCATTTTTTTTTTTTTTTGGTATATGAGAAGAGTCGAACTCTAGATCTTTAAAAGAAGGGAATGATACTAGTTAAATTATATCTCATTAGCTTAAAACTAATTGTATGTGTGATAGTTTCGTGAATAATCCGCTAAAGATATTAACGATACCTGATAAAAAGGCTAACTATCGGCCCAAAAAACCAATCAAACTAGAATTTTACTCCTGGGCCCTCATAATCAGGGGCATTCACTTGAGGCCACTTATAGTTCCTTGGTTATTTTTTTTTTCGGTACTCCTGTTTCTTGATCACTCTACTCTTTGATAAGATAGCTTTAGACCCGTAAGATAAATAATCAAAGGGATAAATATAACTCAGGGTAACCCGTAAAGAAAACACAGTTTCAAATAAATTCAGACTTTCCTTATGAGGATAAAAATCTATACTGTTCTTTAAGTAATTCGTAAAATACAAAGACTTGTCGTAATAATTATATTGACAAAAAAAAGAAGTCCCCATGATTACGGACTCCCCTCAAACACTAAAAATATCACATCTCCATTAAATTTCAAATATTACCTCCCGTAATTTTGGGGATTCTTTCAAATCCACCAATAGGAAACTACAGTTAGGAAGCTCCCTAAACTCTAAGCCACCTTCATTAGATATATAAGTAGAAGGACAGCCGCGACACAGGTAAATTCTTTAGAACTCTATACAGAAAACACATGCACTGTTATTTCTAAATCAAAATTTTTCTTTATCTGTTTATCATATTTAAAATCAGCTCTATCTGATTTGAGTGTTGGAATCTCTTCTATCGGATCTCTTTTTAATGATTTTTTATAGGATACAAGCGTCACATCGCCCTCAAATTCAGGACTTTCATGCAAACGGACATGATCGGTATTAGTGGAGGAAACCCACCTTCATCCGATAATATTGGAAAGATTAGAACTTATTTATCTCGTGTTTGAGTTGATTACAACATATTTTATGCACATGTTTCAAAAAAAATATATAATTATATATATGGATTAGATGCCTAGTGATACTAAGAAAACTGCCCCATCATTCTTAAGACATTACAGAAACAAAAGGCCTTCCATGAGTAGTGGACGCCATGACTAGGCTGGAGAAACAATCTTTGAAGTGGCTAATGTAATGATCTGGTGTATGAGGGCTCGAAAATTATAGCAACATCACAAAAAATATTGAAAAATTTAAAACTTCATTTACTAAATAAAAAGGGTTCACGAAACAGATGGTTACTTAAATAAAAAACCTAATTGCCACGTCAAAAAAATTATTTCATTTATACAAATCATAGATAAAAATAAAATAATTCAAAATATGATAACAAATGTCAATTCAAATTATAACATATAGCAGTTGATCGAATTGTTAAAAAATACCAACTTATTACAAAGTTTATAAATTATTGATGGTCAAACGAAATTAATGTTTTTAGTAGTTAAATTTAATTTTCAGGTGTCCGAAAAAATAACGAAATTTTATAAACCGCTTTCAAAATTAACATGGACTACTGGCAGAAAATTACAAAATTAGAAAAATTTGATAATTAATAGAAGTCCGAAGACTACTAGAAGAAGTTGATCATTAGAAGTTTGAAGACTAGTTATGGATCATAAGTTTGAAAATAACCAATTAATTATCAAATTTTATTATCAAAAGTCAGAATAACTTATTTTGATAATCGTGTAAAACTTAATTATTTAAACAAAAAAATCATATTCTTACAAATGGAGAAATATGCAAAACTACTAAGTGTCTGTTGGGCCTATCTTTTTTTTTTTTTTTTTTTTTAAAGACTTAAATTCAGTTTAAAGCTAAAAGTTATATCAAATAGTTTTTTAGAGGTTGCTTTAAAAAAATAGACTTTTTTTTAATGAAAAATAGGAAAAAGGAGAAGGATCTGAGAAGAGTTTTTGCTTATCTATATTTTAGAATTATTTAGGTAACTATTTATTTTATATTATTTATAAAATTTCAATATCAATCATCATTTACTGTTATTTCATCAAGTATTAATTTTTTTTTAAATATTATTGCGACAAAATCTATTTAACAAAAGTGGTTTCTTTTTTTAAAAAAAAAAAAAAAATTGGCAAAGAGTTTCTTATTTAAATTTTAAAACTCTTATTTCTCACTTTAGTTTATAAGTAAAAAATAAGAGTTTTTAACATAAATTACACAAAGCTTAGATACATCATCTAATACTTATGCCAAGAAAAATAAACAAAAAGGGTATATTCAATACTTACTCAACAACAACAAATGGAAGTTTTTTTTTTTTTTTTTTTTTTTTTTTGATACTTACATTAAGAAAGACAAATGAAATGAGAATTGTTTAATACTTACTTTCAAGTTAGATATTTTTTCTCGAAATTTTCAATTATTGAGCCAATTTACTATTTTGACTTAATTTGTGCATAATTTTCTAAAATATATGAATTCAATCACAGTGTTTCGAATGCATTTCGCGATCCCGTAATTTTCAAAAATACAATTTTACCCCCAAAACTTTCAAAAATTACACTTTTGCCGCCAGGAACTTTGACATATCTTACAAGAATGCCCCTAAACAACATTGCTGAGAAGAAAACGAATACTTTGAAATTTTCATACATTTTCTAAAAATTTCGAAAGTAGCAAACTAATATTATTTATATTTTTAAACCAATATTATTTATGTTTTAAAATATTAGGGTTGTAAGCCACATCCTTGATGGGGGATCCAGGACTTGAGTAAAAGGACATAGAGTTGTAGAAGGTGGGGCTTGTGAGGTATTCCAACCCTGATGTGGTGGTTTGTATTTTTCATACCAAGTGGCATCCCATGGACTCCGTAGATAAATCAAATGTTTTGAACCAGAGGCCTCGAGTTACGAGCCTACCTTGTACCCCATTAATGGACTGAGGTTGTGGGAGAAAACCAACCAAGGTGGCATCCTAGGTCTTAAGTACAAAACAATAGTTAGGTAAAAATTTTTTTTTTTAAAAATTAAAAAATTTTTTAAATTTTTGAATAAAATTAAATTTAAAAATTTTTTTTTAGGGGATTTTTTTTAATAAAAAATTTAATATATTTTTTTATTATTATAAAATATAATATAGGAGGGGAACAAAAAATGATAACAAAGGAGACTACGAATGACACCAAGCTCAGCAAAAGGGCCCAAAGATTAAGATGTTCACGTTGCAGACGATTGGGTCACAACATGAGAACACGGCCATGCGAGGATCGACCACAAAAGCTTCGTGTATGCTTATTCTTTAGGAAGCTACCAATGAATTTGAACTTATTTTTATTAGAGCTTTTAACTTCATTGGTTTTGTTCACAATTTGGAGAAACAGTTCTGTAATTATTATGTAAAAATTTTGAAGGTTAATGATAATTTTTTTTTCGTACAAGTATATGTAATCAAGGGAGGTCGAATTGAGAAAGTGAGAATGAAAGTAGAGAGACTTCACTGTTTGAACTGTCCTTAAGAGACAATGTTAATAACAAATTTAGAACAACATATACAATTTAAAGATTAAAGATATAATATAGGTTAACAACTAAGCCAATATCTAGATTCTAGTATGCACTTTCACCAAATTTTTAGTTTTACTTGTTGATGAGTGAAACATGTGCCAACGTCTTGCAAGGTTGCTTCAATGTTCATTACCTAATGAAAACACACGCAAAAGCTAGAGTTTCAAAGTCTGCAATGATGAGATAGAAAATTTGTGGTTTTGCAATTATTTAAGAAGCTAATAATGAGGAAAAAACAAACAATTTGCACACTAGACATGTCCTAGGCTAGGAAAGAAACCCTCAAAACATACAAAATTTTTAATTTATGGAATGTGACTCCTCAATCAGTTATTGCCTTAGGTGAGGAGAATTTCAAATGACAAACATGGTAAAAGTTCATAGAAAGAAAAACATCAACACTTAGTCATATTACAATGTTGGACCTTTAGATACTTCCTTTATCTTGTTGTTAGCCTCGTCACATTACAATGTTGGACCTTTAGATATTTCATTTATCTTGTTGTTAGCCTTCGGTACTAGCTTTTTTCTATTTTTAAAATATTTTTGAAACATTTTGATACGTTAAATTAATTAATATTTATATAAATTTCTTTATATCCTTATAATTATATATTTTTTATATGAATTATTTATTTATTTATTTAATTATAATTATAATTTTTTATGTTATTTATTTTATGTTTAATAATTATATATTTGATTATTTTAAATTTTTATTATAAAATACATCTATTATTATTTTCATAAAATAATTAATATTTATATAAAAATTTTTAATTTTTTATATTTATGTGTTTATTTATATTTCTATGTAATATTATTTTATATCCGTTTCTATTTTTTGTTTCTATTTTTATGTGCAACTATAGATTGTTACTTCCAGATGAGGGAGGTTTTCTTTTGGAAAGTCTCAAATTATTCCTTAAATCATTTTTTATTTTTGTTTTATTTTATTCTAATTATAAAATTTTTCAATTAAAAAAGTTTAACTAAAAAGAATTTTACAAATAAAATTAAAAATTTTAATAAAAATTAAAATAATTATCTGTGTATATTTTATTGAAAATTTATATCAATCTCAATTAAATTTTGTATCAACTTACTAAAATGAACCAAAGGGTCAGAAACTAGTATAATAGGAAATTAAATTGTAATTTACTCATTTATTGATTCAAATAATTATTTATATTATGTCTAATATTTTAAACATATTAGATTATTTAATATTTAATATTTAGTTTTTATTTTTCTTTTTTCCCACCGGAAACAAGAATTAGAGCCTTTACAAGAGGCAATTGCCTGCCCAGCTGTTGAAAGCAGAGCGAGAGAGAGAGAGAGAGAGAGAGAGAATTTAGGCGGAAGCCATTGGACTCGAACACGAAAGCACCATTGGAATCGAACACGAAAGCACAGCTGTTTCTGCGGCACAAACATTCATTGACGCACACGCGCACCTGAATTCAATCTACCCTGCAACGATGAATGTGTACGGACAAGACCTCACACTTCTCCATCTGGGCTTCTCCGATCACCCCATCATCGAATCTCTATCCAACAATCCTTCGATCTCGTCTTCGGTTTACGAATCGACTCCGGATCAGAATCAGAAGCGTTCTAGTCCTCCGCCGAAGCATCGGCATGACGGGACATCTCCCTTACCTTTGGGAATGGATTGGAGTCCTCCACCTCGTAAATGGGTCAGCTTTCTCTAATTGACCATCATTTCATTTCAATTTTTAGAATTTTTTGGTCAATTATTGTTTGGAATTTTTGGAAATTGGCTTGATTTGAATAGGTTTTTTGGTGGGGTTATTACGTTTTGTTAGTTTGAGGAACTTATGAGCTCATTCGACGCTGTTTGTACTGTGTTCAAATGGAAAAATTAGCTATAAGCAATATTTGAACCATTTTCAGGATACTCTACTACATGAAATGATTTTGCAAAACAACTATGTTGTGCGGACATGTCTGTGCCAATTGACACAATAATTATAGCTTATGATGGTGTTATTTGCCCCAAATTTTTGGTCACTTTTGAAGTCTAGCTCAACTGAAGAGAACCGGTTTGCCCCGTGCAAAGAGTGACTCCAAATAGACAAGGAGGATCCAAAATATAGAATCCCAGGTACACTGAACTTCCCTACTAAGTGAAGAAGTTTAGTGCTATGAAGAATTAAACTAAACTATAATCAATAGATTGAGAAAAAATGCTGATTTCCATTGATTTTGTGTATATGTGTTTACAAGTGCCGGAACAGCCTATTTATAGGGAACATACATAACTTCCTAGATAAATATCCCATCCACCAGGAAGCCTAACTTTCTTGTTCACGTTCAACACTTCCCACAACATTCACCACGTTCCATTTTCTCCTTAATGACATAGGAATACAGCTCACGGTCTTGTTTGCCACAAATCTCTTATTCTGTTTGAATTTTCCAGCCCTTTTTTCCCCCCAAAAAAGAGGCATTTTATCAATCATTTATCATAGGTAAGGGCCAATAATATGCTGCCAGATCAGCCTGCCTTTTTTATTTTCCTCTCAACCTTTGGTGAAAATATCTTGTGGCAGCAATCTGATCAGACTGATGACATCCCACTTAATCGATATATAGGAAACTAATATTCACAAATGGTTCGGTTTAGAAACTAGACAGCCTTAGCTTTAAAATGAGCTATTATTCACTCAAAAAAAGTTTAATCCCTTCAAGATCCAAGGCAAAGTCTTTAGATCTGAATGAGAAAAAATCCTTTAATAGTTCTCTTATTACCTTGCTTGTGCTAATGTGTTCCTGGATTTAGGGAACCACTGAGCACTTGAGAATGGTTAAGTAACTCAACTTTTGACACTCTTGGCATGTCCTCAATTCATGTTATTTTGCTTCCGTATGCCATTTTGCAGCGTATTAACAATCTGCTTCTTCATTAATACTCCAATGTCATATTACCACATCAACTTGCACTTTTCATCAAGTGTTGTTCCTTTGTTACTTCTTTATTTTTCTGTAAATGTTGCTTCTTAATATTGACAAACCATGTTTTATTCTTCTGCGATGACGTATTTGAATTTTGGATCAATTAAATAAATTATGCAAAGTGTGGGAGGAAATAAGAGTGCTTTAATGGCCTTGTTGTGTCGGATCGTAACCCCTCACCAGCATTCACGTTTTGTAGCAAAAGATTAGATGGGAATATAATTGAAAAGGTTAGGGAATGTTCTTTGCAAGAATCAGATGGGGACTAGAATTCAGCATGAGTTTGAAGAGACTTGTGCATTTCATAAGCGTCCAATTTTCCTGTTGTTATTTTGCGGCATCTGATTGCACGCTGCAGCTGTGTTGTATGCATTGGGATCTTTGTTGGATCATGTAACTATATGGAGTCACATATATGTGCTTGGGCACAATTGTGCAATCTCGTAATTTTATTTCTGGTTCTGACTCCGAATCTTGTCCTTGTTCATTTAGGATGGAAGAAACTCTGTTTGGCCACATGATCCACATACAGGATGGAGTTACTGTGTCACAATACCATCTTGGGTTATCTTGCCAAAATCAAGCGTTTCTGATACTGTGGTGGTATGGTTTCAATCTTCAGAATTTTGATGATTTAATCTAATAGTTTTAATTGACTCTAGAATTTTAATCTGCAAGCCCCTTGAGTCAATGAAAAAATATGAAAACCCAACATTATCATGTCATTTTATGGAATTCTGTTAATTTTTGCTATTTTCCAAGTTATATCAGTGATAAATGGGCTAATGGAATTATTCAAACTTGGCAATTGGATTGGCAAATTTGGGCATGCCATATGAAAAAACTGGAAAATCTTGGAAATGGTTTATTTACATTGCCCTCTTGAATCCCTTGTTTCAGTTGTGTCATGTGCTATTTCTAGAAAACTATTTGCTTTTTTACAATTTGTCCCACTTTAGAGTTTTTTCTCTGCGTTTGTTTTTCATGTCCCATTTCTCAAAAATTCATTGTAAAATTGATTGAGTTATTCATGATCAACTTGCAACTTGGGTCATTCAATTCTATTGAATCTGGAGACTTTGAAAAAATTGAATTTTTAGAATTATATGGAAAAATGAGTTTAGGTGCAGTTCAGCTCTAATGGTGAAGAGTACCTCACTTATTCGCATCTATTATTCCAGGATAGAGAAGAATATTCTCCTCCAGTTTTGCAAGAACCATGATATTTGCTTCTATTTCACAATACCCTTCTTTATGCTCACACATTCCATATGCAGCGTAATCTACTTTATTGCACTGTATTCAATACCCATTACATGTGCCACTTCATCTACATTGGGTGTGTTATGGTGACATTAATGTCATACACGCACTATGCTTTCAGTTGTTTATCTCTCTCTTGTGAACCCATAGGGTGATTCTTTCTCTGTTAACATTCATCACTGGCAGTTTTACAGGGTTCAAGTTGGTATTCAGTCTCCTGATGGAGTTAC
Source organism: Dillenia turbinata (assembly GCA_037126225.1). NCBI lineage: Eukaryota > Viridiplantae > Streptophyta > Magnoliopsida > Dilleniales > Dilleniaceae > Dillenia > Dillenia turbinata. The sequence goes on from JBAMMX010000028.1 coordinate 19,905,101, forward strand.
CACTATTCGAGGAATTTTAAGAAGGTTCAGTGATTTCTTGAGACTATTTGCTGAAGTAAGTGTCTTTTCAGCCTTCTACAGTTGTTGCTGAATCTGATGTTTTACAGAGTGCCCAGTGCCATCTCTTATCAACAAGGATCTAAGCCATTTATTCTGGTTTGTCTCCTTTTGTAGCTCAAAAAGGCATTTCCTAAGAAATATATGCCCACAGCTCCTCCAAAAAGGCTTTTAAAAACGAAAAGTAGGACTCTAGTGGAAGAGGTAACACTTTTAACTTTTGGTATTTGATATAAATGTAAAATTATTGCATAAAACTTTATGAATTTGTTAAAACATGTGGTATGTTGTCTTCAAAGTCTTTGGTAAATGTTAGATTGCTCTTAAAGTCTGTGATGCAGAACCAAAATAAGGGTCTTTGAGATAGGAAAAAGAGATTCAGAGAGCAAAGAAATTGCAGAGAAAGGAAAGAGAGAAAAACTAGGGGGAAGAGAAAGTGGAAGGAGAGGGGACCAAGGGGAGGGAGGGAGAGAGGAAAAATATTAAATTCAATTCATTAACTCAACTTAATCAACCCAATGAAATTCTTTCTATGAGGTTCTAATCCATTTATTATTAATGCATAGAACCTTTTCAAATGCCTGTCCAAACTAATGTATAAATCAGGCGTGGACAATAATTCTGATTTCTGACCAACTGTGCAGACTGGTTGAATCAAAGTAGACTGGCTCATCCTTTTGTCATTTTTGTAGTGATTCGGTCAGATTGTTGTTTATGTTCTGAAAAAAAGAAAAATCAAGATGCCAGTTCTGGTTGCAGTCTAAATTATATTAGATGTAGTAACAAATATACAAAAACTAAAAAGATAAGAAACTCTCAGAATTGAGATGAGAAATAGAACGATGCATAGATAATAAAGAACTACTCTTCAATTCCATTTCAACTTGTCTAAAGTGTTAACTTTTTATAAATCCTTGAGGCACGAACCCACAAAGAAGCATAAAATCAATCTTATCCCATGGAAGAGATGAATAATTGGTCTCTTGCATTCCTTCCTCCAAATACACCAAGGAATAGCTTGCAGCTCCAAAGTCAGCAAGAATTTTGCTCTCCAAGACCTCCAAATTTACTGAGAAACACTTCAGGGACCCTTGGATTATGGCATAAATAAAGTTGTATCATATGTGTGTGTCAATTGGATGAAAAGTGCCAGTTAAATAAGGGCAAGCTGAAAAAGTGGTCAAAAAATGACATCAGGCTGAAATCTGCTGCATTTTTTTCCCTCTATTAAGACTATTTTAATTTTTGATATACTTTGTGAACAGCGCACTCATTAGGGGTGGTCATATAAACTTTATTTTGCTGCTGTAGTTGTTCTCGATCGCTTGCTCAAATAGAGTTTGATGTAGCTGCAATTGCTATTTGGTAGGGAAAAATGCTATATATTGCTTTTCTCATGATAAGGAGAGATGTTTTGCATGTGTTTCTTGTCATCTCAAGTTGTTTATTTCTTCTGAGAACCAATATTTGCCCATTGCTTATAGATGCAATGCAGCATCGGTTATGCGTCTCATGATTTAAACTTTATTGCAGCGAAGATGCTCATTGGAGGATTGGTTGGAAAAGCTCCTTTCTGACATCGATTTGTCTAGAAGTGCTCTAGTGGCAACTTTTCTTGGAGCTAGAAGCTGCTGCAAGGTCTTGTAGGTCTCTCCTTACACATTTTGAAAATGTTGAACCCTTCCCCAATCTTTAAATCTAGTGGAAAATATTCTCATGGCTTTGCAATTGTAAACTGCTCTATCATGTGAAATTTTGAATTGTGCTGGTTTACTAATATCATTTTCTTCTTATACTTGTCCAGCATTTGAGGATCCAAATGTGAAGTACTCAGGATGTGTTTTCCTCTCCAAGCATTGCACCTGTGTCATCAGATTTCCATCTTGACTCAGATGTTTCTCTTGCTGTCTCTTCCGCAATTGCCTCAGATTCTGAAATCGGTACTCCAAATGAGGATTCTGAGATTGGAACACCAAGATGGGGAAGCGATCTTGTCTCTGAGAATTTAACGTCAGAGCAAGGCTTCAGTCCACAAGGAAACAAGTTTGAAGTATGGAATATCACGAACGCTAATTCTCTTCTATGGGGAGACTTCAGCTTACAGAGGTTTGAAAGGTTCTTTAGGCGAAAATTACGGTCTAAAATAGACAACGATGTTATAGACAGGGAAAATCCTGAGTGAAGATATGCCCAAGGATGCTGTCCATTTCGGTGTTGGATCACGGCTTGCCTCTGAAATGGAAAGTCGAAGCTGACTGGCCATGCTCGACGGTTGTCAGCTGATAGTGTTGCAAGTGATGTCAGTTCTATGAAAGCAAGTGAAATTTCTAATTTTGGGGATGTGAATTCATTTGTTGATCCCATTGAAACTGCTGGAGGCACTGAAGCTTCCCAGATCCATGGATGCTGTTGATGGTTCAGGGTTTGGGGTTTCCAGTGTCACTTAGCAGTGAGCCCTTCCTTCAGATGAACGGCAGAGAATAGGAAGGGTTCTCACTACAGTCCAGCGAACACTTGTTACAGCAAAGACAGATATGGAGGACTCTTTCAAGGTTAAATCAGAACTTGCTGTGAAGCAATACCTTACGATGAAGGTTAGTTGCGATCTTCTGGGACATTTTGGTTGAGCCTTTTTTTGGGGTTCTCTTGGCATATCTTAGGAACTAACTTTAGAGCAAGGTGTTTGCCTTGGACTGTTGGACCAATCCATTACAACAACAACAATCCGAACCCTAATTCCAACAATTAGGTCGACCATATGAGAGGCAAATATGGGAAAGATAGGAAATAAAAATAAAAATAAAAAGAAGAAGAAGAAGTATAAGAATGATTTAGTTTGTGTACATTCTCCTATGTCACTCACTTTTATCCAAAACTATGAGCTCATCTTAACCCTTAATTATCATGTCCTTATAACATATATTTGTATCAAGTTTTCAACTGTTTATCCCTCCGTTTTATTAAATCTCCTATATTTAAATGCTTGATTCTCCTTAATTGTGTCTTTGGGTTTTCTTTACACATGGCCAAACCACTTCCACGTGCCTCACGCATCTTATCACACTTAAACGGTAACCTCAACTGTATTACGAATCTTTCCGTTTCTAATTTTATCTTTCTAGTTTTGTACATACATTCACCTAATCACCTTCATTTTTTGATACTGTCATTTTTATTTTTGTTTGCTTAATAACTTCATACTCGGTGTCCTACTAATAATGTAGGTCATATTCCGTTTTTTTTTCTTTATAAAACTTTCCTTTAAATGTAGTGGCACCTATGCGATTAAAAGGATTTAGGATGCCCTTTTCCATTTTATCCAATCTCATGAATTTCTATGATTCACATCTCTATCTAAATTGCTATCATTTTGAATAATGGAACCGAAATATTTAAAACGTTCAATCTTTGGTACTATTTGTCCATCCAACCTAATCGTTTTTACATTGTCTTGATGATTACCATTAAATCTATATCTCAGGCGTTTAGTTTTTAATCTGCTTAATCTAAATCTTTGCATTCGAAGGTTACCATCCATAATTCAGTTTAGTACTAATATCGCTCTCTAATTTCATCTAATAACACTATATCATCCAAAAAGTATACACTATGCTATTTATTTTTGGATGCTTTGTGATTTCGTCGTATCATTATTGCAAAAAGGATAGAGATTCAATGTTAAAATTTGATGGAGTCCAATGTTAATAAGAAAACCATCGTTTAAACGTTGGTGAGTTTTATAATGGTTACGCTTTCTTCTACATATCTCTAATGGTCCTATAAATGACATTTCAAGGAAATCCCTTTCGTCAGCGCCACTACAATATCTTTCGAGGAAACTACTATCATATGCCTTTTCTAACTCGATGGATATCATAATGTAGATCTCTTTACGATACTCTATACGTCTTCATCAAATGTCTTATCAAGTGAATTCTTGTCGTGGTGGATTTTCTTGACATAAATCCAAATTGATTTTGAGATACATTTATCTCCATTTTCAATCTATGTTTTATAGCTCTTCCATAGTTTCATGGTATAACTCAGAAATTTAATTCCTCCTTCCAGTTGGAGTAATTTTGTATGTTTCCTTTATTCTAAAATAGCAGCAAATTGTGCTATTCCTGTATCTTCCGGAGCATTCTTTTGGTTTGTCAAATTTGTTAAAAATATCCATTAACATTAATATACAAAATTTATCTAAACATTTCTACACTTTAATGAGAATTTCATTATATTCTATTACTTGTTATTTTTCATTCTTCTTAAAGTCTCCTGTCTTCATTAGGGATGAATATTTACGTTTAAAATTTCTATTAACATTTTTTACAAGTATCTCAACTCATTACGTCTATTATACTCTCTTTATATTGAAGACATTCTCAAAATAGTCTCTCCAATACTTTGTCATATTCTCATTTCTCACAAGTATATTATTGGTTCACTTTTAATATATCTAAAACCATTTAGAACTTTTCATACTCTCCTTTGACTTAGCAATTTTGTAGATCTCTCTTTCTCGTTTTTAGTCTCTAGTTTTTTATATAGTTAGAGAGTACACCTTACTCTTTGATTAATTGAATAATCTTTTTTACCTCTTTATTAGCACTTTTGTATTTTTCATATATATATCACAACTATTATTACATTTGAAGTTTCAATAATATTTTTGTTTGATTCAGATAGCGTTTGTATTTTTTCGTTCCACCATCATGATTGCTTATCTATTGGGGTCTAGTTCATAGATATACCAAGAATCTCCTTACCCATACTCTTGATATTAGTAGATCTTTCCTTCCACATCGTTTCTACGTGATCATTAACGGATCAATTTGCTACTTGAATTAATTTGTCTTTAAAAATTGTTGCATTTTTTTCTTTAGCTTCTACCATTTAATTTTTGGTTCAATCAGATGGACGACTTCCTTTCTTTTTAGGAACTTCGGATATCTAAAATTAGAAGTTTATGTTAAGTCGCTACATGCTCTCTCTCGATATAACGTTACAATCTTTGTAGGTGGGTCTACTACTTCTAGTGAGAAAGAAGTCTATTTGACTAGTATTGTACCAATTTTATATGCTTGAAGGCTATGTGCCACTCTTTTTCCTAGAAAAAGTGTTTACAAAGACCAAATCGAATCTTGTAGCAAATTCTAAGAAGATACTTGCCGCTCATTCCTACTATAAAATCCAAAGTTTCCAGTGTATAGTTTTAATTTTTAGCTTCTATCTCTCACATGTTCATTCAGATCTCCTCTAATAAATAGTTTCTCTTTGTTAGGTATGGCTTGGATAAATATCTCAAATCTTCCCAAAATTGTTTTCTTACCGATCAAAACAATATCTATTTGAGGAGCATACATCTCACTATTTTTACTACGTTTTCTTCATTACTAACTTGACAGGGTAATTCTAACCACTTCCTTTTTATCTCTACTACATTCACTGATTAGGTCCTTATTATAATTATTCTTATTTCATTTTTAGTTCTATCCCTACTTGCGTATTCAAGTTTACTACTCTAGTCTTCTCTCCCTACCCACTTAGTTTGTTGAATACACATGATATCAATTTTCGTCGATTCATTGTTTCGCTATCCCTCCTAACTTGCCGGTCAAAGATCCTATATTCCAAATAGTTAGATACAGATTATGTTCATGAACCAACCTACTTACCTCGACATCCTAGGGTCCCTTGTAACATCACTATACCCAGGATCCGAGCAAAGCACGTCGTTGTGAGGGAAACACCCAAAGTTTTTCATATTTGTCTCTCATTTTTTATTTGACAAAAAAATTTACGGGTGGCTACCGACCTATTACAATCTTGTTGTTTTATCCGAGTTGGGATTGGTCGTGGCCTGAAGAGCTGAAATAACAGATAGTAAACGACTTAAAAAAGAAAGAAAGAAAGAAAGAAAATTAAAGGAAATACAATACAACAAGATGAAATAGAATAGAATAGAATATAACAGCCTATGTATATCTATAATAATAATAACGGTATGATACTATAATGTCATCTGATTGTAATGATAATAATAATAGTGTTTCTAATATTAACATAGAGACAGCCCAAAAAGACACAAAGAATGGTAAATTAGTATGAAATTTTATATGCCCCAATACAAACAAGAAGAACCAGCAATATGTATGGAAGGCACGACAAGTACTGAACAAGGTTTTCATACAAAATAGCACATGGAGGGCAGCAATTGACAAATCAACAAAATTACTAGGGTAAGCAAACATTGAAGTGGAAATGAATACGTACTAGATTCAGTGCAAATTCAATCGTAGAAGGACAATGTTTGAGTGGGAAGGAGGGAATGCTATTAATAATGCAAATATTAAGCCAATAATAGCAGATACTAACCTAATTGAAAATTATAAATAACACAATAATAGTATTGATAATGATAATATTAAACAAATAATGATAATATTCAGCAAACAAGGAGGAAAGGAAAGTGACCGAGAGGAATGATTGTGTCAAAGAGTAGTGGTGTAAAGAACAGGGGGGGGGAAAGCGAGATATCCGCTAGGGTAGGGATAGAGAGTGTTGGAGGTAGCACACTAGAGAGCAGGGGAAAGTACGAGAGAGTTAGATAGAGAGAGAAGGAGAATCAGGTATCAGCGAGGGTAGGAGCAGAGCATGGGATGCAGAGCCCCAGGGAGCAGGTAAAGAGCAGGAGAGAGAGAGAGAGAGAGAGAGAGAGAGAGAGACGGGAGAGAGAGAGATTGTTGACCAAGACAGATCTGGGGTCTTCTGGCAAGGTTACGACTTCCGGACAAAGATCTGGGCTGGGGGGTACGCTTGGATGTAGATCTTGGTCTTCTAGGGTTTGAAGTGGATGGATAAAGTGTGGGGTAGATTGGCAAGAGGGGGGAGCTAGGGATCACAAGAGAGAAGAGGGGAGAAATTAGGTCGATGGAGATTACAAAGTCACAGGAGAGCAGTAGAGGTTGGGTGGGTGGGTTTAGTGGCGGAGAGAAGCAGAGGGCATGCGTGAGAGGGAGAGAGAGAGGAAGAGAGAGGGAATGTGAGACTATTTACTGGGTAGAGACAGCGTGAGAGAGCTGGCACTAGGCTGGGGTTAGGTTAGGCGGGCGGTCGGTGGAGATGGAACGGGAGCTGGCAGGAGAGCGAGTAGCTGAGAGAGTGAGAAGCCAAATTTTTAATGGTTGTGCTCTATAAAGGTGGCCCAAAATTTTTATGGTACATAGACTTTGTTTTTGTGTTTTGTTCCTCTACGGTATTTGATTACATTTGAGTAAACAATATTAAGATTAGAAATTATACAACAATGTAGCCATGACTTTGGCTATGGGTAGGTTATGCGGGCATAGTGAGAAAGTTTCCAATATGCGGCTATTTAGCCTTTAAAAATCAATTAGAAGAAACGCCGATCATTTTTTTTTTTTAACTCAATTTGAATGTTATATTCATTAATAGATATAGAACTGGAAAGCCGTACAGAAGTTATATAACTTTCTGTTTATTTACTTCCTATAATTTCACTGTTTCATTCTCATTGCTTGCCTGCTTTATTTTGATTTTTATTTATTGTTTATGGTAGGATAAGGTTTACAACTTTGTTTTCTAAGATTTGGTATTCAGGATGGTGCTATTTTTATCTATGTACTTGTGCATTTAATTTTTCTTTTCTTTTTATGGGAAGGGGTCAGGATGTATATTTTAATTTCATTGTATTGATTTTGAACAGTGTCTTCTGTTCCATATGGTAGTCCATAAATCTCTTTTCTTCCTCTCATTTATATTATTGTTGTAATGAAAATTAAGGAACAGTTAATCTTTTTTTTTTTGGGGGGGAGGCCGGGAAAAGGAGTGGTCTGATTCATCTCACTTTGTTCATTTGTTTTTCAGAATTGTTCAACAACTTTGGGTTCTTCACTTTTAATTTGTATGCTAAACAGAAGAAATAAAAAATGCACGCAACAGAGCTACAACCTAATAAATTAACCAATGTTATCACAGAACCACATAGCTGTTCAGCAAGAGTTCAGACAGGTGTAAATCAAACAATTGATCTTCTCGGTTTCTTGAAATGTCAAAAATGATTTATGTTGTTGTATCATGGGATCATACCTTAACTAAAATTTTTCTGATGGCCTTTCTCTAATGTACATGAAGGAAAAATGGATACAGAGAGAGAGGGGGAAAAGGCAAAAAAGAAAGATGAAACAGGCAGAGAGTGGACACCAAATATTTTGCATATCCTAGTTTCTCTTTTGATCTTAATTTTCATTGGTGGATCTGAAGCAGTAAAACTCTTGTCATGCTTCACTGACATGTGGAACCGGAAAAGTGATTTGAGGCACTGAAAGAGAAACTAATTCCCTTAAATACTTGATTGATCAGTCCCTTCAAGAAGATTAATAATTGTTAAACAAAGGTGAATATCTTTTTTTTTTTTTTTTTTTTTTTTTTTTTTTGGTGTCTGCTCAAAGAAGAAAACGCTGTCTCTGTAGAATGAAACATATAAGAACAGGGGCATGCTGATAAAAGATGTGCTCTAGTCAGAAACAAACAAATGGGGGATGAAAAACATGAGATTTGAGCAAGAAATTGCAAGGTTTATGACATAAAAAAGTCTCATAACCAGGTTTGGTTTTTTTTGACCAGAAACAAACAAAAGAGAGATCAAAAAGTTGTATTGAGAAATTGTACAGTTATTAACGGTGTCCTGTGATTAGGGTACTGCTTTGTGGTACAATTTTCCAGCATTATTGCAAGCTTGGAGGCAGAATTTGTGTAGTATAATTTGGGTTACATGTGCTATACCTAAATTCAGCTGGGTTGACATAATGTTAAAACTAACCCCACCCCTCTTCCTCATTCTTTTGTAGTAATTTTTGATGGTTTGAGGAGCTATGGCAGAATCCTTCAAGAGAAGGTTTCCCTGTCAACTTCTAACGAAACCGTTATTTGTGTCCCCCACCGTACTTTGAGGCTTGGGGAATGGCTCATTATCATCAAATGATGTTTATCCTCTGGCTGTTACTGACCAATAAAGATTTTATGTTTCAGGTCAAAGATCTGGAAGTGGAACTTGAAGCTACTAAACACAGTTGCAAGGAAAGTATGCAGCAATCGGTTTTTCTTGAAAAGAGAAAGATTTACTCAAAAATGTGGTGGGATTTGGAGGAACTTAGGAGGAAATGTTTGGAATTGGAGTTGAAATTGAAGTCTTGAACAGGTTGGTTTGATTTCTAGTCATATACTGGGACATCTCTCCGCTTTGTTGAAGTTATGAAGTACTTAAAAATGACTGCTATGAATATGTTACAGGATGAAAAGAGTGCGTGATGAAGTGGCCAAAGAATCTATTGTTCAGGAGAATGAGATGCTGCTGCAGGAGTTGGATGTTGCTCGAGAGCGACAGGAAAAATTTGCAGAAGCATCAAGAGGAGCAAGAAGCAAAATCAAAGGCAGATGTCAAGCTCCTTGTTAAAGAGGTTAAATTTTTTCAACTTCTCAAATGTGGGAACCGAAGCAAGAACTCAGCAGACTCATAACAGAAAAGATTGAACTAGAGGTTATTTATTACATCCATCTACACTCGTCTCTTTATTTTTGTGATTCCTCTGTGATAGGGTACAGCAATGATGCCCCTATCTGTCTTTTGAATTGCATGGACACACTTTTGAAAACTTTATATCTCTCCATTTTCTGGGTTTCTCTGGTGGAAAGTGGAATTTGCTAAGCTTTGAAATCTACATGAAGTATTGAATTAGCAAACTAACCATCTGCCCACTCACTTGCCCAATGGTGCTTATTGGAAAGAAATAACTCCTGAACACACACACATGACATACAACATGCACACAGCACTAAAATAGACACAAATG